>OW240912.1:303010116-303327496 GCA_933207985.1 Pelobates cultripes | reverse complement strand
AGGGGACACTGGAGACATGGTGACACAGACACTAGGGGACGCTGTGAGAAACTAGGCACTCGGGGACACTGGGAGACATGGGGACACTGAGACACTGTGTCCCTAGCGTCTGTGTCCTCATGTTTCCCAATGTCCCCAAGTCTCTCAGTGTCTTCATATCTCCCAGCCAATGTCCCTAGTGTCTCAGTGTCTGCATGTCTCCCAGTGTCCCTATGTCTCAGTGTCTCCCAGTGTACCCTAGGGTCCCAATGTCTCACAGTGTTCCCATGTCTCTTAAGTATCCCCTAGTGTCCAAGTGACACTGGGCAACATGTGGACACGAGGGGACACTGGGAGACATGGGGCACAGAGACATTGTGATACATAGGGACACTGTGATACATAGAAGACACTGAGAAATGTGGACATGAGGGGACACTGGGACACATGGGGCACTGAAACACTGTGATACACAGGGGACACAGACACTAGGGGATACTGGGAGACTAGGGGACACTAAGACACTGGGAGACAGGGAGACACTGGGAACAATCCATCTTTTATTCAGCAGAATAAATGTAAGTAGTTTTTTGGTGATTTTACAGAATGTTCTCTTAGGTCACTCCTTGTGATTTACACGCATACATAATTAGTTATGCAAAATAGTAAGGCCGGTATTTTTTTCCAAGAAAGGTGGCAACCCTAACATACTCTTGCTTAAGCATGGAAACTTTAGAGGGATGTATGGGAACAAAACTTGTGTGGACTGGCTGACAATGAAATTAGTTAAGGTAAAGCTGACTTTGTGCACAAGGCCAATACTCTTGCTGCTTCAAACTCTCTAACACTGTGGCATGTTCCCTTTCTTCTACACTCACTACATACAGCTTTCCTCTGTCCCAGACTATATACCAGGAGCTTTTGTCTGCTAGTAAGGAGGTTAGGAGAGGAATGGACCAGCGAGTGCTAGGGGACAGTCCTTAGAAAGCATGGAGCGAACTCATCATTAGACGCATTTATTCCAAGCT
This sequence comes from Pelobates cultripes, assembly GCA_933207985.1. Classification (NCBI taxonomy): domain Eukaryota; kingdom Metazoa; phylum Chordata; class Amphibia; order Anura; family Pelobatidae; genus Pelobates; species Pelobates cultripes. Next base: position 303,326,489 of record OW240912.1, on the reverse strand, counting down.
CAGGGTGCTATCTGCATAGTATGCCCAGTTGGCCAGCCTGCATGATTGGCAGGAAGCCTGAAATAGTCAGACACGCCCCCTTTTTAAGGCATGTTCGCCTCTTTCAGCAGTTCTGATTACATGATTTGCATCAGTGGCCCACCCTTTTACCCCATACATTGACTCCCAGCTTTACTAGACACTGCTGTTAGGGGTATGGATTTACTTGAAAGATGAAAGCATAAATTAGAGAGAGATTAGCATAGAGTGTATGTTTTCTCATAGCTGCATCCTATGAGTTTCCCTTCGGCACCACTTCTGCCAGATACATGACGATTGGTAGGTATGACTTTTTTTGTGTGTTTTTGGTCGATAAGATTTTGTACTTAGGCCCATCATAATTGTCAGCACCAGGTCCACTGGGCTCTTAATCTGGCACTGCTCCCACCAGCCTGAGCCTCCACTTGGAATGTCACCCTCCTGCACCTAAAAGGTAGGAAACAGGATGGTGACTAAAATATTTTGTATGTGTGTGTGTGTGTGTGTCTGTATGTATGTGTCTATGTGTGTGTCTGTCTGTCTGTATTGTGACAAACTTACTTCCCTGTGTGTGTTTGTCCAGGATCTTTTGGCAACTGCACAGCCCTCTAGGGTAAGGAAGCCAGGTCAAGACAAAGTCCAGTATCAAAGGCCTCTGGCCTGTTTATTTTGTTGTTAAGAAGTATCAGGAGGATACAACAGGATACAAGAAGCAGCAAACCTTCTTTCTCCACCAAAACACTTCCCTCCCTCCACCCTGCTTTAACAGCAGTTATAAAGCTGCTCACAGCCCCTTCAGGTGAGGCCAATGACCTCATTAGGCAGTAAGTCAGAACTCCTCAGAAAACCTGGGCTGAACTCATTCACAGCCACTCTGACAGTGGGTGGAGAATCGTCCCACCCTGCTCTTCCGAATACTCCACCCAGGGACCCAAAAAACAACATAGAAAATAAAACTAAATTTAAACTTAACTTTCCCTGGGGCTGCATGTGCTTACCCACATGTCAGGATAGTGGCTGCGCAAAAGTCTGGGTGCCAGATAAACACCCCTGACCACCAACCCCCATACTCTGTCACAGTATGTATGTGTGTATGTGTCTGTCTGTATATGTGCCTGTCTGTTTGTATGTATGTATGTCTTGTGTGTCTGTGTGTATGTCTGTGTCTGTGTGTATGTCTTTGTTTGTGTGTTTGTATGTATGTGTCTTTGTGTGTGTCTGTGTGTGTGTGTCTGTATGTGTCTGTGTGTGTGTGTGTCTGTCTGTGTGTGTGTCTGTGTGTATGTATGTGTCTTTGTATGTATGTGTGTCTTGTGTGTGTGTGTCTGTGTCTGTATGTATGTGCCTGTGTGTATGTCTGTCTGTATGTATGTGCATGTGTGTATGTATGTATATGTATGTGTGTGTCTCTATGTATGTGTGTATGCATGTGTCTGTGTGTGTATGTCTGTATGTTGTCTTGTGTGTGTCTGCCTGTATGTATGTATGTATGTGTCTGTATGTATCTGTCTGTGTGTGTCTCTATGTATGTGTCTGTGTGTATGTGTCTATGTATGTGTGCCTGTATGTATGTGTGTGTGTGTGTGTGTGTGTGTCTGTTGGGGGGAGGGAGGATCAGTTTCGCACCGGGGACCCATGAATTGTGTGTACACCACTGCATACATCTATAAGGTGAAGTTGTGATGTGAATGAGAGAAAAAGTCCAAAAAGTTATAATAGAGCGTGAACATGGGGAAATAGTTGTACAAAAATATTGTCCATTTCATAAGAATTAAAATAGTAATTAATCTGTAAATATAACATTGTATCTCATGTATTGATAGTGACATTACTGCTCCTATGTAAATCCATTCAAAGCAATTAAATGGGATAATAGGGACAAACGACAGGCCCTTCATAAGGACTTGAATTTGTGCTGTAGTAATGGTGATGTCTGAAAGATTGATGACTTGTGTAGTTATTTAGTAATGTCTGTCTTTGTTGTGATTGAATTTCCCCCTCTCGGAGGTTCTGCCCTAAAAAAGAGACTCCCTTCTTTAGGATACCTCTAGTGGCCTGTGTGTTCAGATTTGTATGGGGTAAATATGTGGCTTCACTGTCAGTGTCCAAAGTCTCATATTCGAAAGTGGTGCACAGATCTGAGTCCACACGTTGCAACGTTTTAAAATGTCTATTGACCTTTCCAGATCTATAGTCGCTATTGTGTCTAATGAATGTATTGTGCTTGCGGCTTTTGATAGTACCTTGATATTTGCTTAGATTCTGTTGTAATCTTTGTTCCTGTGTAAGAAAGGAGGGGAAAGGAGCAAGAGACTCACCTGCCCGTCTTCTAGTGCTGTCAAACTCCAGTCTGTTGCTATAAAACTTTTTAAATACCTGTATTACTGTATGTTGGCATTATGCTCAAATGCATTCTTTTTACATTCTGTTACCAGTTTTTTGAAACTTTACTGCTAGTTGTATTGTTTTTATACTAACATTTCAGACCTAACATCAGTAGAATTTCTATAAAATTCCCGTGAACAGTACAGCTGCAAGCATTTTTACTGAAAAGAATGGAAGCTACTGTAGCAAGCATTCTATTGGAAAGCATCCATTTCAGTATATATGCATTTTCTCTTGAAGTCACATGCTTAGCATCTGTGTGATGTCCCACATTTTAGTGTCACGAGACAGATAAAAACAGGGAAAATGAAAAACTGCAAGCTGAATACAGAGAGAAAAATAGACAAAAACAGATTTTGATCAAATACCAATATGATGTAATATCAAAAGTTGCTTTGGCAAAGGACAAACGGCTGATTTTAAAAATCTGCAGAAGGGGAATTGGCTGGCAGTGGGAGCGATGTTAATTGCTGGTCAGGTTGCCGAAGAATAGATGAAACTGAAGGATATAGATGTGGATCTAAAAGGGAAGAGAAACAATAAGCTTTAGAGATGAACAAAATGTGATTTTATATTAAACATCATTAGTAAGGGCAGCCTGCAAAAAAAATTATGGAGGAAAAAAAAAAGGAAAAGGACTAATGACTTTGTATAATATTTCTACATGGATAATAAATAGTGAGTTATTTCATGAGTTAAAATGTTATTTAAAATCATTACAAAAAGGATGTGTAATTTGTTTCTCAAGTCTAATGTCCATAAATCAACCAGGCATTTTCAGTGAAATTGTTATGTTGATTTAAGATGGAAAAAAATTATTTTGTTAACCAAAATTCACATCACCATGGTTGGATTTGTATATTGTTAGTAGATTATTTGTTGCTTTATAAGGTGCATAAATCATTTGAAATTTGTACGTTTATTGAATTCAGAAACAAAATCATCATTTTGCAAAACATGCCTTGCGATTTACAAAATATATTGTTCATAAATTATAACAGAAAAAGAATGGAAGCTTGTGGTTGTTTGATATGTATTATGTAAACATAGGAGAGTATAGTGGCAGTAAATTTAGATTTATCCACCCTTTCTGTAGAACACTACAAATGGTCTAATGTTCACCTTCACAGTCACATGTATCACCAGCTGCTTTTGCCCTGTGAGTGGGTCACATCTCTGAGCCACGTTGATAAGCACATTAAGGCAATGATTCTATGAAATGAGCAGAACACTCTGAAAGTGTTTGGCGCACAGCAAGTACTCTGCTAATAAAAGTAGAAAAGCAATAAGAAGGAAAACTAAAGTTAGCTAATGCGTCCTGTTGATCCGGTAGATTAGGTTGCCACCTGGCCGGTATTTTACCGGCACAGCCAGTATTTCAGGTTGCCTAGCCGGTGCCGTTATTGCTAAAATACCGGCAATACAAATGCTGGTATTTTTTTCTGTAATTGAAATTAGACGCAAAATCGCATGTGTGTGGAGAGAGGCAGGGACAGGAACTTCATCTCTCTGCCTCTCTCTACACTCCGTCCGCGGGGAGCAGCACAGCGCAGAGCCAGCAGCTCCCAGCCTGCAATCAGCCTACTGATCAGGTAAGTGAGTAGGGGGCAATAATAGTGAGGTATGGGGAGGACAATGGTAATGAGGAATGGGGGGACAATGGTAATGAGGAATGGGGGAGACTCTAGTAGCGAGGGATGGGGGGACTCTAATAGTGAAGGATGGGGGGACTCTAGTAGTGAGGGATGGGGACACTAGAAGGGTGACTCTAGTAGTAAGGGATGGGGACACTCTAGTAGGGGGACTCTAGTAGTGAAGGATGGGGGGACTCTAGTAGTGAGGGATGGGGGCACTAGAAGGGGACTTTAGTAGTAAGGGATGGGGACACTAGTAGGGGGACTCTAGTAGTGAGGGATGGAGGGACAGTAGATGGGGGACTCTAGTAGTGAGGGATGGAGGGACAATAGATGGGGGACTCTAGTAGTGAGGGATGGGGGGACACTAGATGGGGGGACTCTAGTAGTGAGGGATGGGGGGGCACTAGTAGGAGGAGAGCTAGCTGTGCCTTGTGTTGGGTCATCTGTAACCACTACACATTAAATTTGGTTTTCCCTTAATGGTTAGATTTGTGTGCTATGTGCTCCTATGTCTATAAAGACAGATATCTTTATTTTAACGACCGAAGAGTTTCAAACATTATATATATATATATATATATATATATATGGTGAAATAGTGATCAGCACTCTCGGTCTTTTGTTGAGTTTAAAACTTACAGTTTATTGAAATTCCATTTAAAAGATCAACGTTTCAGTTCCTATCTGGAACTTTCATCAGGATCAAACATGTTTGATCCTGATGAAAGTTCCAGATAGGAACTGAAACGTTGATCTTTTAAATGGAATTTCAATAAACTGTAAGTTTTAAACTCAACAAAAGACCGAGAGTGCTGATCACTATTTCACCATATGCAATTTTTCCCTGGATTACAAGCACCCGGCTTACAACTATTTACAAGCGTGAGTGCAAGGAAACCCTGTATGTTATATATATATATATATATAAATAATCTTACATTGAAAATAATTTAAAGTTTTATATTACTATTATTTTATTTTTTAAATTTTATTGTAACACACCAGAAGTGGGAAAAGATGCTGTAATACAGCCGGTGCTGTGCTGAGGTTGGTGAGAGTGGGTGCTGTTTTAGCTCTGTATCACTGCTCCTTTGTGGCCCATAGAATTCACTTAAGATACATAATACAGTTTCATAAAGGCATATGGATCAAGGCAGGGCTCGACAAATCCCAGGCGCCATGGCGACTTAGAATTTTAATCTAACTTAAAGTAGTTTTTTTTTTGTTTGTTTGTTTTTGTGGCATACAGCATTTTCCCCCTTCCATATGTATTTTTTTACTCTTATGTCACTCCTTCTGATTTACATACTGTGATATCGTACCCTGTGATGTCACACATATATAATAAATTACGCAAATTAGTATGGCCGGTATTTTTTTCTAAGAAAGGTGGCAACCCTACCGGTGATTAGCATAGCAGAGAAAACAAAGGATTTCAATTCACTTTCAATACCTTCATTAATGGGTAATATATCATAAATATCAGATGATCCTTAAATGGAAATAAAGAATATTGACCAAGAAAATATAGAACAAATCAAGCATTCTATAGATTACTGATGTAAATAAGCTTATATTGCTAATTGGATGTACTGGGCATAGGGTAAATTACCCAAAAATATTGCTGCACAGGGATTGTAAGTGGATATTATTATTATTATAATTTATAAAGTGCCAAAACATTCTGCAGCGTTGTAACAGACAAGTATTTGTATCAAGACGTATTGGACGCAAAGAAACAGAGGGTTTTGAGGACCCTGCTCAAAAGAGCATGCATATATATAATAATTGTTAAGAAGTTGTTCTTAAAATACTCCGTGCACCATAACAACTAATTGAAATGAAGTTGTTATTGCGCCAGAAGGTTCCTGGCACAAGCTTACCTTCAGGGGGTTACACCTTTAATGACAAAGTCTTCAATACAGTGCTGGTCATCTCTGCCCCCAAACTTCCCTTAGAGTACATGGCTTCAGTCAGGTAACTCCGGACAGAGTCACTCCTGATAGGCTGAGAGCGTCAGCTGAAGCTCTCAGCCTATAAGTATTTCCTCATTGACAAAACTGAGTGAGAAAAACCATATTTTTCTTACTATGACTCATCAGTCGTACCCCTATCCGAGGCTTCCTGAAGCCTCACACTTAAACAGAAACTCAGGGGCAGAGCTGACTGACACCAAACGAAATATTTTGGGGTAAATCTTTGTTAACAATTTAATCCCTGAAGGTAAGCCAACGCCAGGGACCTTCTGACACCATTACAACTTAATTCAGATGAATTTGTTATTGTGCTTGGAGTGTCCCTTTAAGATCAGATATATTTATTCCCTCCAGAAAAAGACAAAATAGAGTTGGACATGTAATAGTTTCCTCTCTCCTCATACGTTCCAATAACTAGTTATATTTTGCGTTCTTCACAAACCATGTACAAGAGCATATCAAATATTGCAACATTTCAGCCAGTCCAGCACACAGGGTAAATGGCCGGAGGGCATCACAATATTCAAATAAATCTATAGGAACACATGCACAAGACAGAAAAACATATCTGACCTGCCATGCGTAGTGAAAACGCTCGGTTGCTGAAAACATGTTATTTTCAGCTTTTTACTGCAGTTCAGTCAATGTCCAACAACTCTGGCAATGACAAGAAATTATTGCTGGAACACCAGAAGAGTAGGTAATAAGCAGTGAGATGATTGCATTCAACCAACAAAATGAACCGTGTTGTAAATGGATTTCCACTGGTTTTAAACAGGTAAACAGAAATATTAAATGAAAAATACAAAAAATAAGAAAACTCCAAATTCATTAAAATATACCTTTAGTGAGTTTACAGAAAGTGCAGATCACAAGCTGTGCAATGTTCAATTGCAAACGAAAAACTCTTTATACAAACATTACATAAATGTGTGGACAGTCCTATCTAATAATATAGCTAATAAAACAATGAAAAGCTATATGCTAACATTTGGGCATCGCTGGCCAAATTGCTTATTTTGTTGGTTTTCCATGTTACATGAAGGTAACACGACATCAAATCAAACTTGCGTTGCATGAAATGGTCAGCAGAAGAAATCTTCACTGTTGATCAAAAATATCAACAAGTAACATATGGAACATACCGCGTAGCTAAAACAGCATGGGTTTGAAGTAGTTAAAATTGATCTCTCAGCTACAACCAAAGTTTATAGAAAAAGGAAAGGTATGTTAAAGAAAAGAACAGCTTGCTAGGTGTTGAACATGAGGGGAGAATCTATCATATTTTGGGGTTGAGTGACTGTCAGTGGGACATGTAATATTGTAGTGGTAGAGGGAAGAATTGATTCTACTAAATATCAACAAGTCATGAAAGCCAAGTCAGTGAAGAAACTGAAACTGAAAAGAGGATTAATATTCCAACAAGACAATCGTCAAGCAAAAACTTAAAAGAGAGACATTCGAAAACCTTAATTTCAATGTCTTGAAGTAGTTTTTTGCCAGTTAGGACTCCATTACAGCTTAATTGTTATTGTGCCAAGAGGTCCGTGTCTCTGACTCACCTTTACGTGTTAAATTGTTTATAAATGGTTTAACCCCAAAGCCTGAGCTCCAGCACCACATCGCTCTGCGACCTTATCCTTCTGCTTACGGAAAAACTAGATAATAGAAGGCCCATGCAGGGGTGGTGCTGATTTGCTTAGAGTGGTAAACACAGAATTCTTAAACGTCCCTCAATTCTCTGGATCTACATCTTCAGCACCTGCAGGTAGAGAATTCTCAAGCACCACCCAATCCCCTCTCAAAACTAATAAAAAGAAACAACGTAACCGTTTACATATGATAACAATTGTAAACACACACATATAAAGTGTGTGTAGTTTGTACATTTGTGTAGAAGTGTGTGTAAATGCCTGAGTGCATGTCTATGTGTACATGTATTTCTGTCTATATGTTGTTATGAACAAAATACTTGAATCGATAAAATGTCTATTTTACTCTGTGCATTTGTGCTCATTAAGTAACTGCTTCCCCTTTCCCTAAGTGTGTTTAGTAACTGTTTCCTCTCTAACTCCTCTCATCCTGCTCCCCCCTTCCCATCGAGCAAAGCCCTCATGTAACAAAATGGAGATTCACTGTTATAAATTGGCTGTTAGAGGAACTGCTTCCCTTTCTAACCCTTCCCCCGCCTCCTTTGTTCAGTAACGGCTCTCTCTCAAGAACTTGCCACGTGTAATAAAATGGTGCTGGGATACAAAGGAATGTCATGTGACAATCCTGGGGTCACGCCCAGTGGGATGGTATCAGGAAAGACCCCTTAGACTGTTAACAAATTGTTGAATGTATACTTTGTGTTATCCATGACTATGCATATGACGTATTTCTGGCTTATAAGGGGCTCCCACCCCTCGGAATAAACACATTTCCTAAGTCTTTCAGCAACCTGCAACTTGTATCCAGTGTGAATTACTTTTAGGAAGCGTGCACACAATTAAATAACCAATTTGGACAGGAGCACATAGCCAGATAATCAAACTGTAGCGGAGTAGAAGGGGTTAATCCAAATAGGCTCTGCTGGAAACAAAGATTCAGCATACCGAAGAATAAAGACACAGCATAATCCCCCTCCCCAAGGACTAGACGAAACATAGTCTGGGAGTCAACTGGCTTTTATTGCGCAAACTCTGCTTTTATGCATTTGTCCCATGCAAGGGAGGTAACTTCCATAATTATTACAGTATCCAATCACATAGTCGGTACCTCCCCCACATCTCCTCCCCTTAGCTTAACAGTTAAATTTATTAAAATGTACATACCTTTCTCCAATTCTTGGATGTACCCCAAATACAGGGGGTACACCTTTAAATGAGGGATCACCTGGTAGCCCTGATCTGGGTGAGAAACATACCCCAAAATCACCCAGATCGGACCAGGGGTTCGGGAGTTATTGAAGGGAAAAGATTTGACCGGTCTCAGTTCCCTTGTAAAAAGTCACGAAAGTCTTTGCCATCCAGACTTGATTTCGCATTCGAATGAATCCCCTCGTTCGCGGGATTCATCCTACCAAATGCTGGGCTGTTTGTGCGTAAGATGCTTCCCTTTCCGGAGTGCTGGAGGTCTTAGCGGTGCTTGGTTAGTTGAGTGTCCGATTTGAGTTCCAGACACTCGACGAACAAACACCGCTGTTCGTGGTTAAGATGGCCGCCGCTACGTGTTCGACATGCGAATGGCGGCCGCACATGAACCTTCAATTAGCACCCTTTGCAACATTGTTGCTTTCGTTAATGAGGGACACACGACCACACCGGGGAGGTCCCTCATTCGGTATTTTACAGGCTTTCGTGTAAACCACAGTACAGGTAGTTCGTGAACCGATTTACTGGTAATTACTGCCTTAATAGTCATACGGCCATTGTACTCCAAGTTTATTCGAATGGTTTAAAGTCTCTTGTCAGTCTCTTAGTGGCATGGTTTGCCACACAAACACTTGATTTGAACCATAACAATGTGTGTCAGCGTATGTTTGTGTAGAGTGTGTGCAGGAACCTGTCATTTCTGAGCTGTCCATTCTGGTCCCAGTCCTCTCCCCTCACCCTTCAGGATATTGCTGTGTTCACTCTGAGGACATTCACATGCTCCCTCAGACTAAGTACAGTGATGGCAGAGTTCTGGAGCCTCTAATTCAGTCAGCAAGCAGAAACACTGGGCAGCAGGTAGGCAGGGGACTTTTAACAAGTAGGTGCCCCATTAGGCATATGCCTAAGCTAGCAATTTAATTACGTACTGTAATACAGTAAAACATGTGTGCTTTTTAGGTAGGACAAGGTTGCACAAAACCCTTGATGACTGTATCTGGTCTATAGTCTAAAGCTTGGCAGAGTGAAGGTTACCTGCCTCACTCATTTTAAACGTTCATAATAATTCCTATAGAGAAGCAGTGGATTGGTGGAGCTTGGCAATTGCCACGCATGTGTCGTACGATTGGACCAGAAATCATCAATTGTGATGATCACAGTGAGAGTGGGTTGGGTTGTTATAAGGAGACGCTAAAGGCGTTAAAAAAACGAGTGGGTTTATTTTATTAATGAAACAGAGGAAAGGGGCAGCTAAATCTAAAAACACAAATAAAGATACTACCCAACTTATAAAAAATGGTATATATTTACTCTGTGTGCTGGACTGGCTGAAATGTTACAATATTTGATATGCTCTTGTACATGGTTTGTTAAGAGCGCAAAATATAACTAGTTATTGGAACGTATTAGGAGAGAGGAAACTTCTACATGTCCAACTTTATTTTGTCTTTGTCTGGAGAGAATTAATAAATCTAATATTAAAGGGACACTCCAAGCACAATAACAACTTCATCTGAATAAAACAAACATTGCACCTGAAATTACCCAGCTATTGGCTTTTCCCTATTTCAAGATGGCTACCATGGTGAGTCATATGGCTCACATTACTCTTTAGACCCAGAATAAGAGGATTGTCTTCTCACTTCTTGCCTTTGTCTCCACATCTTTGCTGCACTGGGTTGCACAGCGGCGTACATACCGCGGTCGCAGTTGTCGCAGCTGCAACCGGGCCCATCACTCCAGGGGGCCCGTCCACCCCGCGGACCAACGGAACCGGGTACCGGCTGCCATATTTTGCGGCCCCGGTCCACGTGGCACTTTAACAGCTCGACCGGGCCCTATTAATGACATCACTGCTGGGATGAAGTGATTCCCCGGTCACTCCTCCCACCTATCAGCCTGCGCGGGAGGAAGCAGGAAGGAGGGAGTCAGAGTGGGAACTCTGACTCCCATCAGGCTGAGCCCCCACTGGACCCCAGGAAAAGTAATAAAAGATAGGAAACATTGTGTGTGTGTGTGTCTCTGTATGTATGTGTGTGTCTGTGTCTCTGTATGTGTGTGTGTTTGTGTGTGTATCTGTATGTATGTGTGTATCTGTATGTATGTGTGTCTGTGTCTCTGTATGTGTGTGTGTGTGTGTCTGTGTCTCTGTATGTATGCGTGTGTGTGTGTGTCTGTATGTGTGTGTGTGTCTGTCTCTGTATGTGTGTGTCTGTCTCTGTATGTGTGTGTCTGTCTATGTCTGTGTGTCTGTGTTTCTGTATGTGTGTGTCTCTGTATGTATGTGTGTGTCTCTGTATGTGTGTGTGTGTGTGTGTCTGTATGTATGTGTGTGTCTCTGTATGTGTGTGTGTGTGTCTGTATGTATGTGTGTGTCTCTGCATGTGTGTGTATCTGTATGTGTGTGTGTCTCTGTATGTGTGTGTCTCTGTATGTATGTGTGTGTCTCTGTATGTGTGTCTGTGTCTCTGTATGTATGTGTCTGCATATGTGTGTCTCTGTATGTATGTGTCTGTGTGTGTGTATGTATGTGTCTGTGTGTATGTATGTGTCTGTGTATGTGTCTGTCAGGGGGGAGAATGTGTCTGTGTATGTGTCTGTCGGGGGTGTGTGTTTGTTTCTGTATGTATGTGTCGGGGGGGGCACGGTCACGCAGGGGATCAGTTTCGCATCGTGCCCCATGGATTGTGTGTATGCCACTGGGGTTGCACAAAATGCCTCACCTGCTGTGGACTGTGAAGGAGACCCTGCCAGCCCGAAAACAGCTGACGCGCCAAGCAGCCAGTACCTCAAGCAATGGTGCCTTACCCTAGAAGTTGAGGATCTTGCTCTCAAAGACAGCACCCCCTACTGGACCTAAGATCGCTATAGATGACTACCAAACTGGAGATTATACACATGCCATATACTCACCACTTCTCTGCTCTGCCTGCCAAGGCGAGTTGCTGCAGCCGAAGGAAACCCAGCATGAACGCATAGCACCTGCCTTACTGGACATTGTCCTGACCCCAACTTCAACAATCATATATATCCAGTTCCAGCGGCTTTGCAGATCTGGCATTGGCTGATCCCAGGGTCTTATGTGTCATGGGGACGGCTCCTGTACTTCCACATCGTTACTGTGACTGTGTTTGCTAGATGCTGATTCTCCTCCAATGTGCATAGAATTTCCTTCTTTTTTTGTTTTATTTCATATTATAGATGCACTCTGTGCACTGCTCTCCTTGCTGATACTGCCACAGTGACGTGGTTGATATTCTCCATGTTGCCTATCCCTTTCATTCCTCTCACTAGTCACTCACACAGACATGGCTTCATGATTTATGCAGATTTTGATCTAAAAAAAAATAGTGCTGTGCTCTTTACATTGTTAACATATACTCGTTATTAACATATGTTTGCAGAATTAAAAATAATTCTTGTATTTTTCATTCTGCACTGAAAAAATAAAGAATTTAAAAAATAAAAATAAAAAATCTTGTAAAAAAGCGTTAAGTACAAAATCTATATAAGAAAACCATGGGTACATACGTGAGCATGCATTAATATCATATACTAAAAGTTTCTAATTAAAAATAACTGATAGAATACATCTATGTCTGTGTGTCTGTGTTTCTGTATGTGTGTGTCTCTGTATGTGTGTCTGTGTCTCTGTATGTATGTGTGTGTCTCTGTATGTGTGTGTGTGTATAAAAAAGCATGGAGTTCAATGACTACATTAAGACCCTTGGGAGCAAGAGTGTTCAGAATAAAGATCCATCTAGCTTCTGCTTAATCTAAGTTTTTCTCTAAATCTCCACCTCGCCCGTGTACATCAACTTTTTTGATGGATAAGACCTGTAAGCCCCCTGGATCTCTTCCATGAACATCATTAAAATGTTTCAACAGATTATGAGTCTGTAAGCCATTCCTAATATTCCTTATGCGTTCTGACACTCTCACTTTTAGCGGTCTCTTTGTTCATCCCACATACATGGCATCCGCAGGAATTTTTCCAGGGGAGCATAATTGTAATGTCATCCGTGCTTGGCTCCTTTTTGACAGTGTCATGACCCTTCCTGCTACTTTCAGACCCTTCCTGCTACTTTCAGACCGTTCCTGCTCATTCCTATTCCTTTCTGCTTTTTCTCATACTTTACCTTTGTGCTCCTTCTGCCCCTTCCAGCTCCTTGCTGCTCCTTTCCAGCTTCTTGCTGATTCTTTCTGCTCCTTTTGTCCCTTCCAGCCCCTTTCTGCTCCTTGCTGACTCTTCCTGCTCCTTGCAATCTGTTCTGCACCTTCTCCTTGCTGACCCTTCCTGCAGCTTGCTGACCCTTCCTGCTCATTTCTATTCCTTTCTGCTCCTTCTCCTACTTTACCTTTGTGCTACTTCTGTCCCTTTCTGCTCCTTGCTAACCCTTTCTGCTCCTTCTGTCCCTTCCTGCCCCTTTCTGTTCCTTGCTGACTCTTTCTGCTCCTTGCTGACTCTTTCTGCTCCTTCTCCTACTTTACCTTTGTGTTCCTTCTGATTCTTTCTGCTCCTTTACCTTTGTGCTCCTTTTGTCCCTTCCTGCTCCTTGCTGACCCTTTTCTACTCCTTCTGTCCCTTTCTGTTCCTTTCAGACCCTTCCTGTTCCTTACAGACCCTTCCTGCTAATTTCTGTTGCTTTCTGCTCCTTCTCCTACTTTACCTTTGTGCTCCTTCTGCACCTGCCAGCTCATTGTGTGTCTAGATGACTGAGTAATCGTTCATATAGGTTTTCTTTCTGTCTTGCGTTGTCATATGCCTCTGTTTGTGTACTACTCATTTCTCTTTCTGTTGGATTGGTTATCTGGTTTGACACATCTAAATTTTATTTATTCCCAGGCGATTGGGGTGAGAAGAAAGACAAGCATTTTTCTAACTGACCTTCCATTTTTTTTTTCTTTCTTCAGATTTGTCAGGACTCCTAGGAGACCCAACATGCAGGGTGTAATAGAAAAACGTATACCGGACCTAAGAGTGGCCAAGCTTTACGTTTGACAGAAAGAGAATGGTCAAGACCAAGCTGGGTTCAAGGAATACAGAAATCACGAAAACGAGTATACTAGCCGAATCAGGGAACCAGATAAGAGAGTAGTCGAGGTACGAGAGCCGAGTAAATAACAGGGGAATGGAGAGTAGTCAGATAGCCAGGTCAAGATACCAAAAAGAATAATCAGGAAAGAAGCGCTATTGGGAACCAAACAAGAACCACAGGGCAAAGTCCTGTGTGTGAACCAACTTTTTATAGGTTGGCTCTGAAAATTGGAAGCCACGCCCCCAAAATGTTAGAATCCGGACATTTTGGCGGGCCATGACGTTATCGGCGGCATGACATCAGCACGTACAACGTACGCGGCGTCATGACGTAATTAGCGTCTAACTTTGGCGTGCTTGCTGCGTCATAAAATGGGGCGGAATCTGCTAGAGTGGAGTCTGGGAGCAGGAATGCTGTCCAAAAGGTGAGTGAGCATGACAAGGCATTTGCCATTTTGCATCTTTTTGGTGGCTGTATTTTCTTCTCTTTATCTCCCTTCCTTCTCCCCTCTTTCCTTTCCTTCTTTTTTTACTTTTCTCTCTTCCTTTGCCTTTCCTTATTCTTCTTCTTCCCCTTTTTCTTTCTTCTCTTATTTTTTTTCCACCTTTTTCTTTCTTTTTTTTTTAGGGGTTTCTTAAAGTACTTTTAGGTACTCTTAACACCGTCTCTTCTCTTTTTTCCTTTCCTTTTTTCCCCCTTCTCTCCCACCATGTGGTCAGGGGTTCATACATTCTTTCCTTTCCCTTACCTCTTCCCTTCCTCTCCTTTCTTATTTTCTTTTTTTAAACCCCCCAAAAAATGAAGTAATACCAAGCAGAAAAAAACACAAAGTAGTTCTCTATTTAATACATTTTCCCCCTTTCCCTAACCATTATTAGCCAGCTAAAGCCTCATATTATAGCCTCTATTGGAATTATTGAAATGGTTAAAGGAGGGAGAGGCATAAAGCAAAGAAAAAAATATATAAAAAGCAAAGCAAAGCTTCAACAAATAGGGGAAGAGAGAAACTATTGTTTAGGTTTAGATTTACCTCCTTTTGCCTTAAGTGATTATTTACTATTATCATTTACATCAACTATGCTCTTAGCTCTAGACTGGCTTCAGTATTTCTCCATTATATTTATCCAGTGTATCTTGTCCATGTATCCTGAGTTGCTCAGCGTTCTTTTTTTTTTTTTTGTTTTCCTGAATTGCCTGGAAATCATCTTGCTCCCTTAGGGCACGACTGCATTTAGATTGGACCTCGCGCTCGAAGTTCCCGCCGTCCTTTTCCCTCATCCATCCCAGCATGAGCTACTTCTTCTACTTGACTCGAGCATTCCCCAGCCACACACCACAAGGATGACGGCTATGTGCGCCTACGTCACAGCTCCTTCTCCCCCCCATTTTCACTTGTACTTTTATTTGTATTTATTTTTTTATTTTTTATTTTTTTTAATCTTTTTTAGTTCTATTGTATTTCTATATTTACATTTACTTTCATAGTATTTTCATTTTTATTTACATTTATTTTCATCTTTATTTACTTTTCATTTTCATTTTCTTTTCATTTTTTATCATTCTCAACTTTCTTTTATCTATTAATTCTATGTTTTTGTGTTTCATTATTTTACTTCTATCATTAATTTTTATGTATTTTTTCTTATTCTCATATCTTCTAGGTGATACAATTATCTACATCTTAATGTAGATAATTATCTTAATTTCACTAATTAGTGTTTCCTACTGTATTCTTATTTTGTGCCATATTATGTTGTTATGGACAAAATACTTGACTGGATAAAATGTCTATTTACTAATGTCTATTTATTCTGTGAATCTGTGTTCACTGTGTAAAACTGGCTGCTAGAGTAAAAGCTTCCCCTCCCCCTCTCTGTGTGCTCAATAACCATTTCCTCTGTAAACCCCTCTCATCCTGCTCCCCCACCCATCGTGTAACCAAAATGGAGAATTGCTGTTAAAGTAACTACTTCCCTTTCTAACCCTTCACCCGATTCCTTTGTACAAGTAAAGGCTCTCTATAGAAACATGCCATGTGTAGTAAAATGGAGCTGGAATGGGGCTGGGATACAAAGAAATGTCATGTGATGATGCTGGGGTCACTCCCAGTAGGGTGGATTTGGACAAGACCCATTAGACTGTTAACCAATTGTTGAATGTATACTTTATGTTAACTGTGACTCTGTACATGGCGTATTTCTGCTTTAAGAGGGAATCGCACCCCCTGGAATAAAGGCCATTCTGAAGTCTTTCATAAACCTGCAATGTGTCTGGTGTGATTTACTTCTAGAAGACATGTGCACAATCAATTTTTATCCCATTCTGAAGAAGCCACTTATGGTGAAACGCGTTTATGGTTATTAATTCTGTATTTTACTGTGTATTTTAGATCAATAAAAGTTTTTTGGCTACTTTATTGTACCAATCCTCTTTTTATTGCACTCTTTATGCACTTTAAACAACTTTTGTTTTTACCTATTCCTGGCATTTTAACCTTTCCTGGTTACTTTTACTTCCATTGGCAATTTTAAAGTTCCAGTACTCCAAGAAATCCTAGGTGGGGATCATACCACCGGCGCCTATCCATAGAGCAGTACCTCTGCTCTATCTTTGTGAGTATTATTTTATTTTCTCTACTACTCTCTTAACCTATCACAATTGAGAGCACTATTGCTGCTTTTTATTCTTCTATATTGGAGCCTTGGATCACCAGACGGTGCTGACGGACGTATCGCCGCTACATATCCTATAAGCGGGGATTATACCGCTGTACGCTATCCACACCAGAGCTGGCCATAGCTCCCTCAAATGTGAGTTTTTTACCTCTTCTTATCTGCACATTGAACCACATCAAAATTGAGAGCACTATTGTTGCTTTCTGTCTTTCTTTTTCGAGCTCTGGACTACCAGACGGTGCTGACGGAGACCCCCTCCCTACATATCCCATAAGCGGGGATTATACCGCTGTACACAATCCACACCAGAGCTGGCCATAGCTCTCCTGAATGTGAGTTCTTTACTTTTTGTTACCTATCACACCCTGAACTTTCATACTATACCATTAGTCGCCTCTACCTCTCTTGTATTTACATATACGGAACGGTCTACACCAGACGCATCCACAGAGGAACTCTATCAAGTATCCTAGACCATCTATTGGCACCCTAGCAATACTTTACTGGACTATCTACCCTTATTTGGCGCAGCCCTTCCATATCTTTTTGTATCTATCCACCGAAGGACCCGAGGGGTTTTCCTTCATTTGGGTTGCTGCCTACCTTAACTAATTTTGTGATTACTAGCGCTGAATTCTTTTTGTGTTTATCTCTATCACCTTTATGCCTGATGGCCAGATTCATATGTCTACATCACTCTCTGCTGCTGATAAAACAGCCCTCTGCTCATTATTTCTTCTGTTCCACACAGGATGCAAGGGTCCTAGCTAGTTCCCCCAATACCTTTACCTGAATTATACAGTCCCTAAAGATTTTGTACACCCCATGTTTCCCCCCAGTTCCTGTGAAGTTGCTCCCAGGGGCCAGCCTGTCCCTTAAGCCATAGTACCCCCCCGAAGCCTGTCCAAGCTCTTGCTATTTCCTAACAGGTTAAGGCTCTGGTGTCAAATGGTGCCCTGGTTCCCTGAGACTCTCCCTGCAATATCCCACTTCTCCCTGTAATAGACGAATTCTGTGCAGGATACTGTCACCCTGCAGAGATGATACTCTATTACCTGGCCACTCTTCTGCCACTTCCCAGGGGGAGAAATGATAAGGTCTTGACTTAGACCTAGATATTGACTCTTATTTTCAGCCTTTTCCTCATTGCATCTTGTGGTTCAGAAATATACCAGAACCTGAAGCTTATTATGAAGAAGACCTGTTCTAGTTGGTGGAGATGCAACACACCATAACAGGTCTGTTCCGGATTTGCTGTCACTACAGTGGACCAAGTATCTCACCTCAACAATGTCTGCACAAGAAGCTGAGCTATAGGCTCTTACCACAGCATGCAAGATCTCTGAAGGAAGACACGCCAATATCTACACTGCCACAAGGTATGCACTAGGTGTGGCACATGAATTCGGAATGAATCTGGAAGTAAGAAGATTTCTTACAGCAACTGGCATGCCAGTTAAGTACAGCACGGTTAAAAAGCTGATGGATGCCCTAGACCTTCCTGAAGAAGTGGCCGTACTGAAGATAAAGGCTCACGGAAGACTGAACTCAGAGGAAGCATGTGGCAACTATCTGGCTGACAAAGTTGTCCAATAAGTGGTAAGTGCACTAAGGGAAGTGGAAAGAAGAGTATCCGCTGAAGAAACTCCCATATTCACCATGTAAGATCCTACCCACCGACCTCAAGCTCCTGAAGAATTAACAAGCAGTTACTGACCCTGAAGAAACACAAGCTGGAAACAGAAAGGGGCAACCCTTAAAAACGGGCTGTACTTCAACAATCTAAAGTTCTGCTTACCCAAGAACATCTACTCAGCAGTGGTCCAGTAGGCCTATGGAGCATCATATCTGTCCAGAACCCTCATTAACTGTTTTGATCAAGAAATACTCTGAAGTACCAGGAATTGCTTCTCTGACCAACAGTTACTGTAGATCCTGTGTCACTTGTGCCAAGGGCAACTCAGGAAGAATGGAGGAAAGCCGCAAGCATCTATCCAAACCTCACTATCTCTTCCAGAGGAGTCAAGTTGACTATATCCAGATGCCAAAGAGTGGCCGGTTCAAATATGCACTAGTTATAGTAGACATGTTTTCAGGATGGCCAGAGGCCTACCCAGCCACCAAAGTGATAACCAAGACCACATGCTGAGTAGTGCACCGTGAAAGTTGCAGAGATCACCCCATGGATTCATCATACCAGAATCAAGCCTGCCTCTGCTTCATGGGAAGTAGCATTTGTTGATCTGGCAACCCTTTTTGAAACTCCATTCTTAGAGAGCAAAGATACTTGTTGGAGAAAATATCAACAAGTGGGTGTTTTGATGGCCATAATAATGCCTGACCACCTGCCATCGATGGAAAGCCGAGTACCCCAAACGGGGACCTTGTGAAGCTAAAGAGAATCAGACGTACTCCTTACCCTGCAGCCCTCACGTCCGGAAGCTGAGGTGCCTACGCACGGTTGAAGCTTCTTCAGGATCATCTGCTTATCTTGAGTTTGTGGTGATATTACTATTGAATTTTTAAATGATCTGAGTCTGCCAGTACTAAGGTAACATGAGACAGGATTTACATGATTAAAGAATAAGTAAATGAGCCCTAGCCAAGGTTATTATGTCCATACACATAATACTCTTGATACACCACATTCATGCTTCAGGACAAAAAGGAGCACCCCTATAAAGGGCGGTTTTACCCACACATATATATTAATGCCATAGGGGTGTCAAGGGGGGTACCAAATGATTTTAAGGTTAGAAACTAAGTTTGAATCTATTCTCCCAAGCATTAAAGCTATTAAAATCTGAATTGGAAGGGAGGAGGTTCATACAATAAACAGGGGACCTTTTACTTACGGGACTTGTATGACTCACCTGAATGGGTAGGTGCCACGCACATGACTGTTAATCCCCTCAAACCACACGTTAGGACTTTAAAAGACATGGTAGTCATCCCATATTTGAGGAATACTATGGCTGTAGAGACAGGATTCTCTGACACTAACTTGTGGCTTGAATGGATGAAATACAATGCGAATAAACATAACAAGTCTAACTGCTATATCTGTGGAGGAGCAAGGCCTCACCCAGGTACTGTATCCCTGAACCTTCCTCCAGATATGAGGTATGCTTTTTAAGTCTCTACACTATATTTAAACCTAATCGGTCAGCATGCGAGTCATGGAAAATTAATACCCAATCATTACTTAAAATATTAACCCAGACGAAGACATTACTGTATATCCAGGAAACTATACTTGTTATGGGATATATGGTGGGATAGGGCAGTTACAAGCTACCTTTCAGATGACCTTCCAGAATAGAATGGCCTTAGACATGATTCTGGCGGAGAAAGGGGGAGTATATAAAATACTCCAAGACACCATGACATGCTGTACCTATATCCTAGATAATACATGCCCTAATGGTAAGGTAACATTGGCAGTAGAAAAGTTAAAGAGATGACCTTCCAGAATAGAATGGCCTTAGACATGATTCTGGTGGAGAAAGGGGGAGTATATAAAATACTCCAAGACACCATGACATGCTGTACCTATATCCTAGATCATACATGCCCTAATGGTAAGGTAACATTGGCAGTAGAAAAGTTAAAGAGTTTGTCCAATGGGCTTAAACGGAATTCGGTGGCCACAGATCCGTGGGAAAGATGGTTTGGATGGATGACTGGATGGCAAGGTGCTCTGGCCCAAATAGGTGTGGCCATTTTAATAATGATAATCATCTTCGCTCTTCTTGTTTGTTGTGTGTTACCCTGTCTTAAGAAATGCCTACAAAAGACAGTTGATCAGACAATCGACCAGACTACCCCGACTTTTCTTCACCAAGAGATTGACAACGTAGACCGTGATACACCACATACACCCTTACAGTCTCACCGCACTAAAACAACAACTATTTCCTCTTAGAGACACTCAGGGATAGTGTCTGTCTCTACGGGCAGAAGTCTGTCGCGGGAGAAGTAGTGGATAAGCCGCTACGGGACACCCGCGCAGTGAAGCGTTCGAGGCCTGATCAGACAGATGTACAAGATAGCCTTTGGTTATTTTTCTGTAGGGACAGTATTAGGGTTAGATATAGTAGTTGTTAGTAAAATAGCCATTTTAAGGGGGGACTGTTATGGACAAAATACTAGAAAGGATAAAATGTCTATTTACTAATGTCTTTTTATTCTGTGTATCTGTGTTCACTGTGTAAAACTGGCTGCTAAAGTAAAAGCCTCCCCTCCCCCTCTCTGTGTGATCAATAACCATTTCCTCTGTAAACCCCTCTCATCCTGCTCCCCCTCCCATCGAGTAACCAAAATGGAGAATTGCTGTTAAAGTAACTGCTTCCCTTTCTAACCCCTCCCCCGCTTCCTTTGTACAAGTAAAGGCTCTCTATAGAAACATGCCACGTGTAGTAAAATGGAGCTGGAATGGGGCTGGGATACAAAGAAATGTCATGTGATGATGCTGGGGTCACGCCCAGTAGGGTGGGTTTGGACAAGACCCCTTAGACTGGTAACCAATTGTTGAATGTATACTTTATGTTAACTTTGACTCTGTACATGACGTATTTCTGCTTTAAAAGGGAATCGCACCCCCGGGAATAAAGGTCATTCTGAAGTCTTTTATAAACCTGCAATGTGTCCAATGTGATTTACTTCTAGAAGACATGCGCACAATCAATTTAGAAAGAAGTAGATAGACAAACAGTTTGTTTGATCCAAATCAATGTGAATTGGCTTGTTTTTCTATCTGTTGAATTAGAAATTAATTTGATACAGCATAGTATATACTAGTTTGTAAAATGTATCAATTTTAATGATGAAGTGAGGCTGTTTCCTTACGAAACGCATAAGGCAGACAGGTCCACAGAGAGTTGGATGCACATCACTACAGTAACTCATTGCAAGAGCTGACTTTGATCTGCCCACGGAGCGATACCAAAGATCAGTCAGAGATCAGTGGAGTGCCCCCTGGAGTGAGGCTTTGGATGGAACGCTGTGTGGAACGCACGCCGCCCTCAATGGCGACCCACACACAGCGAGTACCACAGCTCCCACACATCGCATCCATCAGGAGAACCACCATATCAGATCACAGTGCGGACTGCCCTGAGTTTTTTTGGTACCGTTTTCAAATATTTTATTTGTGCATTATTTTATTTATTGACTCATTAAAGCTGTTTGAAGTTTTTAAAGAAAGCACTTCTCTCTTTTTATTAACTCAAGCTATTTTTTCTCTTTTTAGCATACATATTATTTTAAGTATTGTTTGCTCTTTTTTTAGTTTACTACATTTTATTTTTGTCTATTTTTTGTGTTATATTTACTGTTCTTTAGTAAATTATATTACAGTGTCATAGGGAACACACTGCTGTGTGCTATTCATATACACAGCTTTAGTGTGTTTTTCCATATGCTATATATTGTAGACGGAACTTTTATATTTGGACATTCTATTTGGACTTTTCTATTTGCACACTATTATTTTTTGTGGATCTAATTTGGACTATTTTACATATTAGTTTGGAGATTTATTGATTAGAGTCATATCGATTTTTATTGTTACTTATTGTAGCTCCTGGAATTTTCCAATATTATTTTTTATAAGTGAGATTTGAATCTTTATGTATTTTAAAGGACTGGTGATCCTATTTCCAGTTTTAGAGCTACCTATTCACAATTGTAATTTTTATCTGCTGAGTATCTATTTTCCATCTATTTTTACTCCCTCTGTTATCTGGCCTGATGACTTATTCTTGTGTTTTTAACACTTTTATCTGTATTTTGTGCCTTTTCTCTTACTTTTGTGTACTTTTGACACACATATGGATACAAACACTGACACACTAATACAAATACAGATACAGACAGAGTTAACACATGCACACAGATAACACATGCATGCAGATAACAAATCGCATTACTTTTTTTAGCCAACCCCCTGCTTCCATACCTTTCTGATGCAGGAGGGTTGCTTCCCTGACATCCAGTGGCACCTGGCTGAGTGTGATGTCTGTCTGCACTTTGGTCCTGGTTCCCTCCTCTCTAGCGCTCCCTTCTGTCCCGCACAGCTCGATTATAAGCTGGGAAGAAGTGACGTGTAGTCACTTCCTTCCAGCACCACAGCATTACATGGCTGTTAAAGGGCATTGGTGCCTGACCAGGCCCCTGATCATGAGGTGGCCCTAACTGCATGGGCCACACGTTGGGCCCTCTGAGCTTGCCGGCCATGGTGCTGTCGGTAGTTCTGACACTGCGCAGGTGTATATTTCCTTTAATACATAGTATATAATGGGAAATGTAAGATTTACAGTGGGCTCAGATCATTTGCTTTAACCTGAACAATTATGAGTCTATACAACAATAACAAAAAAGAAAAGCTAAAAGAGAAGTAAAAGAAAATACTTAATTTTTCTATTTATAAGAAAAACCTATTAAGATATGTGTACATCACTTTGCAGATGCCAAACTGCTTTCTGAGCTGTTTAATACTCATTGGAAATATTGTTCAACCTGGCTTCTCTAAATGAAAATGTTTATAGATATTTGTGATTTGTCATCTATTAATTACAAGATTCTGAAAGCATATTTGCTAGTTAAACCAATGTTGCAGATGCACACTTTATGCTTGTTTAATTAAAAATAGACCTCAGCTGTGCACTGTGTTTTTGAGGATATTTCATGACAACACTACTGCTAACTGAGGAGAAATTGTAAATGTGAAATATGTACATTTAAGGATTTTATTGTGAGGCCATAAAATGCCAGTATAACATTCAAATGTATTATTAATCATGCGTGGCTACATAATAAAAATATTTAATTAGATAAAATACCATGTAACAGAAAATTGCAATCGTAATGTTAATCTATGATGAGAATGAGCTGACAAGTTTTTTCACATAAATTGCCATGACTCCTGAGATCCCTATATAGTGTCACATTTATCTCTCTATTAAGGATCTTGTATATATCCATAAAAAGTGATCAATGTGTTTATTTCCTTTTAAGATACGTGGGCTTGCTTTTTAAATGGTCTATTGTCAGTAGTGATGTCGCGAACCGTTCGTGAACTTGCCGCGAACAGTTCGCCACGAAACGGTTCGCGACATCACTAATTGTCAGGCTTGGCCTTTGGCCCTTTCTTAGCAGGCAAAGGGATATTAGACAAGGCTCTTTTAACTAATGTTTGGTGTTCTGTAAGCCAGTAGGGTGGAGCCAGGCATTGAGATAACCAGGAGCTTTTCTTCTGGAGCTTTTTGAATGGCGTCCCTAATACCACAGCCCACGTAATGGAAATATCAATCATACAGTTTTGGTGGAAGTCTTGCCACAGTCAGTTAATCCACATGGTTTGGTTTATTGAACTTTGAATAAACCATGGAATGGCGGTGGGGCTAGTCACAAAATGTAGCAGAGGAGCTCTACAGTTTTTGGGTTGACTGCTCAGTTAGCATAAAATATATTTTATATATCTATATATTTATTTATTTTTAAAATATTTTTTTAAGTTATTACTTGTTTTCTACAGTTTGTGACCCTAATAAAACTGCTGATCTTCTCTAAACCCAAATCACATTGCAGTATAAGTATCTCCTGTATCTTCTCTTGCATTGGCTCACTTCGGAGACCAAGCTCATTGATTTGGTATTCTGTTACTGCTGGCAATATAAATGGTCAATGATGCAGGTATTGGTGCTGATCATGAAACAGCATTCCTACAGGTTAATGCAGAGGGATTAAGAATAACAAGAGAGACTATGACGGATGATGTAAGGATTGTTGTATCACTAGGGCATGGAAAGTAGATCCCCACTGTACTTCCTCTGAATGAACTGATCCTACAGTGTCACTCTGTGTTCTTCAACATTAAATGCTGTTTACTGAAAGCAACTACCTGATTCAGCAAAGTTCTGGGTGCTCTGTCTTATCTGTGTGCTCAGCACCAATATCTAAGTCATTGGTTATTTATATTGACAGCAGTTACAGAATTCCAAATCAGTGAACTCTGACCCTGAAGTAAGCAAATGCAACAGGAGATACTGAATTTATACTGCAATTAAATAGAGCATGATCACTGCTCTAGTACATGTGAGTGGTTCTGTCTACTAAATTGTCCATTCATCAACATTACAGTATTACACTATGCATTTTTCCATTTCTCTTTTTGCCCTGCTATTTGTGTAATTGTTATATACTCCTTACTGTATGTATCAGAAGATTTTTAGAATCTGTGTATGTTTTCAAAGGAGAAGTATTTAGCTTTTTCATTTTTACCACACACTACATACCACTATGCTTGGTGGATATTTATAGCCCTGTGCACTTTTATATTTTGGTTTACGTGTACTAATTTTAACCTGGACACTAAATGCATCAGGCCAACTGGTGCAAATTTGATTGGGTTGGCCTAATTCCAATTAAAATTAGCTTTAGTAATTGCCATTTTGGTTAGAATTCTGTGATTTTTAGTGGAGTTGCCCTGACTGACAGTCTAAGTTGCATTTATTATTGAAGGACAACATTATCTTTGCCGCCTTTAGGACAATTTAAAAGGACTAAACTATTTTTTGTAAATTTATGCAGCACCATTTACATTATCACAACTTTAGTTAATCAAAAAAGCAAGAGGGCTTTAACTAGTAAACAAAGTCCGTGATTTTTTATAAATAATTAGATTGATTTACTATAATAAAAAGAGCGGAATAAAATAGCACATTATATAATGGCAAGTATAATTATACTTTATTTTAAGCATCATTTATCTTCGGTAAATTGCACAGCAGATTAGTAGATTTTATTTTTTATTTTTTAACATCTGACAATTTGCAATGGGATAACTTTGGCATAATAATAACTAAAATTCTCTAACACAGATAATACATTTCCTGGCATTTTTCAATCACTGCACAGACTTAAGAGATTAGTTAACTCTGATTAGAATTACAAACACATCCCTTGATACAAAACCAATTGTTGAGAAGTAAATCTGATTATACAGCAAGACATTCATTAATACTAACAAAACATCACTTTACCGCTAATACAAGTAGCAATAAAGGGATGTTTCATGGTTTATCCAAGTAATATGGTTCATTTATATAAATAGTGCTAACACAATGATATGTAATATACATTTGTATTTTTACAATAAAACTCTGCAAAAACTCACATGCTCTGAATCGAATATAAAAGCTTTAAAACATTTAATTATACAAAAAAACTTATTTTAACACCTTAAGGACTGGATTGTTTTTGCGATGTTGTACATTTGCGACCAGGCCTCTTTTTACACTTTTGTGGTGTTTGTGTTTAGCTGTAATTTTCCACGCTCTCATTTACTGTTCCCATACAAATTATATATTGTTTTTTTCAGGACAAAGGGACTTTCTTTACATACCATTATTTATATAATCTCATGTAATTTAATTTTAAAAAAATTAAAAAAATGATGAAAAATTTAAAAAAATACATGTTTTTTTACTTTTACTTGAAAAATCTTTTAAAAATCTACAAAAGCGGATGAAAAAAATGCTAAATAGATTCAAAATTTTGTCCTAAGTTTAACCCCTTCGCGACCCAGGACGGTTCAGGACCGTCATCGGCATTTTCCCATTGCCGACCGATGACGGTCCTGAACCATCCTAACGGTGCAATGTACTTACCTGATCGCCGTCGTTCCCCCGGCGGCGATCAGCGTTGCTCCGGTTGTGGGGAGACTGCCTGCAGCCCAGACAGTCTCCCCACGGCAGATTAGGACCCCTGTGGCCATGTGATCGCTTAACACAGCGATCACATGGTCACAATAGGTGTCCATGTGTCTGCCTGCAGGGGGACTGCCTGTGCTGACAGGCAGTCTCCCTGCATGTGTAAAATAAAATTAAAAAAAAGATAATGTTAATAAAAAATAAAAAATAAATTATATTTGTGTATATATGATATATAGACATATATTATATCTATATAATATATGTCTATATATCATATATATATAATGCCATACTAAGTGTATTTTTATATTAATATGTACTTATATTAATATAAAAATACACTTATAATTAAATTACACACGTATATATATAATATATATAATAACTATATATATTGTATATATATATTATTATAAAATATAAATAATAAGTAATTTAAATTAAATAAATTTTTTTTAAATAATAATAAAAAATGTAAAAAAATTATATAGCTATATGAAATTTTATTCTAACTGTATTTTAAAATTAATATATATATATTTATATCAAAATACACTTAGAATGAATTTGTATATATATCTATGTATATATAAATAAATAAAAATAATATGAAATATACATATGTCCATATACAAAATTACATAAATAATTATATAAATATACACATAGACTTCAAATATATAAATATGCATATATATTTAAATTCTACGTGCGTATTTACGTAATATTTTTACATAATTTAGTAATTTTATTGATTGCAATTTGAGGGACCTGCCTGCCAACCCAGGCCGAAATTCCAGAGAATTTAATTTGCTAGCACTGTATTTTACCCTGTAACGTTCTACAACACCCTAAAACCTGTACATGGGGGGTACTGTTTTACTCGGGAGACTTCGCTGAACACAAATATTAGTGATTCAAAACAGTAAAACATATCACAGCGATGATATTGTCAGTGAAAATGACTTTTTTTGCATTTTTCACACACAAACAGCACTTTTACTGATGATATAATTGTTGTGATACGTTTTCCAGTTTTTAAACACTAATATTTGTGTTCAGCGATGTCTCCCGAGTAAAACAGTACCCCCCATGTACAGGTTTTATAGCATTTTTGAAAGTTACAAGGTCAAATATATGGGTCAAATATTTTTACATTGAAAATGGCCAGGTTGGTTACGTTGCCTTTGAGAGCGTATGGTAGCCCAGGAATGAGAATTACCCCCATGATGGCATACCATTTGCAAAAGAAGACAACCCAAGGTATTGCAAATGGGGTATGTCCAGTCTTTTTTAGTAACCACTTGGTCACAAACACTGGCCAAAATTAGCGTTCAATTTAGTTTTTTTACTTTTTTCACACACAAGCAAATATGAATGCTTACTTTGGCCAGTGTTTTCAACTAAGTGGCTACTAAAAAAGACTGGACATACCCCATATTGAATACCCTGGGTTGTCTACTTTAAAAAAAATATGTACATGTGGGGTGTTATTTAGAGATTTATGACAGATAATAGTGTTACAATGTCACTATTGATAAATTTAAAAATGTATGTTTTGAAACCACAATATCCTACTTGTACCTATAGCCCTATAACATGCAAAAAAAAAGCAAAAAAGCACGTAAACACAGGGTATTTTTAAACTCAGGACAAAATTTTGAATCTATTTAGCAGTTTTTTTCATTCGCTTTTGTAGATGAGTAAAAGATTTTTCAAGTAAAAGTAAAAAAACATGTATTTTTTCAATTTTTCATATTTTTTTATTTTTTTTAAATTAAAATACATGAGTTTATATAAATAATGGTATGTAAAGAAAGCCCCTTTTGTCCTGAAAAAAACAATATATAATTTGTATGGGAACAGTAAATGAGAAAGCGGAAAATTACAGCCAAACACAAACACCACAAAACTGTAAAAATATGCCTGGTCGCAAATGTACAACATCGCAAAAAAGGTCCAGTCCTTAAGGGGTTAAAAATACCCAGTGTTTACCTGCTTTTTTGCTTTTTTTTTGCAAGTTATAGGGCTATAGGTACAAGTAGGATATTGCGGTTTCAAAACAAACATTTTTAAACTTTATCAATAGTGACATTGTAACACTTTTATCTGTCATAAATCTCTGAATAACACCCCACATGTACATCATTTTTTTTAAAGTAGACAACCCAGGGTATTCAATATGGGGTATGTCCAGTCATTTTTAGTAGCCACTTAGTTGAAAACACTGGCCAAAGTTAGCATTCAGATTTGTTTGTGTGTGAAAAAAGTAAAAAAATAAATTGAACGCTAATTTTGGCCAGTGTTTGTGACTAAGAGGCTACTAAAAAAGACTGGATACACCCCATTTGCAATACTTTGGGTTGTATTCTTTTGCAAATGGCTATCATGGGGGTAATTATTATTCCTGGGCTACCATATGCTCTCAAAGGCAACGTAATCAACCTGGCCTTTTGCAATGTAAAAATATTTGACCCATATATTTGACCCTGTAACTTTCAGAAACGCTATAAAACCTGTACATGGGGGGTACTGTTATACTCGGTAGACTTAGCTGAACACAAATATTAGTGTTTCAAAACAGTAAAACGTATCACAACAATTATATCATCAGTAAAAGTGCTGTGTGTGTGTGAAAAATGCAAAAAAAATCATTTTCACTGACAATATCATCGCTGCGATATGTTTTACTGTTTTGAATCACTAATATTTGTGTTCAGCGAAGTCTCCCGAGTAAAAACAGTATAGTGCTAGCAAATTAAATTCTCTGGACTTTCGACCTGGGTTGGCAGGCAGGTCCCTCAAATTGCAATCAGTAAAATTACTTAATTATGTAAAAATGTTACATAAATACGCACGTAGAATTTAAATATATATGCATATTTATATATTTGAAGTCTACGTGTATATTTATATAATTATTTATGTAATTTTGTATATGGACATATGTATATTTCATATTATTTTTATTTATTTATATATACATAGATATATATACAATTTCATTCTAAGTGTATTTTGATATAAATATATATATATATTACTATCAAAATACAGTTAGAATAACATTTTGTTATAGATATATATTTTTTTAATTTTTATTATTATTTTTACATGTTTTTATTTAATTGAAATTACTTATTTGTATTTTATAATAATATTTATATACAATATATATAGTTATTATTTATTTTATATATATACACATGTGTAATTTAATTATAAGTGTATTTTTATATTAATATATATACATATTAATATAAAAATACACTTAGTATGACATTATATATATATGATATATAGACATATATATCGTATATATATACAAATATAAAAAAAAATTTTTATTAACTTAAATTTTTTTTTTAATGATTTTACACTTGCAGGGAGACTGCCTGTCAGCACAGACAGTCCCCATGCAGGCAGACACATGGAAACCTATTGTGACCATGTGATCGCTCTGTTGAGCGATTACATGGCCCCAGGGGTCCTAATCCGCCATGGGGAGACTGTCTGGGCTGCGGGCAGTCTCCCCACAACAGGAGCAACACCGATCGCCGCCGGGGGAACGACGGCGATCGGGTAAGTACATTGGACCGTTAGGACGGTTCAGGACCGTCACCGGTCGGCAGTGCAAAAATGCTGATGACGGTCCTGAACCGTCCTCGGTGTTGAAGGGGTTAAAGCTTAACCACCTTGATCCAAAAGGTCTGCACTCACTGCCATCCGTAATATACAAACGAGATTCATGATTAGTGCATCTTTATTAGTAAAAAAATATTGATAAAGCATCAGGGTAGATGTAAAACACATACAGAGCACTCTTTAACACCTCTCCTTCCCCACCAGGGATGTGTTCATGCAGTCATCCTATGCCCATGATCGGGAAGCCGCCAGCAAGCAGGTCTAGGGACCACATCCAGTTTTGGCCACTCCGCCAGCCCCAGGCCTTCTCAAGGGCACTCGTGCAATTCCCACCGCTCTGGTCACTTTCAGCACCGCAAGCGGGATCCCGGGCGGTTGTAAGAAGGAAATGTCCCATCCGGGCATGTGGTATTTGCAGCAGGGTGTTTCCCTTTTGGGCCGTCAGCCCAGGAAGGCAGATGCGAGCATTGGATTTCATGGGTCGTATTCTCCGCTTCGTTGGTCTCTCTCGCCAGCCACTCCGGGTGGTTTTTCCAGCTGTGAATAATGTGTTTGAATAGGGTTTAGCAGCTCCCTCTGGGTGGGTCTGTGCTCCCTTATTCTGCATTCTCTGCCAGAATTTATCGAGGAGGTCGTCCAGGTGCTGCTCGAGTGTCTGTAGTCGGTGCAGTCACTGCCATTTTGAGGCAGGTTGCGCCTCTCTATGTCTTTGCTGGAAAATGATGTGCTTGTCAGGGATGAAGCTTGTCTGAGGTGATGGTATTGGGATAACCCCTACCGGCGGGGGGGGAACGGAGTCTCGTATAATGTCAGCCTATTTTGGTCGGAGAGGCAATAGGGAGAACGGCCACTTCTCCCAGGCTCTCACCTCCAGGTAGGCCTCAGTGGCGGTGCAGGCTCAATTTGCTTGTCGGATGCCTGGGAACCCTTGTGCTGCAGCCAGCCCCCGCCCCCCCACATTGGTATTTTTTTGTTTGTTTGCTTTTGGTTTGGGCACTATTTCTTATTATATTGTTATTTTTGATGCCCTGTTGTTTATGAGGTTTGCCTTCTATTTACATACCATGTTACAATGTTATTCACTAATAAAGATACACTACTTATGAATTAACTCATTTGTATATTACGGGTGGCAGTGAGTGTGGACCTTTTGGAGCAAGGTGGTGAAACTTTCATTTGGGATTAGTCCAGCACTACTTTACAGCCTATCTGAAACATCAGCACGAAGTAAATGACCACAGTATTTACATTTTTCTTCCTCCTGTGGATATGTTTCCCCCATTGGGATTGTGGTTGTGGCACTAAGTTTCTTTATAGGATTTTCCCTGGAGTTTGATGTAATTTGCATTTCAAAGTTTAACCCAAGATAATCCATAAACTCTTTGGTCATCTTTAACCACTTAAGAGGCAATAATGCTCCATTCTGTCACTGCAATCTGGTCCTTTTAGATCCTTTGTCGACTAATGTCAAACTGCATGTGGGCCTTGCTGCTGATACCTAATGGGGACACTAAGTAATGGAATAATATCTGCAAGACACAGTAGTGGTCTTGACATAAACCATTTGTTAAAGGGTGAATACAATTTAACTTATAATGGTATTTTTATATCTATTACTGGATGCGATTGCATGGTAAGAAGGTGTTGAATGGAATTTTATATCTGAACCAAGTACATTTTTATAGAAAATCTATATTGGAAGAAACCAGGGATGGGTTACAAACTGACAGGGCTGTAGGTTACCGGTTTGGGGCTCCCATTCATAAATAGGGATGGTGAATAGGGGCAGGAGAATTCATGCTTCTAGCGCCCCTGTCTAAACCCATCTAATGTCAGATTATAGTTAAACTTGCTCTTGATGAAACAGTTGCAGTAATGGTGTCTATCAACAACAAAGACACCTCTAAAATTGTCCCCTCCAAATGAAAATGTTGATGCGCTATGTGTGTTGTTTTTTAACTTATAAAAGATTTCCTCTGATAATCTGATATTCTTTATCCAATGTGTTTGTTGGGAATTATGTTGATATGAACACAGCTTTCTGTTGGCAAGGCAACAAGCTGTGAGCCCCCTTGCGCTCTCTGTACACTAATGTCAGAGTAGAGGGGGAGTTGTGCAACATAACAAGTAAAATTATTATTTTTCACTTTTATTATCTCTGTTCCAGGAAACAGAAGCTGCTAACTCTATGTAGACCGAGTCAGGTACTAGCAGATTCAATTGCTATCAAGGGTTTAGCATCCAAGTAGACTCCATAGTATGAGTAAGAGTATAACTCTGATCACCATTAGACATGCAAATTATCTATATCATAGTACAGATATAATGTAAGTATGGGAGTCACACTTATTTACTCCCTAAATCTGGTACTTTTATAAGGGAGTGGACATGTCTCATGGCAGGGTAACTCCCATTGTAGTGAGGCAGTCATGAAGGGGACTTTCTTCCTTAAATTACAGAGTTATGTAAAAGAGTGTGATGCCACCCACTTTGAAATGCGGGGTTTAAAACCACGATCTATCCATTGACATAATGTGCGAATCTAGTACGCCACCTACCTATTTTTCATTAAAAAAAAATTAGAGAATGGCAGCATGTACTTTATTATGAATGAGAATGTGCTGAACATGTTCAAAGCCCCACAGACATTCACATACAGTCAAACAATGGTTTTGTAAAGGGGAGTTTCAGCTGTATTTCTCTGCTACATTTTATCTGTATTTTTATTACAAAAACCTCGCATCTGGCATTAAACATTTTATTATTATTGTAGCCTTGCAAACAGAAGCTTGAACGAAACATCATGTTGTTTATTCTGTTTTTTTTTTTTTTTTATTGTTTTTAAACAGATTTAGTGGTTGTTGCAAAGGTTTTAATACAGAGTTTAGCCAGTGGTGTATTTTGGATTTAGGCATGACTAAATTCAGGCACCCCCAAAATCTAAATTTGCGGCCCAGCCCCCCCTCAAGGGAGGCCACTTTTTTGTCTGACAGACACAGGCCTTCATAGATACATGCACTGATAAACACTCACTGACAAATACAGTCATTGGCACACACACTGTTTAACCAACACACACTGACACACCCTCTCACTGACAGACACACTCTCAGATACACATAAAATGACATATATATACACTTTCACTCACTGACAGACACACACTGACAGGGCAAGGATAAGGGTGTGTGAGAGAGAAAGAGGAGCAGAGGACAGCAAACCCTTGCCGACTGTCTAGAATATTAGTAGCTTAACACTTCAGGAGGCCTTAAGGTGGACAGCCCCAAACATGAGGCAAACAAGACAGTTGCCTGGGAGCTTGGGGTGGTGTTTTTTGGCGCCCCCCTGGAAGTGCCGCCCTAGGCCAATGCCTTGTTTGCCTTGTGGTAAATACAGCCCTGAGTTAGCCCTGTTAAATGCATCAAATGGGATGTAAGACCATGGGTTACTAACTGTGATGGCTTTCAACTGCTGTGGACTACAATTCCCAAATTTCACTAATTGTGAGAAGATGTACGTCAGTTGTAGGACAGCTGTTTGACATCCAGTGACTGCATATTGATGTTGTGGTGTTTGTACAAAGTGAGACTGAATTAATTTCAGGATTTTATAGCAGTTTATTAAAGAAATATTAACATTTCTGGTTTGCAGCCTGATTGCCACACGACGACAAGAAGCGGATTGTTCAGAGATATCAATAACAGCGGGAAAAATGTTGCTCAATTATGTGATAGCATATTTTGTTCTCTTTAACTTAGATAACTGCTTTCATTTGAGATGTTTAATAGCATGAATTGTGTAAGGTTATACAAATTCTCACAGAGCAGTTACAGTCATTTTTAATATAATTTGCTGTGGATGTTTTCCACAATGCAAGAGAAACCTTTAGAATGCATAACATAATTCTGGCATGGAGGTAGAATCAGCAGTACTTAGCGCAGCACCCGTGCGCATCAACATGAGAAGTCCCAAACCCCACTCATTAACTTCTTCACCTGATTTCAAACCTGACATGCATAGCCAGTCTGGAATGTCATGAACTATAGCGGTTAAGTGATTTTTAAAATATTGATAAAAGGTTTGTCTCCTCCCAACACTGGCCATGGCTGCCATTTTTAAAGGGGCCCAGTTGCTCCATTAAAGGGCCGCAGAGTTAATAAGGCCCCTGAATACATATTCCCATCAGATGGCCCTAAGTGTATTGGCCATCTGATGAGCCTCATCAGCTGTAGCCCTGGTGCAGTTGCACTGGCGACTGTTCCACCACTGCAGAGTGGGAATGTGGGGCCCCCCAGGACCACCAGGCTTGTGACAACCATCATGGTTGACTTGTCACCCCCTGATAGCTGCTTTGTTTGTTTAGATAAACTGTGTATTTCCATCCTCACAGAAAGGTTCTTCAAACCAAGTCACAACTGTTTCTCAGTCAGGGTAAAACAGGGAAGCTTAGATCTGAATACCATTTGCACACATCACAAGCACTTTATGTAAAATATATATATACACATTTTAATGTAGGCATTTTTCATACTGTATATTATCTCAATTTCTTCTTCACATGTATCCTGAGGGCCTGATGTCTCAAGTGGTCAATCACAACAGATGGACGTCTGTTTGGTTATCTGCTGAGTATATCATTACATTTGTGAATGCTTCAGTTAGCATGTATTTCTGTGCATGTCTTTCATTATTCTCTTAATCAGTTTATATGTGTGTGTGTGTGTGTGTGTGTGTGTCCAGCCTAAAGCACTTATGACCAATGTGAAGCATTCAGGTTTGATTTTCATGTTATGTTTCAGTCAAAAATGATTTTAGGTCTTATTAAAAACATTATTTACAGAATTTAATTGTGGTAATTAACTCCTCTGTAACAGTAGATTTAATGTTTGCTTCATTGATGACGTTCATTAAAATGCATGATGCAGCTCCTAAAATCTGCACAGGTTGTAATGCACAAGTTGTTAATTATGTGACCCAAATTTGCATTTAAATTAAACGGTTATTCTTTTTTATTTTCTTATTGCATGCATTCTTTACTATTTATTGTAAATAATCACTATCAAAACAATGTGTTACAATCACTTACCTTACAAAGTTGCTTTAACGCCCTATTAATGGTGTAAAACTACTTAATTCATCATAAAGCTGGAAGCTTGTGTCATACCTTCTCTTTTAAACAAACACGCCAAACACCATAACCACTATAGGGCTCTGTAATGGTTGTTGGTGTCAGAAACACCCTGGTGTACCCAGCATTATAAGAAGTGAAATCGTTTTTTGAACAGTTTGACTTCTTACCTGGGATCGTCAGGGGTTTCTCCTCCCCCCCCCCCTCCACTACCATTGACCAATTGCCAGAAGTTGCCATTAGCCCTGCTGAATTAAGCCTTGCAATGTGAATCAAAGCTTATTGGCTGAGAGTGTCAGGGCATCAAACTATTTTAATACGGTTTACTAGTTTGACTCCTTTCAGTGGGGGAAAGCCAGGGAAGAAAGTGCGGTAGTGGTTATGGTGTTTGTTGGTGATTGTTTTTTTTCAATTTCCTAATAGCTGGTGATGTTAAGTAATACAGAAATATTTTGGATACAAAATTAGTTAAAAGCAACTGTCTCGTGTAAAATCTGGATATTTATCACGCCATATGGCCATACTGTTTTCACTTAAAACTCATATTTCGCATATAAAACAACAGATAACATATTTTGGAATTTCATTAACATCTCAGTACAATCAAAAGATATTATAAGACAAAGTGGAAACTAAAGGGCAAGGTTCAGAAAATCTGAGAAAAGCCGCAGTTTATGCTGTGAAGCTTTGTCAATTCACCCAGTTTTTTCTAATAATGACTGTGGGAATCAGGTGTCTTCTTGTGGATCTCAAGGCTGTATCTATAGAGACTCTTCCAGTCCAGAGAAATCCTCCATAGACATCGGTGTGTACAAAGAGTACTGCAGTGTAGTGCTCTGTAATGGTTTTGCACCAGCACATGAAGACAGAAGATGCCCTGTTGGGGACAGTTTTGGCTAACTATATATACCCTTCTGTAAACCCCAGACCTCTGCCTCACAAGCAGGATGTCACCTAAAGGGTTTACTGCAAAAGACAGTGACTCTGTTTGAAGACTCTACAGAGGTGGAAGCCATTGGCTCTGGCTCATTGTCGTCATCATCGTGGTTTGAGGAAACAGTCTTCCTTACAGCCTTCTTCTTGAAAAAAACCTACTTGGCCACATTCTTGTCCTGATCATTGCTTTATTAAACATTATTAATGGAAACATTTAGAAGTGATTAGAAAGAGCACCGGGAAATGTTTGACACTTACACAACACAACTTAGTTAAACACAAATAAAATGTCGGCGAATGAACTGTAATATACATTCTGGGCACTCATTTTCCTTCCAAGATTAAGTAACTTTTGTTGCATACTTTTAAAAAAAATGTATCCTTGCGAAATAGCTTATAAACTGCAGTGCTTGATTGAGGTAACACACACACAAACACAAAACAAAATAAAAAACCTGCACTATCTTCCTTGCTTTACTATTATGAAAAAACTATCCTTTGTTATCGAATTTCTCTCTATGGAAAGACTGCACACTGTCAGAAGAAGAGAAGAAGAACACAAGCCAACAACTACCCAACACAATGCCTGAGATATTTCACTGTCTCTGTGTTTAATGTTATGTCCCTGCAAACAGACATAATGCAGTGCTTTAAACAGGTTTGATGAAAACAAGTGGAACTAAATACTATGTTGAGAAATGGAGAAGAGAAAATCTCTAATAAGATTCTTTCTATTAATCAGATGCTGCTAGCTCTAATTCTCTAGTACTAGTAACTAAGACTACAAATTCAACACACACCATACTGCTCACACTGTCTTATTCTCACTGTTCTAGCAGCAACAGGAAAGGATAACTAGTCAGGCAGTCCTGCATACTAGAACATCATTGGCCTAATTTAGCATGAACTTGATATTGATTGGCTCATAAAAAAATCTTAATCAATATCAATGTAGCATTGCATGTTGATTGGTCCATGTTTGTGGACAAAAAATGTACTCAGCAGCCCTGTCATTGGCTTATTTTCAAACAGCATGTGAAATTAACTAAATGACCGAATGGTGTTCAAACAACATTTGGTTGTTGAGCCCAGAAAACCATAAATTTTGTAAATTTCGAGACTCTTCTGAAACCAAATGCTCATGTCTAATATTAACCAAGATACCTAAAATAACTTAGTCAAATTCCGTTTGGTAGTTTCTACTTTTCTTTAAAATTATATAAAAGAATGTTCATTTCAGCAAAGGTAGGCAACGGTGAATGGCAGGCGGTTCACAATGATCTCTCTGTTCCAATCCCAGGAACAAGTTGTTATTTTGTTGCATAATAGACAAACATATAACTGGGACATTTAAAAAGCATTAATTTTAATACTGAAAACAGGTTCCAGTCATGTATCTGTATTAGAAAAGTAGCAATTCAATGTTTATTTATTCAAATGTCTCATATTAAACATTGCAAACATGTGCTTATTATACAGTATAAAATACAATCATTTTGCCTACAATGTCTGTAAGGTGTGATCATAATGTATTTTCCTCTCCCCTACATATGAAAAGTGAATGTTCAGATGAATGAATATTAGCAAGAAAACCTTTCATATTTTTTTACTAAAATGAGAATTGTTGGGAATTTAAAGTTAATTTCAAATACTATAGCTATTGTTCCAGTTCAGCTATTTTAACCTTAAATTTCTAATTCTCTTTAAATTCTTTGCATTCCAGACAGTTCTCAATTTAGTGAATACACTGTTAGCGTCTCTGGGTAACGATAGACATATAAATAGACTAGAAATGCACTGCTTGGATAGTGAATACATCCTTAAAATATTTAATGACTTTATATCGAGCTCATGTGTGCTAATCAAATGCATACTTTACTACTTGGAAGTGTTTACCAGGTTCCTATATATTTGTAACTTAAAGTGCGGTGTTGTGGTGCAATGACAAAACACAGATAAGTAAATACACAGCAATATAAAACATAAATGAGTGTCAACAAAGTTAGATAGCATATGTCAAACATTTTTCACATTTGTAAAATAGAGTATTGCTTATCCATTCCATCCTAAACTAAGCCTATATTGTTCTTTATAACAAAGAAATTCAACCAAATAAACTGTGTATGGCTCTGATATGTATCCACCAGTGATGCACGACATGTATGTAGCTAGTATTGGGCAAGTAAATTCAGAAGACATAGGGCTAAAAAAAATATTAATCAACAGAAGATGGAGAAGTGCCAACTTGGTATAGTTCAAAGCATTTGTCAGTAGGATTGAATTAACCCCTTAAGGATGGTGGGCATGCTATACCGTCCTTGGGGACCTGGCTCTAGACGCCAGCGGGCGGCATAGCACATCCACTCTGTCCTGGCCACTTACCTGCTTGCTGGCGTGGGATCGCGATTAGGGGACTTACCATATATAAATCCAAGGTGCTTGCACTCCAGGTATATAATGACTGTGATGCCCGGTGCAAATCCAGCAAAAATCATAGGTATCCAAAAAACGGAATGCACTCATATTCAAAGTACAAAGATAAACATCGTTTCGGCATATTTGCCATCCTGAAGAAGGCTCCAGATGTGAGCATATATATATGTATGTATAAAATATATAAATAGGTTAAAAATAAAAAAAACATTTAAAATATATATATATGTGTGTAATTTCGTTCTAACTGTATTTTGATTATATATATATATATATATATATATATATACATATTGATATCACCTGGCGGGGTCTGCCTTGACGTTGGCAGGTGGGCTTATCCTCCATTTGTTTAAAAATACATAGGGATTAAGGAGAGAGCACAGGTAACTTGTTTTTCTTTGGTTTTTACTATATATTGGGGCTGATGTGTACTGTACTCATTGCTGCTGCCCAGTGATGGGAGTGAGTGCAGGACTTATCTATCTGCATTTGTATCCATTTTTTGTATCACTCAGCCTTGTTACAATGCAGCCGCCCATTCCATTTGTTCCCTATTAAGGGTTAATAATATATAGGGGTGTATTTAAAAAACACCCCTTTCTGTCTCATTAGAGATTTTTGCCAGAGGCTCAAGGAAGCAAGGTGAATGGTTAGAGTTAGGACCCACCTAGGGGGGTCTGCCTTGACGTTGGCAGGTGTGCTTATCCTCTCATGGCCATTGGAGGTAACTAAAAACCCTCCATTTGTTTAAAAATATATAGGGATTAAGGAGAGAGTGCAGGTAACTTGTTTTTCTTTGGTTTTTACTATATATTGGGGCTGATGTGTACTGTAGTCATTGCTGCCGCCCAGTGATGGGAGTGAGCGCAAGACTTATCTTTCTGCATTTATATATTGATATAAAAATACACTTAGAACGAAGTAATATATATATATATATATATATATATATATATATCGATATACATAAATATATATATATGTATATATCACTATATATACCTATAAATCAATAAAAAAGTTATATATATGTATGTATATATATATATATATATATATATATATATATATATATACACACACACACATACATGTCTATATATATATTTTTTTTGTTATTCTTTTTTTTTAATTCTTTTATTTTTGGCGTGTCGTTGCAATGCATTCTGGTGGGAATAGCTGTATAGCATAGTACATACATGGCACAATCGAGTATAAGAATACATTGTGTAGTGCGGTTCGTACCTTATTGTCTACATTGTCACAAGCTGAAATGTACTGTTATTGACGACACTTTTTGACATTGTCACATTATCACATTAAACCATTAACCAATTAACTGAGCAGAGGAACGGGGGCCCCAGCCCGACGCCTCGCCGATTTTGGTCGCTTTCAGCTTGTGGTGAATGGCGTCGACCCGAGGCCCCAGCCCCCCGACAGCATGAAAGAAAGGAGGGTAGTGGATAGAGGGAGGGAAGGGGGAGGTCAGAGACCGGAGTTTCGCTCAGATCACGCCCAGGGTTGACCAGGGGCGGCAATGCCCTCTGCCCCGCTCTAGTTTCGTTTGTCTCTATGCGTGGCCTTCCAGGGTTCCCACACCCTTTCATATGCTTTTATGGTACCTCTAACCAGTGCCGTGAGGTGTTTTTTTATTATTCTACGTATATATTTATGTAATATTTTTACATAATTAAGTCATTTTATTAATTACAATTTGTGTGATCTGCCTGATAACCCAGGCAGAAAGTCCAGAGAATTTAATTTGCTTGCACTATATTTAACCCTGTAACTTTCCAAGACACCATAAAACCTGTACATGGGAGGTACTGTTTTACTCGGGAGACTTCGCTGAACACAAATATTAGTGTTTCAAAACAGTAAAATGTATAACAACGATGATATCATCAGTGAAATTTACGTTTTTTGCAATATTCACACACAAACGGCACTTACACGGATTATATAATTGTTGTGATACGTTTTACGGTTTTGAAACACTAATATTTGTGTTCAGCGAAGTCTCCAGAGTATAAAAGTACCACTCATGTACATGTCTTATGGTGTTTTCAAAAGATACAGAGTCAAATATAAGGCTTGTGGTTCAGTTGTTTCATATTGAAATTCACCAGATTGGTTACGTTGCCTTTGAGACCGTATGGTAGCCCAGGAATGAGAATTACCCTCATGATGGCATACCATTTGCAAAAGTATTACCCAAGGTATTGCAAATAGGGTGTGTCCAATCTTTTTTAGCAGTCACAAACACTGCCCAAAACTGGCGTTCAAA
Source organism: Pelobates cultripes (assembly GCA_933207985.1). Taxonomy (NCBI): domain Eukaryota; kingdom Metazoa; phylum Chordata; class Amphibia; order Anura; family Pelobatidae; genus Pelobates; species Pelobates cultripes. The sequence continues at coordinate 303,285,756 of OW240912.1, read as the reverse complement.
TTAGTTTTTTGCATTTTTCACACACAAACAAATATTAATGCTGACTTTGGCCAGTGTTTGTGACTAAGGGGCTATTAAAAAAGTATATACATATACACAATGTGCAGGTGGTGGTTTGTCCTAGATCGGACTCAGCCCCACACTCTGCAGAAGGAAACACCTTCTTGGACACTCCAGCCGTGCCCCAGGGCCTAACCCCTATGCTCAAACTACAAAAAACTACTCTGAGTGTAGGATAGAATGTCCCACACTCAGGGTAGAACTGGAAAAAATAAAAAATATAGAAATGAGGAATAATATAAAAAAAAAATGCAAATATATGAAGTACAAAAACGTGTACCCGGACCTGTAAGTCAGTACATAGTGAAACATACAACCAAAGCCAAATGGCTAACCTCCAGAGTCCCTGGTCAAGTCCTGTTTGAAAGATGTGACAGACACTAAACTTTAATACTCATTCCAATGGTCAACGTCTGCACAATAGTAAGCTTGATTATAAAAGTAACTAATTCGTTACCTATCCATTTGAACAGACCGGGGATAACTAGTCTTTACCTAATATGGATTGTGAATATGCTGATCCATAGATATTCTAATGGCTATAGCATCTCTATAGATTCTAAGGTGAAACAACAGTTGCAAACATAATCCGAACAAAGCCATAGATACAAATCAGGAACTTAGCAGTGTCAACCTCTGAGACTCCTTTTACTATAACGGAGAATATAATCACAAATATAGATGTACAGAGTTAGCAACCCTATCATATGATAGTCCCTGGCTCATTAAGCAACTGCATGATCACTCAGACACCCAGGTATAGGTTAGTAAGGAGGAAATATAGACAGAATATTAGACCGTGCTAATGTGCCGAACCATACTTAGAGTGTTGGTTACCAGCACAAGTGGATAGAGTGCCCTGTGAGAGTGAGATAAGTGAAAAACTAACGAAACCCCGACGCACGTTTCGGTGTCTTGACAGTGCACCCTCGTCAGTAGGCTATTAAAAAAGACTGGAAAAACCCCATTTGCAATACCTTGTGTTGTCTACTATTGTAAAAGGTATGCCATCATGGGGGTAATTCTCATTCCTGGGCTACCATACGGTCTCAAAGGCACCATAACCAATCTGACGAATCTAAATGTGAAAAAAATGAAAAAAGTTAAAATGCTATATTTGACCCTGTAACTTCCCAAACACCATATAACCTGTACATAGGGGGTACTGTTTTACACGAGACATCGCTGAATACAATATGTGTATTTTATTGCAGTAAATACCGTATTATGACATTGACAGTTAAAATGTCATGCAGAACTAAAAAAATAACATCTCTTCTCACATTTTTTATATTTATTTCATATTAAATTAGGTTTCATAGCTAAATATTTGATGTTAAATGAAAGTCCTATTTCTCCTGAATAAAATTATATATAATATATGATATATAATAAGTGTGGGTGCACATAATATGAAAGATGTGAATTACGGTTGAACAGACATATCGTCAAATTCCAAGTTTTGTATACGTTTTATTTTGATCAAAACGTGTACATTATTTAGAATAAACAAGATTTGGTGAGAAATACTTCTCAAACATGTCTGCTCAGTCTAACAGCCAGGCCCTGCCCTCTGCTGTAGCTTTTAATAACTTGTGTTATGCGTACTGTACATAGAGAGATTACAAACAAATTATTTATATCTACATCTCAATGAAGTGCTCTGGGTGCAGTGGTCTTGTCCTTTTAACCCTCCAATGTAAAACAGCGCAACTTTTGGAAACTGTAGTGTTTACATTGCAGGGTTAGGATCACCTCTAGTGTCTGTGAGTATGACAGTGCTTGAAAGCCCTTCCGCTGCACTGATCAAGTAAAACCCACTTACATGATGTGGGAGCCCCCATAGGAAATGCTATCCTGTGGGAAAATACGAATGTGCAGGCTCCTTTAGAAACATTGCATTGACCGTTGAAAAGGGCAGCAGTGGTTATGGTGTTTAGAATACCTCTTTAAGTAAATATACATATACATTCTCCTTATGTTAACAAGTTACAAAAGTGTATAATGTGAAGTTCTCTACGGCTATACATCTAGAATTTTAGTTATGCGTATTTCTTTATTTTTTACTGAAAGTAAAATATTTTTCTTTAAAGCACAGAAATCAGTAATATAATAATAAATATATAAATATAATAATGTATTGTAATAAGTATATTATTATAAAATATAATAAAACAAATAAAAAAGAAATTCTATATATATATAATTTATATAATAAAACGAATAACTGCATACACTTGGTGTATTATATTACAGCAGAAAGATAAACCAAACTAACCGTGCCTAAGTGTGAGCATCTAATTACAGGTTATAATTACAATTTCAGCAGGCACATATCTTTCTGTACCTCATGTGAAAAATGAAGTGTATTTGTCACAGCTAGAGTAACATTTGAAAAATAGCTTCAATTCAAATGCATTTAGTGTTTTATACTGTTGTTCGATAACAAGTGGAGTGATTTCTAGACATGGTTAACTGTGAGTTGCAAGTGGATAAACTGTTAATAGAAGTGGTTCCCAGTGAGGTGTAAGTCGATTCCCCACAGGTGCAAGTGTGCTCTCTTTTAGATTAAATGTAACATTCTTACAGAGTGAGATGATTTGATACACATTGAAACGATGTACATGTTACAAACGTACGTAAATTTTTTGTGAGGAAAAAGCCAAGGAAAGCTAAATCTGAGGCTCTACAAATTCAAGTGTAAGGTGTAATAACCACGTGGAAGTACATTTTCAGGATTTCTTTTTTTTTTTTTTTAAATCCATGTTTTTGTTTGTGGGGTTTTTATATTATCCGAGGCATCCAACAGCAAAATCTCCTAAGTAAATTCTTAAAGTTTAGAGCAGTAACATAGAGCGACATTTTATTAGTGGATATGTACCTCATAAATAGTTTAAGCAGTAATCCTTCCATTTAAATGACATGTTGGAAATAATGAGTGTTCTTTGAGTGACGCCACAATGGCACAAGGTCCACATGTTCATTCGGGTTATGACTATGAAGTATATTACATAGTGTTTAGGTTTTGGTGCTATCCAAGCTGTTTTAGGGGTGTACTAAATGATTAGTGTTGCTTGCTTTGTACCCCGACTAGTAGCCAGAGTTATTTATTAGTCTGATTGCTACTAATGCTGATTAGCAAAAAAACTACGGTACAGGGACATTTGGAGAAAAACAAATTTCTAGCACAAATCATGCAAGCTTAGCTGCTACAACAGTAAACCCAGGTGCCACCCAATGGGTATTCACTATACAGTTCATCTTGGATAAACGTGTGGGTCCATGGGCTACTTGAGCTATGAGAGGGTACAATACTCATGGTAAACACAGTCTTTTACCGTTTCTCCACATCTTGTCATCATCAGGTTCTGCATCTTGTTTCCTCCAGAGATCTTGTTCTTCTTTGCTTGCTTGCTTCTGCAGGCTCAAAAATATTTAATAGTCAACAGTCTTTTCTGGAAGGACAACCTGTAGGAAGGTATTACCTATAGAAGGATGAAGTTGGATTGCTGCTTGCTTGGCAGCTTCGTCTGCTTTGTGGTTTCCTCTTGTAATGTAATCTGTGATCACATGAGCTGCCACCTTAATGATGCCTACTTGAGTGGGTAGCAGGATAGCGTCCATAAGAGCACTCATGGCTTCAGAGTTCTTGATTGGAGTTCCTGCTGAGGTGAGAAAATCACAAACCCGCCATATAGGCCCAAAATCATGAGCCTCCTGTGCAGAGCAGTGAGGTGTGAGTGGTTCAGCTTTAATTACCTCGTGTGCAAGGACTACAGCATATCCAGTGTGGAAATTGCCCTTTTCATCATCATATCTGGAGCCATCTACAAAAAACTCAAAGTCTGAATTAGACAGTGGAGACTCAATTACATGTGAAAAACCTGCTTTCTCTTGTGCCATTAATGCTGCACAATCATGGGGTACCTGGGCTTCAGCTAACTCGTCTGGTGACAGGGAATTTAAAAAAAGATCAGAATCACCACTCCTGTCTTTTAAATCCAGGGGAAGCAATGTAGAGGAATTTAATACCATACGCCTTTTCAAAGTTACTGTTAATGTAATGTGGGGTATAAATGGTGACAGGATTATCTAAGACAATGTCGGTGGCTTTGTCCAGTAGGGCAGTAACAGAGCTACTGCTCCTACACCAGGTTAGACCTCTGGCAACAGGGTCTAACCTGGTGGAGTAATAGACAATGGGTCTCTGTTTCCACCGTGGTTTTGCGTAAGGACAGCTGTTGCATAACCAGCCTGCTCGGTGCAAAATAGGCTAAAGGGTTTTCTGTAATCTGGGAGACCAAGCACTGGAGCTGAGTTGACCACCAACTTAAGAGTGTTAAAGGCTTCCTCTGCTTCAGGAGTTAAATTAAATGGTTCAAGGGGGAGGCAATCATACAAAGGCTGCATGTAGATTGCTCCAGAGTGAAATCATGGGCAACAATAGGAGACTAGAACCAGGAATGTACGTAGCTTGGCTAGGCCACATGGGGGGTTAATTTTCTGGACTGCATTTTTCCTGTCTTCTGTCAGATGTTTTGTACCATGGGAAATACAGTGTCCTAAAAATACAGTGGGCACACATGCTTGCACTTTGGCTTTGGTCTTTTAGTAAAGACAGGGTGTGCTCTGTACATAATTTCTGGTCTGGGCAACATAAAAGCAAATCATCAACATATTGTAATAACACAACATCATCTGCCCTTGACCAAGCTTTTAGAATTTGGGCCATTGCCACGCTATACATGGTAGGTGAATTTTGAGCACCTTGTGGCAAAACCGTCCACGTGTATTGTTTGTGTTTATGTGTAAATGCAAAAAGAAATTGACTGTCTGGATCCAAGGGAACAGAAAATAATGCATTTGCCAAGTCAATGACAGTAAACACCTTAGAAGAAGGTGGAATCTGTGACAACAGTGTATGAGGGTTGGGAACATTGGGGGCAATTAGTTTGGTCACGGCATTAATCACCCATAAATCATGTACCATACGATAAACCACAGGTTTTCCTTTCTCCTGTTTCTTTTTAACAGGGTACAGGAGGGTATTACAAGTGGAGGTGGTTGGGACAATTACTCCTGCCTGCAGTAGCTCTTCTTGAACAGATTGGGAGATGGCGTCCTCCTGTGCTCGGCTGAGGGAATACTGTTTCTGGCAGTTAATGGTGGCTCCTGGCAGAAGATTCACTTTGACTGGTAGGACAGAGAGTCTGCCTGTATTTGTTTTCCCTGTTGCCCATAGGGAGTTAGGGACTGAGGTCAAGTCAATTCTAGGTTCTGTCACAGGGTTGGGCACAGTGAGGGTCGCTAGTAAATTGGCAAGGGGTATTAGGTGATTGTCCTGTAGGGGCAGGGACAGTGACACCTCTCCAAATGAACTAAACTGAATGTTGGCATTAATAGCAGACAAAACATCATTGCCTAGCAAGTTAACAGGGGCATTAGGGCTGACAAGCAATCTGGTAACGAGAGAAGTAGAGTCATAGAGTTGCAGCTTCATTTGGTGGGTTAAAGAGATTTCTGCAGGGGTCGCATCTACACCGACGCATGATAACACATCATTAGATTTGGGAAAAATATATTTCTCCTGCACAACAGAACGGACTGCCCCAGTGTCTAGCAGAAAATGGGCTATTCTATCACCTCGTAATGTAACATTGACAGTAGGAGAGGGTCCAGCTACATCTGGAATAGTTAAAGCGTGCAGGTCACTGGGTTGTCAATTTCCTATTGGGGTGGAGTGGAAACTGAGTGTCATGAATATTGTCAGAATTGTTCTGCTGGTTCCTAGTTTTAGGAGGACATTTACAGTTGCGCTTAATATGTCCCTTTCTCCCACAATTCCAACACTCAACCTGTCTTCTTTCTGTACTTAATCTGGGGGCAGTCAATGCCATAAGGGGTGTTGTTCTTCTATTAAAAATGGTCAGAATTGTGGCAACTGACATTTAATGTGGATAAGTGCAAGATAATGCATCTTGGACGTAAAAACCCAAGGGCAGAGTACAGAATATTTGATAGAGTCCTAACCTCAACATATGAGGAAAGGGATTTAGGGGTGATTATTTCTGATGACTTAAAGGTAGGCAGACAATGTAATAGAGCAGCAGGAAATGCTAGCAGAATGCTAATAGGGAGAGGTATTAGCAGTAGAAAGAGGGAAGTGCTCATGCCATTGTACAGAACACTGGTGAAACCTGACTTGGGGTATTGTACACAGTACTGGAGACCGTATCTTCAGAAGGATATTAATACCTTAGAGAGGGTTCAGAGAAGGGCTACTAAACTGGTTCATGGATTGCGGGATAAAACTTACCAGGAAAGGTTAAAGGATCTTAACATGTATAGCTTGGAGGAAAGACGAGACAGGGGGGATATGATAGAAACATTTAAATATATAAAGGGAATCAACACAGTAAAGGAGGAGACTATATTTAAAAGAAGAAAAACTACCACAACAAGAGGACATAGTCTTAAATTAGAGGGACAAAGGTTTAAAAATAATATCAGGAAGTATTACTTTACTGAGAGGGTAGTGGATGCATGGAATAGCCTTCCAGCTGAAGTGGTAGAGGTTAACACAGTAAAGGAGTTTAAGCATGCGTGGGATAGGCATAAGGCTATCCTAACTATAAGATAAGACTAGGGACTAATGAAAGTATTTAGAAAATTGGGCAGACTAGATGGGCCGAATGGTTCTTATCTGCCGTCACATTCTATGTTTCTATGTTTCTATGTTTCTATGTTTCTATTTAGGTTGGCTTATTCTCTCATAGCCACTTTAACTAAATCACTGTAATTAAGACTTCTCCATTCTGGTCTAGCATTCTGGAGTCCTCTTCTTATAGGAGAATGGAGACCTTTCATGAAATAATTAATTAACAATCTAGTGGATGTTACTTCGGTTTCAGTATAGCCCAGTAACTCCCAAGCTATTTGCAGTCTGACAAAGAATTTTCCAACAGACTCATCTTTCCCCTGTATAATATCCCCTAGCTTGTGGGCCAGTTCTTCAGTTTTTACTTTAGTCCAATCTTTAAGGGCAGTTACATAGGATTTACAGTGGATGCAGGGACTTGATATCTCATTTTCTCTTTAGGGACCGATTTATGTACTGTTTCTTCCTTACCCGGGTAAGGGGGTGGATTTTCAGGTTCCCTTTTGGGATACTTTTTGTTGCAGGACGATAAGGGTCCAAAACATTGGTAATATGCTATTCCTTCCCTGGTAGTTTCTCTACAACCACATTTAGTTAATTCAACCGCTGTATCATACCATTTCTAAGCAACTTCTACTAAATCATTGTCTTCTAACCGTCCTCTATAATTTGCTATAAATTCCTTCCATATCTGTGGGTCAAGGGTGCCCTCTGAAGGCATACCAGCTTTCTTAAGTAATTTCTTTATTGCCTTAGTAGCTCCTTGTCCTTTATGATGTTTGACTATAGCCAGAGTGGTAAATTCCTGCTGGGTATTTTGTGAGTTACCTATCTCGAACACCTGTAAGGGAAAATTACTTCCTTAACCAAGACAAGACTATACAGACAGTGTTTAAACACTTAGGACCACTGTAGAGGAATTTTCACAGTCTGTGTCTTCTTAATTTAAACACAGATCAGAGATCTGCCTTTGAGAATTCTGACTCTAACTATAAAACAAATGACAAGGTGGACAAGGCTGACAAACCCCACAGATATATTCTACTATCTCAAGGTTTCTTTCACAAGACATTCCACCTGAACATAATATACCACAGAAAACAAGTTCTTTAGGAGGAGACCTATCTAAATCTTTACCCACCCAGACATAGGACTCAGAGAGCTTAATAGAGAGTGACTCTAGATAGGTAGAAAAGTAAACATTTTCCTCACCTGCTGCAGCTTAAGATTCACAGTCTACAACACTCGGTTTCCCAGTAGGTCTTCCGGATAGAGTGGATTGTTTCCTCCCAGGTTTCGGCACCAAAATTGATAGGGATAAAAATAACCCAGAGATATGTTCAGGGGAAACCAAATTGTAAGATCAAGTGCTTGGAGAAATAAAATAAGACACACAGATACTTGTGGATCAAAGATTACTTCCGCTTTTATTGGGAGAGCTTGCAAGATTATAGTACTTTGTGACTTGCGTGATAAAAACAGGATGCTTGAAGGTACTTTGTGCCATAAAAGGAATTTACAGAACTAAGCATATTTCAATGGTTAGGTATAAAAAAAACATGAAGTGAGTTAGGATATAAGAAGGGGGCCTGAGGGTAAAGCTGCAATCGTCTCCTTAGAAACCACAGAATGTCACAAGAAAAATAGATTTTTGCCAGGCTCTGAAACTAGAGTTGAGATCAAAGCATATCATGATCTAAGTTAGCGAATTTGATAAAAACAGACTGGTCATCCGGTCATCTGTAGCTTGAGCCTTTGGTCAAGGTGCTTTCTTTCATAGGTTTTGGTTTTTTTTGTGCGGCCCACATAAACTTAAGCCTTGTTTATATGGCCCGAGTTAGCCTTTGAGTTTGACATGCTTGCAATACCTTGAACTTTTTTGCACAAAAATAGTGCAGTTTTCTTAATCATGCAACTACATAGTTATTTATTTTTGCAGTATTTAATATCTCTTCTCCCCAGGAGGGTTAGTGGTTGATGGGAGCATTTTATGCCCGGTATACCTTGCTAAACACCTGAGTTGTTTTTCTCTGGAAAACAGCTTCAGTGCCCATTCACTAATGCATGTTCCACTTAACTGAAGGAAAGTAAATTAACTTTAAAGAAAAACATCTAGTGAACAGTGTGCTTAAAATAAACAAAAACAACAAACATAATTTTCAACCAATTACACAAAATCCAAATGGCAGGCAAGTGGAATAAAAAATATTCTGAACCAATCCCATTCACTCATTTACTATCTAAAAGCACATGTTTTACCTTTAATTGTTTACTGCTTGTAGATTGTAATACGTTTGAGGCAGGGGTAGTAGGCCATGAACCTGTAAATACTAGAATCGGGTGTGGGTAGACCTTTTGGTGAAACAGTGTCAGTATAGATATAGGGCTTTGTTATCATTTTTAACATGAAAATTAATGTTGTTGGTAAAAGGATATTTTTCTTCCCAATGGATTTCAGGTAGAGCTTCAAATGTAATGTCAAATTCAATGCCAAAATGAATTCTCTATGCACTACTACACAAAATGTAAATGGCAAAATATTTAAATGTCACCTCATTAGTGACCATTTGCAGGTAGGCTTTAAATTTATATTCCACTACAAAGATATGCATTGGTAAGCAAGCCTGGTATTTTTATATAACACTAACATACGTCTAAGTATATTTTCTAATCTCACTATCTAAGCCAACACATGTGCTGTTTGTTCACAATTTAAGTCAATATTTCAAAATGTAGACATAAATTGATGATTTGAAAACAACTCTCCAGTGTATTTAAAGGGTAGGTGTCATGTGAAATTAATTGGTGGTAAATTTTAAGGGAACAGAAGCATAACATGAAGTGGGACCCCAGTGAGAGTGCCAGTGATGCAAATCTCGTCACTTGATCTACACAAATGGGCAAACCCACCTGGTAAGGGAGTTGGTCTGTCTGAAGGATAGGCAAGTCAGCCTAGCTTGAATGTACTCCAGGCTGACTGCCAATCAAGATGGCCAGCCCCCTAATGTCAGATAATGCAGAGAGCACAGAGAGGGAAGACGCCAGGGAACAAAGTTAGGATGGTACCTGAAAATAGGGACAAAATCAGGACAGTTGGGAGGACTGCAGAAGATTTGATGAGGGCACTATTTAAAGAAATGTACAATCTACAGGAAGTAGGGTTTTTTTCTACAAAAGTAAAGCTAAATATATTCATAATGGAAGATAGGTAGCCAGGTGTATAGCCTACTTCTAAATATTTATATAGTGATATAACATAGATGACAAACAGTAACTGTAGATTAAAATGTAAAATGTTAGTGAACTGTAAAAGGGCATTATATGTATTGTGCTTTCATATGGAAAATGTTCAATACTTAATATGTAAACTAGATATTGCAGTGTCATAAACTCAAATTGACACAGAGCGTGCAGAGCAATCACAGCGGCCGGCAAGTTAGGTTGAGCAGCAGTTGGTCAAATTGCTGTAGAATCTGACTCAGCATGGCTGCTCAACCAGATACAAAAGTGAAATGTTACTGACATTCAAAATACATCATTTAAAATAATCCGTAAGCCATTTACTGTAATTAACAATTTCTCAACAGTTGTAGAGACAGTCAACCTCGGAGTACATGAATGGACCTGAATGGAGACTGCAAATGGAGGGCTTGGCTCAGAGGAGGAAAAAGTTCTGATTCAAACATATTGAGTTTCAGGAAATGGGCAGACATTTAGCTACAATTGATGACACAATCCATTGGGCAAAAACAGGACATAGGTGAAGGCACAGTATAGTATGTAGTTGGTGCTAAAATACAAATGAAGTAATATATATCCTTTGTCTTGCACATGCTGTGTTGTGTGTATGTTTTTGGTAGTGTTTGAATGTTGTATGCATGAGTTGTTTAATGTGTATATTATATGTAATGTTTTTGTCTGTAACTGAAGTCAGAGTCTACACTGCTAATGTGGAAGACCACTTCTGTCAACAAATTGAGCAAATTATGAACCAGCAGATTATTCTCGTAATATAACTGTGTGAAAAATTAATTACCGTCTGCACAGTATTACTCTTAAACGCCGACATGTAATTAACAGATACATACTGAAATGTTACGGTTGTTAAAATGCATTTTATTGTTAATGCATATAAATGGATTATTATCTACAAACAAGATTTAACCATTTTATATTTTAGACTTATCTAATGGATATTTTTTATATCAGTAAAGTGGTACTTACATAAGATGTTCCATCCTCCCCAGTGAAACCCCACACCCTATTACTGCATTAATAAAGTACTCTCCACAGTAGCATATCCAGGGTAATTCACTAAACTGAGCATAGCTGAGATGTCAAAGTAAATTTTAAATTTAAGGCCAAAGGAGACAAATGAGCTATTATGGTATTACATTTGAAGTTCATTTTGATGATTCTCACTTGAATAACTGTGTTTACGTAACCGTGTGAATAAGTATATTACCATTTGTAATGTAAGGTTTGGTTCTCTTAGCAGACATACTCCTGTAGGCACCCTCTCTCACTTACACAACATATTACAATATTTTGCTTTGTTAGAATATCCATCTAATAATATTAGAGTTTTGATTTAATATGTAAAAAATACTCGGTAATCAATTTTCAAACTTACTCTAAATTATTCAACATACATAGCAACATGATACGATCTTCTTGTTAGCATCCACAATTAATTGTGTAGCTTCTGTATAACTGATCAGTTTAAAAACTTCTTGATCCAACATAATCAAGTTAGTTTTGAATTGAAAAACCCTGTTATACAAATAATAATATAGTTGTCTGTTTAGATTATGAAATGGATCTATATGACAGGATAAAATGTAAATTTCGGGTAATATGAGTATGGGTAATGGATGTGTTTGACAGTCATAATCAGATTGCAGTACACACACACATGGTGAATCTGAAGTCACATTTTATTTTTGAGAAATATCCATGTATTGGCAGACCTACAACTAACTGCTTGTGTTATAATGATCTGATAAGCAACTGTCCTTCACTTGCTAGATATTGCTGCTTATCTAACAGAGAAATTGTGTTGAAAACTGAATAAATCACAAATGTACGCCTGGCTACATTTGTCCTGAAGAGCTAATACATCCCTGTATTACACATTCTCAAGAACAATAAAAAAAATTGTATAATTTGTGTAAAGCCAATTTTTTTTTTTTATCAATCACTAGCAAACAAATTATAATCGTCACAGAGCATTAGAAGATAATTATATTCCATCATTTTATTTTGTTCTACAATTCAATTACTCTCATCAGAAAATTACCAGACAATAGTCCATTGCAGCAATCTCTATAAAGCATTGTTATTTAATATTTTACTTACTGTTTACCAATGGATAGCCTCCAAAGGGGGAACTTTATAATGGAAGTGCTAAAAAAATATTGTTACGCTTTTTTATATTTTATAGTAATAGTAAATAGTGGAAAATGTAAATGTACAGCACAATTCTTGCCAATTTTTTAACATATTTTTTTTCCAGTAATTTTGTTGTCCTGAAATATAGAAGTTGCATAAGTATGTGTACACAGAACTAAAAACTAGCGCTCACATGATAAATGGTGTGTGTGTGTGTTTATATGAATGATGGATCAACACTCCATTTTTTTTACTTCTCTATCTACTTTTAGTTTCTTACATTTATTAGTGTAGCTATTAATAAGACATGAAAAGAGGGAAAATGTGCTGTGTTTTGAGTATGACAACAATTCCCTGTGTGGTATATTAATTCAATTTATGGATACTTAATTTGAGAATGTCATGTACCATACAGAGAATAATTGAATTAAATGAACAAGCTTTAGACACAAGTGTATTTTCTGAGTAATAACGCGAGAAATGTTTAGGCTTAGAAATGTGGCAACAAGTGACTCTTTAAATGGATTAGGAGGATTAAATGTGATAAAATGAATAATAACTTTGGAACTATACACAGGGTACCTTGTCATGTTTACATTTTTAATTATAGATAAAGGTTTTCTGTGTGAATACTAGAACTCCTTGCAAACTAAATTGATTGCTGAGAATTGGACACAAGGATATCAAAATGTTATTTAGACATGCACAAATAATTATGAAGGAAACTTTCTGTACAAAATGTGTATAAATAATCAAACCAACGAGCTGCGCATACAGTTGCAAGAAAAAGTATGTGAACCCTTTGGAATGATATGGATTTCTGCACAAATTGGTCATAAAATGTGATCTGATCATCATCTAAGTCACAACAATAGACAATCACAGCTTGCTTAAACTAATAAACACACAAAGAATGAAATGTTGCCATGGTTTTATTGAACATACCATGTAAACATTCACAGTGCAGGTGGAAAAAGTATGTGAACCCTTGGATTTAATAACTGGTTGAACCTCCTTTGGCAGCAATAACTTCAATGAAACATTTCCTGTAGTTGCAGATCAGACGTGCACAATGGTCAGGAGTAATTCTTGACCATTCCTCTTTATAGAACTGTTTCAGTTCAGCAATATTCTTAGGATGTCTGGTGTGAATCGCTTTCTTGAGGTCATGCCACAGCATCTCAATCGGGTTGAGGTCAGGACTCTGACTGGGCCACTTCAGAAGGTGTATTTTCTTCTGTTTAAGCCATTCTGTTGTTGATTTACTTCTATGCTTTGGGTCATTGTCCTGTTGCAACATCCATCTTCTGTTGAGCTTCAGCTGGTAGACAGATGCCCTTAAGTTCTCCTGCAAAATGTCTTGATAAACTTGGGAATTCATTTTTCCTTCGATGATAGCAATCCGTCCAGGCCCTGACGCAGCAAAGCAGCCCCAAACCATGATGCCCCCACCACCATACTTCACAGTTGGGATGAGGTTTTGATGTTGGTGTGCTGTGCCTTTTTTTCGCCACACATAGTGTTGTGTGTTTCTTCCAAACAACTCAACTTTGGTTTCATCTGTCCACAGAATATTTTGCCAGTAGTGCTGTGGAACATCCAGGTGCTCTTGTGCAAACTATAAATGTGCAGCAATGTTTTGTTTGGACAGCAGTGGCTTCCTCTGTGGTATCCTCCCATGAAATCCATTCTTGTTTAGTGTTTTACATATTGTAGATTCGCTAATAGAGATATTAGCATTTGCCAGTGACTTTTGTAAGTCTTTAGCTGACAGTCTAGGATTCCTCTTCACCACATTGAGCAGTCTGCGCTGTGCTCTTGCAGTCATCTTTACAGGATGGCCACTCCTAGGGAGAGTAGCAGCAGTGCTTTCTCCATTTATAGACAATTTATCTTACCGTGACTGATGAACAGCAAGGCCTTTGGAGATACTTTTATAACCCTTTCCAGCTTTATGCAAGTCAACAATTCTTAATCGTAGGTCTTCTGAGAGCTCTTTTGTGCGATCATTCACATCAGGCAATGTGTGGCGAAACCGGCCTCGCCACGTGTCCTTGGAGGGGGCTGCTTGCCCGCCTCTTGCCTTTGGACTATGGACCAGATTTTATGTGAATGTGATGTATGGTTTTAAAGTTATGAAAGTTGGGTAGAAAGTATGTTTTAACTGTATGTGTAATTGAGTTTCCTCTCAGGATAAGGGGAGGGAATATGTGGGATGTAACGGATATGTGATTGGTTGTTTTATACCTCCCTGTGGGCGGTCCTGTATGTGAAAGGCTGTAATAAAAACCAGGCTGGGTGTGCCAGCACAGAGTTCCTGCTTAACCCTCAAAGTGAAGTGTCGTCTCATTATTGGGGGAGGATTTACTGTATGCTGTTAGAGACTGATTGCCAGGAGTGTAAGCCACTTGGGGGCTTTTCCTGTTCGTCTGCTAGCAGCTATTCGTGTGTCTCCAGTTCGGGAGTTGGTGAATTTGTGGGTTTGCAGTTCAGGAGATTGGCGCTTGCAGTAGCTGTCGGTGCAGCTGAAAAAGGGGAATATCGCCTAAACAGTTTTTAACCTCTTTTGGGCAAAACGGTCCGTTACACAATGCTTCTTGTGAAGAGCAAACCCAGAACTGGTGTGTGTTTTTTATAGGGCAGGGCAGCTGTAACTCTCATTGACTAGACTCCAGTTGGCTGACATCTTACTCCAATTAGCTCTTGGAGATGTCATTAGTCTAGGGGTTCACATACTTTTTTCACCTGCACTGTGAATGTTTACATGGTGTGTTCAATAAAAACATGGCAACATTTCATTCTTTGTGTGTTGTAAGTTTAAGCAGACTGTGATTGTCTATTGTTGTGACTTAGATGATGATCAGATCACATTTTATGTCCAATTTGTGCAGCAATCCATATCATTCCAAAGGGTTCACATACTTTTTCTTGCAACTGTATGTTGTAAGAGAGTGATAGGGTTAAAGGGTAGTAGATACCTTGAATAGCCTTACAACGAAAGCAGGGTAGGCACACCACACACACTAAGAGAAAATCTTGCAGGCTCCCATGATTTGACATCATTCACAACAAGAAATTAAATGGATGGACTGTTAAACAACTGGTTTATTGTTAATACCGCAAAGCAATAAAAGTGTGGTTGGTAGTTTATAAAGCAATCATGCAGAACATATTAAACCTATTTAAGTTAGCATTATTTTTTACAATTATGATATTGGAATTGTGTGCACTGACAACAATAAGCACAGATATAACGTATTGCCAACATCTGGTATCTGTATATAGTTTGGGTTTTGATATCTTTAATTTATGTGCCATTTTTGGTTATTGATGGTCAGTCAGGCAAGTCCAGCTCATTGATTTTTCTCTAAATCCTGGGTTAGGTCTTTAGAGTTCTGTTTTACATTGCGACAGCTTATTTTGGTGTTGTATTGTAAGGCTAAAGCAAACATTGTCCTTCACGAACAGAAACATTCTTCTTGGAATGAGACCCAGGTTTGCCTATAATTTCTTTCTCATTGAATTTCATTACTTCTGTAAATATTAAAAATGATAACTCTCAATCCTGATTTCCTAAGAGGTAGTTTTCTCTTTAGATACAAAACATGGTGATCTAGAAGGTAGATATATAATTGTATAATTAACCTTCATAAATTCTTATTATTATTCTGTTATGAATCAGATTTTCTAGTGTCCTTCAAAAAGTATTAGATTGATAAGGGGATGAGATAATAGGAAGTGACTGAAATTTCATTTTACACCTTTTACTAAACACCACAGTCACCATGAGAGCATTGGTCATAAACTGGAAGATGTTTCTACTACCAAATTGCAAGCAGTGCTTATCTGATCCATGACTGTCAGTTTAACCAAGACGCCTGCTTTATTTTTAATTTGTTTGTATAAACTGGATTATACAAATTGAATTACTTACTCTTTGTAATGTATTTTTCCCATAATTAGGAAGCAGATTAAGAGTTTATCATACAAAATAATTGCATGAGTATAATGTCCCTACTATGTATTATGAGTTTCTTCAATGTCTTTTAAAATTAAAAGGATACTATAGTCACCAAAACAACTTTAGCTTAATGAAGCAGTTGTGGTGTGTACAGATCATGCCTCTGAGTTTCACTGCTCAACTCACTTCCATTTAGGAGTTACATCACGTTTGTTTATGTTTATGCAGTCCTAGCCACACCTCCCTTGGCTGTGACTCACACTGTCTGAATTTAAAAAAAAATGTTTGTTTTTCCAATCAGATGTTAACTTACTTTAAATGTTTTTATCTCCTGCTCTAAAAATTTAACTTGAATTACATACAGGAGGCTGGTGAAGGGTACAGCATGCTATTAACAGAGCAGGAGATAAGAAATTTTAACTTAAACAGAATTTGCACTAAAGGAAATTTACGCATTATATCTCACTCTACAGAGAGTGTTTAGGAAGGCTGTGTATGTTACTTGCACAAAGGTGAGACTTGGGCTGCATAAACAAAGTAATTTAACATTTAACAACAAGAGAATTGAGCAGTGAGACTGCAGGGGCATAATCTACACACCCAAGCTGCTTCATTAAGCTAACGTTGGTTTGGTGACTATAGTGTCCATTGAAAGGTAAATCTAGAAATTATATTACACTATCCCATATCCTCCACAACCCATGGTGATCTCAACATCCTACAGAAATACATTTTCTAGATCCATTCCCACAGTTTTCCCAATGCTCAACAGAAAAACGCATGAATAGTTTAAAGGAAATAGGGGTTAGGAGAAATGTTAAAATATAGTGCAGACTGTAAAGAAAAAACCAGAATGTTTACCAAATTTTTGTTCTACTGACTCTATTACTAATTCTCTTACTGACGTGTGCAAACTGATGCTGTAAACCCAAATTATTTGTTTTACAATTGTATTTAATTCTGGAGGATTTCATAGTTGATTGTGCACAGTTACTTTGAATGTTATCATATAAGATTCTTTGGATTTTTTTAAATTGCCATTTTAATGGTTCTTTTACAGATATTACATAAAGGTTTCACTGGAAGAATTTATAGAGAAATCACCTGTATGCTAACAAATGTCATACAATATAAGTTCTCAGTATGTAATTTGGCAATACTGTCTAGATCAGATCTGTCTAACGCCTATGCTCAGTGGTAAGGCAATTTTCCTTTTTTCATAAGATATATCTTGAAACTCTGGCAACATTGTGGCTGCTGAGAGCATAGCTGTGCAGGTCTGTCTCGATAATAAAATTAATTTCTATTAAAATAGTGAGGTACATGGTGTGTTTTATAGGTAACTGAAAGCTTTTCATTCTCTGTATAACCACAGCACTTGCTTTTGTGTCTAGAATTTCTTGCATGTATTTCCACCTTACTGTGTTCGTTATAGATTTTTTATAGCTTTTTGGAGGTTTGCTGCAATTTTTAAAATCTTGTGAATGCTACAAATCATTGGCTGTGTAATTGTAGCATAGATATGTATTTGATTTTGTCAAAGTGCTTGTTTTTCTGACAAGATAGTTCTTGCATTTCTTCATCTGCTTTGCTCTGTATAACAGCACTCCAGAGGCCTTATGTGTTCGAAGAAAAGTACATATTCTTTGTAGATTTATAGCACATGTGGCTTCACTTGTTAGCGTTCTCCTATTTATGTTGGTTACACAGTTTATTTTGGCTCAGATACTTTTTTTTTAGTCCAAAGTAAGTTGTTCACATCGTTGTTTAATAGCCAGTGTCTCACTATTACAGTTATGAGGTTTGGTGTAAAGTTTAAAAAGGCTTCCAAATGCAAGTGCTACTATTTTATGACTCCTTGGAAAGAGAGAGAAATACACTTCCAAGATTACTCAGCACTTCATTGTTAACAGATATTAAAAGATTGAACTTTTTCATTGGAACCATATTCAACAAAAAGTTACATTCATGGACGAATACATTTGCTAGTGCATTGTGCCATGATATAAAATATAAAAATACTTCTGAAGGTGTGCTGCCCCTCTTTCCATCCCTATGAAATAAGAATAGTGACTATACTAAAAAATTTTTTGCAATCTTGCTAAGTTGCAATATGTGCTGCTTACTTGGAGTACTCATTAAAGTCCCAGCCTTTCCCTATTAAACAAGACCCATATCTAAACTGATAAAATATCACTTACACCTACTAAACATCAATTTCTTATGTATTGCTTTGTATAATTACTGGGACTGCAAGAGTTTTCTGCACCATCTGTGCATCTGTACCTGATGGCCTAATTTGGGATAATTGGCCAACAAAAGTTACAATAAATAGGTACATGTCTAGACTGACAATTTTTCATGGATACACAATAATGTAACCCATTTTCTATTTTTGCCTAAGCTCTGCCTCTTTCATTTCAATGTTCTGCTCTCTGCCCACTTTGGGTGTTCCAGTTAATATTGTGCGTCTGGGTACATCGAAAATTGGCCTCAGCTCTTCCTTGCCCACATGTTTTACCTATATCCATTAAACAGAATGCCACAGTAGTATTTAGAATGGAAAAAGATGCCAGTTAGATAAAATATTATAATATTTGAGATGTCCTGCAAACTATACATCAACAAATGCTAAATTGCCTGAGATGTTCTTTTCACAGTATATTTAACTTCATCTTCTGCTTCTTCTATTTAGATGCCTTTATGCCCTTCCTGTTGTCCTTTATTACCTCCCCATTCCTCTTTCTTGATATTTTTTGTGCTATCTTACTCTTTCATTGAAAGTATTGGAAGTATGTAAATTGTGAAATGCTCCATAATTGTACATGTATGAGAGGTTTGCTCAATCTACATATTTTTTTCTGTTTTAAAATAGCATTTCATCAACAAGACACTAGTGGTCCTGACAGTAAATAGGCATCCACTAAACTACTTTATTTAAAGATCTACAGTTAGACTGTGGTCCCTTACGCTGGTTAAGGTCAATGAAATGGAGTGCTATGCTGTGCATTAGTTCATTTCTTCACTTTATATTTGGATTGATAGTTAAGAACTGGGAAGTAACAGAAAGGTTAGATTAAAATATAACTTTTAGACGATATGTTTTAAAATAAGCATTTGATGCTTACTTGATGTTCATATATATTTCATTTTTTAAATTTTTTTTATAATATATATATATATATATATTTATATATATATATATATATATATATATATATATATATATATAAAAAATACAACCTTTACCTAAAACACAAACAGGCAGCCACTAGAGTCATTTCCTTTATAATATTTTTTTATATTTACAAGTCTTCACATTCAGCATCATCACACACAGCATGGCAACTCTGGTCACAATTAACGTTTTTTAGAGCATTGGATAAATTCTCCTCTATCGGAAGCACTGGATGGGCAGAGCATGGTGATTGTCATGCATCACAGCTCCACAATGCTTCTCTGTGAGAAGCATCTAATTGGAGTAAAGATAATTAATATTGATAATCTCACAGTGTGCATATTGGGCTACACGGAGGAGACTGTCTCTGCACTGGATTACAGGCAAGATTTTTTTGTTTGTTTTTTTTACAAGGCAGATCCAGTAAGCTTAAATAAAAAATTAAAACGCTAACATTAAAAATAAACACTCACTGAATTCACAGCATAGGGTTTTTTTTCTGTAAAACATTTCAAGTCACCAACTGGTATTCCATTTAATTCCTTTGTAGGACTCCTCCACTTTAACCGAATTGCTATTTAAATTTATATAGTTATATTTTCATTTTATATATAAATAGCTATTTATAGATAAAATACATATATTAATTACATATGTTACTGTATTTTGATCCTCATCTTATGTATGTAAATATGTATTAGTGTGTTCAGTAATGTAATCCAACACCCTTCATGTTTTTATGTATTTAAAATAAGTAAATGCGTTGGGAAGAAAAAAAATTCTTTATTTTTAACGTTAGAGTGTCACTGCAATAAGGAGCATTCACCTCCCGAAAAGTGACAGTTCCTTTTTTTCTTCAGCCTTGTAAATGTTGAAATATGATGGCTAATGCAGCGGACATCCGAAAAATAATGTATATGGCACTGCAAGATTTAACTAACTGGTATACTTTGCCTGGTAAACATGTAAAATAAAATAAATATAAAGAATTAAAGAAAATGTTAACATAAACAATAACACATTTTTATTTAGAAATTGGGTTGTTCTAAGATAGAAGAAGCGACAATCTGTTTCAGATAAGACTTATTTTGAGTTTTGAGCAATCCAGTATGGTTACCGATAGGGATGCACCGAAATGAAAATTCTGGGCCGAAACAGAAACCGAAAATTCAGGATGCCCTTGGCCGAAAACCAAAACCGAAACCGAAAATTAGTTTTTTCCCCAAATGATTTTTAAAGTTTTTTTCCTATAATTTTTTTAATATTAGACTTTTTAATGAATTTAATTTAATCTAATATGAAAAACGTCCCTTCTCCTTTAGTGGTCCTCCCCGCTTAATGTTACTCTCTCCCCCCTCTAGTGTTCCTCTCCCCTCCTTCTTTTTTAGTGTTCTTTCCCCCCTCCTCTCCAGTTCCATAGTGTTCTTTTCTCCCTTCCCTGTCCCAGTGTTTTTTCCCCCATCCCATAGTGTTCTCCCCCCCTCTCCTGTCCCATATTGTTCTACGCCCCTCTCCTGTCACATAGTGTTCTACCCCCCTCTCCTGTCCCATAATGTTCTCCCCCCTCGCCTGTCCAATAGTGTTCTCCCCCCTCTCCTGTCCCATAGTATTCACTCCCCCATGCCCTGTCCCATATTGTTCTTCTTCCCCCTCTCCTGTCCCTTTATTGTTCTCCCACTCACCTGTCCCAGTGTTCCTCCCCCTCAGCTTCGTCCCATAGTGTTCTCCCCTGCCTGTCCCAGGAGCATAGTGCTCTCCCTCGCTTCTGTCCCATAGTGTTCTCTTCTCCCCTCCCTGTCCCAGTGTTTTTCCCCCATCCCATAGTGTTCTTCTCTCCCCTCCCTGTCCCATAGTGTTTCCTCCCTCCTGTCCCATATGTTCTCCCCCTCCTGTCCAATAGTGTTGTACCCCCTTCCCTGTCCCATAGTGTTCTTTTCCCCCCTCCCCTGTCCAATAGTGTTCTTCCCCCTGTCCCACAGTGTCATTCACCATCCCATAGTGTTCTTCCCCCGTCCCATAGTGTTCTTTCCCCCCTCTCCCCTGTCCCATAGTGTTCTTTTCCCCCTCCCCTGTCCCATAGTGTTCTTTGCCCCCTCCCCTGTCCCATAGTGTTCTTTCCCCCCTCACCTGTCCCATAGTGCTCTTTCCCCTGCTGCCCCCCAAAAAATAATAAAAATATAAAAAAAAATTAAATTTTTTTTGGCAAATTTGACCCATTTTCGGCCGAAATGGGATAGGCCCATTTTAGGCCGAAAATTTAGGCAGCTGAAATTTCGGTGCATCCCTAGTTACCGAACTATGTGATCAATCGATCTCTCATGAGCAAATCTAAATCAAGTTAAGAACATGACCTTGCACCACAATTTTTATATCTCTAGCACAAATGGATTTGGAGAAGAAGATGTTAGAATATTATGCAAAATTAGTTGCCAAAATCCAGATGGTTGCCAGGCCATGCGAAATATGACCTTTATATATCATATTTACCAATGGTCTCTACCACTGGTCAAAGTTTCAAGATTTTTTTATTCATGGTTTGGTTTTATAGGCATTTAAATAAGTGGCATAAGAATAGGAATAAAAATAATATAAATAAAAATCTGAGCAAAAACAATAGGTTGTCCAGTAATGTTATTGCTTGATCACCTAATTCTGAAGCCAGCTGCCCAATAATGAGCTATTACTATGGAAATCAACAGAATATCTCTCAACATCTAACAAACTACCAAAGAATAGGAGGAAAGCCAGACTTTGGCTTGCGAGTCAAATACAAACAAATAGACTACTTTTATGCATGAAACTCAAAGAGCTTTGTGTGGATGTTGTTATCATGTGGGGGATGCAATACACGGATATCACAGATGGAAGTTGCTGGAGTTGAAGGTTTGCTATTGTATTTCCATGCAACCTCCATCAGTATGACCCGTACAACAGGACAGCACATTCACAGATGATCTTTGCATGAATAAGAGAGCCATCACTGCCACCAGTGACAACGACACTTGTAAATTTCATGAACACAGTCTCATCTCAGCCGGCGGTCACTTGTATATTCTAGAACATCATGGATACTGATCACAATATGGCAACCTGGTCAATCCTTGATTCTGTAGCCCACAGAAAAAATATTCCAGTACGCCAGTCCAGGCATGGAGAACATTGAGATTGAAGGTCACCAACCAACCCCGAAACCCATACAGTGCTGAACAATTCTCACTCCTGCAGTATTAAACCAACAGATGTATAGTACCAACAGATATCCAACTCACCTCCTGCTATTTTAATTCATACAAGAATGGTATGAAACTGCAATCTAAAATATCTAAAATGTATATTCTATTTAAAGTGGAAATGTAATTACTTTGTAAAATGCACAATTGAAAAAAAACCGGTATTAATCTTTTTTCATGTGATACCCTGTTTTCTTTCAAAATTTATATTAAAACCACAATGGCACACATGGCTAATTAGGAGGAAAGATAATACATTATTTAAATATCTTTATTTGGTCTTCTCTATATGCTTTCTCTAAGCTGACTGCCAGGTGCAAAGAACTGAACTGATAGCAATGACTGACGGGCAGCTAAAATGGAGGTGCGTAGTTTCTGCCTAAAAGACTTGGATTTAGATATTTATTTTATTTTCTCACACATCACAGCTGGTAAGGTCACTGCCTTAGACATTCAAACCTAGGTTGTCAAGTCTAAAAGGCATGCCAGTAAGTGTTCTCATAATTTAACAGGTGAGTGCTGGTATAGACCCTAATGATCTAAACATTAGATCAAACACATGTTAATTGTTTGAAATTATTCCCAGAGATGAAAGCGTGATCTACCCAATGATTTAACAGACAGATCATAGTTTTACAATTAATTGTTTAATATCTATATATAATATTTGTCATGCTTATTTAATACATTAGTTGACTTACATTAGTGCAAAGTAAAATGTAAAACATTTGTCTTCAAGCTCTCTGCATAAAAGCGTATTTTTTCCAACATGCATCGGCTGATGAGTGACAGTGTTGTCATTTTTGCATTAAATAAAACTGAAACCTCCCTAAATTAATGTTAAAAATAAATCTAAAACAATCACATTGATGATGTATTGTTCACGGTAATCTACACAGAACAGTACTGCAAATCCTTTTATCTTTCCCCATGTCACCCAATGTGACAAAATTTCTGTCTGTGACAAAAGCACGATAATGCAGCTTAAGTCAGAAGCGGTGATCATTTATTATGAAGAAAATTGCTGACTTGTAGACATAAACTCATGTAATATCACTCTGTTTTGAGACATACAAAAAAATGTAAACAGCCACATATATATTACTGGTATATCTGAATTCAATAAAGAAAAGGCAAAAAAAACCTAAAAATAAAATCCTCCTAGCCAAATAAAGAAACAAATTCACATTGAGCAGATCAGCATGCCTCAAAATGAATCTCCTTAGAACCTTTTATTCCAGACCCTGTTCTATCAGCCTTTTGACATCCCCACTTAATAGCAGACATAAATGCAAGAGATGGCAAGATACCTCTAGGCTCAGAGGACCAGGTTTATATGGCAGTCGCAGACGCCTTTTTAAATTAATCTTTATGTTCTTTGATCTCTGAACAACATATGTGTCAAGGAAAACACAGACATGTTGTTCTTTTATTGTACCCACTGACTATATTATTAACTAAACACTACAGATAATGATACTACAGTGAATAAGGCATTATTTATGGGGTGCTTTTCATTAATATCTATGTACGACAAGGTCCTCAAAACTTTAAGTCCCATGCTACTAGTGTTCCATTTGGCCATAGTGTACCTTCCCTAACATGACCTCTGGTTTGGAAGTTAATCGTAATGAAGTTAGGGAATTATCAATGTTTATTTTTAAAGAAGCACTATAGTGCCAGGAAAACAAACCTGTTTTCCTTGCACTATAGGGTTATTAGGTCCCCCTCTCCCGCTGGGCTGAAGGGGTTAAAACTCGTCGGCTGCTGAAAGGAAGATTTCTGCAGAATTTTAAATTGTTGGTGCCTGTCCTTAGTGTTTAATACCACTATTAAAGACTGCAGATAGAGTGGCAAAACTAATGTAGAGAAGGCACTGGTGCAAGAAACATTTTTGCCCACCCCATCAGAAGCAAGAGTGTGTGAAAGGTAGATCCTCATTTGTCGTACAAATCCCATGATGCAATGCCAACTGGGGATCTACCATTTGCCCATCCTGGCAGGGTTGTATTTGTAAGCTGTGTGTGTGTTTGAATGTAAACATGTTTTTGGAAATGTGTGTGCATTTAGGGGTGTATTTGTATGTACTGTTGTCATTGGAATGCAATGATTCACTTGTGTGTAGTGTTTGCATTTGAATGCAAGGGTGTGTTGGTGTTTGATTGCTGGAATGTATGCACATCTCACCGTTTTGATACTTTTCAACATTCCTGCTTCAATGAAAAAGAGCTTTACTCCTTATGATAACTCAACGAAACCATTGGACACTTACGGCATAAAACATGAAAAAAGACAGTGAACTTCTAAAAGACAGTGAACACTTTCCAAACAATTAATCAATACCTCCAGAATGTGCAAATTGCTTGTGCATGAGCAGAGCCACACACACTTCCCCTCTAAACAATGTCAACACGTTTTTACCAAGTCTTCTTAATCAAAGCATTTAAAAGAACACTCAAAACACCATAACCAATACAGCTCATTGTAGATGTTATAGTGCCAGCCAAAGCCCATATGCTCTGTAGATAGGCACGGTGTGGGTTCGGCCCCCTACGGTAGATCCTGTCCCTCTCATTTGGCCCCACCCACTATGCAGACCGGCACTGATTGTGAGGGGCAATGCCAGCTGAGATGGGGCAGGACCTAGTTGAGGGGGCAGGGCCTAGTGCTGCACACCCAGCCTATCTACAGAGCACCTGGGTGGTCTGCACCCAACCAGCATCAGCTCTGGTACCAGGTGGAGCATTCCTTTGGAGGACAAATAAACAATTACAAATGCACATACATTCTACCCAAAACTTCCGATCTGAATACACTTAAACAGTCATTCATACATTTATCAATGTAATTTTGAACACAACAGGTTGATGACATTTCAGCTATCATCATCACTACTACACTATAAAATGGGTCAAACAAGCAGGTCAGATATTTCCAAGATGAATACATTTTGGTTAGAATTAACCTTGTCATCTTTGAGTATCAATCTCAAAATCTGTGTGATTAAAGATGATTAAGCATAAATCCTGTTTTAAATCAATAATGATGTTATTGGCAGAAAATGGCTCTGACATTTTTAGATTGTAATAGCTTTGAACACACATTGAAATATGGCTGAGGTTCAAATGGAATACTAACACTGGATTGTGGTCAATCCCTTTGTGTCAATCCCGTTGTGTTGTCTTGTGGAGCACTTTTGTAAAGGATTCTAAAAATGTTATCTGGTCCATTATCTGAAGCTGGACATCCTCACGCTCTGCATGAGGACCTCCAGCGTCAGATTTTCCCCCATAGGAAAGCATTGAATAATGCTTTCCTATAGGGAAATCCTAATACGAACCTTGCCGTTGCCACGCATCCGCATGTGCATTAGTTCTCGTCTTCTGGCGGCGAAGCCTTACCCAGCGCCGAGGGACAATCAGGTCTGCATTTTTCCTGTACCAATGGCCCTAGCCAAGCTGTGGCCAAGTTCATAAAACAGCCACCATAGTGAAGTCTGAGGTCTACCAGATTGATACAGACCGGTAGTTGAAGGAAACACCTTTACTCCCAGCATATACCTTATCATTACCAATAACAGTGGACACACAATCACCTTCTACAAACAAGATATAACCTTTTACAGGATATTAAAAAGCTGTTTTCAGCAGACGTGGACTTGGTCAGGGCTGATGTCCAGGTGGAGACAGCCAGGGTCCAAGCTACTGAGAAGGATGTTACAGACCTTAGTCAAGGTATGATTTCCATGGGGGACTCCATAAAAAAAGTGCAGGCATCGCAGAATGAACTTGCACTCATGGGGGATATGCTCTGTGATAGAAGAAGAAGAATTCATGTAAGTATAAGAGGTGTTCCAGAATTTATTACCACTGAGGAACTTCCTTACTATTTAAGGTTCATTACCTCATTCATGCTCCCCTCCACTCAAGCCAAGAAAATTGTGTTTGATGGAGCATATTGTATTCATAAATCGCCAAACCACCATTCCTCTTGTCAAACTCTGTCTGACAAGTGATAGTTTATGGCAGCACTGCATGGCAAGGCATTGTATACATGTGAGTTGACACAACTCACTTTCTTTCAGGACTTAAACATAGATACTTTAGAATGAATGAGGTCTCTCAATCAAGTCACTAAGCAGCTTTGATAGGCTAATGTGAAATGTTGATGGACCGACGGATTGGTTTTCCAAATATCCACTCTGATGGAAGCATCAAGTTTCCTACTAGAGATGGGTCTTCCTTCCCAGAACCAAGAGGCAGTGGGCACCTAATCTAGAGATAGTTGGGATCTCAAAAGATCATAGTTTGGGCCTCTGGACAATGAGCATTATCGTTTGTTTTGATATCATTTGTTTGTATGTTCATTATTTTTATTTCTAAAAAAGGCATTTGACTAGTCTAGCCTGAATGAGATGATATTTCTGTGAATACACACCTTAAGGAAAATGTATTGGCTAAAGGGGCCTTAATTCACCTTGGTTTGGGGTACTCTTTCACAGATGATCATTTTATTTAAAATTGTAGCACAATTTTCGTAATCCCTCACGTTATCAAGACACACCACTAGAAAATGTTGTTTCTCCATGCTAAGTCCTTAGATAAGCTGTTCATGGTTTTGTATATATTAAATGTACAGTGGGCATGAATCAATGCACAACACATTCTTCTTATGTCATATATGACTTGAATACAATCTCTAGTGTGTCATGTTATCTCTGATATATTGTCTTACCCATATTAAAAAATACATAATAACAATTTCAGAGTAAACATTTTTATGAATAATATCAATCCATTGTTTTTGTATATGGCTTCTTGATCCAAGGAGATATCTGACTGCTATTCTGGGGTCAATTAGGATTTTTTTTCTAGTTTGTTGCACAAATGGAAGTGCTTCAGACTGTACCTTCTTTTGGATCAACAGCAAAAATTAAATGTGAGAAAAGCTGAACTTGGTGGACACATGTCTCTTTTCAGCTATATATATATATATATATATACATACATATACAGTTGCAAGAAAAAGTATGTGAACCCTTTGGAATGATATGGATTTCTGCACAAATTGGTCATAAAATGTGATCTGATCATCATCTAAGTCACAACAATAGACAATCACAGTCTGCTTAAACTAATAACACACAAAGAATGAAATGTTGCCCTGTTTTTATTGAACACACCATGTAAACATTCACAGTGCAGGTGGAAAAAGTATGTGAACCATTGGATTTAATAACTGGTTGAACCTCCTTTGGCAGCAATAACTTCAATGAAACGTTTCCTGTAGTTGCAGATCAGACATGCACAACGGTCAGGAGTAATTCTTGACCATTCCTCTTTACAGAACTGTTTCAGCAATATTCTTGGGATGTCTGGTGTGAATCGCTTTCTTGAAGTCATGCCACAGCATCTCAATCGGGTTGAGGTCAGGACTCTGACTGGGCCACTTCAGAAGGCGTATTTTCTTCTGTTTAAGCCATTCTGTTGTTGATTTACTTGTATGCTTTGGGTCTTTGTCCTGTTGCAACACCCATCTTCTGTTGAGCTTCAGCTGGTAGACAGATGGCCTTAAGCTCTCCTGCAAAATGTCTTGATAAACTTGGGAATTCATTTTTCCTTTGATGATAGCAATCCGTCCAGGCCCTGATGCAGCAAAGCAGCCCCAAACCATGATGCCCCCACCACCATACTTCAAAGTTGGGATGAGGTTTTGATGTTGGTGTGCTGTGCCTTTTTTTCGCCACACATAGTGTTGTGTGTTTCTTCCAAACAACTCAACTTTGGTTTCATCTGTCCACAGAATATTTTGCCAGTACTGCTGTGGAACATCCAGGTGCTCTTGTGCAAACTGTAAACGTGCAGCAATGTTTTGTTTGGACAGCAGTGGCTTCCTCTGTGGTATCCTCCCATGAAATCCATTCTTGTTTAGTGTTTTACGTATTGTAGATTCGCTAACAGAGATGTTAGCATTTGCCAGTGACTTTTGTAAGTCTTTAGCTGACACTCTAGGATTCTTCTTCACCTCATTGAGCAGTCTGCGCTGTGCTCTTGCAGTCATCTTTACAGGACGGCCACTCCTAGGGAGAGTAGCAGCAGTGCTGAACTTTCTCCATTTATAGACAATTTGTCTTACCGTGGACTGATGAACAGCAAGGCTTTTGGAGATACTTTTATGATCCTTTCCAGCTTTATGCAAGTCAACAATTCTTAATCGTAGGTCTTCTGAGAGCTCTTTTGTGCGAGGCATCATTCACATCAGGCAATGCTTCTTGTGAAAAGCAAACCCAGAACTGGTGTGTGTTTTTTATAGGGCAGGGCAGCTGTAACCAACACCTCCAATCTCATCTCATTGATTGGACTCCAGTTGGCTGACATCTCACTCCAATTAGCTCTTGGAGATGTCATTAGTCTAGGGGTTCACATACTTTTTCCACCTGCACTGTGAATGTTTACATGGTGTGTTCAATAAAAACATGGCAACATTTCATTCTTTGTGTGTTATTAGTTTAAGCAGACTGTGATTGTCTATTGTTGTGACTTAGATGATGATCAGATCACATTTTATGACCAATTTGTGCAGAAATCCATATCATTCCAAAGGGTTCACATACTTTTTCTTGCAACTATATATATATATATATATATATATATATATATATAGTTCTGTACAAAACTGAATTTCTATA
Organism: Pelobates cultripes; assembly: GCA_933207985.1. Classification (NCBI taxonomy): domain Eukaryota; kingdom Metazoa; phylum Chordata; class Amphibia; order Anura; family Pelobatidae; genus Pelobates; species Pelobates cultripes. Next base: position 303,256,590 of record OW240912.1, on the reverse strand, counting down.
GTCACCCCTGCCCCCACGTCCCCCACCACCCCCTCACAGAATAAGGAAGATATATGATGTGTGCTACTACTCTCATACAGTATAATCAATGGTTAATGCTATTCAGACTGATACATATTTCTAATTTTGTTTCAGAAGAATGTTTTTCTATTTTCCTTAAGACAATTTTAAGTCCGAATTTTCTACATGCAAAGTTTCCTTTTCCTTTTCTTCTTCTTCTGTAATAGCTGCCACAGTTGCCAGATTTTGGAAGCCAAACAACTAAAGAAGCATAGGTACTGGAGCATGTTTTGACTAGTACTGGAGATAGATGTGCTGGAATTGATTGCCATTCATTTAATATATTCTCCATCCTGTCTGTTAGAGAGTCTGTGTTGATTTCTGCCTTTATTTCTGGATTCAGTGAGAGTCCATGATCACAGCTTATCATCCACATAAAACCATAGACTATCCTGCTGTGCCCATCTGATTGAGAATACACGGAGCGGCACTTCACTTCTAGGGTATCCCTTAGCTTTCCAGGGTTATCCAAAAGAACACCTCATCACTGTCTTCATCGGGAAACCCAAGCTCAGCCTCAAACAGACTTAGCAGACTTATTCTGCAGATTATGGCACTCTATACTGACAGCAATCTTCTTGGAAATAGAACCTACTTTGTCTTATATGCCAGTTTCGGGAAAGTGCTGGGCTTGCAGTTCACCTAACTAGAGGGCTATGCTCTTAAGTTTTGGACTGTTATATGATGCTTCTATAGCACCTTCTCAAGCTTCAGGCCCTCTTCACTGATGCACATATGTCAGATATTTGGTGGATATTTCACCCTTCTGCAAGTACATACAATGTTTTATCTTCCCCCACACAAGCACCTTTCCCACAGACATCTCCATCTCATGGTTAGGTAATGTTATCAGCTCGGCCTAAGTATGTTTACAATTCTCCCTTTGTCCTGCTCCTTCCCAATCATTCTCTTCCTCGTTTAGAGTATTCAGAGGTTTATTCTCAGATACAAATGATTCTCACCCAATACTTCATGGAAAATTTCACAATGTTTCATTCATGATCCTCTAGGAAAATCGCAGGGGTATTGAGACTTTCATTACCATATATTCTTATGATAAAGAGACAGGCAAATTGAGAAAAAGATTTCTTTGACTTCATTTTTTTTATTTATTTTTTTAAAAGGACTAAATTACATTCTTTGATAAATGCTAGAACCACTAGGGGCAAATTAACTTTTTTTTTTAAATACATTTAGGAACTGTCTTTCCCCCTAAATTCTTCTGTATTTTTCCTGACATCTATACTGACTTTTCTTCTCAACGTCCTTTGGCTTTCTGCCTTCTCTCTTATTCCTCTCCAGAGTTCTCACAGTATTCTAATCAGTCATTTTTACTTTTAGATTAAGTGCATTAATTGTGGTTTTCCAAACAATATTGTATATTGTCATAATATATACAGATGTGTCAAGCTACTTTTATTTTAACTTTGTTTATTATAGCAAAAATTAAAATAAATATAAGAAAAGAAACACAACTACATTTACATGTAGTTTAAATCAGTACTGTCACGCCATACTTACCTTTTTCAAATTGCTTCCTCTTCTCTTCCTCTTTCCTACTCAGTCTTTCTTTTCCTCTTTTTTCATCTATTTCTAATCTTAAATATAAGTGTATTTTCACCTACACCTGACACTTCTTGGAACTGGGCAGAGCTAATATCGTCAAGAAGTGTAAATCCCCAATGGTCTTGTGATGTACTTTCACGCATGCGAGTGAGTGATGTCAGCAAATTATAACCCACCGTAAAAGGATGGCAGCGCCTGAGAGGGACAGGTTTAGGGAAGTAGAACTCACCTTTGCAGACCTCCCCCCGGCCACAGGACTCCCAGGGATCTTTCCAAATTATGCAAATTATGCAGACTGTGACCGTGCTGCTTTAAAAATAAAAATGTTACTAGTTCCAAGGCAAAAGAACACATTGGATACACTGGGTCTATTCACTAAGCAGTGAGTTGCAGTGACTAAAAACAATTGACTTACATAATTTAGATCAACATAGCACTGCACGAAAAAAGAAAATGTATCCTGAAATGGAGATTCTTTTTTGACTATTTTGTCAATTTGCCTCTCAGGTCCATGTTTAGTGAATAAATCCCTCAATTCCATGATCACTCTCTGTGAAATGATTTTTGCCAAACTATACAAATTCAGGAAACTTAATCTTGATTAGCATCATCATTTATATGAGAACCTCAGCATTTTAGTTTTTTGTCGATTACACTGGATGCTTCACGTACCACATGGTTTCCAATTAATATATTGATACTAAAATTAGTACGGCATGTATTCCAATGTGCAGTATGTGTCCGACAACACACAGAATGTGGTATTAAACTACACACAGAGAACAGTAACATTGCTGCACGGAATTACTGAATCATTAAACAATCTCTGTGAATTAGAGTATTGAACCTCCCCCAGCAGGAAAGGGTTAATCGTATGCCTCAGTTAACAGTGTGAAGTAAACCATCAAATATGGGATGAAATAAACAGTCTATTGCTTCCACATTGCTGTGGCATTGTTCCTCTGACCTTGCTGGACTCTCATTTGCCAATTCCCCTGTCTCCATAGTTACTGGATGTGAAGACCAGCTCCCTTGAGTCTCCTTGTAGAGTAACCATGGTGATTTGGAGAGCAGTTCCAATGAGAGACATCAGACTTGACTGAAGGAGACGTGAGGCCTGAAACAAGAAACTAGGAAAGGGCAGGGAGGTGCATAATATACACAAATAAAAGCACAGGGCACTATAAACAAGAAATCACAGATTAGTAAGGTGGTGTGTTTATTTGGGTTTACAACAGGAAAGTTATGTAAGAAAGAAGACAAAAACAGCTGTGCCTTATAGATAAATACAAAGGCAAAAAATAAAACACAAGAAATTTTTTTATATTTTAATTTGTTTGAGGGCTGACTTTAATGAGGGATAACAAAAAAATGATCACATTGTCGACTGCTTTTGAGTTTAATTGGCAACAAAAATCTGATGTAGCTAGTTTCATATATGATATCTCTCACTAAGTGCTATGAGATCACATTCATCAGAGGGACAGCATGGCACAAACTCAGAGTAAAAATAACAAAAACAACTGTAACCCAAGCAGTCCCCTATATTGAAGGAACACTATAACATTAACAATAAAATATATATTACTAACATTATAGTTTATTGTTATCTATCTAGATACTCCTGTCTCCCCATTTGAAGGTTTGAAAGGTGAGATTTACTTACCTTTCAGACCTCGCTGCCTCGGTCTCCACGATGCCGCTCCCTTTCTTTGGCGGAGAACATCAATGTTGAGTGCCATGCTGGTGCCATGCGCATCAAAAGCGCCACACGGTTATAGCAAAAGAAGGGCCTCTAGTTGCCGTCTTCCTGACATCCACTAGAGGCATGTTAACTCTGCAATGTAAATATTGCCATTCCTACAGAACTTCCTACAAGCCATTGCAGGCTTGAAAAGAGAGGGACACTTTTATTTTTATTTTTGAGTTTGAGTATATCTAATATCGTAATCTCAGCTTTAATGTGAGCATGTTTACAGGTACTCTGCATTTTCAAATGTTGCTTCTTGTTTTTTGTTTTTTTTGTTTATTTAGTCAGGTCATACTAAAAACATCTGTTCTTGTCTGCCTTTCCTATCCGTCCATGTCGATTGCAGCCTATAATCAGCAAGTGAGTGTCTTTGTAAAGGTTCTTAGCTGCTCTTTCATTCCAGCTCAGTTCACACACTCCTGTGGTTCATTGTAAACATCCATGTGGACCTATATAAGCAGAATGAAGCCTTTGCATTATGTATTTTCTCAGACCTTTGGGTATTACAGCTCATTCACCCTAAAGGATTTTACCGTTCTATATTGACAGCTCATCTCTGACAAGGAAAAACAGAGGGAACCTCCAACTGAGTTTATAGTTTAGCTTTAGACCAGCCAATATAAAATATTGAAAAAGTGAACACTAACAGATAATGATGTTTTAGCTATATGTGCTGCAATATCTTTGGATAAATTTGGACCCTTTTATATACTTTCTTGGGGCTTGTGATTGAGTACACGATTGACTATTTATATACAGATAATTTTTTTTTTACATTACAAACATCACTGCTAATGGTTCTTTCTCAGTTTGGATATATTCTATACTCTGTTAGGAAAGCATTCAAACATATCAGAAGTGTCACATTAATGAGGTCCTGTATTTGGGCAAAAAATAGACTTGATTAGTGCCATATATTGCTTTATAGACTTTTTTTCATGCTATAACTTTGTCCATTTTCATTGTGAACCATAATGTGGATGTTTTTTACCGGCTCATACATGCCTGACAAATAACCGTAGATGTTAGTGAGATCATTATCTGTGCCCTGGCAAGTACTGTAACCAAAACACAACTTTCAATATAGACATTTCTTAAAATCATTCCACGTTTAAGTCATCTTGCAGTAATTCTTGGTCCATTCAATTACTTATGTTTTAGTTTCTCCTAACTGTGAATGGTCGTAAAAGGCAACTTGATAATGCATGTCCTTAACTTATTTAACACAACACCCTATAGCTTCCATATCCCAAATCAAGTGGCTGTGAAGCTATCGCATCTTCACATCTCCAACAAGCATCATAAACAGAACATACATGATATAAAGATTTTGGAGGTATGTTCTGTGTGTTTAGTAATTTTTGTGCACAACACATTTTTTTTTAAACTTCCCCCTTGTATACACTTTAATTATCCTAAAAAATTTTTACCAGAAAAACATCAACATTAACTTGTTCAATCATTTTCAAATACATTTTTGAACAGTATTTACTATGCATAAATATTAATGAGTTGTAATCATCCATTTTCAGAATTAGTTGGGTCTTGATATTTATGTAATTATTTGATGTGGTGATCTTATTTTTAAGTTATTTTTTTTCTTTAAAAAAAATCCCTCTACCGCCTAATAAAAAAAACAACTGCATATGAAGTCTAGGAATAACATAACAGGCATGCTGTCCACCCTATCATGTTAAAGCACAGGCAAGAAACTTACTATGAGAGAATATATTCTAAAAAATAATACATAGCTGCATTTATACAATCTTACTCTTCTTTTATGGGAGAGTAATTTCATCTGTTAAGACTCTTCTGTCATTGCGGTGGAAAGGAAAATTGGGCAGATAAACAGGAATACAGACAACTGTTTTCAGATGAATCGTAAGGCGCTTTTTGTAAAATACATTGGGGAAAAATGAGAAAATGGTTTTAGAATTGACTGATGTAATAATAAACATACACATATCAGCCCTTGTCAAATGATATTTTTTCTTTATAAATTACAGAAGCGTTTGCTATTTATCACATGAAACAGTGGTTGCTTACCTTGTGATATACCTGATGCTAGTTAATTTTTTTATTCTGTAAATGCTCTTTTTTGATTTAGAAAATAGTGTGGGGGATGAATTGTATTGGTGATTGTTCTGTATACATCATCTTGGAATATTTCTGAATGGTTTTGAGATAGAAGCACACATCTGTTTTCTATAGGGTGCTGCATGCTGCAAACACATAATTCCCATGTGCCCAAATTTATCTTTGTCGGCTATTTGGCAGCATTCCTATTTTTAACCTTCTAGGTTCCCATACATTGAAGTTACAACGCAGAGGGAACATCATTCTGGCAGATAGTAACACAGTAAGCGGGCATTATTAATTAAAATGAAAGGGGACCTAGTGCCCCCACAGCCTCGTGAGCAGCATACCGGGATTCTAATACAATAATGGGTGGTGGATAATAGGTCCCCCTGTCCATTTTAATTAATAGTCTCCACCTACTGATCAACATTGGTGGTATGGGGGGACACTATGTCCCCAAGCTATATTATCATTTTCATTGCCCCACTGTGTGGACAAGGATTAGCAACTGCGTTGATTTTGCTGCCCAGTTTTTAGTCTCTTTAAGGACAGTGCGTAGCCTCTGTTCAATAGACATACCACAACCTGTGGCATGGCACACACAATGACATACCACAACCTGTGGCATGGTAAACTTATACGATTAGTAGTAACAGCTGACAGACCAAAATTAAACATTTTTCTTAATTTTGATCTTTCAGCTGCTTAGTATTGGGAGCTCTGAGCTACGTATCCATGCTGACCAGTCACAGCATTAAAACCACTGGCAGGTGATACGATTGAGCGTCTGTGTGATCTGCTGCTATTGTATTGGTGCCAGATGCCACAGTACAAATTGAGAGGTCTTGTGGCGTCCTCGACGGGTCAAAGCTGTTGTGGCAGCGTGAGGAGACCTAAACGATATTAGGCAGGTGGTTTTAATGTTTTGGCTTATCATTGTATACTACAGATATGCAGCTCAGTGTTCCCTAAGTACAGCTCCTACAAGAAACCATGGATTGTGAAAATTCATTTATCTGAATGAAATTCCAATCTGAAAACGATTGGTGAATTTCATCAGAACTGAATAGACTAATGGATGATAATTGGATTGTGTTAAATTGGTTTTATTTTGTTGTCATATATAAGTTACGAAAAGGTAAGCACTTTACAACACATAAAACAATGCTCAAGTAGGCAGTAATCAAAAACACAGCATATCACAGCAAGCCATCGCAGAGCTAGTAGGTAGTTATTAAAGATATGCTATTGTACCTTTGATGGTACGCATTTGTTAGCTGAACCATTATAGGAAAATATGAAAAGAGTACCACTATTTTGAAGACAATTAGAAATTGTATAGAGATATTATACCTTCGGTCAGAGCCCCGATGTGTCTATGTTATCAGGTTACCATAATAAACCACTTTAATGAGCGTCCAGAATCAAAGCCTTTATGCTCATAAGTGGCACCCATGTATTATTTAATCGTGTGCGAAAAATTAGGTGCAAAAGCATGATGAATTGGTGCAAAATCATGATGAATGCAATAAATGGGAATCTGTGCATAACAGGCCCACTTAGGTTTATGGGGCATGGTAAGAGCATGGCAATTGTTAGGTAAGACCATGCAAGTGTGTTGAAAGTGTGCTCTGGAATTGTGCTAAGAGCTAAATGGAAAAGCAGGCATGGGGACTCTGTAATAAGCTCTAGCAATGCAACACATATTCATAATCAAAATTAATGTTGGATCAATAAAACATGAGATAATAATGCTGACATGTTCCAGATATTAAAAGAAAAAGGAAAAAAAAAAGCTTAAAACACGTGTATTAGACCTTTGTGTGTAATAGTACATATCTAGGTGTGAAAAATGAAAATCTTGTGTGCAGACTACATCAGGTAATCAAGCAAACATGGGTCAGGCTGGATTCCCCACTGGGTCATCAGTAAGCACACATACCAAGTGATTCAGAATTACTGAGAACAAAATAGAAGTCCGCTGAGAGAGCGATACAACATACAAAATGGCTCCCCTTAATGTCCTCCTGCACCCCCACCATTCCTTCAGGCTTCCAGTAGGTGATGCCAGGGGTCTCCACAAGCATTCCCCCTATCCAGCTAGGTTTGTAGCAAGTCCCACTCTGATCTCTAAGCATGAGTTGAGGTAGAGATAATTGCAAGGCCCAGTGCAGAGGGGAGGCCCCTACATCAGCCACAGGAACAAAGATAGTACCAGGAACAGGAAATGCTTAATGCTAAACATGCAACAGTGGACCTGGATGACCCGTGGCCCATGGGGGGGGATAGGGCCACTCCAAAAATCTTTGTGGTGTTTGATGTCAATCTGCCACTTAGGTAAAGGAATGATTTTCCTGTGCATAGGTTCGTGCTTAGTGTGAGCACTGGTCGACCAGCTCTTGTGAGTAGGCAGCAGCAAGCCAGGTTTTCAGAACTGAGTAGGCCACATTCTGTAGAATCCTCGTGGGTGCAGCAGTATTGATTTGAAATCCGTTTCAGTGGAGTGCTGGGGTGTTCCCCCACTCAAATCCATGTGGCATTTTGAAAGTAAGCATTTTCAGATTCAGAGCCAGAGCTGTGCAAGGAGGCTGCTTATCAGCTCAAGGACGACCAAAAATTTATTTTTGTCTGAATACATTCAGATAAGTTTTCTGTCATGCCCAAGTCTTGTAAGCACTAGGCAGCTGAGACTACACTTTGCTATGTGCAGTAAGAGTCATTAAAACTATCAGTGAATGGCAGAACAGTGCTGTCTCCCATTTTCTGTCCCTTTCCTTGTCCTCCTTGGGCTTCCCTGTCTCTGTATGTATTAAAGGAACACTAAAGCAATAGGAATACAAAGATGTATTCCTAATGCTATCATTTTAATCGAGCTATTTTGGTGTCCCCTCCCCCAACGTGTGAGTGTATGCAGGGGCGTATTAGCCGCGAGGCAAACAAGGCATTTGCCTTGGGCGGCATTTTCCAGGGGGCGGCAAAAAAAGCCGCCCCCCAAATGCCTTGTTAGCCTTGCGGCTAACTGACATGCTGGGTGAGCGGCGAGGGAGCTCTTCCCCTGAGCTGTCTGCTCAGCTCCCTCACGCGCCGCAGAGTGAGGCTGGGAGACGGAATATGACGTCATATTCCGGCTCCCAGCCTCACTCTGCGGCACGCAAGGGAGCTGAGCAGACAGCTCGGGAGAAGAGCTCCCTTGCCAGCCGTGCGCCCAGCCCATCAGCCCGACCGGCAGCCACTGGACCACCAGGGAAATAGAGAACCTCCCCCCCGTTAGTGTGTGTGTGTCTGTTAGTGTGTGTGTCTGTTAGTGTGTGTGTGTGTCTGTTAGTGTGTGTGTCTGACTGTGAGTGTGAGTGTGTTTGCCTGTGAGTGTGTGTGTGTTTGCCTGTGAGTGTGTGTGTCTGCTAATGAGTGTGTGTGTTTGTGTGTCTGACTGTGTGTGTGTTTGCCAGTGAGTGTGTGTGTGTCAGTGAGTGTGTGTGTGTCTGCTAGTGTGTGTCTGCTAGTGAGTGTGTGTCTGTGTGTGTCAGTGAGTTTGTGTTTCTGTTAGCTAGTGCATGCGTATCTGTCATTGAGTGTGTGTGTGTGTGTGTGTGTGTATTTAGAAGGCGGGGCGGGGGGAAGAGATGGGTGGGGGGGCGCCTGAGTTTTGTCCTGCCTAGGGCAGCACAAAACCAGGATACACCACTGAGTGCATGTATATTACTTACATTTGACCCCTTACCACACTAGTCTCCAACGCTCGTCCACCTCTTTGGCTGAAATCATCAGTGGTCTCTATGGTAACATTTAAATTGAATAACAGAGTTTATCTCAGCTTTTGGGGCAAAAGCTCTTGTAGTGTCAGCCTACAATGCAAACATTGTAATATCTACTAAACAGATATGTTTTCAGTTTCAGGGTTTAAAAGACAGGGGCAGTGCACCCTTACCACTTAATTGAAATAAAGTGGTTTGGGTGCCTATAGAAACTCTTTATTTATATATCTTAATGAATTGTCTTGCTTCATCAAACCTCAGACAAACACTGAGGCTATTGGGAGATGAAAAAGATAATATTAGACACTCACATTGGACAGGTTCCAAGAGCTGCTGCTGCTATTGTCTCTATTTCTGCAACTTCCAAAATGTCATTTTGCTTCTCTTCCTGAGGGTAATCCCATCCCCTGATGCTACGAGCCAATGATGGCTTCTGAATAAAGAACTCAATATCATACTTTGTGTAAGCCCCCTGTAGTCTACTTAGGAGAACAACTTCTTTGGCTAGTAACGCAACGGATTATTCATTCATTTATCTTTCCAGTACTAGCCAAGAGAACAGCAGAGTCCTATACTGGTACAAAATTGATGTTACATTTTGGGGAGTGGAATAGTGAATTTTTGCTTGATACATTTATTTGGCCTTTTAAGGCCCTTTAATATAATGGAATAATAAAAAATATGTTTTGTACTACTGCAATTACAATTACATTTATAATGACATGCCTCCACTCATGGACAGATGGCTCTGCTGCCAAATGACAACCTAGTGGGAGGTCCATGAAATTCCTTCTTAAAGGAGACATGGCATGAGAAAAATGTTCTGAAACAGGATAGATTATGAATTATTTATATCTATAGCATACCCCTCACCCACCAACCCCCCCCAGGAAAAATCTAAACTACACCAATAATTGTTTCCACAGAAAAACTAGCTTGGCTCTGCTTATAGTGCCCCAATGGATCAGCCTACGCTGCTCACTTTACCCTGGCTGCCAGATGCTAGCCAAATGAGAGGATAAGAGGGTGGTAAGGAATGCTGCCCTAGAGAACAGCCAGGAAAAGAAAATTATGGTTAGTATTAATGTTCATAGCTAACCATGACATGGTAGTTCCCAAGTAATACAAATGCAGGGTGGGCCATATACTACAAAAACATTTTTTTTGTTGTAACAAAAACATAATTAAAGGGACACTATAGTCACTGGAACAACTACAGCTTATTGAATTTGTTCTGGTGAGTAGAATCATTACCTTCAGGCTTTTTGCTGTAAACACTGTCTTTTCAGAGAAAATGCTGTTTACATTACAGCCTATTGATAACTCCACTGGCCACTCCTCAGATGGCTGCTAAAGCTGCTTCCTTAAGAAGTCCCGCCTAATGTGAACCACTGCCATTCAGTGTCTCCACCCTCTGCATGCAGACACTGAACTTTCCTCCTAGAGATGCATTGATTCAATTCATCTCTATGAGGAGATACTGATTGGCCAGGGCAGTGTTTGAATCATGCTGGCTCTGCCCCTGATCTGCCTCCTTGACAAGCTCAGCCAATCCTATGGGGAAGCACTGTGATTGGCTCAGACCACTACTACTTATGATATCAGCAGACAAAGGCAGTTTCAGAGGCAGACAGGGACAGAGCCAGCAGCTTTACAATTGAATACAAGTAAGATTTTACTATATTTAGGGAGGCAAAGGAAGAACAAGGGGGCTAGATGGTGGTTTTAACACAAATGGGTCAGGACTACATGTTTGGGGTCCTGACCCTGTAGTGTTCCTTTAAGAAAAGAACAATATTTTTCCTGTCCTACAAGCTATGGGGGAGGAGTAATGCCACTGAATAATATTGTGATAATTAGCCTGGAAATTATTTTATCCACCAAGTAAAGACCAACATGAGAAGGGAAAGTAAATGGTGAACTCAATGCTTTCAATTTCATTTTGTAAAATAATGTATAGCCAGTTAATACAAGTGGGTTAAGGGAAATAGGTCAAATAAATTCAAAATTACACAGCTTTGAAAACAAACTTTTATATGAAAGTCATATTCAGTTAGCATTTGGACAGTTATATTTTCTATAAGGTGATTTTGACTACACTTCAGACGCTTATATAGTCTATATAGTCTCTATATTAATCTAGTCACTGCCGCAGAGACGTCCTAGGAATGGCAGATGGATTACTGTAGGATCTGGTAAACTTAGAGCTGTGTATATAAGATATATTGCACAGTCTGTTGTTCTACACAATTCATTTTCAGCCCTTTCAGAGTGTAGTGGTGTTATGGAGACCGCCTCAGGCACCAAGTATAGTGGTGTTGTGGAGACCGGCTCAGGCACCAAGTATAGTGGTGTTGTGGAGACAGGCTCAGGCACCACCATCCTCTATGTCAAAGCTGAGCAAGACTGCAGCCAATGACAAAAAGGATAAGGTGCGGCCTGATAGAAAGCCATTGTTGTTGTTGGGGGATTCTATCATAAGAGGTGTGGAGCTGGACAATAGTGACCTTGTGAGATGTCTTCCTGGAGCTACTGCTCACAGAGACAGGAGACATATTTGTAATATTGTTAAGCGAGCCAAGCAGGAAGGGGAATTGGATGTACTTGTCCATCTAGGGACAAATTACTTGACTTGCAATGAGGTTTCAGTGGTGAAGGAAGTTTTTTGTATTTTTGCCAATGATATACGGCAGGTTGCTTCCACACTGTCATTCTCTGAAGTTCTGCCTGTGCATAACAATCAGAACAACAGGCGGATGCGTATTAGGGACTTTAACTTGTGGCTTGGTAAATAGTGTCGGGAGCAAAGATTTGGCTTAATTTCTCCTGGTAGCCCTGTTTGGAATGGAAATAAACTGTACAAAAAAAGATGGTTTGAATCTTTCTCAAAAAGGAACAAATGTTCTCAGTGAGCAGTTCAGAGGTTTTGCGAAGATGTAGTATGTAAGCTCATTGACCAGGGCCCTCCACCCCCTCTGTTCCTGTACGTCCAGTTGTCTGGTTACAATTACATGTCTGTTAGTCCACCCATTGAACAGCGCTATGGAATCTGATGGTGCTATATAAATAATAAAATAATAATAATAATAATGTAATTAAACTAAGAGGGTGGGGGGGGGATTGACAAAAGGATGCTAAAACATCGATCCAATTGTCCCCCAAACAAGGACAGAAGGTGCCTGTAGCAAGTGTGTTAAAAAATGATAAGCTTAGAGTCATGTCTACAAATTGCAGTTTAGGCAATAAGATCCATGAACTTGGTGCAATAATGGCAACTGATAATGTAGGACTACATATTAGTAACAGCGGATGTAAGTTCACTGTATACTATTATATCTCACACCAAAGTTAAAGAAGCTGTTGAGTTCTTTTTATGTTAATTACAAGTATACCCTCAATACCAAATTAATTTTGTTTTACAGGGTATAAATCTAATCTTGAATAACAACTTTTTTTTGGTTCAAAAATGACTTCTTTCTACAAGTTTTTGGCACCAAGATGAGAACAAGGTTTGCACCCAGTTATGCCAATCTTTATGGCTCTCTCGGAACAAACTTTCATTCTACATAATGAAGTGCAAACTTTGTTTCCTATCAGAGGTTTGTAGATGAAATTTTTTTCGTGTGGAAAGGCTCTGAAGAAAGTTTGAAATCATTTTTTTTTTTCATTTTTTTAACAATTTGGGAATTACTCTGATAGCTGATTTTAACAACCATAGTGTCAATTTTTTAGATCTAAACATGTACATCGAAAATAATGAACATATTTCAAGCAAGTAGACGTGAATAATTATATCCATCTAAAGAGCTGCCATTTTTCTCCATGGCTATTAAACATATCGAAGTCACAATTTCTTTGGGTACGAAGAAACTGCACAGACATAGCCACATATGACATTCAACAGACAACAATTTTTGGAGAAAGGGTATGAAGAAACCCTACTCTTGAGAGTGATGGAGGAAGTGAAAGAAAGTGATAGAACATCACTCCTCAAATACAAAACATGAGAAAAAGATCTTAAATATGATATACCTTTTAAATGCAATTTTAATTGTAATAATAGGGAGATTAAAAAGATTTTAAATACATTTGGGCCAATTCTAAGAGGAGATCCTATACTATACTATTATATATAGGGGTGCACCCAATTTAGCCACTAAACTTACACATAACCATATCAAGGAAAAAATATCCAAGACTTTTTTGCACAAAGATGCTTTTTTTTCAGATGTGGTATATGCATAACCTGTAGGAACACGAGTGGCACAAAAAGACATATAACTACTTTCAAAAAGCCACATTCAAAAAAAGAATATGTAATAAAAATTCTAATAACCTGCTATACTAAACGGGTGATTTATTTATTAAAATGTATGTGCAATTTACACTATGTGGGCAGAATGAAGAGACCCCTACATATCAGAATCAATGAACATATAAGAAACATCAAGAAAGGTTACGAACAACAGAGCGTGTCAATGCACTTTAAAAAAGTCCATAATTGTGATCCACGCTGTATGGCATTCTTAGCTATCCAAAAAGTAGATACAAATTGGTCTGGAGATTATATAATAAAACAAAAATTAGGCCAAGCTGAGATGAGATGGATCTTTAATTTAAACTCCTTAACCCCATATGGTCTCAATGCAGATTTCGAATTGTGCCATTTTCCTTGATATTTTTTTATTTTATCTTTTACTTTATAATATAATACTTCTCCCAACTAGTTAATCAATTTATTAATATATATTGTTAATTGTTTTTATCCATTTTCTATTATTTATTCATTTACATATTTTTCCATTTTTATATATCTTTATATATATAAATATTCTTAGATTTGTTATGGGTACATCTCTTAATTAGGGGCTGTCTCATTCAATGTAAAAACAAACAATAACCAAAATGGTCAGATCATATGAATTGTGGGTACATATCACCCTTTCCTTTTGAACAACGTGATACATTTTATCTTTTTCTTTTAAATAATACGATAGAGTTTTATGTATAAATTATATTGATCTCGAATATCTATCAATAATCCTCTATTTGTCACATTTGCCCTACCAATTATGCGTTTGTCTCGCTCTGTATATACATTTGTGGATATATTATTTTAAAGCTTTTATAATATGCAATTGATAATTTCCTTTTCTCCCCGTCTGCATGTATTCTTATGGACTAATGCATTGCGTACGATACATAATAGCGCTAAGCATCATAAGCGCTGTAGTTCCGGGTATAACCCGGGAAGGGATGAATCCCGAGTAAAAACGGCAACTGGCGCCAAAATTATTACAGCCGGTGATTTTAAATTATATCAGAGAATGATACCAGCTTGCCGATTGGAGCACAATACAGATGGGCAGGAAGAATGATCATTTAAATACCAGAACCCGGAACAGAACCAACAACTGATTGAGAAAGCCTACAAAGTAGGAGAAACGCGCCTCAGAGGCTGGATCACTAAAGGATTATTATTTTAGCAATATTTTCATTTGTTTTACTATTATCAGTTTTTATTTAAACTTTTTAATTCAACTTAAAGGAGCACTATAGTACCAGGAAAAAAAGTCATTATCAGAATGGAGCAGTTTAAATGGAGTCCAAGAGAAATGGGATTATTTAAAAGTTGCACTGCTGAAGGCAACAGAAAATTGCATTAGGCCTGTCAGTAAAAGGTAATAAATGAAGAATCCACTGTGGTACTCCGGAGATGTGGCAAAAATAGTAAAGAACTAGTTAGCATTTAGTAATTATAAAAAAAAAAACAATGTGAGGAAGATAGACATATAAGATTAGGCAGAAAGAGGCAGAAGAGAAAATAGCACAGTCAGTAAAAAAAATATTTTTTAGATACATAAATGAGGAGAAAAGGAAAGTAAACAGGGATTAGTTAGATTAAAAACAAAAGAAGGAAGGTATGCAGAAGAGGATAAAAGTCTATCTGACTGCCTCAATTAATATTTTTGTTCAGTATTTACAGATGAAAATGAAGGAAATGGACCTCAGTTAGGAAAAAGTACAAATTAGTCATTTGTTACATGTGAGTTTACAGAGGAAGATGTTCTATTTCAACTGTCAAAAGTAATGACAAATAAGTCAATGAGGCCTGATGGAATACGCCCATAGTTATTAAAAGAGCTTAGTGGTGTACTAACAAAATCATTAACATATTTATTTAACCAATCATTGTTAACAGGAGTAGTCCCAGAATATTGGAAGTTAACGAATGTTGTGCCCATTCACAAGAAAGGTAGTAAGGAGGAGTCGGGCAATTATAGGCCAGTAAGCCTTACTTCAGTAGTGGGGAAAGTAATGAAAACCATGTTAAAGGATAGGATTGTTAAACATCCTATTTCAAGATCAGAGACAACATGGGTTTACTTCAGGGAGATCATGCCAGACTAATTTTATTGACTTTTTTGTTTGGGTAACTAAAATAATAGATCAGGGTCGTGCAGTAGACATTGCTTACCTAGATATCAGTAACGCTTTTGACACTGTTGCACATAGAAGGGTTATCAATAAACTGCAATCTTTAAGTTTGGATTCCAATATTGTTGAATGGGTAAGGCAGTGGCTGAGTGACAGGCAACAGAGGGTTGTAGTCAATGGAGTATATTCGAAGCATGGTCTTGTCGCCAGTGGGGTACCTCAGGGATCTGAACTTGGACCCATTCTCTTCAATATTTTTAGTAGTGATATTGCAGAAGGTCTTGATGGTAAGGTATGTCTTTTTGCTGATGATCCTAAGATATGTAACAGGGTTGATGCTCCAGGAGGGATACACTAAATGGAAAATGATTTAGGTAAACTAGAAAAATGGTCAGAGTTGTAGCAACTGAAATTTAATTTGGATAAGTGCAAGATAATGCATCTTGGACGTAAAAAGGGCAGAGTACAGAATATTTGATATAGTCTTAACCTCAACATCTGAGGAAAGGGATTTAGGGGTGATTATTTCTGATGACTTAAAGGTAGGCAGGCAATGTAATAGAGCAGCAGAATGCTTGGTTGTATAGGGAGAGGTATTAGCAGTAGAAAGAGTGAAGTGCTCATGCCATTGTACAGAACACTGGTAAGACCTCACTTGGAGTATTTTACACAGTACTGGAGACTGTATCTTCAGAAGGATATTGATACTTTAGAGAGAGTTCAGAAAAAGGCTACTAAACTGGTTCATGGATTGCAGGATAAAACTTACAAAACTTACAAAACTTACCAGGAAAGTTTAAAGGATCTTAACATGTATTGCTTGGAGGAAAGACGAGACAGGGGGGATATGATAGAAACATTTAAATACATAAAGGGAATCAACACAGTAAAGGAGGAGTCTATATTTGCCGTCACATCCTATGTTTCTACGTTTCTAGCCACAGACATTCCATCTTACAGTACTGTAAAGACAATGTTTATTAAGGTTAGACTAAAATATTAAATAAACAGCAATTGTTAATAAAGTGTTTCTCTACATTTAGGACTTTACCTTGGCATTGTTTGATTTTTGCCTTGATGCATAAACCTAAAATGTTTTACCGGAAAGAATACATTGAGACATTATTTTAAATATACTACTACTACTTAGTAATTGAAGCTGAATGAATATTTATCTCCTGTCTGGAGCTGTCTGGCTAAACTCCAACTTTCTCATAGTGGAAACAATAGTTATATTGTTTCATTTTCATATGGAAGTTGTAATGTACAATTATGGGAATTATGGGAACACAAGGATACCCTGGAAGAGAAACAGTTAGATAGAATATAGGGAAATAGGGTTGTTTTTATTATTTTACTGTAATAATGGTAAGATTGTGATTAATATTTGGACTTGCTCATTTTCCTCTACTATTTCTTTTTTCTTTTTTTTTTACTGCAGAGATAACATGTCTTGTGAAACGTACAGGGATGTAAATGTCATAAGAGTATTGGTAATAGGATCACATAGCTTTAATCAACTCATTTTAGTTTTTTTGGGGCTAGGGTTCCCTCTCTTGCCTAGTAGTGGTAAAGAGATCTGTGCCCGGAGGGGTGAAGGTATGGGGCTTTTGCGCCTTTTAGCTAATCATCACAACGCCATTAAACAAGGGCTCATTAAGAGCACCTATGGGGTAAGTGATAGGCTTAAAAGCCTTCAGTGTCTGAGAGTATCAACTAGAGGGACAGAAGGCCGAGATTAAGAGCCAAGCGTGCATTATAATGCCTGTATGAAAGCAACTGTATACCTTTGTTCATTCAAGAAAAAGAGGGAAGGTAAAAACTGGACAAGGGGCTAAACCATTTGCTTACAAAGCCAAGAAAATAGTCATACATTGAACGTGTATTTTGTAACATAGTGGAAAACTAAGGACACAGGTAGCTGCCACCACAGACTTCAAGTAGGTAAGGTGTGTGTCTCAAGCACTCTGGGTACAAATGGAGTGATTCCCTCAACAATCAAGGATGAACTATCTGTCACAGCATTCTCGCCCGGTATTCCTAGGGACTGGAGGAAAGCTAGTGCTTCAGGGAGGTGTGATATCAGGTGTGTCTTGCCAAGCTTGTCAGCTATTATTCGATGTGGGCCCCATTTGTAGGGGATGGAATGCTCCTGTAGTAGCTGGATGACTTGTCTGAGAGATCTTCGCCATACCAGGGTATGCCTGGAAATTTCCAAGAAAAATGCCAGCTGTGCCCCCTCAAACAACACCATGGGGTATCACCTCATGGCTCCCATGATTACCCCCGGTTAGAGTTTTACATTAATTTCAGCAGAACATCACCGGGTGCATCTTGGGCTGCATTGGTAGCCTTGGTAAGTCAAAAGCAAAAGTCTACCATCAGTTGTTTCGCCTGCTTGGGCATTAGCAGAGTGGCAATTAGCCTCCGACAATAATGGAGGAGTTAATTTGCAGCACTCCACAGATTCTCAAATTTCTTGCCCTGGCCATGTCCTCCATGCTGGTTATCTGCACCTGTTGATTTGTGCATTTGTATTTGTAATGCTCCTTTAGCGGCATCAGTAGCTGATTGTGCTTGCTTGGTACCCTCAATGCTTTCCTCCAATGCCTGCACTTGGTTAGTAAGCGTGGATACTGCTTCGCGGACCAGTGCCATATCTGCATTGAACACAGCCTTCATTTCTTGCATTGGAGTCTTGATATCTGCCTTTAATATGCACCCTCTCTCTCTTGCTCTTGACCTTTCTCTCCCCACCACTCTCCATCTCCGCAGGTGTCTGTGGCTCTGTACTTGGTCTAGGTGGAGAGAAGAGATCGGCAGTAACGCTGTCATCATCCGACAACAATGAGGTCCTTGGAGGCTTCAGGCCACGGGGTAGGAAAACCCCTATATCTTGGGATTCTAAGCTTGTATCTGCTTGTTGCTTTTTGTTCTTTTTCCCCAAAGTGACGGGTGTCTGGTCAGTGCCCTCTGAGCTCAATAGCGGAACCGGTGATGGAAAATAGTAGGCTTGCAGAGCTGCCTCAATATGCGTCCAGCTCGTTCAGGCACTTGTTCCCCCCTCCCATCCCCTGTACAATTTAATGATATTTCAAGTAAGGCAAGTTCTTATGCCATGGTAAGGAATTTACAAGTTCTGACTTTATTTTGACCTACTGAAACCTACACGTCTAAAAGGTACTGTCCAGGAAGTTTTCCATGTGTTCAGTAATGCCACTAATAAGTCCATTTGTTTACAAACAAGTATGAAATTGTGTATTTTTAAGGAGTTTTTCTCTATTTTCTCGACCAACACACACTAGCCTGCGTTAAATAGAGAACAATGACCATCTTTTAATTTTGTCATACTGCTATTATTTTTTATTTTTTTTACATACATTAAGAGTATATTTCACAGAATGCATGTAACCTTATAATAGTGCACACTGACTTTATTATGCTTGTAACCATGCTGTATCACACATCGTGATTTATTGCATGGCTGCGGCTGCTTGTAATCATGCTAAATTACACATCTGGATTTATTGTGCAGTCAGTCTTTAACCCTAGTTTATTACACATTGTACAGTCTGCTACTATCAATTCATTAAGAGCCATTTGTATTTATTACTGTTTGTAGATCTACTGTGTTACAAATGTGTCCTAAGTGTATTAAATTGCTTTCCCTTCCTTTTTTCAATTTAACACTTTCTTCCATTGCTCACTCCCATGGTGTATCCCATTGGCCTCCCCTTTTTCAATATTATTACACATTTTCCATGTTATATTTTCTAGTAGAATGCATAATTCTTTTCCATGATGTCTATATCGCTATACATTTATCTCTCTGACTTTATTCCCATTTAATATGCACCCTCTCTCTCTTGCTCTTGACCTTTCTCTCCCCACCACTCTTTATACTTACCTAATAAAAACACTACTACATTTAGTTAACCTACCAATTACCTACGATCTCTCGTATATAGCATGGTAGAAATTTGTTACTGTAGGGGTTTGTGTTTTATGCTCATCCATGGTACAAGCATAGAAAAGGTAATTGTCCTTGTAGTGAATTGTCAAAAATGCTAACAAATGTCCTTCACATTCTTTAAATGTTAAATTATATAACTAATTGATTATCAAGATAAACTGTTTCCATTTCTTGCCTCGGTCATGTTGCTCTCTACAGAGACATTATATTTCTAATGCTGGAGATGATAAGATGTGCTGATGCGGCAGGAGCACCCAGCAAGCCACAACTAAGTTGTCCAATTGTGCTACAATCAGGGCCAGATAAGCACACGGGCTGATGGTGTTGAAGCTACAGGCCCAGCGCCTATGGAACAGGCCCAGTAATAAAAACAATTATTCAAAATGTTGTTTTTTTTCTTTTACTACTCTTCACATGCTCTTGCTTGGTGCAGAGGGAATTGTGTATGGAAAAAAAGAAGGGAACAAAACTTGTGGACTGGCTGACAATGAAATTAGTTAAGGTAAAGCTGACTTTGCACACTGTGCAAAAGCTCTTACTGCTTCTGTCTCTCTAACACTGTTGTATGTTCCCTTTCGTCTACACTCACTACATCCAACTTTTCACTGTCCCATACTATATACCAGGAGCTTCTGCCTACTAGTAAAAAAGTAAGAAGAGGAGTAGACAAGTGAGTGCTAGAGGACAGTCCCCAGAAAGGGTAGATTGAGCTCATCATTGGCATCTGTGCCAAGCTCCAGGTGTTGTCTGCATAGTACACCCAACGTTGGCCAGTCTGCATGATTGTCGGGCAGACTGACATACATTCACAGCAGACCCGCTAATTTATGGACATTTCTGCCCGTTTGGGCAGTACTGGTTACGTGATTCATGCTGTGAAGCTGCTGTTAGGGTGTGTGGATTTTCTTGAGAGATGAAAGCGAGAGATTAGCATAGGGTACAGATGTTCTTATAGCTGCATCCTGTGAGTTTTTCTCCAGCATCACCTCCACCAAATACATGTCGCTTGGGAGGTAAAACTGTTTTAGTGTTTTTTTGTCAATAAGATTCTGTAATGAAGCCCATCGTAATTGTCAGCACCAGGCCCAATGGGCTCTTAATCTGGCCATGGCTACAATGGTTTGACATCTTACCGTCGGACCGTGCATTTAAACTTCCAATATGTTTACAGTCAACGTGTTTGTTAATGTAGTAGTAATGGTTAAAAAAAAAAGGTATTTTTGTTTAAAAATCTTGATCTTTTAGGTTATAAAGGGATTAATGTTTATTGATTTTTAAAAAAAAAGCATGATGAAGGAAAATTAGAGAAATTACAAAATTACACTATGTTTCATCCCGCAATAGCCAAATGTCTCTAGTTGTCTGTAAATGGTCCATCCTTGCTCTGCATTCAAGGAGTAAGGAAACTCTTGTAACAGATCCCCTACACCCCAACTGAGTATATCCACTGTAGTTCAGATCCATGCAGTGTAGGGGAAACACCACCGTGTCAAAGTTCTGGTTTGGCATTTGGTGCTTTTAGCCGGTCAACTTTCGGGAGCTCCTGTGACTGCAATACGGGGTGCTCCGCCTGGGTCCTGAGTAGTGTTTGTTCCTCTTAGTCTCAGGCATCCGGGGAAAGTGTCAGGATTACTAGTTGATCCAGCACGCAGAATTATATCACACCTAGGACTAAAGGTAACGTCTTACCGGGCCTTAGAATGGCCAGACTAAACGTACCCGAGAGTAGTCAGAATACTTGCCGATGTAGGGACACAGAAGGAGTCACAACGATGAGGGAAAGACAAAAGTCAAGAATACCAGAAATCAGGTAAGTCAGAATGGAGCCAGAGTCAATAACCAGAATTAAACAAACAGGAACACACTCTCGGATAACCAACTAAGGGGAACCACGACAAGGCACTGAACAAAAGGTAATTTGGGTTTAAATAACCCTCCTTAGTCTGTAATTGGCAGTCTCTGCCCTCTGACCCCAAAACGTGTGTGCACATCTGTGATGTGACGCTGCACGCACGTTGGCGCCCTCTTTGATATTAATTAAAGTCCTTAAAGTATAAGTCTAGTTTCTTGTGGTCTGGCCAAAACTGGGGAACCCAAGGAACCTGCAGATCAGCCTCCTTCTCATCTATTCTAAATTTCAGTTCCCTGCTGCACTTCATTAATACTTGTGCATATGTAAACCATCCATATGTCTCTTTAGTCCTCTGATATTTATCACCCTCCTTGGTCTTCTCTACTCTTCCTTGACCAATTTTCCGCTTGGTTTCCCTCATTTCTCTCCTCTGACATTCTGTCCCCCATCCTTGGTGACTTTAACATCCCTGTTAAGCTACCTAACAACTCAACAGCATCTTTACTTCTATCTATCATTCCTCCTATGGCCTTACTCAATGGACCAACTCCCCTACACACATAGATGGCAATACCCTTGACCTTGTTTTCTCCAACCTTTGCTCTGTCTCTAACTTCTCGAACACACCTTTCCCTCTGTCTGATAACCATCTTCTAACTTGCACAAAAGCAAAATCTAGTTTTCTCGGGCTATCATACACCTATCCAGTCACCACTTTCTACCCTCTCAACTCTCTCCTGCCCTCAAATTTCCTCATGCTATAATTTTGATGATTCTGTCCTGTCTACTGCTCTAGATATGACTGCATTAATCAATTTAACTTAATTTTTCTCCTCACCGCACCCCACTTTTAACTAACCTTACAGCTAGTGATACTACATGTCACTTTATTGACAAGATCAACCAAATTAGGAATGCAATCTTCCCTATTTACTCCTCTCTTTCAACAATCAGCTTCCATTCTGCACCTTCTTCCACTTTTATCTCCT
Source organism: Pelobates cultripes (assembly GCA_933207985.1). NCBI lineage: Eukaryota > Metazoa > Chordata > Amphibia > Anura > Pelobatidae > Pelobates > Pelobates cultripes. Next base: position 303,234,128 of record OW240912.1, on the reverse strand, counting down.
TTCCCTCTAGCTCTAAACTAGATGTCTCTAAACTTCTCCTATACTTTCACTCCGCCGCATGCCAACTTGATCCTCCCCTCTCTCACCTTGTCCATTGTCTGGTCCCATCTCCCTTAGTGCATATATTCAGCATCTTTTTGTCCACTGGCATATTCCCCTCAAACATGGAATTGTTAATCCCATCCTAAAAAGGCCAACTCTTGACTCTACCACTCCTTCTAATTACTGTCCCATATCCCTACTCCCTTTCACTTCTAATCTGCTTGTGTGTGTTGTATTTCCCTGTCTAATTCATTTTCTCAATACTAACTCTCTCCTTGACCCTCTTTAATCGGACTTCTGCTCCATCCATTCTATTAAACTACCCTTACCAAAATCACTAATGACTGAATCACTGCTACATCTAAAGGTCATTACTCTCTCTTAATTTGTTTCGACCTCTATGCTGCCATTGATACTGTTGACCAGTGGCGGATCCAGAGCCTGATCTCGGGAGGGGCACTTGTAGATTATTTAAAGAAATAATCCAGACACAATAACTACTACAGCTCAGTGTAGTGGTTATGGTGTCAATAGTGCCGGGACCCCCCCTCCTAGAGTAAGTAGTCAAACCGTTTAAGAACAGTTTGACAACTTACCTGAGGTCTGCTGGGAAATGGGGCGGTAGTAGGGCATAGGAGCAGTGGTGTGTGTGTGGTGCAATGTGTAAGGGGTGCAGTGTGTGTGTGTGTGTGAGGGGGACAGTGTGTGAGCAGTGTGTGTGTGTGTGTGAAGGTTGTAGTGTGTGAGTAGGGGGGGCAGTGTATGTCAGGGATGCAGTGTATGTGTGGGACAGTATGTGTGTGTAACAGTTGCAGTGTGTGTGTGAATGTGGGCAATGTGTGTGTATGGGGCGGCAGTGTATGGGGGCAGTGTGTGTGTATGCGGGGCAGTATGTGTGTATGAGGGCAGTATGTGTATGGGGGGGCAGTATGTGTGTATGGGGGGGCACCATGGGGGGCAGTATGTGTGTATGGGGGGGCAGCATGGGGGCAGTATGTGTGTATGGGGCAGTATATTATTATGGGGGGCAGCATGGGGGCAGTATGTGTGTGTGTATGGGGGCAGCATGGGGGGCAGTATGTGTATTTATGGGGGCGGTATGTGTGTGTGTATGGGGGAGCTTATTCAATATGTGTGTATGGGGGGCAGCATGGAGACGGTATGTGTGTGTATGGGGGGCGGTATGTGTGTATGGGGGCAGTATGTGTATGGGGGCAGCATGGGGGCGAGGTATGTGTGTGTATGGGGACAGTATGTGTGTATGGAGGCAGTGTATGTGTATGGGGGAGGGGCAGTATGGGGGCGGTATGTGTGTATGGGGGCAGCATGGGGCAGTATGTGTGTATGGGGGCGGTATGTGTGTATGGGGGCAGTATGTGTATGGGGGGCAGCATGTGTATGTGTATGGGGGCAGTATGGGGGCTATGTGTGTGTGTGTGTTAAGGGTAGGGGGGGGGCTTTTTTTTTTAAATATATATATTTATTTAATTAAAAATAAACAAATATGTCCCCCCTCCCTTCTTACCTTTATTGAGGAGGAGGGGGGACATATTTTCATCCCTGGTGGTCCCAGTGGTGATTCCCTGGTGGTCCCAGTGGTTACAGTGAACTCTAGCCCGCGCTCCCGGGCTAGAGTTCACTCTCGCGAGATTTGGAGCGTTGGCAACGCTCCAAATCTCGCGAGAGGAGGACCCGGAGGAGCTGCAGACTGAGCTCCCGGGTCCTCCCTCTCACTCCCTCCCTCCCCTGCCGGCTGTCAGCAATGTGCCTGCGGACCGGGGAGGGAGATCTCCGATCTCCCCTCCGGTTCGCAGGCACATTGCAGGGCTAGCACCTGCATGTCCTGGCAGGGGAGAGGGAGACCGGCGGATTTCTCGGGGGGGGGGCAATTGCCCCGTTGCCCCCCCCCTGGATCCGCCAGTGCTGTTGACCACTCTTCTTCAAAACCACCACGGCCTTGGACTCTGTGACCGTGTACTTTAATGGTTTTCATTGTATCATATTGTTTCTGAATGCTGATTTAGTGTCTTTTTCTCTGGTACCACCGTCTCCCCAGCTGCCTATCTCAGTTGGTGTACCCCAAGGCTCTGTTGTTGGTCCTCTTTTATTCTCCATGTACACTGCCTCTCTTAGAAACCTTATAAACTCATTTAGATTTCAGTACCTTCTACATGCTGATGATTTACCTCTCCTCCACTGACCTCTCTCCTGCTCTCCTGGAAGGTATCACAAACTGCCTCTTAATCTTTCTAAAGCTGAACTCCTCATTTTCCCCCTCAAATAGTCTTCCTATATCAATCACCCTGCAAGTCAATGTGACACATAATATCCCAACCCCTCAAACTCGCTGCCTTGGTGTTACTTTTGATTTGGTTCTTACCTTTTCATCCTGTCTGTCTTTGAACCCTGTAACTTCCACCTTTAAAATATTGCACACATTTGCCCTTTTCTAACTCAAGATAGCACTAAAGCACTTCTTCATGAACGCATCATTTCACGACTTGACTATTGCAACTCACTGCTCATCAGCCTTACAAATACCCACTTTGCACCTCTTCAATCTGTAATGAATGCTGTAGCCAGGCTTATCTTCCTAACTGAGCGCTACTCCCACACCTCAAACCTATGGCTTCCTGTACATTTCAGGATCCAATTCAAACTGCTAACACTAAACTACAACACCCTCACTAACTAATCTCCTCACTACATTTCCTCATTACTCAACAAACATACCCCTTTTCATTCCATTCACTCTGCAAATGACCTTCCCCTGACATCTGTTCCTTCTCAAATTGACAACTCTCATCTGCAAGAGAGTGCTGCCACATTTGTTTGTAATTTGCTACACCATGCCACCAGACTATTCCCTTGTCTTCAGTCCTTTATGAAGTCACCGAAAACATACCTCCTCAGGAAAGCTTACCATCTTCCCGAGTGATGCATCACTCATTTACTGCCCCCATCAGTCCCTACTCTTCCATAGTACAGCTCACTGTCTCTCGTGCCACTTTTCAGTCCTTCCACTTTTACCAGCTTATTTCAACAAAGGCATCATATCCCTACCACCCAATGCTGTTATTTCTCTTGTGTGCCTTTTTATCTTCCGTATAGATTGTATTACTTGATGTCAAACATCCCAACTTTTTAACTGTAATGCTCTGGCGCTATATAAATGATAATAATAATAATAATAATAATTTTAATGTTACTGTATTTATTTTAAAATGTGATTTAAAAGACTGATGTGTTTAATACTGCTGCACTTGGTTAATACTTTTGCATGTGTAAATCCATTATGTTGTGGTTTCTTAATAACAGAAATGTGATTTATATGCCTGTATTGTTTTGTGGAGCGGTCAGTAGAGTGCTCTGGTTCACAATGAGGTTACGAATGTGGCCTGGCATTATCAGTTACCACTTTAAATAAGTTGTATAACACTACAAAGCACTGGTGGCTTACAAAGGTATGTTTCTGGCAGTTTGTTTCTCTTAGCCGACACCTAACAGAACAGCATAAACCATTAGATACAGATAAACTCAATAATCTATGGACAGCTCCAATATGAGGAATCTGAGACAATTTTTTTTGAGCATTTATAGTATAACATTCTATGTCAAGGTCTAATGCTTCTCTTTCAATAATAACACTAGAGGAATATGTTTGTTGATTTGGTAATACTATGGACTCATTTTCCAAGCATGCAGCAATATTTCTATCAATATTACCTAGCCTATTACCTATACCAAAAGTCCAAATAAGATCCCTAAGAATCCCTGGTCTTGTTATCTCATTCTAGTTTGGACTTGACTTAGAACTTGCAGGTCATGTTGTATTGTGCCGTTCTTATTAACAATGTAAGTACAACATTGATCATGTACCCTCTTACATACCCCTCCTTGGGCGACCAACAAGTAATTGAGAGCTAATCTATTCTGTGAAGTGATCAGTCTATTTTGTTCTTGCTCTGCAGGAGAAACCTCTGGTATATCTTCCCGCTTGTTTTTTTTTTTTTTTTAAGTTTTTTATTAGACTGTGATTTTCCTGAGTGTTTAGCCAAACAAGGATGTAGGAGTCATCCATGTCTAGGTTTTTCCCATACCACACTTCAAGGACAAGGCATACTATTAATTAAAGAAGCCTTTCACACCAACAAAAGACAAATGTTAGAGAGAAAGAACATGCAAGAAAGTGTTAGCAAAAACAACTTTGTGTGCTTAGAAAAAATATGACAAGGACTCCTGAAGAAAAAAAATGGGAGCTGCGAAAAAAATGTTAATCAGTCATTAACTCATGAACCACTCTCTCCTAGTTAACAGATGAACATCCATTTTCCTCACAGTATTTCCTTTTGTATTAAGTGAACCCAAACAAGGACAGTGTCTAGAGAGTGATATCAGAGAAAGTAGAAATCCATACCAAACAAGGACCATGTTAGAAATACATAACAAACAGAGGCCATGTTGGCTATGAGTGAAATTAGGTAATATTGAGGAGCTGGATAGTAAGCAATTATGAGAATACCATGTCCACAAGGTCCATTCATGAGATATCACAGACAGGAGGTTTAGACTCATTTTGCAACGGCATGAAAATTAGAAATACAAGCATATAAGAAACACAAGCATACCACCAAACATTTACCCATTAACAGGTATCTTCTAAGGCTACAAATCATATCAAATAAATTAATATTATGAAAATGATCAAAGAACTACTGTTCTAGTCATTCTTGTTGTGCTCACTAACAAAATAAACAGCATGTCTCTCTCTCTCTCTCTCTCTCTTTTTTTTTTTTTTTTTAAACTTGTGTGACTTTTAATTAGATGGCCTGAGCAAACATTAAGAAATAATATTTTTAAAATACTTTTTAGAACCCAAATGTAAGACAGAAAATAAATATATATGAAATGGTCCCCATAAATTCAGTTGATTTTTGCAAATGAGCACAGAGACGGCAGCAGCAAAGGTTTTCCATAGAGTCTACTATATTGAAAACATTAGCAAGGTTCTTGAGGCAAACATCCAGGCTTTACTTATTTATATATTTTAAAGTGAATAAAGCTCCAGTTAGTATGAATAGAAATATCCTTTTGTATGAAGAAAGAGTCACTTGGTTATAGGTAAATAAGTTTGGCCTACCAATTTGCAATGATACACATATGGATCCACACAGTTTGTACTGTAACTTTTACAGCTGCACTCAGGGCCGGACTGGGAAAAAAATTCGGCCCGGGCATTTTTTTATCACAGCGGCCCACTAAGAAGGGGGCGGGGCAGCGAGGGTGTGTTTTGTCATCACTCATGACAAACACGCCCCCTCTCAAAGTGAGCATGTTGGTTCAATGCTCTTCCAGGGCAGACCATGCGCAGAGCTCTGCTGAAGAACTCTAGCATGAGAAAAAAAGCCCTGTATTTGTTCTGCACAGTGCAAGCAAATTTAATAACATGCTTGCACTGTGTTTCCTTACAACTTGTCTCTGGTGTCTCTATAAATGGATACCAGGAGACAAAAGGGCCAGGAAAGAGTATTGTGCATGTGTTTGGAGCCTGCTTGGGGTATTGTGTGTGTGCAGAGTGAGCTGGTCGAGGTGTGGTATTGTGTAATAAGGTCGGTTTTAGTCGTGTTGTGTTTGTGGTGTAATGTAATGCATATGTGGCTAGGGGCTTTAGAGAATGTGTGTTTAGGGGATGTAGCAAGTGTGTGTATACGGGCTATAGTGTGTGTGTGTGTAGGTGATGTAGTGTTTGTAGAGAGTGTGTGTTCAGGGAATGTAGTATGTGTTTGCTTACAAGGAATCTAGTGTGCGTATAGGGGATCCAGAGTGTGTGTGTGTTTGAAGGACCCAGAATATGTATAGGAGGTCTAGTGAGCGTGCGTATATAATGGATTCAGAGTGTATATAGGGATCTAGTGTGTGTATGTGTGTAGATGATCCAGAGTTGGGTAGAGGATCTAGTGTGTGTCTGGAATGAAATGTGTTTAGGGGTGCTGTGTGTTTGTGTGTGTGTGTGTGTGTGTGTGTGTGTGTGTGAGGAGTGCTGTGTGTATATTTATATGTGTATATATATTATATAAATATGTTTGGAAGTATTGTGTATGTGTGTGATGCAGTGTATCGGGGGGTTGTGTGTGTATGTGAGGGGTGCAGTATGTGTGTGTGATGGATGATGTGTGTGAGGTGTGATGTGTGTGAGGGTGCTGTGTGTGTGAGGGTGCTGTATGTGATTGATTTGTGTGAGGGTGCTGTGTGTGTGGGTGCTGTGTATGATGTGTGTGAGTGCTGAGTGCTATGTGTTTGAGAGTGATGTGTGAGAGTGCTGAGTGCTGTGTGTGAGAGTGTTGTGTGTGATAGTGCTGTGTATGTGTGTGAGAGTGCAGAGTGCGATGTGTGTGAGAGTGCAGAGTGTGATGTGTGTGAGGGTGCAGAGTGCGATGTGTGTGAGAGTGTGATGTGTGTGAGAGTGCGATGTATGTGAGAGTGCAGAGTGCGATGTGTGTGAGAGTGCAGAGTGTGATGTGTGTGAGAGTGCAGAGTGTGATGTGTGTGAGAGTTCAGAGTGTGATGTGTGTGAGAGTGCGGTGTGATGTGTGTGAGAGTGCTGTGTATGATGTGTGTGAGAGTGCAATGTGTGTGAGAGTGCTGTGTGTGATGTGTGTGAGAGTGCAGTGTGATGTGTGTTAGAGTGCTGTGTATGATGTGTGTGAGAGTGCAGAGTGTGATGTGTGTGAGAGTGCAGAGTGTGATGTGTGTGAGAGTGCTGTGTATGATGTGTGTGAGAGTGCAGAGTGTGATGTGTGTGAGAGTGCTGTGTATGATGTGTGTGAGAGTGCTGAGTGTGAGAGTGCTGTGTATGATGTGTGTGAGAGTGCTGTGTATGATGTGTGTGAGAGTGCAGAGTGTGATGTGTGTGAGAGTGCTGTGTATGATGTGTGTGAGAGTGCTGAGTGTGATGTGTGTGAGAGTGCTGTGTATGATGTGTGTGAGAGTGCTGAGTGTGATGTGTGAGAGTGCTGTGTGTAAATGTGTGTGTGTGTGGGGGTAAATAAAGAAATAAAAAACTAAGGGGGGGTAAATAAAGAAATTTAAAAAAAATTAAATCCCCCCCCCTCCCTCTTACCTTTAGCCTGGGAGGGGGGACAGGCACGTGGTAGTTGGGAGGAGGGGGACAGGCACACTCACATCATCCCTGGTGGTCCAGTGGAGTTCACTCTCGCGAGATCGGCGCGCCGGATCTCGCGAGAGGAACCGGGCGGAGCTACAAGATAGAGCTCCGCCGGGTCCTCTCCCTCTCTCCCCAGCCGCAGGTCTGTTTAAATGGGCCGGTGGGGGAGATCTTCGATCTCCCCACCGGCCCTCCATGGCAAATAGCGGCAGGGGAGACCTCCTGAGACCCCCCCTGCCGGCCTCGGCCCCACGGCCACCGCGGCCCACCGGGCATTTGCCCGGTGTGCCCGATGGCCAGTCCGGGCCTGGCTGCACTAGGGTTGCAGCACTGTTGATGGACTGGACTTTATTAATGGATTGATGAAGTGCAATTGGTCTGTTGTCAAAGGTTGACTGTACAGGTTTGTTTTACCAATATTGAGAAAAAGATTTTTAAGGATTTTAATTAGTAACATACATATCTCTTGCTTCAAATAAAAATAAAAATTTTCTATAGGAATTACTGCTTATTTGTACATTAGGACACAAAGACAAGTATCTAGAAAACCTGTGAATAAAAGAATAATTTATCTAAAATGTAGAGATCACAAAATTAGACTCTTTTAAATTAGTTCAGAGACTTTTATTCGTGTAATAAAGTTAAAAAGCAGCTGATAGGAGGTGCAAGCTGATATAAAAGCAGAAATAGCTTGGTTGATCCTTCATTATTGTTTGTCATTATAGATGCATAGCATATCTTATTGCATGCTCATATCACACACAATACACTTTTATAAATCTTGTTACATTCTAGTGCAGCTGTACTAGCAGGAAGGGGGGATCAAGCCTGTGTTTGTTAGATTCTTTTAAGGCAACCTTTAAAAACTGGAATATTTAACCATAGCATTGTAGCACAGCAAATACTTATTAACCTACTCTATGCCATTATCATGCCTCTTCATTTCCCTCCTTTGAAACCTTTTAAGGTATCACATCATAACATATCCTTCTATAAAATAATATCAAGCACTTTTATGGATGGGTCATTAGCAGTGGCAGAACTATTGAGGTTGCAGGCGGTGCCCACCGCCATGTATTGCAGTCCCGGCCATACAGTAGAACCGCTGGGGCTGCTCGTTAAGAGGAACAATCGGGTGGCCCATGCTCTTAGGGCCACCCAATGGAAATGAGTTTTAACAGCGAGAACAAGCCCCCTGTGATGACATCACAGCTGGGAGGAAGTGACTGCCCCGGTCACTTCCTCCCAGCAATTACCAGGAGGAAGGAGAGGAGGAAGTCAGAGTAGGAACTCTGACTCCCATCAGGCTGAGCCACAGGAACCCAGGGAAGTCACCCGCCTGCACCTAAAAGGTAGGAAACAGGAGGGTGATTAAAACATTTTGTATATGTGTGTGTTTGTGTATGTATGTGTATGTGTGTCTGTATGTATATGTATGTGTGTGTGTGTGTCTGTATGTATATGTGTGTGTTTGAATATGTATGTATGTATGTATGTATGTGTCTGTATGTATGTGTGTGTGTGTGTGTGTGTATGTGACTGTATGTATGTATGTGTGTGTGTCTCTGTATATGTGTATGTGTGTGTGTCTATGTGTGTGTCTGCATGTGTATCTGTTTGTCTGCATGTGAGGGGAATGGTAGATGTATGGGGGGGCGGCGGGATGTAGACATATGGGGGGGGGGGGCAGTTTTCAAACTGGGGCCAGGTGGTTTCTAGTTACACATCTGGTCATTAGGATATTATAATTTAAAGTATGAATGGTAGGTGATTAATGCATCTTATTACTGCAAAGCAATACACCATGACAATATAATTTCAAGTGCAAAACCAGCACACAGCCAAACATGCAAAGTTCTAAATTCATGTAGCACTCGTTCTAGTTCCCACTCCCACACAAGACATAATTCAATCACGGAAATGCACAACACACCTGTTTAATTGTTTTGGGTCATAACTGTATCATATTCATCCACCATAATAAACCGGATAATAGAATATTCTATTTTCATAAGACTGCTGGACAGAAGACTAAATAACTTGTAGTTGCACAGAATGGATGTCCAGCAGAGGTGATAAAAACAAAAATTAACATACTGGTGAACAAACCACAAAGCCTTAACATAGCAATTTAAAAATATCATATAACAAGTTCAGTTAGACCACATTAAATTCTAAAATTATTAATTAAAACTCTTCCTTAATGCAGAATAGTACTGAAACCATTTTAACATTACACTAACATCACCATGGAAATAATATCCTATTTTACAGTCACAAATTGGATATCTAAAATCAGTTTATAACTATAAAATACCTTTTTCTTGTTATAAATTATATTTGGTTGTCTTATGTATTATTAATCAGTCACTAGAATGTTCTCAGAACTACACAGCCCCTAGCCACACCTACTAACCCCCCTTACCCCAAAATTCTTTGTCTGTCTTAAATGCTTGAAGGCACTATGGGTTTAACCTAATTTTATAATCCAACACAATATAACATACAACAACTATATTACTTAAAATGGAACTTATTCAGAGGACAACAATCTATACGATAGTAACATAATCCGTTATCATATAACATGTAACAAATTGAATTGCTTCAAACATATGAGAATATTATTTCAATAGTAGATGAATTCTGGATAATGGGCAATTTAGTTAATGGCTCAAAAAATGCATCACCAGCAAATGCAATAACTCAGCATAACATAAGGGAATTCTACAGGTATTTACAAGATGATTAATTTCAGAATTTCAACAAATTAATTTATCAACAATTACAGAAGTTATAACTAATTATTGCATAGTTGCAGACACAGCTTTTAATTATACAGAGGCTATTTTGCCCAATAGGAAAAAAAGTCGAAACGTTGAATCAGATCATTTCCATACCTATATAAAATATAAACATCAATCATAGATCAACATAAAGAAATGCCGGGACACAACCACCATCTAATACATTTGCCAGCAAATAATATCTTCATCAGACATTATGTGGTGCCCACACATTATGTAGTAATTTATCATTTTAAAAAGAAGATTTAAAAAAAAAAAACACCCTCAGATGGAACTATGTAATAACATCATATACTGGGTAAAAAGTTGATTAAACACAGATTCAGTCTCAGATTTACATCAATACGTATATAATTTTCTATTTTGGGCAAAAGACAAAAATCAATCCCTTAGTGGAATTTATAACTTTAACATCAATTAATATAATTCCCAGCATCCTGCCTTTAACTCATTTGAGCCCTCTATATATGGAATCATACACAAAACATTTTAACATTAATTCACAACCAAACAACAAAAACAAATACAAGGAAAAAAATCTTACACATTTGGTTTTATAAATAACAGGGCTAAAGAAATTATTTATCAGATGAAAATAAATCCTGAACTAGACTTTAAACTTCATATAAAATCGCAGTAAAACTATCCAAATATTCACCTGCATAAAACACTGTTTATAAGACACTCATTATGATGGGGATTCAGGATTAACTAGAGACAAGCAAAATATAGCCTGATTGACAAAAGCTCTCCAGATAGATAGAGTAAATACAAGGAATGTTAGAACTAGCCAAGGTCAAGGAAAGCCAGAAATGCACAAATACAAGAGACAGAGCTGAGTCAGCCAGAAAACATAGTTAAGAGCAAGCAGGGTCAATACCAAAAAAATAAACTAAACTGACAAAAGAACAACTGGGCACTGTACCTTGGGCAGACCGAGATTTTACATGTTTTTGGGGTGTGGTTATCACACTACCCAAAAGGTGCGAGTGTGCTGAGTAGAGATGTCGCGAACCGTCCGCGAACTTCTCGCGAACGGTTCGCCACGGTTGAAACATGGATGCTGTCCAGGAAGTAGGAGGGTCTGGGAGGGAGGGTCTGCCGGAGATTGGCCGGGATGTGTCAGCTGACCGGAGTTCGCCGAGCACAGCTCGTGGCGAACCGTGGCGAACCATTCGCGACATCTCTATTGTTTAGAGCTCCTCTGATGTCATGGCGCCGGCACGCATGTGCCTTGTCATAACTCTCCTGCAACTGTCAAAAATCACCTACTAAGCCCTCAGTGAAAAGTTTTCTAACAACCTACTTCGTACCCCTAATTTTACCCTTTGTGTCACTTTACCCCACTCGCTCTAGAATGTAAGCTCATTGAGCAGGGTCCTCCACCCCCTCTGTTCCTGTACGTCCACTTGTCTGGTTACAATTACATGTTTGTTAGTCCACCCATTGTAAAGCGCTATGGAATCTGATGGCGCTATATAAATAATAAAAAAAAAATAATAACAAGGGGCGGGCGGGGTGGGAGTGGCGGTCTGCTGGATCGGAGCGTCAGCTGATTGGTGGACTGCCAGGGTAAGTACAGGAGAGCTGACATACATGAACAATAAATTCACTCTTGAGTTGCCCCACCACTTAGACTCAAAGGGTCTTTGTGTTTCAATTCAGATCAATTCAAGATGAACTTTTCTTAGTGATCACTCTACCTGGAGGGAACCGTCCAGGTGTTAAATGCAGGTGTGGATCAAGGAAGCCTGTTATTTTTTTGGTACAAACATCTACTGGCTACTGGTATTAACATTACAAAATCCCTGCTTTATAACAAGCATGGAAACAAATCTTGATATGATTCAGTCTGCATAACAAATTTATTTTTAGGACTCCATGTGAGTAATGCATAACAGATAAGATTGTTACAAAATTTGCATTTACATTTCTGTATAAAATGATTCCCTCAAAAAAACAGGTATTGGTGTTATAAATACACAGTTATTTTTATTTCCCCACCCATGATCCGCTATTATATCAACTTACAAAGCCTGCAATTACGTAACCAGCCTGCAATATGCTTAAGAAAAAAGATATAGGAACTTTCTTATACTGGAATAATTACCTATTTCATAAAACCTAGAAAATCCTCTGTTGCATTCTTATTTATGATTAAGCTTTCACATTTTAGATTACCAACTTGACAAATCAATTTATCTGGTGTTAAATTGTTTAGTGATGTCTAGTGGTGTCCCATGTAAACAAAGGTAGCTAAATTATTTTTTTTAAGCAGAACAGATTATCTTTCTATGTTCAAGCACACGTTCTCTGCTCATTTCCCAGTGGAAGTAATTAATTCATACTTAAATCCCCAAAGCTTTACATAATTTCTAGTTGGAGCAGGCAACAAAAACTTCTTAGCAAAGTGTAAATAATCTTGTTTAAACTTAAAATGTTTATTAATTCTTTTAATTTTTATATAGATTAATTTTCATTTTAAAAAAATTATAAAAAACAAAAAAATACTTATATCCAAGGTTATGGTATGGTTTGACCGTCGGCCAAGATTGCTACTTTACTACCGCGCTCCTTGGCCAATAATACTGCATAAGCAGTAACAAACAATTAAAAAGACCCAATTGAACATAAACGCATTGTTCCCTATAGAACTAACAAACAACGCCATGTGAATGCCCAGAAAACATCACAGACAAATCCATCTATGGCAGACATGTTCACGGCCCCACATGCTAACCAACTGGCCTTAGAAGATGGTGAATGTAGCACTCCTATGGCTCCGTCTTCACCACACAACTCAGAAGACTTGAACTGTCCTTCACTGGGGAATGCTAACACAAGTCAAATCCAGGGAAAATTAGCAGAAGTGAAGGCCTTTCCCGCAGGAAGTTAAGGCCGAGATATGGGCCCTAGGATCCACACTGCAGTCGCTGAACAATGACTTGACAAAGTTGTGGTGGCATACAACGCTATTACTGAACACTCTAACTCACTTAACCATTGTTTAGAGGAGCTTGAAACAGCCGTTGATGATCTCTCCAACAGATTCCGATTGAACAAACTTAGAGTGAGGGAGATGCCAGAGCAGTTGGGAGAGGGGCCCCTTGCCAACACACTGCTGCCCAATAATTAAGGCAACACATGGCACATTGACAGGTCCAACTGTGCCCTGTACACTCCTCAATGTCATCATTCGATCTCACTACCATCAGACTAAAGAAGCTGTCTTATTATGCAGTAGGGATAAACTGATCACTTTTTGAGGCATGGTAACTCTGTGAAAATGTATGTTGACAACATTCCCCTACCTGCTACTACCTTTGAGCCATAATGATGAATACTGGGCTTGGAACATAGTTAACCATGTTATCACACATATATAACATGTGCTTGCATCTGGACAGATGACACCATTGGTGTCACTGGTATCAGGGTCACATATTTAATTCCTGCAAACCTTTAGGTACAGAAAAATATGGTACTATGTTCAAACACTCACGCAACAAGTCCTATTGATACCGGACCCAACCACTTTTGAGAATTTATGCATGGATCCTGACCCCCTAGTACATGGCATATCTCATTTGAGTTCTCTCCTACTACAATTACAACCACTGGCTGGCCCTCTGCCCTTCATAGGCTACTAGGAATTTTCCATCAGGGAAATCCTCACTCCCAGCATAATAGCAAAAAATACACGATTTGACACTGCTCACGTTCTAGTAATACACAATAGTTCTAGTAAAACAAAAAAAATAGCCTACAAACCCTTATAATGTTAGTACCATACCTCCTCTAGAGAAAAGACACTTGGGGTAGTCTTTGTGGGCGATTTACACAGACACCAGGCACATTAATACACATCTGGTGGGAATGTCCCCGAGTGATATCCTTCTGGTGGAAAGAGCATACTAGACAAAGTTACATAGGCTGAAAAGAGACTTGCGTCCATCAAGTTCAGCCTTTCTCACATATGTTTTTGCTGTTGATCCAAAAGAAGGCAAAAAACTCTGAACTGAAGCGCTTCCAATTTTGCAACAAACCTTCTTGACCCCAAAATATCAGTCAGATATCTCTTTGGATCAAGCAGCTATTACCCTACTAATTATAAATCAAATCCCTGTATATTATGTTTTTGCAAGTATTTATCCAATTGCTGTTTAAACATATGTATGGACTCTGATAAAACCACCTATTCAGTAAGAGAATTCCACATCCTTATAGTTATTACCGTAAAAAAACCTTTTCATTGCCTTAGACTAAATCTACTTTCTTCCAGCCTAAATGCGTGACCTTGTGTCCTTTGTATAGCCCTGTTCGTGAATAGATTTCTAGATAATGGTGTGTACTGACTCCGAAGATATTTGTATAATGTTATCATATCCCATCTGAGGCGCCATTTTTCCAAACTAAAGAGATTTGATTTTTTTAACCTTTCTTCATAACTAAAATGCTCCATTCCTCTTATAAATTTTGTTGCCCATCTTTGTAGCCCATCTAGTGCCATGATATCCTTCTTTAGAACAGGTGCCCAAAAGTGCACCGCATATTCAAGGTGTGGTTTTACCAGTGGTTTATAAAGAGGTAAAATTATATTTTCATCCCGAGAATTTATGCCCCTATTTATACATGACAAAACCTTACTGGCCTTAGCAACTGCTGATTGACATTGCATATTGCAGCCTAATTTGTTGTCTATAACAATTCCCAAATCCTTCTCATGTGTTGTTACCTCTAACTCACTACCATTTAGGGTGTAAGTTGCTTGTGAATTTTTTACCCTGAAGTGCATAATTTTGCATTTCACTACATTCAGTTTTATCTGCCATTTTAGTGCCCAGGCATCCAATCTTTCTAAATCCCTCTCCAGAAAAGCAATATCCTGCTCACATTTTATTACTTTGCAAAGTTTTGTGTCATCTGCAAACACTAAAACATGACTTCCAATGGCTATTTCAAGATCATTTATAAATATGTTATAGAATAGAATGAATAGAAGCAGTCCCAAAACAGACCCCTGAGGGACACCACTTACCACTTTAGTCCAGTTTGAAAATGTCCCATTAATGACAACGTGTTGTACTCTATCCTTAAGCCAATGTTCTACCCAAGACCAAGAATATTCATCTACACCAATTTATTTTAGTTTGAACACTAACCTATTGTGAGGAACCGTATCAAATACTTTGACAAAATCCAAGTAGCTTGCATCCACTGTCTATAATTTCCAGGCAATTATTTTGAACCCTTTTTAAATATAGGAACGACATCTGCCTTCCTCCAATCCTTTGGTACAATTCCTGAAAGAAAATATTAAATACAGAGGTTAACTTATTTCCACATTTAGCTCCTTAAGTACTTGTGGGTGAATACTGCCAGGCCCCAGAGCTTTATTTACATAAATTTTCTTTAACTGCTGTAGCAGTTATTTGCGTGATTTTGCAGCAATCATTTGCATATCTCTTGCCATAGGATCCTCATTAATATATACTGAAGAAAAATAGTTATTTAAAATTTCTGCCTTTTCCTGGTCTTCATTACTTAACAGACCCATCTCTGTTTCCAGTGTACCTTTGGGGGTTGGTTTTGCTCTCTTTGGCTATCAATTTCTCAATTTCTAGTTTAGCCACTTTAATTGCCTTTTTGCAAGCATTATTGGCTTCCTTATATCTTATATAGGATGCCTCTGATTTTTTAGAGTGGTCTTTTATTGTGGCCAGCCTAAGGCACACCTTTGCAATAACCATGCTGTCTAATCAGCATCTTGATATGCCACACCTGGGAGGTGGATGGATTATCTCGGCAAAGGAGAAGTGCTCACTAACACAGATTTAGACAGATTTGTGAACAATATTTAAGAGAAATAGCCCTTTTGTGTACATAGAAAAAGTCTTGGATATTTGAATTCAGCTCATGAAAAATGGGGGCAAAAACAAAAGTGTTGCGTTTATAATTTTGTTCAGTATATATATATATATATATATATATATATATATATATCTACACTACTTTTGCATAGATGGACTAGTTTTACTAGTAAAAAATAAGTATGTGCTGCTAACCCACATAAGGGAAAGAAGATTTGTTAAACAAAATGGATATATAAAATATTATAAAAACAGAGTACTTTTGTAAGTACTCCTCTTTCAAGAAGTAAAAGAAATGTACACTTACATTATGTTAGCATTTCTCATAGATGCTGCAAAATGTGAATAATCTGTCTAAACTTAAATTAATGTGAACTTTTGAGTATTATTGGAGATTTGACACATTATAAATTGGGCTACATACTTTTACAAATATTTTAAAAAATAAATGTAACGAACACAATGCAAACATCCGGTATACATTTATAAATCCAGATAAAATATTATGATAATATGATAATACTCAGAGTAAGTATGGGGAAAAAAAGCCTAAAATCATTTTTAAAGGCCTAGGAAAATGATCCACTTAATCAAGAGCAAATATGTATAGCACACTATTATGAATAAATCTGCATTTCTTAAGTACATTTTTAATTATTTTAACTTGGTCATGATTAATATTATATTTTGCATAGATTTTTTACAGATAATCTTCATTCTAGGTGTTATACATAATATGATAAACAGCAGTATATTGCTAACGTACAGCTGAAATCCCCCAGAGTTGCAATATAAAGTGAGGGACATAACAATCAGCACATGTTGGGAATAATACACTTTGTCTATATACAATGCTTAGTGAATATACCCCTAGACAGAGCTATACAGTTTCCTATCTCAGAGCGTTGGTCTTATTTCCTGTTTTCTATTCCTGTAATTCTAACTGCATAGCAACAGATCTATTTTATGAGTGTGTAGTAACTTTTTATTTCAGCTGCATAGTTAAACTGAAACTATAATGAGTACTCCACCATTACACCTGCAAGCTAACTATAGGATAAGATATGTTGAGATAAGATTGATGAATTGTGTTTTTATTGGATAAAGTTTATAAGACCACCCAGGGCCGCCACCAGAAATATTGGGGCCCCTGACAAAGGACAAGGTCTGGGCTCCCCCTCCACAGATCTCCCCCCCCCCCGCAATGAATGCAGTGTGTGTTAGTGTAATGAATGCAGTGTGTGTGTCAGTGTAATGAATGCAGAGTGTGTGTCAGTGTAATGAATGCAGTGTGTGTGTCAGTGCAATCAATGAATGCAGTGTGTGTGTCAGTGCAATGAATGCAGACTGTGTTAGTGTAATGAATGTAGAGTGTGTGTTAGTGCAATGAATGCAGTGTGTGTGTTAGTGTAGTGAATGCAGAGTTTGTGTTAGTGTAATGAATGCAGTGTGTGTTAGTGTTGTGGATGCAGTGTGTGTGTTAGTGTAGTGGATGCAGTGTGTGGTAGTGTAGTGAATGTAGTGTGTGTGTTAGTGTAGCGAATGCAGTGTGTGTGTGTTAATGTAGTGGATGCAGTGTGTGTGTTAGTGTAATGAATGCAGTGTGTGTGTTAGTGCAGTGAATGCAGTGTGTGTCAGTGTAATTAATGCAGAGTGTGTGTTAGTGTTGTGGATGCAGTGTGTGTGTTAGTGTAATGAATGCAGTGTGTGTGTCAGTGTAGTGAATGCAGAGTGTGTGTTAGTGAAGTGAATGCAGTGTGTGTGTTAGTGCAGTGGATGCAGTGTGTGTGTTAGTGCAGTGAATGCAGTGTGTGTGTTAGTGTAGTGAATGCAGTGTGTGTGTTAGTGCAGTGAATGCAGTGTGTGTGTCAGTGTAATGAATGCAGTGTGTGTGTTACTGTTGTGGATGCAGTGTGTGTGTTAGTGCAGTGGATGCAGTGTGTGTGTTACTGTTGTGGATGCATGTAAATGTAATCACTGTTATTCCCCCCTCCCTGTTTCTTACCAGGTTCAGGAAAGGGGGAAGATGCCATGATCCCTGGTGGTCCGATGGCATTGTGGGGACCCCCCCCCCCCGGCTCCCTATACTGGCAGAGGGGGCCCAGCGGACTGCAGCTGTACTTTACAGCATTTCTATCGCTCTCACTCCCGCGAGATGTGGTGTGCGCACCGCGCGGAGCGTTGCCATGGTAACCCATGGCAACGCTCTAACGGCCGTACGTCTCGCGGGAGTTAGAGCGAGGGAAATGCTGTAAAGTACAGCTTCAGCCCGCTGGGCCCTCTCTGCAAGTATAGGGAGCCGGGGGGGGGGCCCACGGCTGCACCTATATATAGCGATCATCGCTATATTTAGGTGCAGAGAGTAATTGTGGGGCCCTGAACTGCCAAAGCAGTCCGGGCCCCCCAGGACCACCGGGCCCGTGACAACCATTATGGTTGTCACCCCCTGATGGTGGCCCTAAGACCACCTCTGTTTCTTCTTGAATATAAACTGTTACACAGCCTATTAAATGTTAGAAGTCACCTTTAACCTTACATTGTCTTGTCTCGTTCATTGGGGCTCCTCACCAGCTGGTTTTGGGGACATGGAGAAATACAGAGAGTTCCAACTTCCAAATTGATTTATTTTTATTTATAAAACTAGAGTGTTGCATAGTGCACTTGGCACCTTTCCTCGGAAAACCTTTAAATCAAAGGGTTAATTTACCTCTGGGGAATTGTGCCCAGACAAGCAGTAAATCAGTAAAGTGAATTTTATTTGTATTGGTAAGAAAAAAGTATTTTTGCAAACCCTTTGGAATTGTCAGGATGTGTGCATCGATTACGAATAAAATGTGGTCTGGTCTAACCCACAATTATGGACAAACACAACCTGCCTATACTAATAACATAGAAGCAGTTGCACTTTTTAAATTGTTACAAGTGAACCCTTGGATTTAGTAAATTGTGGATCCTCCTTTAGCACCACAAACAAACATTCCTCTATCTGCTCAACCCCCTTATGGACCAATGCTTTTTTGATATGCAATGTGTTTTTGCCATGCATTTATTTTACCACAATGTCCCCCCTACTGTTTTATTTTTTTTTAAATTCTTTATTTTTGTGTGCATGGAAATAACATCGTTGCAAACATAGCCACAACAACAATTGCTCGCAATTTTATCAGACATTTAAGAACAACCGTGGCATTTAATAACATTGCACATTTTTATAATGCATTTAACTTTGTAATCAACAGTAGTGGTAATATCGTTGTGCCCTCTGTGGGTATGAGTAGCGTGTAGTGTTGCAGTCTACTTATCTGCCCTAGAGAGTTTTCCCCCGAGCTGATATTCCATGTGGGTGTATGAGCGTGGTCCTTGTGTGACAGCCAACGGGGGGGGGGTCGGTAAGACATAGTATGAGTGTGCGGCTTGTGGCATGCTGTGCGGTATACATCTGCCTCCCAGTATGGGTGTCTGTGGTGTAACTATAGCGTTTGGTGGTATACTCTATACTGTATAGGCTAATTGGTTGCGTCTCGTGGAATCTGAGTAGGTGAGTAGCAAGTTACGTCACTCTTAGGCAAGACATACATAGGTAACAACCACCAGATAAGATTAGGCAAAATATTAAAAAAAAAAAAGGAAAAGATGAGAAACACAATGTAGTAGTTTCTAGGCGGACCAGGTGGTCCCCGGTACGCTCTATATGAGTTGGTCTCTAACTTTGCAAAAGTCTCCATATGCGTATATGGTGGAACAGTGAGGAGAGGAGAGTTCCCATTGGCTAATCGGCCTCTGCTTGCTTAAGTGGGCAAACAGACATGAGAAGCTCCGGAGGGATTCCGTGGGGAGAATTCTCGGATGGTAGCCGGGTTAATCTGGGATAGTCCCTGGCGAGCTGCCGGTGTTGCTTGCAATATGCCTGTTGATTGCAGGTATGTTTCAAGCTCTTGCTTATCTTGCGCTTTGTATAGAGTCCCGTTGTGGGTGAACAAGACGGCTCGGGGGGGATTTCTCTGGCCCAGAGGTGTTGTAGGAGGGGTTGCAGATTTTTTCGCCAGGCCAACGTACTCCTGGTGAGGTCTGGGAACACTGTTAGCGATGCCCCTTCAAATAGCAGGGGTTGTTTTCCTCTCATTGCGGTCAAGAGTGCATTATTGTCGGCCAGAGTCTGAAACCGCAGTATGAGATCTGCTGTCGCTGCCGCCGGTGCTCGTGGTGATTTCGGCAGTCTGAACATCCCATCCAATTTCATGGACCTTATTTGTTTCGATGGGAGCAGGACCCCAAGGAACCGCCTGATGTAGTGGGGTAAGTCCGCAAGAACTACCGATTCAGGTACCCCCTTATTTTTAGATTATAGCGTCTCCTCTGGTCTTCCATGGCGTCAAGCCTTTCAGTAGTGGTAGTTTGCCCTTGGGTTAGGAGTGCGATTTGCTGTTCTACCTTGTTTAGTCTAGCGTCGTTGGCGCTGGAGCATGCTTCCAGCTGTGTGATTTTTGTCGTGGCCCCTTCAATGGCCTTCCTGTAAAAGGCCATATCTGCCGCCAGATCCTTGCGGAGCTCCGCCAGCATTGCCTTGAGCTGGTCGGCCGTGACCGGGTCCCCGGTCGACGGGGGCGCATTACTGCAGTCCGGTAAGTGTCTAAGGGATGCTCCCTCTAGGATGTCTGAAGTGAAGTCCTCTGAGGAGTATGAGGAGATGTCATCGGTAAGCGCTATTTTGGACCATGCGGCCTGCTGCGTGGTCCGGAGCATTTTGCCAATATCTCTCCCGTGAGGGCTTTTTTCAGCTTTTGCTTTTTTGGACTTTCTGCCCATAGTTGTTCCGCGGGTCGGAATTGTTTGTGGGGACTTTTGGGCCCAGATTCCACCACATATCCCCGTTTTTTCAGCTTCGAGGAGTGCGTCCGCTCTGTTGCTCTGTCCCCCCTACTGTTTAAGTGCACCCATATATAGAATTTTTATTTTAATTTTTTTTTTGTGGGCATAAGAATGTTACAGAGGTAATACGATAAAATTATACGTAGATTACATTTGACAGATTGTGTCCTTTTCAAGTAAGGTACTAAAAAATAAACGGTAGTTTAATCAGACAATAAAAAACAGCTTTATGCTGACGTAGAAATATTTTTCCCATAATGGTAACTTGGAGAAAGACGGCAACATATTCCAATATTAAGGACACCTAAGAAAATTCGACAAAAGTGAAAAAATAACTGTAAAATAGGCAACCCATGCACTAGCTACATAGTTTCTCATATCTATATATACATATATCTATATCTATATCCTATATCTGTGATGGTACAAGGAACAAAATGGACTATTGCAGATACATCTCAGAATGATGTGGCCCCATGTGAGTGCAAAGTGTTAATAGCAGGCAAAAGGGGTGCAAAAAATAAAAACAAACTAGACCCCAGTGATAGAGAATTTTATCCACTCTGAGTCTCTTCATGACTGGATGAAAAGATTGGCGCCATTCTGGCATCAACCTGCATAAGTCCTGTAGGAATGGGAGGCTCAAGGACTCAAAAAAGTGATAGGAAGTAGATTAACACAATCCCTGGGAACCCCTGCCTGTGCTTTAGCCAGTTTAGGTAGACGATGACAGCTGTCAATATGTTTCGATTTAGCCTGCCATTGAGATAAAACTGTCATGAGTAAGCGTTGAATAAAATGAGGTCATTCTTAAGATTTGTGAATCTCCTGTAGTCATCTAGTGTTAAGATGATAAAACATTTTTCTGCTGTGAGATCTAACAAGGCCAAAACAATTGTCTGCGGTTGCTGTATCTCTCGTGCAGAGAGAGTCGGCCTGCATTTCGGATCTGGACCATCCTTTTGGGTGGGATCAGTCTGATATACAAATGGCCTAGGTTCTCTTTGTAATGGCACAAGATAAGCTAAAACTAGCTTGAGATCTAAGCAAGGACCCACTGAAGGTCTTGTTACTTGAGCTGTTGTCCATTCTCAGTATTCTCTTACATCCTATTTTTTGCACTCCCTAAGTTGAAATGTTAATGCACATGTGGACCCCTTGCTCACAGTCCCTAGAGGGATATTGGCTATACCTCACTGACAAGTAATAACAAGGCCAAAGAAATTGTCCAATGTTGCTATATTTTTCATGTAGAAAGAGCCAGCTGGCATTTCGGATCTGACCATCGCATATGGGTGGGATCAGTCTGATATACAAATGGCCCTGGTTCTTTTTGTAATGGCACAAGATAAGCTAAAATAATCTTGAGATCTGAGCGGGGACCCACCGAAGTGCAAACTACTTGAGCTGTTGTCCGTTCCCAGTATTCTCTTGCACCCTGTTTTTTGCTCTCCCAAGGTCTGTATTAGTGCTAGTTGTTTTGTAGCTCCCATCTGTCTTTGGGCCATGGAAGTGGCATCCTCCTCTACCGTCTGAATCCTGGCCATAACTGCCAGGTCTGTGTTGAATAACGCTCTCATATTCTTCAGCAGGTCTAGTATGTCCCCTTTGATGACTGGGCTGTTGAAGTTTTCTGTGGATTGGTGGGTATTTAGGTCCCCTGTATTGGGAATTGCCTCTGGAGCATCGAAGAGATTCTCCTCACAGAAAGCAGAGAAGTGAGGTTCTGGCCAAACCGCTATATTGGGCCTAGGCCTGTGAAGCAACAGGTCGCCAATAATATGTGATTCCTCTCCCGAGAGGGCTTTAAGCTTCTTTGTTCTTTATCCCATATCTTCTGAAACATGTAATAGAGGTAAATTGTAATATTGGAAGCAGAGAAGTGTATAATATTATTATGTTCTCTGTCAAGCAACTGTACTGCTGCCTATCTACCTAGGCCATGCCCCCACCCATACATATTATAAATTCTTTAAAAGAGAGAAATAGGGCTTTCTCTTGATACTATATATATATATATATATATATATATATATATAATGCAATATCAAATATCAAGTAAATATTAAAGTTGGGAAAAAAAAACATTTATGAATACAAATTTTTTCTCAGTTTTACATGCAATCATTTCTACCAAGTGCATGTAAAGGAAACTAAATCGAAATTGATTCACTAATTAGTTCTGACTGTTAAAATAAAATAGAACTGTAGTAGGCACTGGTGAAGATAAAACTGGCAGCATTACAAAATTAAATGAAAACAGATAAAAACCCCAGTGAGTCACTCCACACGTGGTAATATGTAGCTAAAAAATATAATAGAAAAAAAATGACTCTGGTATATTTTTTTTTTCTCAGCTTTGGGGGAAAAAAAACAAGCAGCACTTCTGTGAGAGAAACAAGATACTGAGAATAGTCCATAGCTTGAATGAGGGATACTTCTATTACTACATCAACAGTCTGGGAATTTTGCATACACATGCACTGCTATACATTTTGATTCAATAATTCAGAATAACAGTCTGTAAAATCTACTTAATTAGAAAACTGATACATTTATTTTTAACATTACATAGGGCAAATTGCCAAGTGCCTTAGAAACTAGCCAAAGGAATTTCATTTATTAGCAATTATAACAAAAATATTTAATTTGGCATGTTTATCTTTCTGCAGTGGGTAGTGAATTCTGGTGCTTGCAACTTTAAACATATTCTACATCATGTATGTAAAATTATATACATGATTTTCTCAAGGTCACCAAGCTAACACATTAACAACATCCTTTAGGATGCTTTGGAAATTAAATCAAAGAGATATGCTGTTTTTAAACTCTCCTCAAATGTTTTCAGAACAGAATAATAATAAAGATGGTATTATGTTGGGGGGTGGGGAGGTGAGGGTGTTCTGCCGATTTGGTAACCAAGCCATTCAGCTAATCAGTGTTCTACCTTTTTTTTGTCACATTACTATGAAATGAAATTAATATGATTTGCAGGAAATCAGGATTGGGGAAATTTTAGTGTGTTAAACACGTTACTACTGGCATTTAAATGTAAGAGATATCATGTTGTATTTTGCCATAAAATGTTATAGTCAGCAGCGCATGCAGAACAGCACTTTTAAAACATTCAGTGTTGTATGTTTTGCAAAGTATCAATGTTCTGTTAATCATGTATGGCATATGTTACAACTTACACACATTTCAGAGTTTGTAACCTGGTGGACGCAAGATGAGTATGAGTATTGCCATTAAGCAGGTCTAAACTTGGACATATTTGAGAGTCATGTACTCAAAGCAAATGGCACCTTTGTTTTTTGTACCTTTATGTTCAATAATGTGTGTTTATGGCAGATGGGAGATGTAATTTTATTTATCCATAGAGAATCTGGTGTGGTGAAAACACCATAAAGTGATCATTCTAAGATATAACTTTTAATAGAGAAAATTAAACATCCCACAGGGGGATCTATAAATCTAATCCAAATATAGGATGCTCTAGAATAAGAAGAAGGGAAAAGTAGAGATGAAAATGAGAAATCCTAAAGAGAAAGGATAGTTATATATGACTGTTAAAACTGAAGTATCAATGTATCTCTCTGAGTGGGTGGGGTTCAATTGATATCAATGGTAAACGTTACACATTTAGGAAGGTATGGAAGCAGGTATCTTTTAGTTTAAACAGTAGATAGTAATGTATCAAATATACCACTGGACACCAATTAAATAACTATTGCAACAATGTATAACAAAGCCCTATAAGGCAGTGTTCTGCAACCTTTTAGCACCCGAGGCCTGGTGAAAAGAGGATAAATATTTTGCGGACTGGCGTCAGTCAGAAATAAAAAACAATGGTATGTGTGAGGGGTGCTGTGTGTGTGTGTGAGGGGTGCAGTTTGTGTGTGTGTGTGTGTGTGTGTGTGAGGGGGCAGTGTGTGTGTATGGGGGCAGTGCGTGTGTATGGGGGCAGTGTGTGTGTATAGGGGGCAGTGTTTATGTATAGGGGTCAGTGTTTGTGTATAGGGGGCAATCTGTGTGTATGGGGGCAGTGTGTGTATGGGAGCAAGTATGTGTGTATGGGGGGAAGTATGTGTGTGTATAGACAACCTCTGCCCGATTTCTCCCCCCCCCCCCAAGCCATGTGATCACGGGGTTCTCGTAGCCACTTTTTTGCATTTTACACACACAAAAATATATGAACGCTAACATTGGCCAGTGTTTGTGACTAAGTGGCTACTAAAAAAGACTGGACATACCCCATTTGTAATACCTTGGGTTGTCTACTTTTGCAAATGGTATGCCATCATGCGGGTAATTTTCATTCCTGGGCTGCTATATGCAGGGCCTTCTTTAACGTGGGGCAAACGGGGACGCTGCCCGAGGCCAGTTGCTTTTGGTGGGACCCAGAGCAGCTGCCCCATAGGCCCTGTGATTTACGCAGCCCCCATGGACCAGGTGGTGCGGCTGCACAGAGCCACACTGGCCCGCACACTAAGGAGGCCCACCGGGTGAGCATGTGTCAGCAGGGGCTCCCAACTGCCTCAGCCTGCCACTGAACCCCAGGGAAACCACATTCCAGAAAAAGGTAAGTAACTGGAGGGTGGCTAAATGTAGAATGTGTGTCAGTATATCTGTGTGTATGTGTGTAGGTCAGTGTGTCAGTATGTCTGTCTGTATGTCAGTATGTCTGTGTGTGTATGTATGTCTGTATGTCTTTCTGTGTGTCAGTATGTCTGTCAGTGTGTGTGTCAGTATGTCTCTATGTATGTCAGTATGTCTGTGTCAGTATGTCTGTGTGTATGTCAATATGTCTGTGTGTATGTGTCAGTATGTCTGTGTGTGTGTGTGTGTGTGTGTCAGTATGTCTGTGTGTGTGTGTCAGTATGTCTGTCTGTGTATATGGCTGTGTAAGTATGTTTTGAATCTCTCTACTTAAGTTCCCCCACAGCATTGGGGTGAAAAGTGTCATTAGGTGCAATTGGGGGGCGGGAGGGGCAGAGCCCATGGGGGCCAAGAAAATGCTTTGCCCAGGGTCCTATTCATATTATAGATGGCCCTGGCAACATAGGCCCAGCAAACTAATCTGGCAAATTTCAATGTGCAAACATGGAAAATGGGAAAGTCCTACATTTGATCCCTGTAAGTTTGCAAAAACCCATACAACCTGTACATTGGGGGCACTGTTGTACTTGTGAGATGTTGTTGAACACATATTGGGGTGATCTTTGTCAGTAAAACATAACAGAAACTGTTAATTCATGTCTAAAGTATAATGTGAGAGAAAAATAACACAAAAAATGACTACCCAAAAGTTTGACAAAGACTGGTGGTAGAATTAGTGCATGGAAAGTGTTAAAATACTACAATTTGAAATACCCTAGGGTGACTACTTTTCAAAAATATATGGTTTGATTGGGGTAAATTACATTGACCGGTTTCAAAAATGTCCCAAATAGGACATGGGTGCATGATGACCAGCTGAGAAAATTCCAAGTTGGAAAACTGGAATGCGCACCCTCCAAATAAGGTCTTTTAGCCCCCCAAGAACCCGACACACCTTTACATGGGGGGTATCACTGTACTCGGGAGATGTTGCTGAACCCATATTTGGGTGTTCTTTGGCAGTAACCCTTAAAGTTCTCCATACATGTATTCTTAAATTGCTATGCGTGTCAAAAAAAATAAATCACCAATTATTTATTTATTTATTTAATTTGGCATAGATTGGTGGTAAAATGGTTGCATGAAAAGAGTCAAAATGCCCCAAGTTTAATACCTTAGGTTGTCTTCTTTTAAAATATATATATATATATATATATATATATACATGTGAAGGGTTATTCAGGGATTCCTGACAAATATCAGTGTTAGAATGTAACTTGCGTTAATTTTGAAAAACAAAAAATGGTTTGGAAATAGCAAAGTGCTACTTGTACTTACAGCCCTATAACTTTCCAAAAAAAGCTAAGAACATGTTAACATTGGGCATTTCTAAACTCAGGATAAAATTTAGAAACTATTTAGCATGGGTGTTTTTTGGCTGTTGTAGATGCGTAACAGGTTTTGGGGGTCAAAGTTCTAAAAAGTGTGTTTTTTTTTACCTCTTTTCATCATATTTTACAATTATTTTATAGTAAATTATATGATATGATTAAAATAATGGTATCTTTAGAAAGATCATATAATGGTGAGAAAAATAGTATATAATATGTGTGGGTACAGTAAGTGAGGAAAAGAGGAAAACTACAGCTAAACGCAAACACCGCAGAAATGTAAAAAGAGCCCTGGTCCTTAACGGTAGTGCCAGCTGGTATATCTAGCCTCTACGCTTTAAATGCATAGACTTGGTATATAATAATAATAATAATAATAACAAAGTATTTAACCAGGAAAGGTACATTAAGATTACTCTGTTTTTCTCAAGTACGTCCTGGGATATATCATAGCAATCCGTTAGAAATGCATAAATGTGGTATGTTATAGCAATCAGTTAAAAATGCATACATTTAGTATATCATTGCAATCAGTTATAAATGCGTAAACTCGATATATCATGGCAATCAGCTGTAAATGCATAAACTTGGTATATTTTGCCAATGACCTGGAGAGTGCCTCTCTCTGAAGCAGCTGCCTCTTAGCATGAACCAGGATGTTTTGTTACACCCGGCGCTCAGCTCCGAGGGGAGGGCGGCAGACAGCTCAGTAGTAAATTGAAGTTGTGGAGGCAGGTGGGGGTCAGTCATGGTGTCACCCCACTGGATATCCTCTAGTATCAGACCATACAGAATCCTTAGCGCAATAATGTAAATATTCCAGTATAGGATACGGTTATCACAGACCAACATTTAGAAGAAATAAAAAAACAGAAAACTCTTGACTCCTACACATTTCAATAATTTTAAAACAAAGGTGCATTAAGCAACTAACTCAAGTTATTCAGGCTGGACATGGAAAAGTAGAAGTGTTAGGTCCAGCTCTCAGGATACATACATTTCCAGGAGCAATGTTCCCGACACAATATGGCAGAACTCTCAAGTATCCCTCTTTAGGAGAAGCAGCACCTATTTTGGACAATAAAACTCACATTCTAATGTAATTCAGATAGATAATAAAGCTTGCACTCTAATGAAAGTAAGATAACCAATAAATATTGCACTATGACTGAAAGTGCAAGCTTTATTACCTAACTGAATTACATAATTAATTAATAGACAATAAAAACCACATTGACTATGTATATATATATGGGAGCCATTTACGTATAGAGAACAGACATATAGTCTGTGCGTTTATCAGGCATGTGCATGGGCAAAAAATTTGGTTCGAGTGTGACATTATAAACAGCCATGTAGACGGTATGTATATAGATCGGGGCCTTTTACATATTGAGAGAGCCACATATTCTGTGCGTTTATCAGCAAAAAATTATGGGCAAAAAATTTGGTTCGGTTCGGCACTTCCGAAATTCAGGACTTCGGCAATTCTGCACTTCTGTTCGGTTCGGCACTTCCGAAATTCGCGACTTTGGCAATTCACATTTTTTAAATAATTTTTTAAATTATTTACAACGTATAGTCTATGTAGATATAGATGGGAGCTTTTTATTTATAGAAAGCCGCCATATATTCTTTGGGTAGATAGATATGAGCCTTTTCTAAAAATAAAAGACTCCCAACTTTTTGTTGGACCTGGGTTCTCTTTTACAGTATAAACTAGGAGTCTTTTACTCCATACTTCTCATTTTAATAAAAACCTCCCTTGCTGATTAAAGAACTAAAGAATTAAAATTAAAGAATTGGGACAAAAAAATTCAACAGCCTAGAAACTTACAGTGAAAGACAAATCATTAATTGTTTTAAAAATGGAGAAATAAATTAAATGTAAAAAGAGAAAATAAACAGAATAATAGAATGGAAGAGAAGGGAGAGGCCTTGTTTGCCTCGCTGAAGACCCACCACTGATTGTGATAGATAGATGTTATTCAAGGACAGGAGAAGGCAACCTTTGGCACGCTATGGACTACATTTTCCATTATAATCTTACAGCAATAATGCTGGCAAAGCATTAGGGAAGATGTAGTTCGCAACATCTGGAGAGCCAAAATAAATTTGCAGGTATCCCTTAGTATTTTGGACTCAGCTAATCATTACATCATTTATTGCTGTTTGCACATGGGAACACTGAAAGCTATTTGTAAATCACACAAATTGATTGACTGCTGACATCATATGCTTTCTGAAGTCATGACTTTCTTTTGTGATGCAGAACAAGAATTGTGAGTAGAAGAATATAATGGAATTGCTAGACAGCCACCTCTACAGTGAAAAACCTGGTAATTCCACCTAAAATTGTGATGGTGATGGCATATATTTGCGTAATTTTAAACTGAATTATATATAGACATGTTCACATGGCACTGCCATTTTAAGCTATATATATTTTATATGTTATTTGGATACTCTGCATATAAAAAACAAAAACAATATATGCTTAAAAAAAGGGTTCATTTTTATTTATAAACTAGTGCATATTTCTCTTTACAAGTCAATGTAACTGTCCTGATACTGACCTTTTTCCGACCTTGGCGTAAGTGACACTACCTGCTCTGCACCGTCCTGTGTGTGTTTTAAAAAGCCGGTTCTCACCTGTCTTTGTGTACAGTAGTGTATGGGTTTATGTATTTCTCCTCCCTATATATTCTAGGAAATTATATGATAACTGTGCTGTGTGTTTCGCATGAAACTTAAGACCTACATCATAGTAAAACAAATCAAATCACTTTAATTTGTGTGTTTAGTTAATAAATTCACCCCATATGCTAGACCAGGGGTAGAATAGGAAACATTTGGCATTCCAGAGGTTATGAACTACATCTTCTCTGATTCTTTGCCAGTATGGGACATTATGGGAGATGTGGTCCACAAGATCTGTCCTGAAATGATGAAATACAAAAACCAAGTAAACCAAGCAAGTTTTTTTTCCCATGTACTTTTCTTTATATGTTTTCCATCTTGTTCCTTCTTCCTGATGTTGGATGGATTGCCACATCTACCACCACTGCAGTCTTCAGGTGGAACATCTGAGATCGCTGCCCAGAAGAGTGCAGTTCTTGGAACAGCTAAGATACTGCACAGAACCATCAGACTCCCAGGCCTCTGCTAAAGGACCCAAAAATGAGAAATAAATATGCCACCAAGGATGGGTAAGAAAATCAATTTTTTATATTGGATTAATAACATCTGCATTAGAAAAGCAGTAAATAAAGTAAGTAAACAATAGACCTTACAGCAATTCCTACGCAGTACTACACTTTATGTCCATTATCTGAAGGACTGAATGAAAACAGATAGAGGCTGGGTACACATATTATTCTATTATTAGAGCAATGTCAAAATGTGTGTGAGTGTGTATGTGTATATACTCATTTATTTTATTTTATTTTATTACAGAAATTAAAGTAGTTTCTTCAAGAGCCCATGGTCAATGATGTATTAGCCGTGAGGCTAACAAGGCATTTACCTGGGGGGCACTTTCCAGGGGGCAGCTTTTTTGGCCGCCCCCAATGCCCAGGCAAATGCCTTGTTAGCCTTTTACGGGGGCCCAAGAGTTGTCCGGACGGCCACCCTTGGGCCCCCGGAGCAGACGGCCACTTGTGTTCCGGGCGGGCAGCGCAGTGATGTCGGGAGCCAGAATATTATGCCATTCTGGCTCCTGGCATCACTCTACAGCAACCGCCCATCTGCCTGCCTTCTGCTTGCCCAGCAGCCCCAATGCCCCAGCCAGCTACCAGCCCAGCAGCCTGGACCCCAGGTATAAAATCCACCCAGCTATCCCAAAGCTAGGGAGGCTGGATGGATTTATATCAAATTTAGAAAAACATCAACTCTAATTTGTGAGTGTTGGGGGAAAATGTGAATGTCAGTGAATGTGTGTGTATGTCTGACAGTGCGTGTCTGTCAGTGAATGTGTGTGTATGTCTGACAGTGCGTGTCTGTCTGTTAGTGAGTGTCTGTTACTGAATGTGTGTGTTTATATCTGTCAGTGTGTCTTTGAGTGAGTGCGTGTGTCTGTCAGTGAATGTGTGTGTGTATATCTGTCAGTGTGTCTGTGAGTGAGTGCGTGTGTCTGTCAGTTAATGTGTGTGTGTGTGTCAGTGTGTGTGTGTCTGTGAATGAGTGAGTGTGTCTGGCAATGTGTGTGTCTGTGAATGAATGAGTGTGTCTGGCAGTGTGTGTGTGTCAGTGAGTGAGCGTGTGTGTGTCTGTCAGTGGATGTCTGTGAGTGAGCGTGTGTGTGTGTCAGTGAATGTGTGTGTCAGTGTGTGTCTGTCAGGTCAGTCAAAATGTGTGTTAGTCTTCAACAGGAACAGTTGTGGCCTCAACAGAGGCAAATTGGTTGGGGCAAATTCAAATTAGGGGGTGCCAGAGGTCTGTTATGTATAGTTACATAGTTACATAGCTGAAAAGAGACATGCGTCCATCAAGTTCAGCCTTCCTCACATATGTTTTTGCTTTTGATCCAAAAGAAGGCAAAACACCTAGTCTGAAGCGCTTCCAATTTTGCAACAAACTAGGAAAAAATTCCTTCTTGACCCCAAAATACAGTCAGATGTCTCCTTGGATCAAGCAGCTATTACCCCACAAATTAGAAATCATATCCCTGTATGTTATGTTTTTGCAAGCAAAAATCCAAAATACACCATTGCCCATGGTTAAATAATACATTTTGCGCTTTATACATTTACTCTTCAGGTTTTATAAAATGTGTTTATTTTGTTAAAGGTAATCTTACTGTGAGGAAACCTCAGACAGCATAGATTCAGATTATAATGATCATGGAATATAAGGTTTCTATTAGGTCAATGAGGTTTAGAGTTCATGAGGAGTGCACCCCAGGTCAGACAACAGCACATCTACCAACAAAAGAAATGCTGTTAGGGTCTTTTCATGTTACGTTTTTCAATTTCCGTCACTTGTTCAGATCTATTTGCCGAGCTGTCTACCATCTTAAATACCTTGCTGTATGACATTTTATAGCTCCTTCTATCAATGCTCTGTGCAGAGCACCACTTAGCATTACTGATAAATAAGTAGTCCCTGCTATAGGACTAATAAGGACATCACTGTGATAAAAAATTCACTTATTTGTTTAGTAAATATTAAAGATGATTTTTATTTATTAGTATATGGGCCTGTTTACATTATAGATGACTAATTCTCATTGATTGCTAGTATTTCTGAAGAATACAATTCTATTCACAGAATGACAGCTGATTTCAAATGCAGAAATGCCTTTTCCTAAAACATCTTTACTAATCAGCTATAGAATGAGATGGTATATATGCACCAAAGGCCATCTGAATGCAGTGTGGCAAGAAAATGAACCTACATCACAGTTACACAGCACCTTCTAGTGGTAAAAAGCAGAAAGACCGGATAATTGAGTGATCAATGTTTGAACATCTATAAATTAAAGTCCTGTACAAACTGTATGCAGTATTTAAAAAAAAAAAAATTAAAAAAAACATATTCCGTAAAAGCTGGCAGGGACCGGCGCAATGGAAAAAAAATGAAATATTCTGCTTCAGTTCTTGACATTTGAATGCAGTGAATTAAAAGGTTGCTTAGTTCTTCAGCCACCAGAGCTCTGAACCAATACACATACAACCAAAACTCAGTAGATTAATTCTTTAAAATGGTAGCTGATAAGCATTTCATTCTTAAATACATTTTCTAATTCTTCTTCTGTTATTGTCTGTATGTAGATTTATAATCCTTAATTTGATTAAACTTGTTGAATTATAAACATAAAGACAGTAAGACACAGATTCATGTAATGTCAGAAGCCTCCATTGCCCTAATAATATTCCCTGTTCTTAAAATAATGTTAGAATAAATTAAACTAAATATAATCATAAAATAACAAAGACAATGTAAATGCGCTAAAAGAATAATACCAAACACAGGGAAATTAGAATATGTAATCTACAATTCAAACTAAGCAGAAAGATATAGAAGGAACATAACATAAAGTAAAATCACGATATATCAGGATATATTTAATCCCTTAAGGTTGGATGCCATCATATGAAACTGAAACACTATCCATGAGCAAACCGCTCCACCCTATTAACAAGAGAGATATATATAAATTGTGTGTCTTATGGAGCCATATATAGCCAGAGAGTCATGGTTATTTTGTGAGTAAAATAAAAAAATAGAGGGGTTACATAAATTTTCTAATAACCAGGGGAGGGAAGCTGGGAAAAAAAAGTCCTAACTAAAACAAAATGAGTGAATAGACATGCCTAGAAAACTTTGTAGATATACATGGTCTCCTTTGAATTTCCTATAGGAACGTTGAAGACAGGAAAATATGTACATCAGACTGAGATTCCAAATTTGAGTCAGAGTATCCTGACCTTGAGCATTCTGGTCCTAAAAACAAGAAAAATGCTTCTGGACCTGGTAGTTCTGAGAAGTGGCCATCAAATCTACATAGGGTATCAGCCAAATCTGAGTCAATCCTAAGGCTACATTGGGACAAAGTTTCCATTCCACTTTGACCACTGTTACTCGGCTCAGGTAATCAGCCATTGTATTCTGAGCCCTTGGTTGTTCTCCTGTGCCCTGCTCATCATGGGCTGTAATTCCCTTATCATTAAGTGTCTGTGAGACTCACCTTGATGATCGATATAGGATACATTTGCATTGATATTTGAGCAAATTCTAACCCACTAGTTCTTAAGCAACCTTCCAAAATGAAGAAAAGCCCTGAAAATGATTCATAATTCCAGAACATTTGATGGAAATATTGTTCCTTCCCTCTGTCACATCCTGTTCCTGGCTGCGGATCATTTCTGGCAATGGCTTCTGGTATCCGGTATTCTTTTTACAATTCTTGTATAGTTTTCTTGGTTTTTCTGGTTTTCTATTCCATGTCTGGTTTTCTTTATGCTGGGTTTTCTGGGTTCATTCCTGTATTTTGTTCCTGGAATTCCCAGTCTCTTGGATTCCTTTAAATGTTTGTTTTATGTTGCCACACCTGTTCCTTTTCCATGAATCCGTTTGTTTCAGTCTGGTTCCTGCTGGCAGTTGCTCAAGTCCTCTGCCTTTTCTTGCAGGTAAGTGATGTGTGTGTTTTATTATTGTTTATTTAGTCATGCATATCTAGGTAGATAGGACCCACCTTAATTGGAGGACTTTGACACAGTTGGTGGGCTGCATACATCTTGGCCATTTATGTATGTCTAAATATCCAATGTTTTACATATATAGTACTTAGTTATGTCTCCTCTTGTTTTGCCTTGTATCTCTTGTCTTGTTTAATTTTGTCTTGTAATCCCAGTTCAAGTACAGTCCTGTCCTGCCCTGTTCTTGTTTTCCTCATGTCTTGTGTACATCTTCTGGGTTCTGCTTTCTGTCCTGCTCCGGTTCTGGGTTCTCCTAGTTTTGTCTTGTTTTCTTGTTTGGTGTCTATTCTTGTCTTGCCTTGTTTCTGTACTGGATACATGTCTGCTGCAGAGCCTCCCTATCAAGTTCCTGTGAGGTCTGTATATTGTCATCTGGCACCTGGGATCTGCAGAAGCTGCATCAGGGCCCTGGTATGTGGCCGCACAAACGCCGGTGCTCAACACCAGGGAGTGTGTGGGTACCCTGCAACATGTCCTGATAATCCATTTCCACACAGTGACTCCTACTATCAAGATCAGGCATACTGGGTCCCGGT
The DNA here is from genome assembly GCA_933207985.1 of Pelobates cultripes. Lineage (NCBI taxonomy): Eukaryota > Metazoa > Chordata > Amphibia > Anura > Pelobatidae > Pelobates > Pelobates cultripes. Next base: position 303,199,650 of record OW240912.1, on the reverse strand, counting down.
CACCGGACCGCCACCCCTGACACCCTTATCCACAGACCTTGTGTAACATGGTCCAGACAATGCATATCCAATCCTTGAAAACTGGAATCCGAGCTTATAATTGCCCAATGAAGTTCTGTTCATAGGAAACCCAGAGACATATCATCTCTTTCAGCTACCAGGTAAGGTATAACTCCACTGATGGTGACATTGTCAGTGGCTGGCTCCTTCATATTTCTCTTGTTGAACTGAGATAGGAAGGACCTTTGAGGAATCCTGAGATGCCATTGAGCCCATCTGACAAGTCTGATGGTGGAAGCCAGGATCCTAGTAGTTGCATCTACTTTCTTGCTGTAGCTAAAATGAAGAAACTGGAGACACAGAGAAAACTTCCACCATCTGTGGAACTGTTCCTGAGGAAGGATAGAGCAGAGTATAGAATACTCCACTCCAAAAAGTCATCCTCTGAGCTGGCTTGAGATTGCTCTTGTTGGTATTCATCAAGCAGCCAAACTTCAGGCTTTCTGAAAGAACTCTAACCGTCAGTGTGCCTGCCTTCTGTGGGTCTGAGGCTACCAGTAGTAGATCATTCAGATAATGGAACCAGGTGGTGTTCTGGACTTTCAATATCATTACAGGCAGACATAAGGTTCTTGGGGCGGCAGTGAGGCCAAATGGTAGGGCACTAAATTGGAAGTTCTCTTCAGAGATAATGCTGAAGATCTAGGACTATTGGAATGATAGTAAGGCTCTGTCATTTAGCCTATTGTTGTCCCTTCTTAGGTCCAATATAGGCTTCCATGTGCCTCTACATAGGCGTGTGCACGGGGTGTGCCACACACTAATCCCTGTGGCACGCCTATGTATTGAGACCGGCAGGGGAGATCTCAGGATCCCCCCTGTTGGCTCATGCAGAGCCGGCGCTATCCGAGCGCCGGCTCTGCTCTCAGCCTCCCTCCCCACCAACCCACAGGCAGGGAGGGAGGCAGGAGAGGACCCGGCGAGCTCTTGCCAGCAGCTCCGCCCGGTTCCTCTTGCGAGATTTCAGCGTTGCCGCGGTTACCGCGGCAACACTCAGATCTCGCGAGAGTGAACTCTAGCCCCGCAGGCTAGAGTTCACTCTCACCACTAGGACCACCAGGGAAGGCAGAAAGGATCCCCCCTCCCTGGCATAAGGTAACAAGGGATGGGGGATATTAAGCAATCTGCCCCCACCTCCACTGGACCACCAGGGAAGGCAGCAGCATGGCCCCCCCTCCCTACATAAGGTAAGAAGAGAGGGGGGATCTTTATTAACTAATCTGCCCCCACCTCCACCCCCACAGATCACCCAAACAGCACACACACACACATACAGCACACACACACATACAGTACACACATACAGCACACATACACACACAGCACACACACACATACAGCACACAAACAGCACACACACACATACAGCACACACACAGCACCCACACACATCACACACACACAGCACACACACACATACAGCACACACACACATACAGCACACACACAGCACCCACACACAGCACCCGCACACACACAGTACTCACACACATACAGCAAACAAACATCACCCACACAACATCCTCACACATACACCACACAAACAGAACACACATCACCCACACACACACACAGCACCCAGAAACAGCACCCACCCACACAGCACCCACACACACACAGCACCCCCCACACACACAGCACCCACACACATACAGCACCCACACACACATACAGCACCCACACACATACAGCACCCTCACAAACACACACAGCACACAAACAGCACCCTCACAAACACACACAGCACACTAACAGGACCCTAACAAACACACACACAGCACACTACCAGTACCCTCACACACAAACAGCACCCTCACACACAGTACATTAACAGCACCCTCACAAGCGCACACACACACAAACACCCACATAGCACACTACCAGCACCCTCACACAGCACACACACACACAGCAGTGTATATATATATATATATATATATATACACATACATACATATACACGGCGTGTGCTTGTGCTTTAGGGTGCACACGCCTATGTGCCTCTACTTTTAGCATCAGAAGAGAGGTGAACATTGTCCCAGGAACCGCTCTTGTTAAGAGACTTAAGAAATCACATCTTCGTCCAGAAGGTTTCATATATATTCCTTCAGTGCTATACCTTTGATTCATCTGTCTGAAGCTTCAGTGCTATACCTTCCTCATAGTTCTATTAGAACCTTGAAAGGCAGGTTACCAATTGCCACGAGTTACCTCTGGAGTATACCCTGCAAGGTTAGTAATTCCATTTATCTCAGACATGCTGGTCACTGGAGGTTCTCCTGTCTGACCCTGAGGAGCTGGATTCTTGAAACTTCAGTCCTGAGGTACAAATACTTTGCTGCCCTCAGCTGCCCTTTTTAATGGATTCATCAATCCAGCTTACCCAAACAGTAGCTCCCCTTCAAATAGAATGGCATAGAGGGCAGACTTGGAGGATGAGCCACCATCCCAAAAGCAGAACCATAATTCCTAGCTGCTATAGATAAAGCCATTTGTTTGAGAGAATATCCTAATTACATCTAGGGAAGCTTCTGTGACTCCTGACTGCATCTTCAATCTTGGCTCTTAATATCTCTCTCCACAGTAGCATTTAGATCTTTAATCACACTTTTCATGCTTCTATAAACAGCAGTGAAAACTACAGCTGGATGACAACCTGCATCAGCAGATGTATAAAATGTCATGCCCGCCTGTCATGTGGCTGCGCTGGTATAGGTGATGCTGAAGCGGCTACCTTATGGAGACAGTCAGTGCATAACTGTTTTCCTTCCACTGCTTTCCCATCAGAACCAAAACATTGTATATATTCAGAAAATACCATGCAACTTCCTATGTAAGCTATGCCAACATGTCCTGTGGCTGTGCAGCTATAGGTGAAGCTGAAGAGGTTACCTTTTGAAGACAGGCAATGCATAACAGTTTTCCTACCATTGCATTTCCATCACAATCAGAACATGGTGTAGATTCAGACATAAAATGTAAATATATATATATATATATATATGTTACATGTGACGAAGTATAAAAGTACAAAAGGGCACTGTCATATTCTAACCAAGAAAACAGTCAAACAGATTTAAAACTGGCTGTAAACAGTAATTTTCCCTCCATTTTAGGTACTTTCTGGCAATAGCCCTAATCCAAGATGGCTGCCGCAATCTGTATTCCCATAATGCAAGTCATTGGTATTGGGCCTTTAAGGCACAAACTGCACATGCGCGGGCGTCTTCCAAGTGCACTTGCTGTCTAGAGACCGGGGAGAGAGCTTGGTCTGCAGCATACATGGCCCCATAACACCCAGGAACCAGGAATAAATCTCTGGGACTGATGGGAAGCATAAGAAATAAAGTAAAAAGTGTCTGCAAGGTGATAAAAAGGCAAAAAGGTGCAAAGAAATATCACCAAAGTTAAAAGCATCACAGTTTAAAAGGTTTCAAAATATAAAAGGCATCACAGTATAAGGCAGTAAAGGCACAGCTGCATAATGCACTACAGCTTAAGACATCACAGTATAAAAGGCATTACAGCATAAGGCACAGCTGCAAAATGCACCACAATTTAAAGACATCACAGTTTAAAGATATTACAGCATAAGGCACGGCTGCATAATGCACCACAGTTTTAGTTAATACAATGTTAAACAAAATTATGCACACCAGTCAAGCCATAAGACTTGCTTTTCCCACAGGAATTACAAATTTGCAGTGATGCTACTACTGCAAAGGATTCTGGGTGGGCATACAAAGAATCACATTTTTGCCTCATTCCATTTTAAACATGGATTCCTTTGAGTCTGTGTTTGCTGTATACAACAGCTTTGACTAAGGAAAAGATGCAAATCCAGTGAACCACTCATGGACAGCTGTTTCATTGTTAATGCAAATCATCAGCATGAGGTTGGTTACTGGTTTGCTACTGAGACTTGGTTGTACTTGCAAAGTAAAAAACAAAAAAGGAATACATATAAAATATATACAATGTATACAAAATAAGATGTGAAATTTGTATAATTGTATAAGTATATAAGCATAAATCTTTAATTTTCTTTGTGTCAATGAATATTAAATGTCCATCTTAGACCTTATTAATGATATCATTTTTCCAGCCACTTGTTTTATTGTACTTACTAGAACAGCATCCTCTGTTTATAAAGCTTTCTTATCTGCGTAGAGGGAAACATCCCTATTAATAGCAACTCTTCTGTATCACTAGCATGGTTTATTTACTACAGCGCTCACATGATCAGGCTGAAGGTAGAAGCATGTTCACATACTGTGAACACAAATGCCAGATGTCTCTTCAAACTGTCAACTCCTGCATAGTCTCTGGAATTTTATTAAAGACATGGGATAATAATATGTGGACAACAGTGAAAGTCACATTTTGCTGTCAGCTTTAACCTGTTAAAGACCAAATACAATCTGATGTGTTGACATTAAATATCCTATCTATCAAGCAACATAAATTATATCTAAATGTAAAATTATATTGGGCATTTAAGACTAAGAGGGGAATTGTCACTTTTCTTGAAATCATTCTATTAATTTAAAACACTGAAAATGACTAACAGCTTGTGTTAGTAAACTTTCATGTAATCCTTTTAGATGAATTGGTGGTTAAATGTAGGTTCAGGACTAGATGATCGCCAGTTGGGTTTGGGTATGTGAAGAAGAAGGTGGATTATGCATAAGACGTGACAGGCTGGGCGAGTGTGAATTGTGAGTAGGCATGAGACTGGGTTGGTAAATATGCACAATTCAGTGAATATGGCGAATGCGACACGGTGGGTAGATGTATGTGACTGTGTGTTCCTAGGACAATGTTACTGTGTGATGGGACATGACATGTTGGGAGTATGTTACAAAGCGCATGACATGTTATTGTAACTAATTGGGGGCTGATGAGAGAGGTTGGGTGGGTTCTTCATACAGCCATGCACACTGTTAATGGGACATTTCGTCTCAAACCCCAGGACTATGCCTTTTCTCCTCTCTTTGCTGACTGGCAATTGCAAAGGGTTAAGCCTATACCAGTGAATTACAAAATTAGCAAAGTTAGAGCCACTGAAGCATGAAGTGCTGAGGATTATTCATTTCTAATAATCTAATTTAATTTCTTTAGACATCACATAGTTAATAAAGATAGGCAATACATAAAAATAATATTATAAATCTTTATAAATCTTCAGAAGTGATAGTTCATCTTTATTGACGATGGATAGACTATGACAACATAACAAACTTGTTGCAGTTTATTAAACATAAAGATCAAGGTAAAAAACAAAACAAAAACTGGTTGCAGTGGGGTGGCTGAGTAGGATTGGAGCCTGAAAATCCTGGGCTTGGTTTTTAGCATCATTGTATCACTTGTAGTGATGTCCCGAACGGTTCGACAAACGGTTCTCCGCGAACGGTTCGCCACGGACTCATCATTGAGTAAACTTTGACCCTGTACCTCACAGTCAGCAGACACATTCCAGCCAATCAGCAGCAGACCCTCCCTCCCAGACAGCATCCATTTTACATTCATTGTGAAGCTGCATTCTTAGTGAGCTGTCCAGGAGGTGGGAGGGTCTGGGAGGGAGGGTCTGATGCTGATTGGCTGGAATGTGTCTGCTGACTGTGAGGTACAGGGTCAAAGTTTACTCAATTATGAGTCCGCGGCAAAGCGTTCATGGCGAACCGTTTGCGAACCGTTCGGGACATCACTAATCACTTGGTAATTTTGCCACCTAGCAATGCCTATCTATTAGGTAAACAACACACATGCACCTGGCCATCCTCCTGATGTAAAAAAAAAAAAAAATGTGCTCTATGGTCCAGTTCAGATGCTTATTTCCCTAGGCACTTTTGGCAGTGGACAGGGGACAGTGGGCAGGGGTCATCATAGGCACTCTGATCGGTCTGTAGCTACACAGCCCCATGCACAGCAAACTATGATACACTGTATGTTCTGACACCTTTGTAACATGGCCAGGATAACGTTTTTCAGCAAATTGAGATACAGTAGTTTTTTTGTGTGATTGGATCAGACGAGCTAGCCTTCACTCCCCATGTGCATCAATGAGCCTTGGGTGCCCATGATCCTGATGCTGGTTCACTTGTTGTCCTTCTATGCACCACTTTTGGTAAGTACTAACCCCTATATATAACGGGAACAACCCACATGAATTGTAATTTTGGAGATGCTTTGACCCAGTCACCTAGCCATCACCATTTGGCCCTTGTCAAAAACACTCAGATCCATTTTTCCTGCTTACAACAAATGAAATTCAATAAACTGACGGTTTACGTCTTGCCTAGTATATCCCACCTCTTAACAGGTTGTAATGATATAATCAATGTTATTCACTTCACCTGTTAGTTGTTGTAATGTTTTAGCTGATCAGTATATACACACACTAAATCATTTACACAAAACTCAATATAGCCTTTCATTCACAAGTGTGCTCTCCACAAAAGAAATTTGAATTCACACACACGCTGAGACTTACTCAAACAAACCCCAGCATTTACAGACCCTGACACTAGATTCAAAAAGTCCTGCATACTATATACAAATGCACAAACACGGACTATGGAGCCTTACATTCACTCTAACAATGCATACAAATGCACAGGAATTTTCTGCAAATGTAATTGTTCTTTTTTTTTTGTTATTGTAAGTTTCTTTGTAAGCTTTTGTTCCATACATCTCACATAGGCATTGCCATCGGCTTTACTTAACAGACTTGCTAGTTACCTCCATTTCCTGTCTCTTCTATCTGCTCTTACCTAAAACTAAATGTGGCTTAGGGGCTAAGGTACTCATAGATGCCACTATCATCTCCCACCATGACTACTGCTACTACCCCTTCTCACTGGTTATACACACTCCAAACTTACCCTGCTAGTCTATAATGAATGCTCCGGTCAGGATCATTTTCCTGTCCTCCCACCCCTGTCAGTTCTTAAATTGGCTTCCCAAAAGATGTAGGTCTCTATATAAATCCTGGCCCTCACCTTCAAATTTCTACGCATGATCATTGATACACAAGTACAAATGCTCATACGCAAGTATGTCCTGTACAGGCCTTTAAACTCTGAAAAAGACCTGTGCCTATCTTCTGTTCGTTCTCACACCTCTGATTCTCACCTTCAAGATTTCTCTGTTCTATGGAGCTGCCATTCTGCTCTGTTAGACTTTCACCCAGTCTCCATTCTTTCAACAACAACAAAAAATCCCCGAAAGGTCACTAATTCAAAAAGGCAAATCAAATAAACTTTCCTTCCCCACACCTTACTAAGCCACCTTGCTTTCAAATTTAATAAAAAAATAAAAATACTTTATTGTAAACTCTTGTAGCAACCTACTTTTCCCATACATAAAAAGCAGCATGCCCCCTCACCTTGTGTCACTTTGCTCCACTCCCCTTGGCGGTAAGCTTATTTCAGCAGGGCCTTTAGCACCTTTTGTTCCTGTATGTTTAACGTGTCTTGATTGAAGCTACTTGCTTGTTAGTCCTGTGGGTTAGTACTGCACTGTTTTAGTACAGTACTGCTAAATTTATTGGTGCTTTATGAATAATAAATAGAAATGATAGGATTTAGAGTAAAAGCTTGTTTCAGGTCACTACATCTTCTTCCTGTAGGTCATACTTATCTTGTTGAATCTACATGGATGCATTGTCCACTCGTTGTATAGTGCTATGGAATATGCTGCTGCTTTCTAAATTATAGTATATAAATGTCACAAACAAAGCCATTCTTTGAAAATATTTGATTCAGCAGTGACATCTGGTGGCAAATAACATAGTAGCATAGGTTGACGAAAGGATTCAATTTAGTCGAGCTCAAACCTCTGGACATACCTCTTGCTGCTGTATATTCGGCTTCAAATTGTTACTGTTAGAATTGTGTTTTGCTGGCTTACCATGACAGAATATACAATTGGCTTAGCTCCACCTCCTCAAAATAAATAGTCCTTGTCGTGTGACCCTCAGTCTTTTTTTTCTATCCTCTATTGCAGTTTGGAAGTATCCTGCTTTAGCAGACCAATATTTTCTTCTCTGCTCACCATGTTGCTATTTTGTAGGCTTAGACAGGGTTTATCCTCTTTTCCTTGAAGACGAGATAGATAGCACATATGCAAAGGTGATACCCTGGGTGTACCATTTTTCTTTACTGGACACTAAAGTCACCTAGACCACTTCATCTCAACGAAGAGGTATGTCCTTTTAACCTTGCAATGTAAAGCATTGCTGTTTTTCAGAAACGGCAATGCTTACATTGAAGGGTTAAATCCACCTCTAATGGCTGTCTTCCTGAGGAGGGCGTGTGTAGCAGAGACTTAGCCCTAGCAGGGACTCTCCTCTGCTGGTTACTCCAAGATGTACTCAGGAACAAGAAAATTACTCCAAGGGAACAGCCAAATCCTGAAAAGTAATCCAAGAATCTCCCAACACCTCCCGAGTAACTGGATGACACATACAAACGGCGACCACCCAGCTGACCCCTTGGAATGTTCATGGGTTTGTGGAGGTGTGTAAGGTGCTATTGGTGTTAATGAGCTGCACACTTCACATCTGGGTGGTGCGACGTTTGGAACAACATAAGGGAACAGAATTATACGAAAGGCCAGGCGAAACAGGGGTTTTCAATATGGGGAAAATATGCCTCACACATGTACTGTAAGCCCCAGACATAAGGGACAACGGGGAGGGGGAAAACTGGCACGGACAACCCAGAGAATGCATAAGGGTACATTAGCAAGGTCCTTTCCGCTACAGCATGTCTCCTTGATGACGTTGCAGGTCATGCTGCTGGTAGGGAACAGTACTTATCTTGTGCCCGGCGGCTCTCCACCTGAGCCAAATCTGCTGCAGTGCCTGGGTCCAACATCAAAAAGACACTGGCTGCTGCAGTACCGCGCTGTCTTATAGCGCTGCCCCCAAAAACGTGAATCCTGACGCAAACATGGGTGGTCATGGTATCAACGCACATGGATGTTCTGGGGTCAAAAGATCCATTTTGACCAATCAGAGGTGTTTTAGGGTTATTTAAACCAAATCCTGCTTGTTATCAGTGCCCTGTTGTGGTTTCCACTAGCTGGATATCTGAGAGTGCATTTTTGGTTTGTCTTCTGGTTATTTGATCTTGACTTGTTCCTGACTATCCGTATTTATGGTATCCCTGACCTTTTGGCTTTGTCTGTTCGTTTATACCTGTCCCCCTAAGCTAGGCTTATTCCAGACTATTCTTTCTATGCAAAATCCGACCATTGTAAGGTCTGGTAATACATTTACATATTTTTATTTATGCTCTGTTTTTTTACTTAATTCTGTGTATTGGGCCACAGTATCGTCCTGACATTAAGGTAGAGAGGTGAGCAGCGTAGAGGGAGACACGGTGCTGGAAAAAGGCAACTTAAAACTTACATTTTGTTAGCTTTTACCGCAAAGGAGCAGGAGACTTAGATCTAACAAGGGACATGGGCACTATAGTGTTAGGAATACAGGTTTGTATTCCTAACACTGTAGTGTTTCTTTAAGGAGAGGACAATGACACATGGTGGCCATAACTCTAGTTTGAACTCTAGTTTGAACAGTGTAGGACATCAGTTTGTCAAATCCACATGTACTTGATGAACACAGGCTATGGCAGTCTGCCTGCCTTTACAATGGCTGCTTAGTTTGTATGTTTCAGTCTTAGGTAAATGCATCAAACGTTTAGATTACTGGCTAGTAAAAGCATGGGGATTACTGTTTTTTCAGATGCCCATTTACTTTCTATTTGAACAACCATATAACAAATGAGTTATACTTGGAAGGCTATTGGAGATCATCTAAAAAAAGTCTTATACATCCAATATTGGAGCTAGAAAAATGAATGCTGCTAATAACTACACCTAATGGAAAGACTGTCTGCATACTATGGTCCTGAAGAAAGACCAATACTAAGGCTGATGGCTAACCTACAAGGTTGGTCTGCCCGAGTATTACACCTCTAAGGAGAGAGGAGTCGACAGTACCAAACCGAATGGCTATACTTCTTGGGTCTGCCTGTATGACATGCATTAAGCAGGGGGGTTTTATGCACTCATGACTGTCCAAGTCTATATACATACCTGAATGAAGGTGTATGTGTATATCTATGCATAAAGTATATGAGTGTGGGCAGCTTTAAGAGTGTGTAGTAAGCCGTAGAGGACTGAGGGAGACAGTAACTGAAGAGATGAAAATTTGAGATAGCTGAAACATGTAATTGTTCCTGTGTGCCATACGTATAACATACCCTTAACCAAGAAAAATAAATTTAAAGAAAGAGCAATCTGTTCTGTTTTAAAAGATGTTTTATTGTTTTTATAGTGGATAAGAGGGACTGGTGCTTTCAGTGAATCGTTGCATAGGAAGCATAAAACACACAGCAATTTTGATTCATGTAACAGGAAAACAAAGCTCCAGATTTGGCACACGTATGACACACTGAGATCACACCATTAAACCAATACCATTCAATGGGCTTTATACAGTATTATCTTGTTTTGCATTATTTAGTAACAATAATATTTAATACAATTGAAAAAGTGCTGCCCGCAGAGCTGTAGTGGTCAGTTTAAAGCACAGACAAGAAACATGTGTGATATTGTCTAACCATACTTTAACTCTTTGAGTTTCATTGTAATGTGCGACATTCCCATATTACCCCTCTGATACTTAAAGCGGCACTCTAGAATAGAATCTTTATGAAATACTTATTTTGACTGTGTTGGAATTTCACTGAAGTCAAGAGATATACAGAGCATATTTCCTATGCCATGTTGTAAGACTCTGGCTGAGCTATAGTATCAATCCTGACTGCCGTCACCAGTGAAAACTGCAGAGGACTAGATCTGTCTATGGACCACAATGCTGGGCTCTCATGCATGCACAAGAGTAAAGCAGTGATGTTGGTGCTGCTGAATAGGATCCACTGGGACAAGATGTCCGGGCCTGTGAGGGACAGGTTCAGGTAAAATCTCACCATTACATTCCCCTTCTGGCCACTGGAACCCCAGAGGCGATGTCACCATCAGTGGTCTTTGCAACTTCGGCTAAGTCCCCAGACAGTGACAAGTGCCGCTTTCAAAAATAATCTCAAGTGCTACACACAAAAAAAAGGAAATATACGAATACCAACAATGTACATATAGTAATTGAGATAAGCAGAAAATCTGAACTATAAAGTATATATTGAGATTCCTTTCAGAATTCTCAATGTTTTTAAGCACCACATATAACAAAACTTAAAGAAAACTGAATAAAAGATTTAAAGAGCTCTTGTTGATTAAGAATGATAGTATTTATACCACAAAGTGTTCATATTTCAATACAGTATTACCTTGTCACTATTCAGTGCAGGGCATCCTGTGTGTTTAGTTTCCTCCTGACTCACTTCAATCTGAACCCCCAACCAAAACGGCCACTTGTAGCAGTGGGTAAGAAAAAAATTGAAAACTTTAATTATTTTTAAGGGATTTTTTTTTTGTCTTGGTATTCCTAGTAATTTTTAATTTCAACCATATTTTATATCCATAACCTTCAAATCTTTCAAACCATTATCTTACATTTTACCACTAACCAAACTTAGCAACTACACAAATTCGTTATAAAAGGCAGCTCTTTTAGAGCTAAAATTTGGAAATAATCTGTAAAGATTGTGTCAAATATTTAATTGCGTTGAAAATATAATAACACAGACTTTACCAGCTGAAGGCAGGCATTCGAACTTTCAAAAATGACCCATCCAAATACGCAGGTTTCCAAGCATTCACCAATAAAATGTATAATAAAAATAGGCTACCCAAAAATGTCTCTTAAATATTATGTTGACGAATGTGGTCTTAAAAACAAATGTTTTATCATGCCAACATAACCAACAATGTGCCATTTTTTAAGACTAAACCTTAAACAATAAAAACATTTTTTTTTTTTTTTTTGGTTCAGTGAAGGGTAATTTCAAAGTTTGGATGGTTATTCAATTAAAAACAAAACTAGCTGAAAATGTATTTATATTCAGGCATTTGAATAATATTTTAAATGAAAAATGTTCCTTTATTTCTTATATCATGTATGTTTTTAGTTTATTATTATTATTATTATACACTGTAATTAAACGGTATGTCAATAGACTGTTGTGCAACTTTTATAGTTATTATTTTTAATGTGCTATTTCTTATGCTTTTACATGTTTTCTTATGAACAGCATTACACCATCATTTTACCAGCATTTACAATTGATTTTTTTTTGTGATTTTTTTTAAAGGCAGTGCAGGTAAGAAATGTGCCTAACATCACCATTTGACTGTGTCTCTCAATGCATCTGGTTTTGTTTAAAGATTAAGATGATGCGGCTTTCTCCTATAAGACAGCACTTAAAAATAGAAAGCTCTCTAACATACTATAAATCATTACTTACACAGTGTTACATCATCTAGTGTAAAATGCTCAAATTCATTGGTAAACCTACAGTAAAATAAAAGACATATCATAATGTATTAACTGATTTGACCAGTTATCATATATTCTTATCTCTTCCGGACGGAAGCCATCCCATTGTGTCGACCAAATCAATAAAAGCAGCACATTTTCCAAAATAATACACACAATCCAAACCTGTTATTTCATCAACAACATTTGTTGTCTAAAAAAAAAAAAAAATAAGGCAGTAGTTACCACAAAACCCACATTTAAATACATAATTCAAATTAAAATGGTATAATTAAATTTGCTCATGGCTGTTAAGTTTACTATATGCAATGTCCCATGGGACAAACACAAAAAGGCAAATCTTAAAATACTCCCAAGTCTCAGAAGCTCAATATTATTGCCATGTGTAGCCCTTTCACATGCATCCTTCTATGCTTTTATATACATTTTTATATAGTTATTTCCTTAAACTTAATGTTGAACCCCTACATGATAACCCTTTACGAAATATTGGACATTCTTCTTCAGTATTTATTACCAATTGTGGCCAATGTGAATTAATGTTAATATTGATATTACGCCAACTGAAGGAATCTTTATTTGTGGTTTACACTCCACAGTATGGTCCGTGGCTTGTGCACTGCATTCTGGGCAAGATCGTTACGGCTCAATCAGCGACTAACTTGAGAAAATTAAAATGGCACATATCTTAACCTATACCCTTCTAAATATTATCTATCAATTTCCTTTTCATTTAGTTGCACTTAAATAAGAAAATATTTTCATCCTAATTTTCCTCTTTATGGGCCGATTGCAATAGGACAACAGATTAGACATTTTATTTCCTCTACAAACATAAGATATGAGATCCATGGAACCTACCATATAGCTGGTACATTGTTCCGTCTTCAAAGTCATGTAGTGATTGTTTTACAAAGTAATACAAATGTATCAGACAATGTCAGTAGAAGCAATGACAGACACAAAATAACGTTTATACAGGCTTCTCTCATCAGACATGTTAAACATGCTGTTCTTTGGAAAACTATGTTCATTTTTCAAGTATAACTCCTATGTATATAGATTCAATCGACAAAGACAAAATGGTTGAAATTTGAGGAAAACTTGAACAATGGCTAGGTTCTTATTGGTAAATTCAGATGACCGTTTAATTTAAAAAAAAAATGCATTTCCCTTTAAGATTTTATAGATATTTGAAAATGTCAAGAGCTTGCATATTAAGATAATATGGGGAATGTTCCCAATGTCACTGAACATATTTGCTGAGTGATAATGTAACAACAGGCCCCAGGGCCTCTTTAGGAGTAATAGTAGTGTAATAGGCAGGTTCAAAGTAAATGCCAGGTTGGCACTTAGCAGCCTGTCCTCCATCAATGCACTTTTTAGTCTTTTTTGTTTTGGTTTTCAAAAGAAAAAATAATAATTTTGCTGTGCATCCAAACAGCATTAGTTTGCACTTATTGCTTATTTCCTGGCTTTGTTTTGTTGTTTGGGCTACAGTTGACATCTTTAAGTAAAAGTTCACAGTCTGTCAGTACATTAAGGGGTACATATCGCCTCATCTGCTCCACAATCTTCTGATAAGCTGCTTTTTCTTGTTCCAGAGATCGGATTAGATTTCTCATTTTGTTTTCCCTGGAAAGAATGTTTTCCACATTGGATTCCAGGTTCTGGATCTTCGTGTGGGCTACCTAGTTTGGGGGAAATGGTAAACAAAAATCATGACATCCATAAAATGGCATAACTAAAGGAATATCACACACAAAACACTGGACACTTTCTCTACATTTTTAATGTCTGCTACTTTTATCACTGTTATATTAGTAGTGATTTAAATTTTGCTTGAATTAATTAAATGAGGTCTTTTCTCTACCAAATAATTACCGGTAGTTGTCTGTGATACATTTTTATATAATTTAATGCAATTTCCATTATATATTCTGCGTGACTCAAGTTTACTTTTAATTTATTTTAATTTTTTTCAGGAAATGGGTATTAACAGTATACTGACACATACATTTATTTATTTAAAGGGTTACGCCAACCTTTTTTTGGGGGGGGGGGGAGAACTTTTACTATGCAAAATGTTCTATTGGGCATTATTAATTCCCAGTAAAATATTTTTTTACTTACCTGGAACCCAGCGGAAGGTGAAGCGGTAGGTGAAGCTTCAGGCACTGCCTTCTACGCACCTTCCTTAATTAAGCTATGGCCTCACACAATCCAATCACAGAGAAGATTGTAATTGGTCCATTTAGCTCGCTCAGAGTGCATGTGTGCAATCTGAACTGCCATGGGGAGGGTGAGAGGGAGTGGGACATTGTATATATATATATATATATATTTTTTTTTTTTTTTTAATAATAGCGGTTTTATTGCGAGGCATGAACAATGCTGCCCCTTACAGGTACTGCCTGCAAGGAAGAAGCTTGGGAATGTCCATTGCCAGCAATCTGTGCAAGTTGACAATGGACGTATTTTCTGCAAAGAATTGACATTAGGCAGTGGAGAATTGTGTGCTGGGTGATGTATCTAGTCCCTGGCACACATATGCAGATTAGTGTATGTGCAGCATTTCCAACAGAAATGCTAAACATACAGATTCCTATATATGGATATGGTGCCATAAATAAACAAGTTAAGCCACATTTAATGCGTAACTACAGTCCACCAAAGAGGGAGAGACACTCATCAAACGTCTTGTCTATTTTTCATGTTTATAAATAACCTGGGGATATAAATGGTCAATGTTCATGCATACATGAAAAGTCTGATGTTCAACGATCAATTATTTGGGCCTCAATAGAGAAGCATTTACAATTAATGGCCACTTACCTGCAGCTTTTCCAGTAAGTCCATGTTTTGTCTCTTTAGCTGGTGGTTTGCCTTCTCAAGCTTCTGGAATGATTCTGCATCATCACTAGGATTGGAAGCTTCCAGCATCTCATCATTAAGTACGTGGTACTCAACCTCATATGCATGAAGCTGCTTCGATATATCCATCTCAAACACCTGGAAGGAAAATGAGAATGGCTGTTTCCTAAGGTGCAACTTATTAAATGTATGAACAATGTACATAATTCAGTAGTTTTACAAATTGTGAGTTTCATATAATAATTTCAATAGACCAGGTTCGCTGTAAATATAAATACTAAAGAAACACATTGTTTACCAAACTACCAAAGCTTCTCTCATCTTGGCATAGGCGTGCACACGGGGTGTGCCTGGGCACACCCTAATCCCCGTGGCACGCCTATGTATTGAGTCCTGCAGGAACAGCGTTCCTGCACTTTTTTGAGCAGGAACGCTGTTCCTGCAGGCACTCAGTGCCCCCTGTTTCACCTCTTGCCCCTGTCATGGGGAGGGCAAGAGGTGATGGATTCCCCCCCCACTCAGCGCGCGGCGAGGGAGCTGTCTGCTCTCTGCTCCCTCTCGCCGCGCGCTGATGCCGGGAGCCGGAATATGACGTCATATTCCGGCTCCCAGCTCCAGCAGACAGCCCGCGCGGCGAGAGGGAGCAGAGAGCAGACAGCAGAGAGCTCCCTCGCCGCGGCTGAGCTGCAGAGAGGTGCCCGACCCCAGGGAAAAGTCCACCAGCACTCCAGGTAGGAGGCTGGGTGGACATTTTTTTTTAAAATTAAAATATAATTTGTGTGTGTGTGTGTGAGTGTGTGTCAGTGTGTGTGTGTGTCTGTGAGTGTGTGTGTCTGAGTATGTGTGTGTGTCAGTGTGTGTGTCTGTGAGTATGTGTGTGTGAGTGTGAGTATGTGTGTGTGAGTGTGAGTGTGTGTCTGTGAGTATGTATGTGTGTGTGTCTGTGAGTGTGTGTCTGTGAGTGTATGTGTGTCTGTGAGTGTGTGTGTGTGTGTACGTATATATATATATATATATATATATATATATACATACATATACACACACACGCAGAACCGGCGCTATCTGAGTGCCGGCTCTGCTCTAAGCCTTCATGGGCCGGCGGGGAGACCAAAGATCTACCTCACCGGCCCACAGCAGCATGGAGGGAGGCAGTAGAGGACCCAGGCAGCTCTAGACAGAAGCTCCGCCAGGTTCCTCTCGCGATATCTGAGCGTTGCTGCGGCAACGCTCAGATCTCGCGAGAGTTAACTCTAGCCCCGCAGGCTACAGTTCACTCTCCACTGGACCACCAGGGATGGCACATGGCAGCAAGGATTTACTAATCTGCCAAATCCCTCCAAACATACAGCACCTACACACATACAGCTCACACACACACAGTACACTAACCGCACCCTCACAAACACACACAGCACCTTTAAAAAAACACAACACCCTCACACACAGCACACTAACAGCATCCTCACAGGACAAACATACACACACAAACACCCTCACACACAAACAGCACAGTCACAAACACGCACCCTCACACACACACATCACACTAACAGCACACACAGCAGTGTGTGTGTGTGTATATATATATATATATATATATTTATATATATATATATATATATATATATATATATATAGATAGATATATACACACACACACGTGCGTGGCGTGTGTTTGTGCTTTAGGGTGCACACCCTAATGCAATAGGCTGCGCACGCCTATGCATCTTGGGATGCAAGTAACCCCCAACATCTGTCTACTTATACTTTGCTCATTTAAATCATGCTCCAGTCAGTTCCACACATTGCTGCTACTATTAACCCTTTCTACTTGCACAGTGCTGTCGCAGAGCAGAAACTATACTGAACCCTTTCCAGATCTGTACAACACACCATGCATGCCCATAGGAAGTTATTGGGTCTTTTTCATTGCTGTCCTAGGCACCATATTGTAGTTGTCCACATGTTCAGCCAATAATAGCTCAATTCATGCAAAACAGGGAAAATGCAAGTAGTTTAATTCATGGTGTTTAATGAATGACAGTATTGGCTGAATTACTTTGGGGGAAGAGTTCATATATCTAATAAGAGAAATGTAGGTGTTAGTATTTTACATTTTTAATGAATTGTTTATTTAATAACTTTTTAAAGAAATATTTCCTTAATGCATTAAAGAGTAAGGACAATCAGCTCCCACCTGAAGTCTCTTTAAACTGGAAAAACTAGGGGTATTTATCACGGCAAGGATTGGGCTGCTTGCTCAATAAATAAAATAAATAAAATTTTAAATATATAAAATATTGTGTTAACAAACAAACATAAACATCAATTTGATTTGAAATTGGTCTGGCATTGATGAATCATAGTAACATTTCACAGTGGCCCCTCTGTTTAAGAAACTGGCTTTAGGTGATAGCAAGATAGCAGAAAGTAACTCCTGTTTACATCGAGTAAAACAAGTTGTCCATGCCATTTGAAGAAATATTGGGAAAGGTGGCACCATACCATACAGTGAACAATATCATGCCCAAACAATAGCCTGCTTGAATTTAGATCCAGTTTCCCCTGCCTAGCTAGCATCACAAATATTCACAGCACCCAACAGCTGACACTGTGGGCCACTAGGTTCTACCATTCCTTTAAATGTCATTGCTGTCATAATTACCGGTATATATGAAGAAAAAGAACAAACACACCGTATCAAATTCAATGGAGTTTAATGGGGGAACACTGCAACATTTTGGTTCATACAGCAGTCTTTCACAAGCCCAGAAAGCCCAGCTGGAGAAATGCTGATGTGTTGGTTAAAAGGGTGCTATTTTCCTCTGTCAGATATCATTGAATTTGGTGTGGATTGGTCCTTTTCATTATATAAACTGCATTTGGCCACTCTGGATCATTAAGAACCATATCCTTTTATTTCCACAAAGCTATAGAGTCTCATTTGGAAATGTAATTCAACTGCTGTGTCGTTCTGGGGTTTTTCAGAAATATGCCATAATGTTACCAGCATAGAAATATTAAGTACTGTACATAAAACTCATAAAGAACAACTGTGCATTTTACACAGTTAAATACAAATAATTAACAAGGTAAAAGACGACAAAACCCAAATAAGGTCTATAATTCTGATTAACATTCCACCAACTATGAATATGTAAATATTAGTGCTTTAGGAAATAACTGTGCAAAGTAAATTGAAAAAAAGATGATGGTACATGTTAATCGAATCCTTCTAATGATGAGTCATCAAGTACTGACTTTCCCTACTGTCTTTACTGTCTCTCCACAATAAAGACATAGATAATATCGGTAGAACCTTTATTTCAACTAGGAAAAATTAATGGGTATCAAACGTGCAGATATTAACTTGAAACAGAACCCATTTCTTTTATCGTGCCATTCCACATCTTATCATAATCTACACCTATCTACTCATTAGTAACTAGAAATTCCAGTACCCCTCTAAATTACATACTTACAGTGACACCAACTTCTCTTAGCCAGATTTGTATACATGTTTTGCGAACAGTGATTAAATAGAAAAGTGCTTGCCTACAGGTGTCAATTGGTTAAAACATAACATTTAATACATTTGTTTAAAAGCTTGCCGTTGATAATCAGCAAATAAATAAAAAATTATTACTAAATTCTAAAGCTATTAATAGTTTAGAACAAAGGACAAAAAGAAAAATGTATAAAGAAAATAAAATAAAAAAGGACTATTGTACAATAATCCTAATTATTACTGAGATTACAGCATGAGTCCAAGTATCAGTAATTAATAGTGTACATTCAGAAATGCCAGTGAAAATGAAGCTGGCAATTATAAGAGACACTAAATGTCAATAGAGTAAAATATAAGCACTAGCTATAGTTTAGTATACTATTGTATCAATTTCCCTTGAAGGGAACAATCAGCGTAACTGTGCCAGGTTATACACTCTGTAGGAGAGGAACTCAGCCTGAAAATCTCTTGTCAGATACAAAAATCGGATTGTTCAATGCATGACTCTTTTCCCAAATAGTGCTGTTCACCGATAATACTCTGAGTTGCTAAACTGTGCCTTCAAGGGCACCTAATCTGTATAATCTGTTGAAGAGCCGTCTTACCGGCGAAACGCGCGACGGGGCTCTGCTCTGCACTATACTCTATAACGATTACTTCAAGACATTTGTTTTTTTCATTAGATCTTAGACACTATGTCCTCTGCAAGAGAGATAGGCAGGGCATTTGCATGACTTTCTTTTTCCCATATTAGTGCTTACCTTAGACTAGCAGACAGTTTCTTATACAGATTAGGTGCCCTCAAAGGCACAGTTTAGCAACTCAGAGTATTATCGGTGAACAGCACTATTTGGGAAAAGAGTCATGCATTGAACAATCCGATTTTTGTATCTGACAAGAGATTTTCAGGCTGAGTTCCTCTCCTACAGAGTGTATAACCTGGCACAGTTACGCTGATAGTTCCCTTCAAGGAAAATTGATACAATAGTATACTAACCTATAGCTAGTGGTTATATTTTACTCTATTGACATTTAGTGTCTCTTATAATTGCCAGATTCATTTTCACTGGCATTTCTGAATGTACACTATTAATTACTGATACTTGGACTCATGCTGTAATCTCAGTAATATTTAGGATTATTGTACAATAGTCCTTTTTTTATTTTATTTTCTTTCTACATTTTTCTTTTTGTCCTTTGTTTTAAACTATTAATAGCTTTAGAATTTAATATTTTTTTTATTTATTTGCTGATTATCAACGGCAAGCTTTTAAACAAATTTATTAAATGTTATGTTTTAACCAATTGACACCTGTAGGCAAGCACTTTCCTATCTAATCACTACTTACTCAGGGTTACCCCCTTTTTCTTGCCACAGTTATCGTGACACTCTGAGTTCCTATTCTTTTCCCCATTAAAATGTTTAGCGAACACACGTAGGCTATTATAAACTCTAATGTTCTGTCTATGGTACACAAAAATACACAATTAAAAAAAAAAAGTAACAGTATAGCTTTTGTTCACTTTTTAAAAGCTTTTGAGAATTTCAAAACGTTGCCATACCTGGGTGATAATTCTTTCCATCGTAGCTTTTGTCATATCAGGTATACTGATCTTCAGGAAATCTACAATGCTTTCAAAACTATCACATGCCATAATTTGTTCTTCATTATTACTGAGTAGACTGAGGGCTACTTTAAAGATGACTTCAGTTCCTTGTACAAAAATGATATCTGGAGGGGGAAAAAAAGGATGCGTGACAAATATAAGTAATATAAAAATAAAATCAGGTGAAATACCTGCCTTTCTACCAGGAAATATGTTCAATGTTTCTCTTTCCATGACATGGATATTTTCGTTGATAAAGTGTTCAGTGGTGTGTTTACCCAACATAAAACAAAGTCAATCCAAGGAACTGAATAACAACTAGCAGTCCAGTATCATGGAAGTTACACAAAGAAAATGTGATAATCTCTGTCCTACTTATCACGTCTGCTACTTGGATCTAGACTCCTGGCACCAAGGATATTATTATGGCTCCAGAATGTGCGACTATTAGGTGAAGTTCATGAAATACTAATTAATGTTGATCTGCTGCTTTCCTCCAGACACGTCTGAGTACTAATTAACTTTACAAGGACCAATGTGCACTAACAATCTAGTATTTAAAGACCCTTTTCTGACAATGATTGTACTCACTTACCATGCATACTTACTGGATCTCTACAAAGCTACCTATGGATAATATGGAATTTGTTCCAGCTATCATCAGGTCTTTAAGGAGATTTTCAAGGCACCAGATAGTAAGATGCATTCATTCCATCTAGCTGTGTCCCTTTAAAGACCAGATTGTAATGAAGACATGGAATGCTACAAGACTTTAAGGAACAATCACTGGTATAAATGGGAGGCTGCTCACAAAGAACAAGTGTGCCTTTAAAAGTGGTTGAATAACAACCGAAAATGGAATATTAGGTCATGGAAACATTTTCAATTTCAGTATATTTTTTTAGCTTGGCTTAGTCTGTTTTGAATCAGCACAATTTACTGGTTAGTGAGAAAATTTCTCTAAAAAATTGTATACCCCAATCAGCCAGCTCTCATATAACATTATGGTAAGATAAATCACACTGAGCTAATAATTTATTGTTAAAACTTTTTAATGCATGGGCTGATACATATTTAAAAAGAATACATAGTAGCAGGGATTAAGAGAGAATTAAGCCAATAACTACAGATTTAAAATTGCCATCATGCATGTCTCTTCCCTTAGATATGAAAAGATTCAACATTAAATTTGGTATTTTTAATCCATTTCCATTACTCATGTTTATTAAAAAATGTATATTGCATCATGTATGTGATGTACTTCAGTGGGTTCTCATTTAGAAGTGGTTTAAGATTAATATGTTTTGGTATTTTAATTTGAATATATAAACTATAGTGAAAAAGACAGAAAATAAGAAAATTATTTTAAAATTTTGCTTCTAAAATTTCAAACACCTCGCAAACTACGTTTTACAGTCAGAAAATCATTTTTTTTTCTGATGAAGCAGGATTCAAAACCTTAACCCAGTGACAAATCAAGATATGAGTCAAGCATTGGTGTGTTTTGATATAGTTTTGGGTAAAGCACAAAATGACCATATGGTGTAACATAATTTTCACTTGAGAAAGGTGTTAAGAAACCTTGAAAAATGTAAAACGGTGTGCACTGATGGCTTATTGTGCATTCTGTATAAATTGAAGAAATTCAGCAGGTAGTGGTAGCTCAAGTTAATTTTCTTCTCCTCCTCCCAAAGTCAAGACAAATGAGTTCTGAGACATTAACCATAGTTTGATTTGGAACCTTACCAAAAACTCTGGCTACAAAGCCAAGAGGAAATTGTGAGGCAAACAATGTTAAGAACCAGGGTGCTGCATAGAGGCTGGGGCTGATTTCGTTTTCCTCCAGGTGATTATAGAGATCCCTATGGTAGTCATGGAGAAGACGGGAAAGTTGGTACATTTGAATCTGAGAAAAGGAAAATGTATTGCAATGACAATGATGTTGCTTCATAGGTGGGTTCACAAATGCAAACTTTTATAATTTGTTTGTAATCTTTAAAATCCCAAAGTACTTGTCTAGCAAGATCTGTTGTAAACAATGCAGATGCTAGATGTAAAACCGTGCATGTCCAAGAGCCAATATAATATATCAGACAAAATATCACTAAAAGGCAAATAATAGTAATAAACTGGTTATAGTGTGATCTATCAACTTAGAACATTGATTTCAGTGAATTTCTTCATTTGATCAATTTGGATAAATCACTAGCTCCAAAACTACTTGGGGTGTACCAAGGTACTCAGTAAAAAAAAAAGCTGTTTCGACTGCAACCATGTTGTAAGAAGTATTAGATGTAATAAAATAGGTGAAATTTAGCAAAAATACATAGTCAGATAGTATGAAGGTTTGTGTACCTGTAGTGATATCATATCTGGTCTGTACTGCTTTCGAAAACCAAGGTCGTACATGAGGAATTTCAACATTTCAAAGGCTTGCCGCTCACTCATGTGCAAAAGAAGAACTCCAGCCACAAAGCTGATTCCCTGGCAATAGCCAACTTCTTGGTCCAAAAGCGAATATGCTTTGAGAAGGTTATACAGTGATAACTGGCCTGCTCCCAGCTGTGCGGAGAAGTAGGGATGTGTTGGAAAAGTCCTTCCTAAATAAATAAAACAAACACATTGCATTAAAACAGCGACCAATATACAAATAGATTTATAAACCAATTTATGTTTGTAAATAAAAGGGGTGTTTATGTTATTTTTTTGTTTATTTTATTTTTAGCTTATTTATGCTTGTTTAGCTCAATTCGAAGAATACTATCCTACTGTAAAGTTTGCATTCATATTGGATAATTGTGAACTAATTAGATATCAATCTGATGTAGCTAATGGACGGAGCCAACTATACCCTACATTTATATTACTTTACTGGGTATATAAAGTGCACATATCTCTTGGGCGTATATAACCCTGATGAAGTTATTTGGCGAAATGCATTGGGAAGCACCCACTAGAAGTCTCCATTTGTCTATATGAGAATTGACTGATGGACTGGTGAACATTTTGATTTGTTTTAAGCTGAACTTGCATTTGTTTGTAAAAGTGCATAAAATTTTTTAATATAATAAATTATTTTTGTGCATACAGTGTTTTCTGGAGAGCAGCAAATTAGGGAAGCAATATTCACATTACATGTAGCTCAGTAATGTTTTTTTCTTTTTTGCACTGTTAATTGATTTAGACCTAATGGACAATAGGATCTATACATATTACAATCGGGGAGAGAGTGAGTGTAACTGTGACTGCCTGGCACATCTGTTCCTATTTTGACCCTCTCCATTGTGGTCGAGTGAAAGTGAGAAAGGAGACCTCTCTATGCTCCATTATTGAATGCATAGCATATGTGAGTACAGGGAGTGTGCAATGTTGTTAAATCCCCTAGGCAGTAATTATCCCACTGCTGATGCCCATGATAATATCTGAGTACTTATCAACATAGCTAGAATCTGTATGTTATTTTAATAAATCTTGAGTAAGCAATTAAGGCAATTTACAGTTAAAATACAAGTTTATCTTTAAAAAAAAAATGTGCATAGCTAAAAAGCAGAAACTGTAACAACAATTCAAGTAGTGTGTAATATGTTACATAGTGTTTCCCCTTGGCAACAACAACTGCTGATTACGGTTTGTAAAATTTCTGCACGTTAAAACCAGAGCTTGAAAGCTCAAACTATACACTTTTGTTGTCCACTTTTGCTGAAAACAAGAATATGATTTTAAAAAGCCATTTTTATAAAATATTACTTTACAATGAAACAAAACTTTTATCTTTGCTTTATCGTCACATTAATGACATCACAATCATGGTTAGAATAAATGACATACCCAGATCAACGAGGATGGCATGTTGTTGAGCTGTCAGCTGTTTTAGGAGTTCACTGTATGACACATCTGATGGCGTATGTTTGTTAGGAAGTCGATGCCGTAGACGATACTGCACGGAAAGGAACTGCCATATCTCACCTCGCTTGCCTTTAGGGACACCTAAAAAGGAGGAACAAAGAAGCAGATGTATAAATAATTGTGATGGTTCCAACACAATCCAATCGGGAAATTTTTGTCCTACCATTTCATAGTGTATTCGAAGCATGCATGAATATAAATGAAAATAGCTTTATCTATTATTATATTATTTATATAGCACCATCACATTCCGTAGCGCTGTCAGGGGTCCTCAAACTGTGGCCCTCCAGATGTTGCTGAACTGCAACCCCCATGATTCTCTTGCTATCTATGTTATTCAAAGAATCACGGGAGTTTTGGTTCAGCAACATTTGGAGGGCCACAGTTTGAGGACCCCTGATCTATATTGTAAAAATATAAAAAATATAACACATTCTTAGATACCAATGGAGAAGTCATCTAAAAAGTGAAGAATCTTTGCCAAAATTAAATTTTCATGGTCTGCAAAAAAATTCCCTTTATGATTTTGGCTCAGGTGATGCAATGGTATTTTTTTATGGGCAGAGCCTCTGTGAAACAATTGCATTACTCAACAAATAATCCAAACACATATCTCGGCATTCTGTAAATATCAGATTACAGATAAAGATCAATAATTCCGGTTACAAAATAATGCTGCTTTCTTTCTGTGCCTCGGTGAAAGAGGAACGACCATTTCTCTGAAAGTGACAGTTCCTCAAATGTTTGCCTCAGCAATTATGGTATTGAAGCACATATTGGTGTGAAGAGTGCAGTGGAGGTAAGTAAAAAAACACACTTATCTCCTCATCACTTGGGGGTCAGTGGTATCTTCTTCAAAAGTGCTCTGTTAGCATATCATACCTCCCAAGTGGCCCTAGTTAGGAGGGACAATCCTTGCCACTAAAGTGTCCCTTTTTGTCCATTTGAAATGATGGGATGCATGTAGTATGTGTGTGCTTTGGAATCTTTTCTATAGAGCAGTAGGTACACATGCACATTCAAAGAACCATGGATGTTAAACAAATCTGCATTACATGCCCTAGCTGTGCATTCTGGCAAAAAAAGAAATACTATAACCCCACCCAATAATCAAACCGGACAATGCATACGAGTTAGCAATTGAGTTGTATAATAATGAGCAATGGCAGTTCCACTTGATTCTATATCTGCTATGAATTACAAAAGTAGTGCATAGTCTAAGATATAAGAAAACAGTGATAAGGCTCTGTTTCAAGGAGATATAAGATTTAGATTGTATCAGTACAAGTAATCTATCCACTTGCATGGCAGTTCTTCTGTAGTTTGAGCATTCTGATGAAATTTGTTCTGTGAAAGGTTTCAGAGTTCCTTCTCCAAAAACACTATTTCTATATATAATTTTTGTACTTTTGTGATAAACACTTATACTCAATACGTTTGTCTGCAGCAGTAAAGATCAATGATAATGTACTCGCTTTACAACTTTTCTATTGATCCAGAACCTAACAGACACAGCCCTGTATATGTCCCCAACTCTGTTTAGTGGCGGCAGCTCTTGCCCATTCTTGCCATGCAAAGTGTTAAAGGTGCAGAACCTCTTTATTTGGTGCTAGTTTAAACAGACAGCAGAGGCCTTCCAAAATACAAGTATATATGTCTGCTTGATTTAAAAAAAAAAAAAAGAAAATAAAAGCAAAAAAATAAAGAAAGAAACAGCCTCTGCTAGCATTCCACTAATGTTATTAGCAGAACACATATCTGTTTTCTTTACACCACAGAGAGACCAAGGCTGCTATTACTGTAAAGGGCAAAGTAAACCAGGCAGAACGGAGGGCCATATTTAGCTAGCCTGGTTACTACACAAACTGTGATGCGTATTTATACAATATTTATAACAGGCAGGAATTCTACACACAACTGTATGTACACTGTGTGACATTATTTCTATATCTGGAAGAATAATTACACATTTGAAAGCAGTTTTTTTTTTTTTTTTTAAATCTGCAAGCCGAGTGTTTGTAGTATTGTATAAATACTACACAGTTACATCCTCTGTACAGATTATTTTTACCATTTCAGAAAGATTGCAAGACAAATGCTACAATGTAATTATAGATTCACATATTTAAGCTAAATTAAAATAGTAAAGGCTCATCCCCATCCCCATAACTAGTCTGAACTCAATTAAAGGGACACTATAGTCACCAGAACAACTACAGCTTAATGTAGTTGTTCTGGGAAGTATAGCCTGTCCCTGCAGGCTTTTTAATGTAAATACTGCCTTTTCAAAGAAAATAGTTATGTGGTTGGTGTTGACAGTGTTAAGTAGTAATAGCATGCACTATTTTTCTCAAAGGGCACCCAATAATAGGCTGAATGCTCCTAAGTTGATATTTAGATGGATTGTTCCTTTAAAGTTTACTTCTAATGACATCAATATGTGGTAGTCATCATTTAAAGGACCACTATAAGCACCCAGACCACTTCAGCTCAATGAAGTGGTCTGGGTGCCAGGTCCATTTAGGGTTAACCCTGCAGCTGTAAACAAAGCAGTTTAGCAGATTAGGATTAATCCAGCCTCTAGTGGTTGTCTCATTGACAGCCACAAGAGGCGCTTCCGCGCTTTTCACTGTGATTTTCACAGTGAGAAGACGCCAGCGTCCATAGGAAAGCATTGAGAATGCGCATTCAGCAGATGACGTCGGAAGAGGGAGGAGAGTCCCCAGCGCCGAGGGAGCCCGGCACTGGAGAAAGATAAGAATTTAACCCCTTCCTCCCCCTTCACCCCAGCAGGAGTGGGACCCAAAGACCCTATAGAGCCAGGAAAACGAGTTTGCTTTCCTGGCACTATAGTGGTCCTTTAAGGCTGGAAAGCATAGTGAGAGCTTAAAGAAAAAGATCTTTGTCAGGACCTTCTTTAAGGGTTGCATAGATCTCCTCCATGTCAAAACGGATTTTTGTTCTGCAGTTTAACTTCTTATCCCAGAGATTTGATACTTCTTTTTGGCATGCTGCAACATCCTCGTAATCCAATTTCGCTTTTCTTGATTGCAGCTCATCCCTGCTGGCTGAAAACACAATTTCCCAAATAATTAATTTATGGATTAGTTTTAGACTCTATACAAAGTAAATATTTATATCACAATGAACAGAAACAGATATGCAGTAGTTGACCAAGATTGACGCAACAAAGTTTTTAAATTTCCAGATGCACAATGAGGTACAGACCTTGAGAAATCAAAACTGATCCCACTCAGTGAGTTAATGTTATGTACAAAATCAAATTGGAACTCTTTGCTGCAGTTCATTGAAACCAGTAAAGTTTAATTTACCAAAACAATTGCAAACAGCCACTGACATTAAAAATAAATAAAAATACACCTCTGATTCATTGTCTGCTTGTGCTCACCAACACCGCTGTCCATGAATCTACTCACTTTCCACTCACAGAAATCATACAATGTTGGAGAACAAAAATGAATATACATATCTGCCCCCTTCAGACTTGCCATCACTACCAAGTACATAGAGAAAGATGGACACGGTGTATGGCAGAGACACAATAATGATATGCCAGTGACAGATGGTCAGTTGTTAATTCTGTGACTAATCCACTGACTTTCCTGGCACAATTGCTGCCTAATGTTAAAAGATCCTTTAAAGAGTGAGCAGCAACCATGCAAGATCCAAGTGCAATGCCAATCAGTCAGACAGTGAAGTGCATCACCCACCTTATTCTATTCCTTCCATGTAGAAAGTGATCAATACTGAACATAAGTAGTGAGTGGCTAATTGAAAAGTACCTTGTTTTTTTCTTTTCTTTCCTCTGATTATACATAATGTATCTTCTTTTAATTACTCACTCTCGTTTTCTAAGTGGTTTTATCACACTTCTCAAAAAGCCATATCTTAATCCTGCCCTCCCATACAATCTCTCTAACCAAGCTGTGCTTGCCAAATAATCAGCTGACCCCACACTTTTTTCCCTTTTATCCAATCTAGCTGTAGTCCTGTCAGTCACAGAAACTGCAGTCCTCAAGGTCCATAACTTTGTCAGCAAGTTTCATCATATCCTCTTTACGAGATCACATCTGCCTTGTAGAATGATGATGTTTGCATTGCACCGCATTGTAATGTGAATCCCCTAACTTGTGACTTAACTCTAACTTGTATATCTCCCATTATTTCTAAACATATTGTTCATAACACCTAACGACCCTGACCTCTGTTTTAATCCAAACTGAGAACCATAACTTCCATACCCTCCTAAGGATTAGCAGACCAAGCACACTCCATGTACAGGGAACTTTAACTACCATTAGGGAGTCGCTATGGGAGAAACTGAAGGTAGTTACAGTGCATTTCATGTAACATCATGTGTATGTGTGTTATTGCATTGATTGCCTATTGGTTATAGCCTCAGATTAAAAGCCACAGATGTGTTTTCTTATTAAGTATTTTAACAGATGGAAATCTAGATTTTGGCAAAACTAACCGTGGGAGAACATGCTATGGTGCTACTTCTCACTGATGGTATTACTGATAAAATAGAGGTGCTTATTACAGTGATATTAATACATTAAGAAACAGCTTAATATATAGGGCTTGATAATATTTTTTATAGTTGGAAAAAGGGAATTGGGGGCACACCTAAGCATGCATTTTCAGCAGTGGTGTTGCTGTAAAGAATAAAATATATAGAGAAAATACAGATAAAAGGAACACTGTAGCATTAGGAATACAAACATGTGTCCTGCTACCTATTATGATGTCACCCATCCCCCCCACCCCCACCCTTCGCCATTGTGTACGAGTTTGAAAAGTGAGTATTACTTGGTTTTTAGCTCTTGCCGCATAGGTTTTCAAGATCGTGCTCCACCTCTTTGGCTGAGATCATCAGTGTAGATCATCTCAGCCAATTCAATGTTGTTTCTCCATAGTGAAACAATGAGAGACGAGTGCGCATGCACCAAACAAATGACCTCAATGGGACCATATGATTGAAATAGCAGAGTTTAACTTAGCTTTACGGGTGGGAGCACCTGTAGTGGCTGTAATTGTGACAACCACTAGAGGCATGTTACTACAGTGTTTTTACTTTGGAGTAAAAACACTGCAGTTCCTGCAAAACGATAATTATTATCATCTTATTTATATAGCGCCAACAAATTCTGCAGTGCTTTACAGTGGGTGGACGAACAGACATGTAGTTGTAACCAGAACAGAGGGGTTGAGGGCCCTGCTCAATGAGCTTGCATTCTAGAGGGAGTGGGTTAAAGTGACACAAAAGGTAAGGATAGTGTTAGAATCATGACAGTTGCAAGAGAGGAATCAGTTGGAAGCTATTAACAGTTTAATTGATACGCTTTTATGAAGAAGTGGGTTTTTAATGATTTTTTGAAGGAGTGGAGACTGGGTGAGCATCTAACGGAGGGGGGAAGGGAGTTCCATAGGAACGGTGCAGTCCTCGAGAAGTCTTGAAGGCGAGCATCAGAGGTGGGAGTAAGGACACAAGATAGACGTAAGTCTTGAGCAGAGCGTAAGGGCCTAGACGGGACATACTTGTGTATTAGAGAGGATAGATAGGTGGAAGCAGCATTATGTAGAGATTTTAAAGCAAGAACCAGAATTTTAAATTAAGCCCTATATCTAACTGGAAGCCAATGTAGGGACTGACAGAAGGGTGAGGAGTGGGAGGTGCGGGCGGACAGGAAGATGAGCCTCGCCGCCGCATTCATTATGGACTGTAATGGCACAAGTTGGGAGCACATAATGCTGGTCCATTCCACTGTCCTTACAGTAGTCATGGCAAGAAAGGACAGTGAAATGGACCAGCACCTTGGTCGCATCTGGCGTTAAGTAGGGTCGGATGCGTGCAATGTTTTTGAGATGGAAGCGGCAGGATTTGGCGATAGACTGAACATGAGGCGTGAAGGAGAGTTCGGAGTCAAAGAGAACACCTAGGCAGCGAGCCTGCGTGGTGGAGCTGATGGTAGCACCGTTAACTTGGAGGGAGACAGACACAGGAGTAGCAACACTTGATGGAGGAAAGACCAGAATTTGCTAATGTTTTCAGGTGCAGTGTTAAAACTACAGGGACCGCTTCACTGAGATGAAGTGTTATGAGTTCCTATAGAGTCATTTTAAGAAACAGCAGACACAAACAAAAAACAAAAACTATTTTTTTTGTTTGCACTGTAATCTGTATCCTATTTATAATTTGCTATCCTATTTATAACTGCTAAAACAGTTTTGGTTTTGCCCAAATAATTTATAAATGACCAAAAAAAGTCAGAAGTACCATTAAATGTTACATATGACAAGGCATCAGTAAAAAAAAAAAAAATTTTTTTATTTTTTATTTTTTTTAAAGGACAGCATCACAATGTTTTTCACACTGAAACATTAGATTTAATGCCTCTTTGTGAGAAACAGCTAATTAGATGAATGCAGTAATTGTTGCTTCTGCCCAGTAGGTCTCCACTGCTTCTCTATAAAAAGCATTGGCTTGCACCACAGAGATTGACAGGTGTTGGATAAAAAAGTAAAGTTACTGCCGTAGTCTTGGTTTAAAACAAACTTGGGAGGAGTGTGCGGGGGTGTATGTTTGATAAGGAATGATGTAACCTTAAAAGATAAGCAGAGTTTTAGGATTTTAAAAATAAATTCTTTAACCAGTTTACCTCCCAAAAATATTATTTTGATAAGATTCTTATGAAATGGGTAAAACTCGATTTGGACCTTTGTTTTACATATGTCAATCAAACAACTGGTTGACACCCAGATAGTCAGACCATTCAAACCCCTACATTTATTACAAAAACCCAATCTAACCACTAGGTGGAACCCCTTCTCTGAATCATAGATCAGGAAGGAAATGGCACGATAAATATAGCAATCATGTGACTTTCAAGATTTCCCAGTTTATATCTGGTCTTTATCTGCCTTGCTGCTTGTCTCATTGGATTGGAGAATCAGAGAGAGACAGTCAGTAGAGGTACATTTAACTGCGCTATGTAAACGACAGAATCACTGCACCCATCCCTCTTGAAATAATTCCACAGAAGTTGATTCAAATGTATTAACAAACATTTTTGTTCTGTTTGTGTAAGCCTACAATAAGTACAGTTTAATGTTGCCTAATTGAATGTTTTCTGGGTAAAAAGTCAATTTTATGTCTGACTTTAGGAAGGGTTAATGTGAGTCATTCTATGGTTTTTCCATAGGACACAACAAAACCACACCAACTTGGGACCTTGTATAGGGCCATGGAAATTCTCAACTGCAAACACTTAAAGGTCATGTTTTAGCCAAGAGTAAAAATCTATAATATTCAACCTGAATTATTTTGGCCAATGAAAGCACATTGGGTTTGATGTGGCAATGTAATGACAGAACAAAATGCTTTTAACTACTAAGTAGATATCTCCCAACAGTCCAAATAGCCAAAGAAAGGCACTTGTGTTGATGTATATATTTAGGGACATGACTATACTGGGAAGTTTTATGTGATGTAGCAGTGCTATCCACATATGCAAGTTATTATCACAAATAAATGCTATATACACTCTTACAGATAGGACATTAACAAACTGTGTATTCCTGTGGAGCTCGGTAATTTACACACAAAAGAGTCTGAGCTTCGGGAAAAGAAGGAAATCATGACATGAAAATGGACAAGAGCATTTTGATCCAAAACAGAACTGTCTCATATAATGAGTGCTGCTCATTATCACTTTTATCTTTCTCTACAGACAGTTATAGACATATTCTCTCTGTAAGATTAACAAACCTTCAAGCTTCAAGTTCTCCTTCTCCATCCTCAGTAATAAGATCTGTTGATGGATTGCTTTCCTCCACAATCTCTGAAGGTCTTCAGAATTTCGTTTCCCATCAGTGTCAACCAAAGCATTTTCCTCTTGAAGAAGGGAAGCCAAAGGGTCTTCTTCCATAGTAGTAGGAAGAGGTGAAAGTGGCAGCAAATCACTCCCATCTAAATGATCTAGAACATAGGAGACACTGCATTTAACAGTATTGTAACGGAACAAACTACAGCTATGCTTCCAGCTCTGACCTTTCAGTGTTTATAAGCAGAATAACCACACTATGAAACAGACTTCCTGATTCAAAATTTCTCAGTTTAAAATAAACCTAGTTTACACTTCTTGTTTTTAATGATAATTATAGACCCCCCCCTTTTTTAACCTAACTATGAAGGCCTAACAGAAGCTCCCATAACATGACTTACAGCTCTGCTGTTTAGCAGTTACACGTGTAAACAAAACCTTGCAAAGCCCTTTTCCTACTTCTTTTTTACTTCTTTTTTTAAATAAACAGCTCTGTTTAAAATACCAACTACTGTCACTACTTAAATTTATCACAGTCAAACACAGGCTTAACTTAAAGGACCACTCTAGGCACCCAGGCCACTTCAGCTTAATGAAGTGGTCTGGGTGCCAGATCCAGCTAGGGTTAACCCATTTTTTTATAAACATAGCATGCTATGCTTATAAATGGGTTAATCCATCCTCCAAATCCTCAATGAGACAGCTGCTAGAGGCGCTTGCGTGATTCTCACTGTGAAAATCACAGTGAGAACACGCAAGCATCCATAGGATGCATTGTAAATGCTTTCCTATGAGACCGGCTGAATGCGCGCGCAGCTCCTGCCGCTCGTGCGCATTCAGCTGAAAGGGAGGAGAGGAGGAGGATCGGAGGTGGAGAGCTCCCCGCCCGGCGCTGGAGAAAGGTACATTTTAACCCCTTTCCTTTCCCCAGAGCCGGGCGGGAGGGGGACCATGAGGGTGAGGGCACCCTCAGGGCACTATAGTGCTATGTTTTCCTGGCACTATAGTGGTCCTTTAAACAGGGATAATATATTCTATGAATAAAATAGTACAGTGGGTGAAATGTGAGCACAGTGAGTTAAAATGAACAAACAGTATTGTAATGGGCACAAATAGAGCAGAAGGGAGAGCTATGTCATACAAAGCTGGAGTAATGGACACAATGTACAGGAGGGGAGCAATGTGCACAGGCAAGGGTCTGAAAGGTACAAAGGGTCAAGAGGAATTAGGATCTGCAAAATTAAACATTTCAAAAATTATGCAATGTCCTCTGAAAGCAATAAAAGATTGTATCACTATAATGTCAGGAATGCATGTTTGTGTTCCTGTCATTATAGTGCTCCTTTAAGTAAGTACCTTCCTTAAAGACCAAAATTCCACACTGGTGTACCCATCTTCCTCAATATTCTCAACACTTTTGCAACTATTAGTAATGTATGCCTTGTGACTGTTTTATTTATGTATATTTTGTAACTGATACTTTCTTTGTGTGTATACATATACATTATTCATTTTTACGGATATAGAATACTTTTTGCAATATGTTTCAGTATCACACCAAATCCTGTAATCCCCACCCCTCACACCAACCCCTTCTCCCTCATTCCCTACAGGAAAGCAGGATGGTGGATCTCAACTTCCTTTTACATTCCATCTTTCTCCAGATACAAACCTGCATCCTGATTCAAACACTTCAAAATGTTTGCTACCTCTTAGATGTTATCTGGTTATACCTAAATAAATTAAATGTAATATGTAACCTGTAATAATAATAATAATAATAAGGGCCCATACTGCATGGAAATCTGAGACTCACACATGTGCTTGACTTGCATGTCTGTCTAAATTTCCAATAGTTAGGTGAACCTCTACATGCTTCTAAAGCATTTTCTAACTTGGTTTTTAAATGACCCCTTTGACATCTGCTTTGCCATCTTGGTAAGGACTTAACAGTGGTATAAAGACATTTACAGGCACTAGCAAACCAAGCTTATAAAATAATAAAGAAATAGAGAACAATCATAAGAGGTCATTAGAGACATAAAACGACAGTAGCTATATACCGTATTTTTCGCTCCATAAGACGCACCTCACCATAAGACGCACCTAGTTTTTAGAGGAGGAAACCCAGAAAAAAAAATATTCTGAACAAACTGTTCCATAGTGTTTCTTACCATGGGACAGTTTGTTCAGAGTATTTTTCTCCTGACCTAGTGATTGTTAACCCCTCCTACCCTGTCCCATAGTGATTGTTAACCCCTCCTACCCTGTCCCATAGTGATTGTTA
This sequence comes from Pelobates cultripes, assembly GCA_933207985.1. Classification (NCBI taxonomy): domain Eukaryota; kingdom Metazoa; phylum Chordata; class Amphibia; order Anura; family Pelobatidae; genus Pelobates; species Pelobates cultripes. The sequence continues at coordinate 303,165,091 of OW240912.1, read as the reverse complement.
ACCCCTCCTACCCTGTCCCATAGTGTTCTTTAACCCCTCCTCCCCTTGTCCATTAGTGTTCTGATCCCATAGTGTCCCCCCCTCCCATTGTCCCATAGTGCACTTTCCCTCCCATAGTGTCCCCCCATGCCATTGTCCCATAGTGTCCCCCCTCCCATTGTCCTATAGAGCACTTTCCCTCCCATAGTGTCCCCCCATGCCATTGTCCCATAGTGTCTCCCCCTCCCCTTGTCCCATAGTGTCCCCCCCTGCCCTTGTCCCATAGTGTCTCCCCCTCCCCTTGTCCCATAGTGTCCCCCCTCCCCTTGTCCCATAGTGTCTCCCCTCCCTTGTCCCATAGTGTCTCCCCTCCCTTGTCCCATAGTGTCTCCCCTCCCTTTCTCCCATAGTGTCCCCCTCCCCTTGTCCCATAGTGTCTCCTCCCCTCCCCTTGTCCCATAGTGTCTCCCCCTCCCCTTGTCCCATAATTACTTACCTGTCTTGGAGCGTGGGCCGGCTTCACAGCGCGCTCCGCGGTCCAGGAACTAATATTTCAGGTTCCAGTTTCCGGCGGGACTGAAAGGAAGTGTGCACACTCAGTGTGCACACTTCCTTTCAGTCCCGCCGGAAACCGGAACCTGAAATAGAAGTTCCTGGACCGCGGAGCGCGCTGTGAAGCCGGCCCAAGCTCCAAGACAGGTAAGTAATTCTTCACATTCGCTCCATAAGACGCACAGACATTTCCCCTCACTTTTGAGGGGAAAAAAAGTGCGTCTTATGGAGCGAAAAATAGGGTAGTTTATACATGTTAAACCCATAGGTTAAGATTTAACATATAGGTAATATGACACATAAAAGAGTAAAGGTAAGCCATTACTGTTACTGTTATTGGTCTGAATGGATCTTCTTAAATTCTTAAAGACAGAAATACTTTGCAAAAAAATGTAAAACATTTTTTTTGGGAACACTACGGAATAAAAAAAGTATTTGTTTTTATGACTTACCTTTATGTTGCATATCTGAGGGAGATTTGGTCATTGGTGAAGCAACCCTGAGGAAGATTCGCTGCCTCCACGAGATTCGACGAGGGGTGACAGGTCCGGCACTAGCATTTAGGGACTCGTTACTGCATGTAGAGAGCGTTCTCTTTCTCCCTTCACATTCACTGACAACATAAAAAAGTAAGATAAATCAGATGGGGATATTGGGAATATAAATATATTTAAAAACTGATAACATTTGAAGTGATTTTAATTTGTTTATTATATCTATAAATTTGAAAATTACAAATATATTTAAAAACTGATAACATTTGAAGTGATTTTAATTTGTTTATTATATCTATAAATTTGAAAATTACAGGGTTGTTAATTCTTTCCACATATACTTATTGAGAATTACCATTTAACAGTTGCCACATTTTTTTCTACTGTGTGATTAAATCTATCTGAAAGAAAACCAGGCTAACTAGAGAGATTTGTATCAAGAAAAACATAATAATAAGCAAGCACATTTAAGCAATCATGCCTTTCACAAAGAAATTCTCTATTAGTATGGTGCTCAAAAAAAATAATAAAGATTCGGCTATCAGCATCAAACAGAAATATGTGAGAAACCGAATAGTTAAAGGGATACTATAGTCACTAGAACAACTAAAGCGTAATGTATAGTATGTCCCTGCAGGCTTTTTAATGTAAGCACTGCCTCTTTACATTACTGCCTAGTAACACCTCCAGTGACAGTCACTCAGACAGCCACTAGACGTTCTTCCTGGGTCAGTGGGCAGCACGGATGTTCAGCATCTCCAGACGCATTGATTCAATGCATCTCTATGAGGAGATGCTGATTGCCGTAATAATGATCTCAGCCAAGGAGATGGAGCAAGGGCGGGACCAGTTGTGAAGAGACCTGTGCAGTGCCGAAAAAAAGGTGAGTAAAACACTGAGGGCTAAACGCCTAAATGGCAATTTCAAAACTGTAGTGTCAGGATACCTGTTTGTATTCCTGAGACTATAGTGTTCCTTTAAAGGAACTCTTTCTTTTTTTTTTAAGTGACCTGCGCATTTTTTAACACATTATATAGCTACTGCATTTACAAACATGAAAACAAAATGCAAATATTCCAATATACAGGTAAGCAGCAGCAACAGATAGACCCCCTCCCTGACCAGGAAGAGGATCCACCAATCCGGACTCTCGCATTTTCGTTTATGAGAAATCGGATATGGACATGCACACAGTGATCATGTATGTATAGTGTGCACACAATGTATGCACAAGTTGAACTGGGAGGCAAATGAGAAAGTAAAAATTCCTCCTCTGAAGCCAGTCTGAGAATGGCAGTCTAATAAGTGCAGAAATGTTTGTCTCCATGCATCATAACCTATGCAATATTCTGAGTAGGTGGTTATGGTGCTTGTAGTCAGGGCCGGACCCTGAGTAACCATTTGGTTGGTCCCCCAGGACCCTACTCCCTCCCACTCCCTCGCATGCAATCACGCCATCCACCCCAAAGCAGTGGAAGAACTAAAATAGAAAGGGTCATGGTCTGAGAATTTTTTTGGGCCCTCCTACCGCAAGGGTAGCCAAAAGGTAGATCACTATCTGTCGTGAAACTCAAACAATGCTTTGACAGATGGGGCTCTACCATTTTTCCATGCTTGCAGGGTTGTGTTTCGCACTGAGCAGTGTTTGAATATAAGCATGTTTTGTATGGACTATGTTTATGTGCATGTAGGGGTGTGTTTTTATTGTGGTGTTGGCATTTGAATGTAATATGTGTGCATTTATGTGTAGTGTTGGTTTTCGAATGCAGGGGTGTATTGTTATTTAATTTTGGTGTAAAAAGTGTGTTTGTATGTAGTTTTGACGTTTCAATGAGGGAGTGTGTTTATATGCGGTGTTGAAGTTTTAATGCAGGGGGCTCTTTGTGTGTAGTGTTGGCATTTGAATATTGAGATGTATGCCTATTTACACATACACTGCCACACACACACACACACACACAGTGAAACACATACAGGTACACAGATATACACGCTGACACACATGCAGAGATATAGACACACAGACTGATGCAGACACAGACACACCAATACACATACAGACAAATAGATACATACACTGATAGACATACTGACACAGACAGACACATAGACTGACATACACACACACAAACATACTGACATACACTGACAGACATACTGACACAGACACATACAGACAAACATACTAACATACACATACACTGACAGACACCCACAGACATACTGACATACACTGACAGACATACTGACACAGACAGACACATACACTGACAAACACACACTGACACACACACAGACATACTGACACAAATTTACACTTTTAAACCACCCTCCAGTTTCCTACCTTGGAGAGTGGTTTCCCTGATGTCCACACCAGAGGCTGAGGCTGTTGGGAGCCCACCTACTCCCTGCCTCCTCCGTTTCTCCCACATAGCTCCTCTCCTTAGTGGGAGGAAGTGATTCAAGGCCGTCACTTTCTCCCAGTGCTGGTGAAAAGCAGGACGCAGGTTGCGTCGGTGGGCCCATGGGTGAAAAAAATTTGAGGGCAGCGGGGCACCCCAAGAGCAACTGGGCCCGTGGCAGCTGCCCCGTTTTCCCAGTGTTAAAGGTGGCCCTGCTTGTAGTGTCCTTTTAAGACTGATGACATATTCCATTAGGCAGCAATGAGGGATTCCTAAACAATAAACTACAAAAGCAAGAGCTTCACCATGTAGTTAAAGTTAAAAATATGACATTTCCAACTTTGTATTTAGCGGTTTATAAAATTCTATGAAGGCATTTATTCCGAGAACCAGCTCAAACATCTATCTGAAGTTTTCTTCAATTGTTATTCACAGGATCGGTGCTTAGAACTTTCACTTCTCCTACACATAACAAACTGCGTTTAGTGAAACAGAAAACACAGCTCATTATCAGTTTCCTGTGAATGTCAAACAAGTGGTTTATATGCAGCAAAGAAGCAAAAAAAAGTATCATGATCAGGTTACAGTTCAACTGGGTGACCCCAAATAGAATTACCATGGCATTACAGGGAAAATAACTACTTATTTTATACTGACACAAACTCCCATTCTGAAATAATATTTTGGTGATTTTAACACACTGGCATGTGAAACACGGCTTGCCCACGGTCCATGAATTGTCGTGGGAGCAAAATGTTAGTACATTTCTAGAGTGGGGGCTAGTATCTTTTATTAGGCCAGGTGGGAAACCTCCTCTCCCTGATTATTAGAAACAATGTAGAGTCCCCAACTAACTGATCTAGTTTATTTCAATATGTGACAATAAATATAAGCTAGAAACCACTAGAGTGTGCCTCACTTAGGACAAATCTTATTTGGTGCAATGCCTGCCCAGACGTGTGGAAAGTATCAGAGTTTCAGGGTGGAATTGGTACAGCACAGCCAAGTTTTTAATGTGCATGCAAGTTCAAGGCAACCATTCCGAGAACAATGGTTCTTCCTTGTCTGGCATAAACAACATGACCATACATGGAAACGCACTAGGTGCATTCTGAGTGTTCAATAAACATATAGGATTCCTAAAATCAAGAGTGCTTGTTTTTCACACTATAACATACTTTAAAAAAAAAAACAGTTTTAACCAAGAGGGAGTTCCAAAAAAAAAAAAATCAAAACTTTTTTTCTATATTATGAAGATAATGCATGAAAACAAATTATGGATGCAAGTTTTCAAATGTCCAAGGACCAGGATGTTTCTGAATATCACAACCAATCCTGATTTATTAGTTGGGCTGGTTCTACATATTACTGATTACTATTGAGCATAAAATGAATGGCACACACCTCTCTTGAATTCCTCACCCGGCGCTCATACAATCCGGAGAACCACTCCACAGTAGCTACAAATTAATGGACTAGGCACTCAAGGTACTTTTATTACTCACCACCAGGTAACGTTTCAGTTCTTCAGTGCCTTTCTCAAGATAGGCTTGAGAAAGGCTCTGTACATTAAAGTACATAACAAATTTACATTGCCATATATAACAGTTTTACATAGCTAAATACATCACATTTTATTTTATTTATTTTAAACAATTTGTGCAAAATAAGCCTTGCAATAAGTCAGTTATTAGTGCCTTTATTTAGATGTAAATAGATTGGTAAAATGTTCATTTGGATTTCAGCTAGACCAAGGTATTTTGATACTCAAATGTTCATTTTGTCTACCAGATATCTGTTTTTATTTATTTATTTTTCTAGATGAACATTTTACCATTGTCAGACCAATTAAGGTAAAATTAAGAAGTTCCAAAGCAGACATTGTTATGACTGCATTCCAATTTGTCAGCCAGCCGCAATCAGACATAGATAATGCAATGCGGGGATCTCTCACCTCTTCGGGTTATCGTATTCAGTTTGTGGGGTGAGTCTCCCTGAACTCTGGTAAAAGCTTTTCAGGAAAGAAGGGGCAGTAAAAGATGAGGGGAGACTGGAGGTCGAAGACTCACTCTCACTACGAATGCGTCGGAGAATTGGAACAGGGCTGGGTATTGGCAATGACAGAAAACAATATTATCACAATACTCTTTTGAATCATAATATTCAGGGACACCACAGGCTACTAGAAATATCAGAACATATTTCTTTAATATGATTTATCATTTAGCATTAGGATACTTCAGATCCTATCAGCATGTTACATCACTCTGTGACAAATAAATAGTTAATAACCATACTCAAAAAAATAATAATAATTATTTGGTATAAATTAGGGATAGGAATAGGTATAATGCTTCAATATTTGTCAAAAACACAACGATCTATGTTTTTCTATTATTGTGGTCCTTTTAACTCCTAACTCTGACATGGATGATTTATTCATTAAATAATACGTATGGATCTACAGAGCTCCTGATAAATAATCATAATTCCATGCTGGCATGCTTTCTTTAGGAAACAGATTTTACTTTATGGTTTGTTACCATGATTTGTTTTTCAAGGGGTTAAACTGTGTTTAAGCTGTAAGTATGCATGTGTTAGGATATAGATTTTTATTACATATGAGTGCTGATATGTTTACAGGAAATGAAGGTAAAACGTCACAATGATGTGCAGTGAAGTTCCTTTGTCTGGAAAATTGTGATGAAGAATGAGCACCAGTCACATATTCTTTAAATAGACAGGGCATTAAAGCTTCCTGTTTATGGCATACCATAATATGGTCCTCATCTCTTTATTCTATGCTCTAGTTTTCTAATTGAGATAATTGTGCTAGCTACATGTGGTAACCACAGACAGTGTTAAACACAGTGGTTTGTTCATTAAAGGGACACTACAGTCACCAAAATAACTTTAACTTAAAGGGACACTATAGTCACCAGAACAACTAGAGCTTAATGTTCTGATAAGTATAGTCTGTCACTGCAAGCTTTTTGCAGTGCACATCTTTTTAGGGAAAAGGCAGTGTTTACATTACAGGCTAGGGACACCTCCAGTGGCCACTTTTCAGACGGCCACTAGAGGTGTTTCCTGGGGTAGTCCTGCACCGTGTGCAGCATTGACATTCAGTGCCTCCACCTTCAGCAGGGAGACACTGAACTTTCCTCATAGAGATAGACTAATTCAATGCATCTCTATGAAAAGATGCTGGTTGTCCAGGGCGAAGTTTGGCTGAGATCGTCAATTTTGATGATCTCAGCCAAGGAGGCGGGGCAGAGCAAAGCGCCGCTCTGGCCATACAGCATCTTCTCAGAGAGATGCATTTAATCACTGCATATCTATGGGGAAAGTTGAGCGTCCCCATGCAGAGTGTTGGAGACACCGAAAGCCTGAGTGACAGGCACTGGAGGTGTTCCTAGGCAGTAAAACACTGCCTTTTCTTTGACTAACCAGAACAACTACATTAAGCTATAGTTGTTCTGGTTAATATAGTGTCCCTTTAAAACAGCTCTTGACTTTTGAGCTTTTCATAAAGGTATAATCTTAATGGGAAGCTCTTTTTTGACAGTGTTGGAATTCTTTATCCAATCAAAATATATACATGAAAAAGTAGGGAATAATTTTTTTAATGTAACTGCCAGTCTTTGGCCAATTGCACAGTAGATGCATATGGCACCTTATTGGGCATATATAAGATTATCTATGGAAGATCCTGTGGTCTGACAGTATACTCCATAGACCCTATTTTGTACTCTTGAACATGCTTGAGATTACAACAGTAACAATGGCTACAGAAAAATGAAATTATCATAAACTGAAGAAGTATTCGTCAATGAGAGAAGCTTAATGCAAGAATATGGCTCTATCTGCTTCCCTCTCAGCCAAGTGCACAGTGCTGCTTTATACATTGTTTTAATATACTTCACCAACATTTTAAGATAACAATACAACCTACTCTTTGGATGACTAATTCAACTTCCCTAATATTTTTTAAAAATCCCAAACCAATGTGTATACACGTTTGTGTTAAGTATGTAAAATATTCTGATCAATACATTATAAAATGTCATCTTTAGTGAAACTGATATCTTTTACAATTCACATTAAACATTTTGTTGGTATATATTAGTTGTAAACAACAACAGTACAATCAGAAAATAAAATTACAAACACTCATTTATCTCACTGCTCAATGTGATGAGACTGACCTGCTATGCACCCCATCAAAAGTTACAGAGTTCTGCCTCTGTAGAAGAGATCGGGAGCTGGAGGACTTTGCATCTGGTAACGTTACCCTTCTCTTGGCATTGGATGGTGGGTGACTGAAAGTGTGAGCTCTTCTGCGCAACTGAGGAGAGTCTGGGTCTTCTTCTTGAAATGATTGCCAAGCAGAGGACACAGGAGATGATGGTGGAGTGGCCGGTGGTGACTCCCCAGGTGAACCGTCCTGTGAGAAGAAGAAAAATGAGGAATGTCTAATGTACAAACATTCTTAGCTCTTCGCCAAAACTTTGCAACTGGTTCTTCTCCTCACATCCACAGAAAGTAACTGGTCAAATAAATCTCGAGTAAATATCCTACATGACCACTTGAAACCAGACTGATAAGTTGGAGTTTCCAAAACATGAAATGAAACAGTAGGACAACATAGTACCTATTTGAACATGCTGCTTTATCAAAATAACAAACACTTCTGTTTTTTTGGTACTGAATTAAAAGCCTTTCTATCTGACTTTTTTTTCTCCTTTGCTGGTTTCCTGAACGCAAGTTTCCTGTGTTGTCAGTAGAATATCCTGGAAAACAGTCTATTATTATAGAAGCTGCAACTTCAGATCTAACAAAAGTAGAAAAACATTATGGCAAATGTGACTGCTTCTATGTTATGTCTGAGAATTAAGCACGGGAGATGTGTTAAATTTCAGGTTACATACAAAACAGGAAATACTCTAGAAAAGAACATATGATATTGGGGAAGTAGAACACTTCAACATTTATGATACAAATGAATGGCTTTTATTTTACCTCTAATTAATTTTTGTTAAATATTAGTTTAGTGTGAGAGATGTTTGTAAGACAAAACTATAACATATATTTGAATCAGCTAAGCATAAGTATGTATCTAGTAATGAAGATCCATTAATGTGAATTAATAAAAATGTTTTTAAAATAAAACAAACTCTTGGGAAATATATAACATTCACAAATAACACAATTAGAAATCACATCCCCAGAATTTCATTTTAAAAATACATAACTCTGCCAATCCTATCAATGGTTTGTGTGTAAGTTTTTTCATAGTTTGCAGTTTTTCCATCTGTTTCTGAAAAGGTATCCATACATGTAAAACTTCCAGGCACATGTAGACACATCTATGGAGCTAAGCTGCATTCTAGCCTAGACACAATGTCAGTTATTCTGTACCTTGTCAGAAGCAAAACTATTGCAACGATCAAAGCTGTCCATACTGCCCAGCCGGCCTCTCATTCTGCTCGCTCCCTGTGGACAAAAGGTTTCAATGTTTTATAGAATAAAGTAAATAAAATGGATGTCAGTTTATCATGAATGCGTTTGCACAGTAAGTGTTTTAAACAATTGTAATATAAATATATTGATATAAATAACTCCCACAGGAGGTAAGACACAGATCGTGATTTGGAAATTGGACAGGAGGAGAGACACAGGTGGGGGTTTGGGCAGAAGGAAGTGACAGATATTTACTAGATATTCCTCCACACACAAAAAAAGCATGCATGTATATTTTTCTGCACAGATGCAGACTTGCAGCCATCCCATCTTTGCGAGGCACAGCATACTCCAATCAGAGGACCCTCACTGCAAAGCCTCTGTGCTGGAGTAACTTGTGCAGTTGTCCATGATCGCAGCTTTCCAATGTTTCTCAATGAGCTGTAGTACTGCGCATTGAGCATGGGGGAAGGCAGGTGTGCTCTGTCGAGCTAAGAGAAGTGCAAGAAAACTTCCTGACTGTATAAGTGACAGGTGGGAGGTGTCCACTTGCAGAAATGCTGATTTCTATTGAAATCTGTACTTTTATAAATATGTTTTTTTAAATGACAAGCTCCAGACGCATAAAGCACTTCAGCAAGCTGAACTGCTTTGTGTGTCTGGAGTTTGCCTTATAAAATTCACACCCACATGCTTAAATACACAAATGCATTCACACAAAGCAACATCAACAAATTGCAAAATGTAAACTTAAATAGCCATACTGAAGCTATAGCAAAACTTGAGAATTTGTTTCCAATTCCACCACTTTTTTTTTGGTTTTCAATTCTATAAACTAAATGATTTAGTTTAGTAAGTAAACTAAAGAAGTTTAATAATTAAACTGTGAAATGCAGTGAATTGAAATATTAATTGTAAATTATAGACAAAAATAATTGATTTGAAATTCTTGGCTAATTTACCCTACATTTTGCAATTCAGATTGTAATGGATTACAATTTGGTGAATAAACCCCGTGTCTTTGTATATAATGTCTAGGATGCAGACAGGGATGTGACGCAGACAGCCTGCTGCTGGGTCAATTGAGAGCAATTCCTCTACACAGTAGAATCAAAATTTAAGTAGTTTTTTTTTTTGTGATCTACATAATTTTCTCCTTAATTTTTCTATTATTTTCTATTGTTACCCCTTGTGATTAACATAGTGTGATGTCTTATCCTGTGATGTCACACATCTATAATTAATGCAAATTAGCATGGCCGGTATAACCTAAGAAAGCAGGCTATAACCATAACCACTGCACCTTATTGTAGTGGTTAATACCTAGTTCCCTGTCCCTACCTTCTCACCCTGCTGGTCCTGACAGGAATATGCAAGTAAGGTCTATTGGAGGAAAAAATTCCTGCTGAATACCTTAATAAATATTGTCAAATAAGTGAGTGGCATGCATCACACTGGAGCTTTGATATATGCACAGAATAATAAAAAGGAACTATAATTTGTAATCGCTGTGAGCTGTGGGTGTCTGGCAGAGGGTCATCTAGTTCCATCTTCAGAGGCTGCTCTGGGTCACCAATGCCAGCACAGGATGTGTTGTCATGTATTGTGCTCACCATAGATTAACTGAAATTGCGCGCCTGCACACACAGAAATGTTGTGGACTTGGCATCTCTTATTGATGACTGGGTGGCCCTGTCTGCAATGACTAAGTGGTACACCAATTTATTTTGTCTAATATGGACTTTTATCCATATATGGGTTTGGTGAGATTTTGGGTTATAATACCTCTACAGAGATAAGAGTGCATGGGTAGCATTAGAGTTATCTAGAATTAGGGAGGCTTAAAGGGGCATGCATCACTTTAAGACAACTGTCCCATTAAATAGCTTTGAATGAGACAGTTGCTTCACTCTACAGGAAGAAAAAAACCAGGTAATTGAATATATATATATATATATATATATATATGTGTGTGTATTTTTTAAAAATTTACATGTATCTTTATTTTTATGCTTTCCATATCCACTTCAAGGGGGACACTGATCTAACCAATCAGTCTCTTAACTGAATTACACATGTGCAGTTCGAGGATCTCTCCACCTTGTAAAATCCTGATCAGTGTAATTCCTGCATAACAGACTCATGTGTTGGGTTTCTCTCCCCTGTTGTGTTAGTCTCTGCAAGGAGAATGATGAGCATGTTTCTGCACACAATGATGCCATGTTTCTGTCATTAGCTGACTGGTCTGAAACTGAAATAGGTGGGTAAGAGGGAAGGGTTGAAGAAACTCCCCTATTTGAGAGGGGCGCCTAACAATGCACTCTGACAACACTTATAAACATTTATTACATACCTTTCAATTGTTTTCTTGCTTTATTTTGGTTTGTATATTTGTTTAAATGTGTTTGCTTTCTGGTTTCAAATAATATTGTCAAGTGATGCTAATTCCTTTAATAGTGCGTACTCCCAAGTCTGCACTAGGGGAATTGGATCAACCAAATGTAGGGAACACAACTGCAATTTGACCATTTGTGATTAGCAGATTTACCAAGTTATACAAAGATTTGGCTGATTTCAAGAGACAAAAAAGGCAAATGAGTGAAAGTACAAACTAGGTTGAAATAACCAAATCTGCCTTTTATAGCCAAAAAGGGTTAGGCATTTGGATGTTTTATGGCATTTAGTGAACAGATCCCAATGACTTTGTAAAAAGAGCATTTTTCAACCCAAAATAGGATGTATAACTAATACTAAGGCTCCAAAAACTAAGTGAAGCAATCAACAGCAAATTCATGTTTTACTAGTAGAGTATTTGATTGCCAATAGGATAACAATTTGAATATATTTGCATTATTGGTTCCCTGATTGAATTTAAATACATATTTAAATATACAGTATAAATCATGAATAAACTTATCATAAATAGGTTCCAGTATCTTGGTTTTTAAAGAACTACCCAATGTTGCTCTATTATTTTCTATAAATGTGCCTATTAGTGGTGACAAGATTATTGACACTTGTAGAATAATTTCTTATTACTTTGCTATTTTTTTTAGCATGTAATATGTGCAACTCAACGTATTTACTAATTAATCTGTTATGAACAGATCCAATAATCTGTTGACAACATTCTTTCCAGTGTTCATGATAAACAGAAAATAAAATGATAAAATCTACTACTCGTGCAGCTAAATTCTGCCTTTATAATATGAGCCTCTCACTCACCCTATCATTTTTCTTTTTAATCAATCTAGAACACATTGACAGTCCTGCTCTAGGTAAAAGGTAGTCAGATACATTCAAAAACGCTTGGGTTAATTAATATATAATAATCAACACTTATAGTATTATGTAAGTGTGTCCTACTCTGTCTTTATCGTTTGAAATAATTTGAAAACATTGAAACAGCTATTCAAAACAAGGCAATGTTTTCGGCGCCTTGTTTAAGCCTACCCTTGAAAAGATATTTTCCAGTGAGTTGGTCAAGGATTTCTTAGCCTTGTTCTTCAGGACATCGAGTTTGAATCTACCACTGGGAGCTGCATTCTCTGTAATTGTGCTGCTTGATAGAGTCTGGAAAGAAGCAATAAAACGATTAGCTTAAAGTGGCTAAAGCCCTCAGCAGGAGTTTCTTAATCTCTAACTCTGACAATTTGTAGAACAAAGAGGACCACTCTGCTGTGTTACATGCAAGAAAATAATTTAACCCAAGTGCTGTTCTCTCTGGAGAAGTTAATTAGATAGTTTTACAGTTTTAATCATATGACATTCTATACACTTAAAGAATAAACTCATGGTACAGGCCAACCAGATGTTCCACCCAACTCAAGTATGAAGATTATTTAACTCTCTCTTTGGTTTCTTATAAACTATCATAAGATTATTAGCCATAACGTTATTGATGGACTATGCATCAACTTTAGATTAACTAGATCTGAGTAAGTATAAATAGTTTGAAAATTCAAGCAGATACGTTTTTGGTCAGAATTCTAAGGACCATAAAAAGGAACTATGGGGTACAAATGTTCCCCCCCTTTTTTTTAAAGTGTTATATGCATATTAAAAATGTTAAATAATAATGAAATAAAAAAATGTATATACAGTACATACCTTTAATATTCCTTTGGCAAGCCCTGCTTAACAAGTCTGCCACCCTAACCAGACCCCCACCTAATCAGAAGAGACCTTATCCAATAGACTTCAGCCCAGTAGGAGTTTATCAGATAAGTGTTACATCCCCAGAGAAGTTCCATTCATCACTGAGTAGCACAGACAGCAATCATACTGCAGCGGTCAACAGTTTACAAATACCCCAGCTAATGCACCATGTGTACTGATCTGAACAGCAGTCCATATATGTGTGTGATCCGTGCGTTGACCTCTTGGAGAAGAGAGAGCTCATTCCAAGTTGTGTGTTTGGCCTGCGCAAGCAAAAGTTGGACAGAATTGATATAGGTAGCCTGGCACAGAGCATTCCAGCTGCCAGTCTGAGCGGAGTTGACTCATTGCACTAGTACTTAGAGTGACCATTAAAATACATGTCAAGTGGGACATTAGCCCTTACCATCAATTTAACTGCAAACCAATCAACTATCAAAGGCAGTGCTATAGGCCCTCCCTCAACCATAGTATTTAACAAGAATCTCTCGCAACAAACTCAGAATTCAGACTCTCAAAGCCATCTAGTTGGATGGATTTACATAGTTCTTTTTCATGTTTTTAAAGGAAGGTTGTTGGTTTATTATTATTTATAACAAAAAATGCACATATCATAGATACTGTGAATATTACTTTGGAATGCAAGCAAATAAGTAAATGCCTCTGTTAAGCACATTTTCTGGCTTACTCTGGCTCAGGAGTGCCATGGTGCCCCTCACCCCCTCGTAAAGAGTCAAACTGTTTTTTCGAACAGTTTGACTTCTTCCCTGATATTTGCCAGGAGCTGCTTCCCTCCTCCACTATTTCCTAAGGAAAGCTGTAAGTTCTCTATCTGTTCTGTATCCCAGCAATGCAGGGCTTAATTCATTGGCTGGGAGTAACCATCAGGCACTCTCAGCCAATGATTTAGCCAGCACTGCAGGTCTTAAATCAGGTGAGCTAACATAAGTAGTTGAGGCAGGGAGTGGCTTCTGAAAAAATCCAGGTAAGAAGTCAAACCATTCTAATATGGTTTGACTCGTTACAATGGGGTGGTGTGAGGGGAAGGGGAATCAGGAACACTGTGGACCATAACTACTACAGTGTGATTAAGTGGTTACCACAAGCAAGTTTTCTTTGATCAGAAACACAGCTGTACAGGTAATAAATATATAGTGGATTCACAAATTGTACATCAGGCACAGGCTCAAGGTGACTCTAAATGTACTCAAGTTCAGAATGTGGTCTTAGCAAATATAGCCTTAACAATGAAAACTAAAGAGGGCTACCCACACACACAGCAAAGGCAAACCAAGATAGTGACTGAACACAGATATTAATAGGACATGATGCCTTTTTCCTTTAATGCTTTTTTTTATAATAATGTTTTTGGGTTTTTTGTCCCACTCCATTTTTGAGTAGGCAACAGATATTAGATTAACAGATATACAATATAGTAAATCAAGCACCCCATTAAGCTATACAGCAGTTTCACAGAGGGCTAAAAAGAGTCATAGAGAAATAATGGGAGCACAGCAACAGAGAGAAAGGAAGAAAACAAATAAAAATAAGAGACAAAAACAGTGTAACTGTCAGCAGTTTGTGTGGTGTCAGATAGTCCTTCTGGCTTGTTAATGGAGATCCAGTCACGGTTCTCACTGTTGTATCCAGACAACCGGGCGTGGTCACCCCACAGGGGATTTGAACTTGGGACCTACTGCATCCTAAGCCTGCGTTCCTGTCTCTGAGCCACTTCAGTACTTGTGGATCTAGCATTGTTTATACGGCATTGCCTGCAGCACTAGGGGGCTGGACTTCACCAGTGACTCCTACCTGTCAAATCTAAGTCCACCTAAGGCAGATGGATCGTTATGCCAGGTATATAACACTGCCTCTCCCTGAGAGAAGTGTCAGTTCATTGTTTCTTGTTTCCTGTTGCCTAAGACTGACTTGGCTTGTGATCACTGCTTGTGGAATCTACGTTATTGCCTGTTTGCCACCTGCCCTGCCCTTTTTGATACCATGCCTGACTACTCTTCTGGATTTCCCTTGTCTGTTTCCTTGTACCTGGTTACTGTTCCTGCCTAAGCCCCCGTGCACAGATTCACAGCCCAGGTAGCAAGGGTGAGCATACATCTCTGCACTTCAGACTCCAATCAAGGTAAGAACATGACAGATACCTCCAGCAGGAGGAATGTGTGTATCGGGTGAGTCAGGTACCCGGTGTTGTGGATGGGCGTCCAATGGTTGGCCAAGGTGTGAAAGCTGGGATCTTGGATGGATCCATGTTCTGAAGACGAGAAGTGGAAGCGTTCTGTTCAGGTTGTATTTTCAGGTTGGGCATACTGGCCTTTAGCTCTTGTGGGCTCCGTGCTCTGTAGGTATTTCCTTGGTAGGTAAATATGAGTAGTCTGGGGATTCCCCAGCAGTATGCCACTTCCTGGGATCGTAGGGTTTGTGGCAGAGGCTTCATGGATCTCCGCCAGAGTAGGGCTATTTTTGTCAGGTCAGGGAACAGTAGCAGTGATGAGCCTTCAAATTGGATTGGGGTTTTCCCTCCCGCTGCCAATAAGAGTAAAACTTTGTCTTGCATTGTTTGGAAAGGAGGTCTGCAGTGATCGGAACGGTTTTCAGCTTTGGTAAGTGGAACATGCTGTCCAGTTTTAGTGACTTTGCCTGTTTTGGTGGTAGCAGGGCTGAAAAAAGCTGCCGAATGTAGTGCGGTGCTTCCTCAGTGCCCACTGTTTCGAGGGATACCCCTCAGTTTGATATTATATCGTCGCCTCTGGTCTTCCAGGGTATCAACCCTGTTCTCCATGCCTCTCTGGATCAATTGGATCTCTTCCAGCCTCTGCCCCATGGTGGTCAGCCTGGAGTCTTGAGTGCTTGAGGTGGCTTCTAGGAGTGTAAGTCGAGTGAGTGCACTGTCTACTGCCACTTTAAATAGCAAGATTTCAGCTGCTATATTGGAGCGCAGTTCTGCCAACATAGATTGCAGCATTGCCTTAGTGATCGGCTCTTGGTCAGCAGGTGGTGCAGATCGTACCTTTAGCACTGTTCCTAGCGAGACTCCTTCCAAATCAGCATGGAAGTCCTCGGAGGAGTAAGAGGATGCATCATCCTGAGGCGCCATATTGGGCCATACAGTCTGCTGTGCACGCCATAGGAGATTGACGATATCTCGGCTGTTGGTCGCTCTATCTGCCTTAGGTTTTTTTAGATTTTCTGCCCATGACTGTGTGCGATGGCCCAGGGTAATTTTTCTATTTGATTGTGTAGATTTTTGGGCAGCTACTTACAACGGAGCTAACGAGATATGCATCTGGTCGGGTCCGTTGCTGACTCTGCCCCCCCTCCTCCTCCCTTTAATGCTTTTATGGGTAGAACAAACATTGTTTCAAAGATAATTGTGCTCACCAAAGAGTGTAAAAATCCCTGGCACGCCAACACAGAAAGAAACAAACTGTCCTTTCTAACAAAAATCTTAATTACAATAAATAAAGAAGCTCACTTATCATGCCTCGGTGGAAGAGACAGCTTCAGGTATGCCTTGCATCACTGTACAGCACGATGTCACTCCAGAGTGCAAGCAGAGCTGTGAATCAGTCTATGCTGTTGGAATACTGGTAAACAGTGAACAGCATTTACCCTGCTGATTGGTATTGCTGGAAATACCACTGGCACTTAGCTGGACCATGGTTCACAGATATTTTCACAGCACCAAAACTACTACAATAGGCTATAGTATTTATGGTGCATAGAATCTCCCTTTAAGGATATTCAAAATTATTGCACTTTATTTTTTATTGTTTTGCTTCATTTTTACAAACTAATACTTATAAAATATTAAACTGTGCAGGAAAATAATCTAATCCCTTTGCTTCCACTGGTGAAGCACCATCACCAGCAGCATTAGTTGGACATCAGTATTGGGGCTAATGTCAATTTTGTAAATATTTTGACGTACATTATGTCTTGCTCTGGATGTGTCTATTGCACTGGGTTGTCGCGTTACATTTACACGCACATACGGTTAAATAATACTAGACAAATGTGGCACGATTTAATTAATTGTGAATTTGACATTCACTGTATATTGTTCAAGTTTGAATGTAAAATGTCAGTTGTCTTTTTTTGAAGTATGCTTCTTTGCATCATTAAATCTCTCAAACTCCAATATACAAAAAAAAAAACACCTACTCACAGCATAGTGATACATGTAACACTATGAAAAGGAACTGGGCAAATTATTTTCTTAATGTTTCTTCAAAGATGCACAAAATTTATTGTACTGAGTAATCAATGAAAATATATAGTTTCAGGTATCTTGTACCTCATAGGATATTTCACATCTACCCAATAGTGTCTATCCAATGTTGGAGGGCCTGCAGACCCTCAAGTGCCATGCTCTATATTTGGTGGGACTGCCAACACATTATTCAACTATTACTATGGCATAAAATTGCTTCTTTTATCTGGAGCACAACATAAATATCTCTAACATTTATCCAAGTAGTATTTCTATTTGACATTTTACTTTCCATATAATTCCAAGCAGTTTATCCTCCTACACATTCTGGTCGAGAAGTCAAAAGCAACTCCAGCATCTGCACTAGTTTTATACACTCTTGTCTCAAACAGCCTATATGAACAAATGTTGCACAGACTTTTGGGAACTACAAAGTTTGGCTACTTGATTACTTGATCCAGGAGCTTAAATCCTTTAATTGAAACCATCAAAGCCTAGCTCCCATGAGAGTCCATGTGAGTAAATTATACACTGGAAACACTATAAAAGGGATATGTGTTACTAGCAGCTTGCAGGCTAAAGAGAAAATAATTCTACATATACTTGGGTGGGCTTCATAAAGACCTTGCTTAGAGGACATGAACTGATGTAATAAGATAAGCTGGAAAATCGCCAAGGTCCAAAATACTATCTCTTGCATACATTGAAATATGGTTTACAGAGGCACTATGTCAAGATCACTATGTCAAGAAAGGAAAATGATTCATCACTAAAAGGACCTTTGAGGTTATTTATCCCAAAATTGAGAAAAAAAGAAAAACCAACAACCATGTGCTAGAGAAGCAGAGGCGGCTCTAGACTTTATGAGGCCTTAGGCGAAACTCAAATATGAGGCCCCACTAACAAAAAAGTGAAAAAAATAGAGTTGCAATACATGCACACTGTCACATCACATTGATGCACAGTTTACCTGTGTATGTGCCTGAGAGTGTGTCTGACAGAGAGTATCCGTGTGTGTGGGTGTGGGTGTGTGTGTGTGTGTGTGTGTGTGTGTGAATGTAAGTCTCTGTGTGCAGGGGGGTGATGAGAGGGAGGGTTGATGAGAGGGAGGGTGATGAGAGGGTGATGGTGAGGAGGGGGTTGATGGTGAGGGAGGGGGTTGATGGTGAGGGAGGGGTTGATGGTTGATGGTGAGAGAGGGGGCTGATGGTGATGGTGGGGGCTGATGGTGAGGGAGGTGGGGCTAATGATGAGAGAGGGGGTGATGGTGAGGGGGGGGTTGATGCTGAGGGAGGGTTGATGGTGAGGGTGGGAGGTGATGCTGATGGAGAGTGTTGGGGTGATGGTGAGGCAGGGGGGCTGATGGTGAGAGAGGGGGTGACGCTGAGGGAGGGGGTTGGGGTAATGATGGCAGGGTGATGCTGAGGGAAGGGGGTTAATCGTGAGGGAGGGGGGTTGATGCTGATCTTTTATAGCCCTCACTCGCAGGGCACAGGTTGTGGCTCAGGGAGAACACTATGTTAGTTAATAGATGTTAGGAGAGGGAGGCTTTTTTCTTTTTTACAACAGTGAGCAACCATTGTTTAGTAGACATGCCCCTACTCAGGCATAGCGAGTAGGGGCATTTGGGAGATTTTAATCTCCCTTATGCTATTATGGGGGTAATATTGACCCCAATAGAGTGAGGGAGGACAAGGGGGGCTTAGCTGAGCTCCCCAACACTTCTATTTTTACATATTCCAAGGAGGGAGCTGCGCGTCGGTAGCTCCCTCCTTGTAATAAACCAAACGAACGAAGAGGTCTTCGTTCATTCATTTGAAATTTCTATTCATTTATTCGTCTTTCTGATGAATGAATGGATGAAATTCCCACAGAATGGCCAAATGTTTAACTGGGCATGCGCGGAAATTTTCACAGCGCTATCTAGTGTGGGCAGATGGCGTGTCTCACAGGGACTTCATCTAACCACACAAAGATGGCGACGCACAGGACCTAGGTCCGGGCACAAAATAAAGATGCAAAAATAGGTTTAGGGGCATTTGGGGTTGACTATGGAGTCGGCAGGGGGGTTAAGAAAAACTGGAATCGGCCATGCATTGCAGCAATGCATAAGTCCTTAATTCAATATATTGTTTAGATAAGCTTTTCAAATTATTTAATATTTTTAACTTGTAAAATTATATTTAAATAAGTATGGAAATATAAAAAATATATATCATATAAAGAAAATATGTAAAAAAATCAAAATGTTAAAATATTTATCAAAATATTAAATCGTTTGAAAAGCTTATCCAAAAATATTAAATCCTGGTCTATATGCAGTAATAAATTAGTTTGTGTAAATAAAATATTTAATTATTTTTTGAAATAACAGTTACCAGTTACAAAGATATCTCTAAATAGTTAATGAAGTCACGCACAACATTCTTGAAATGACTTACTGGCTGCATTTCTCCTATGTGAACATGGGTTTTTTGTTTGGCCTCGCAAAGCTGCCTCAGATGAAGGATGGCCAGTTCATTTTCCTCTTGATCACTGACTGCCTTCATTTTCTAACAAGCAAATGAAAAGTTTTGGTTAGGTACATGAATACGCAGAAGAAAAAAAAACAACAAAAAGGTGTCTCAAAACACATTCAAACTGGTGTCCTTGTCATTCAAGTTCTCCCTCCTTCTTGTAGAGACTGCAGTGGGTTAATGGAAGGAGTGAGTGGGCGCCTCCACAGCCATCATGTGGCTATAGAACTGACATTCACATGAAATGAGTAATTGTCAATACCACTAAGAATCTCTGCTTTGTTTATTTTATTTTTTTCTACTTGCAAGCTCAATGCATCCACGTGAGAGCTAACAAACTCATTAACTATTTTATACAAAGACACTAATTGCAATTTAAAAAGCCACATGTGTTGGAAATTAACCTTTAATTGCCATTTTAACCTGTGTGTGTCATCTTGTGTGTCTGTAACATAGCCAATGTAAACTTTTGATTCCGACCATTTGGGTGATTATGATTTTAAAAGGGACTAAACAACTATGTGATAATAAATGGCTTCATGATCACTATCGTTCAATAAAAGATCAGTCATATTTCAAAACCAATGTAAAAATTTTACAATTTCTGCCAGGGTATGCAAACTTTTGAGCACAACTGTACATAATGAGAGTACTCATTTATTTGCAGTCCAGAAGCCTAGAAATCAGGATAAACCTGTCTACACCAATCCTACCTGGACACGTTCAAAGATATCTGCTTGTTCATTATCTGACAGCATCGACAGTTGCCTCTGTATAACAAGCTTGGCTCTTGGTGGGTAAAGACCTGGAGGAAAAAATGAAAATTGAATATTTCAATAAAATTGTGGGAGATTAAACATTTGCAGTATGTAATGTATCACAACTCCACATTTATGGTAGTTTTTTTTATCTATATAGATATATATATATATATATATATAGATATATTACTAGGCACGAATGAAAATTTCAAAAGAGAAAGTACATACTTATGTGTGTAAGTCAGATGACTAGTGTGTTCAATGTCAATGTGGATGTATAATGGAATTTGCATGTGTGCAAACTATATGTATTTGTTTGTGTGTTTTTGTGTGCAAATTGTCAGCACATTTCTGCCTCTCCAAGCCAAATATGCTTTAATTGAAGCTTCCTTTACATCACTGTTCTTTTGCCCACCACCCCCTCCCATATTTGCAACACAACATCTATGCAACATACTCCCTGATTTAAACTCCCCATAATTTAAACTCTGGGTTGGTAACAAATAAAACAAGGACACCTAACACAGCTCAATGTCTGGGCCCCCGGGGACCACCCTCAAGTCCGTCCATATGGCCGTACCTTAATCCGCCTACAGTTCCCACCCCCAAGTCTGCCCACAAAGATGTAGTGTGTATAGAGTGGATGCAGAGTGTGTTTAGTGGTGTGTTTGTGTAGTGGATGCAGTGTTTGTGTAGACGATGTGGTGTGTGTAGTGGATGGAGTGCATGTGTGTAGTGGATGCAGAATGCAGCCCCTATCCTGACCACATATTTACTCACACACAACCTGCATCCAGTACACACACTGTAAATGGATGTGGTGTGTGTGTATTGGATACAGTGTGTGTACTGGATGCAGGGTGTGTGTTTGAGTAAATATGTGGGATAGGATAGGGGCTGCATTCTGTTTTTTTCCCAATTTCAATTTCTTTTTATTATTAATGTATACATTTTATTCCCCCCTCTATACTTCTTATCTGTGAGGGGTTGGCATTACACTCCCTAGTGGTCAGGTGGCATTGTGCAGGCTGCCAGGGCCCACAATGCTTTTCCAGCTGGTGATCTACAAGTCAGGGTTTTACTTAGCACTGAGCAGTGTTTGTGTGTTTGAATATAAGCATGGTTTTCTTATGAAGTATGTGTGTGTGTGTGAATGGTGGCTTTTGAATGCAGGCATATATTTATGTGTAGTGTATACACGGCCACACTGATAAACACAAACTCATACACTGATACACATACACAGACACACACACACACACCAACATGCATGCAAATACACAGATACACACACTGACACACAGATACACAGACACACACTCATAGATACATACACTGACATACACACAGACTGACAGACACAAATTTCATAATTTTTATATTTGCAGCTATGCTCCTGTTAGTATACTTTTTGTCTGCAGGAGGGCGACTTGCTGGTGGAGGATGATGTGTGTGCACCCTGCAGCTGCAGCTCACTCCTATCTCCCACCATGCTGCCTTGCTGTTCCTCCTCCTCGCATGGTCACACTCTCTCTCTCTCTCTCTGAGGAAATGAAAGACTGTCACTTACTCCCTGACGATATTACAGGAGTCATGTCGCACTATCAATGTGCCCTGGTGCCTCACCGGGCCCCTTTTTTTCAGCACCCATTGGGTGGCCCCAGGCCCCCCGCCTGCGGGCTCCGGTGTAGTTGCGAGAAATCCAGCAACCCCAGATGATCATTTCTGCCTTGTCAGTGAGGAGGCAACTACAATGCACAGTCATTGCATGACATCGTGCAGTGTCTTAACTCTGTCCTGAGTAGTCAAGTCACGTGGAGACGTGTAGCTGCTTATTAAACACACCTCCTATTTAATAAAAGTGTTTGTCCCAATCAACTCACTTGTGGGTTACAAAGTGCCTGGCCACTCCGCACCACCAGCAATCCATCAATATGAAACAGACCATTTTCTACAACCTTGTGGCTGTAAGCAATGGCATGTGCACACTAGGTTTACAATGCTAGATTTAGTGAATATACCCAAAATTTGTTCAGATTGTTAAGCAGTTCCTGAAACGTGTCTATAGCTCACTGCTACTTTGTTCTTGTTTTCCACCTGTTTGTTTTAAGTGCCAATTATGTGAACATGTTCTATTTAAAAGGTTTTATTCCCAGGGCACTGCTTTATTTATTATTTCAGCAGCATAACCCAAAGATCAAGCATTTGACAACAATAGTCGCTTAGAGCTATGCTTCTCTTACTTAATGGGAACCACTGTAAAAATAAATATTGTGCAGTATATTAGAAGGGCCAGACTTTCTCAAGAAAGGAGAACTAAGAGTGGAGCAAATCAACATACCCAAAAAAGATGTAGGAGATAATGCTAAGTACATTGGCAATATTTTAAGCATATCAAAACTGTAACATACAAAATATTTACATTTTTAAAATAGGTTATTCTGGTTGCTAAAGAACCTTTCTTATACCACAAATAAGGTTGGCCTCGGAGAAAACGAAATTTATATACAATGCAGTCCAAAAGGAGGGGGCGAGTACGAGAGGTGGGCATGATGTGTCACGACCAATCACATGCAAGCTCCCCTACAGTGGGCATGTCAGTTCAGCGCCCCTCCAGGGCAACCAAGAGGCAAAGTGCTTCTGACGTGGGAAAGATGCCTTACATTTACCACAAGATTGTATTGTGTGTATGTGGGAAGGCTGTCTGTGGTACTGAATGTGTAGATTGGCTGCTTGTGGTGTTTCATGTGTGTGGAGGGGGCTGCTTGCGGTGTTTTTGTGAGTGGATAAGGTAGTTTGTAGTTTAATGTGTGTGTGCGGGAGAGCAAAAGCTACTTTTATGCTGGATACAAAAATCTGAATTGAAACAAGAATAATAACTTTAAAAAAAAACAACTTATGCTCAACCTGCTCAATTCTCTGTCATTAGGGGTTTACTTTTTCACTTTTGTTTATGTAGCCCTAGCCACACGTCCCCTGGCTGTGACTGGCACAGCCTGCATGAAAACAAAAAGGTTTCATTTTCAATCAGATGTTAACTTACTTTGAAACTTTAATTACATACAGGAGGCTCCTGCACGGTCTAGCATTTTTTTCACAGAGCAGGAGGTAAGAAATGATAAATTAAACAGAATTTGCAATAAGGGAAGTGTAAATATTAGATGACTGTACAGGAAATGTTTAGGAAGGCTGTGTAAGTCACATGCAGGGAGTTGTGGCTGGGGATGTATAAACAACGTGATTTAACTCCTAAATGGCAGAGAATTGAGCAGTGAGACTGCAGGGGCATGATCAATACATCAAAACTGTTTTATTAAGCTAAAGTTGTTCTGGTGACTATAACCTCCAGTTATTAGGACAGATTGAATTGTGAAGCCCATCTCTACAAAGCAGAAACTAAGTATTAGTAATTGAAGGGTCTAGATTTTTATTTTATTTTTTATTTTTTTTAGAAGTTTATCTGTGTTTTGAGATAGCAGAGAATAAATGCATATATACAAAAGACCATAGCAAATTAAGGAAGTGTCTAGATTCTTGCATTCACAGTACATACCTTCGATTCTTTCACAGAGTTTGTGTAATGCATGCATGGGGCAAGCCTCACACAGCTTCACCTGAGTCTTGGCATTCTGGAGGGCAGCAGCAGTGCTGAATGCTTGCTTCAGAGTAAGCATGACTTCATCAACCTAAAAATAAAACATC
The DNA here is from genome assembly GCA_933207985.1 of Pelobates cultripes. Lineage (NCBI taxonomy): Eukaryota > Metazoa > Chordata > Amphibia > Anura > Pelobatidae > Pelobates > Pelobates cultripes. Next base: position 303,140,836 of record OW240912.1, on the reverse strand, counting down.
AATAAAGAAAAGTGCATGTTATACAGACTTTTGTAGGATGGGTTTAATGCAACTCTATGAGGAGATGCTAATTGGTGAAGAGCGATAGCCTCCCAATGCTTTCCTACAGAAAAGAATTGGATTAGCTGAGATCATCAAGACTGATTATCTCAGCCAAGGAGACGGGCCCAGCTGCAGCAGAACTGGCAAGGTGTGACAATAAAATTGAGTAAAAACACCTTTCCCATATTATGGGAGGGGGGTTGGTCACCTAACCAAACACATTCACTGACAGGCACACACACTCACTGACAGACACACAAATTCTCCCACACACTCACAAATTATTATTTCACCACCTTTGGAAGACCTGAAGGGAGCACTGCGCGTGAGTAAACAGAGCAAGAAGAGCTCCATCACTGCCCGCCTCCATTGCTCACAGCCTCAGAGGGCACTGAGGTGACCAGTGCTGAACGTGAAGACAAAAACCCAGGCACTAAGTCAAGATTCCTAGACGCCATGGATTTTTGAGCCGGTCCATAAACATTACAACAGACTTTAGCAGGCAATATAATCATATCATATTATTCTCACAATATCAGTTTTATAAAGTAAAAAAATATTTCCAAACGTGCGTTTACCAAAATGGCCAACATATTTTTGATAGGTTTATCATATGATTCACCTAATGTATTTCATTTGTTCCAGTTTATGCTGGTAAAGTTGCTTAAGTGATCAGTACTGCTCCATTCACAATTAAATTCAGTCTATAAATAATATTTTTTTAAATAAAGTCTAATTAAATTGTATTGGGAAGAAAATTTAATAGCTGCTGCTTCTAGAGCTCTGTTCTGCGTGTGAGAAATCAATAACTATGACTGCAGTGAAAGCAGTCCAATCTTAGTAATTGCAATTATGAATGGACATATCTGCTGTTGTTACTAGCTATAGCAGTGGAGTGTTATATTCCCACATGTTAAACACCAAACAGAATGGATAAGCACTTAATATTCTTAGAATCCCAAACTAGATAGAAATGTATGCGAGATGAATACTCTTTGTGGTGTTCTATACATAATGGTGATTAAGTACAGATGATTAAACCATTCCAGTAAACATGTGTAATATGGAATGCTCAAAAAGTATTAAAGAGACATAAAACAAGGTTAACTGTTTCACACAACAAGATAGCATCACTTTATAAGTTTCCAGAGGCAAAAGCCATACACTGATCAGCCACAACATTAAAACCAACTGGCTAATATCGTGTAGGCCCCCATCATGCTAAACCAGCTTTGATGCATCAAGACATGGACTCCACAATATATCTTTAAGTGTCATGTGGTATCTGGTACCATGACATTAGCAACAGATCCTTTAAGTCCTATAAGTTGTGAGGTGGGCACTTTCGGTGGTGGACAGAGGTCATCATGGGCACTCTGACCGGTCTGTGGCAGCAAACTGCATGTACTGCGTGTTCTAAGACCTTTCTGTCATGGCCAGCATTAAGTTTTTCAGCAATTTAAACTACAGTAGCTCTTATGTGTGAATGGACCAGGCAGGCTGGACATTGTCCCCACATGCATCAATGAGCCTTGGGCACCCATGACCTCGACTACAGTTCACTGGTTGTCCTTTTGAGATTTGCCATTTAAGAGATGATCTGACCCAGTTGTCTAGCCATCACTATTTAGGTCCTTGTTAAAGTCACACTTTAATCTTTTCATTTGTCCATTTTTCCTTTAACACAAGAAATGTAACAACTGACTGTTCACTTGCTGCCTAATACATCCCACCTTGTGAGAGGTGCAAATGTAACGATATAATCAATGTAATTCACATCACCTATTAGTGGCTTTAATGAACATTACATTTTCATATTTTTGGATTTTTCATTATTTCCAGTTTTTTCAATTTATATAGTTTCATCCTGTGTATGTGTATCCTTTTGGTGGGAGAGCTCAATGCGGATTGGCTTAGGGCAGTCCGCGAAAGCCTCCCCTTTGATTAAACTACTATTTTTGACTCTGGGTTAGACTGCCACCATGAAAGGTTTTCTTTTTGCCCCAAGGAAGTCCCAGCAATTGGAACGAAAACACATAGGACTTGTACATTGGACTGCACTTTGTGAGAGCTACAGTGTTGGTTTTATTGACTGCTTTTGCTTATATGTTTTTTGTTAATTTTCTTTTCTACTTTCCCTATCTACTATATGTGCTTTTAATATTTTTGAATATTGTAAGTGCATATTATATTAAGTTGCATTTGCTCTTGGCCATTAGTGCTTTAATTTTTTTTCCTTTACATGGATATATCATTAAGGAGACAAATAGCCTGATTCAGAGATTTGTTTGATGGGCCTAATATTAATGATCAGTTTGAGAGAGCAATTTTTAACCTATCATATTTTTCGGTACGCATACAGTATTATCCTACGAGTCTCTCTATTCCATTTGTATTGCAGATTTTGTTTTGGCTTTAATGTTGTGTCTGATTAGGGTGTAATGACATGAAGGGGTGCTGCCCTGCGACAGCACTGTCCCTTTAAATGTAGGAACCAACTTAGCAGAATAATAATGAAAGGACACGATGAATGGAGCAATAAAGAAAATATGTATTAAAGAAAACCAAAAGGATATAATATACAAAAACAAAATATGTACAATGCCACAAATATAAGTATATACAAGAAATCAATATAAACACAATTAGAGCAGGCAGAGAACACGTGATAGTCCTTTAGGCAAAAGTAAAGGCTTTGGGCAGGATCGTGCAGCCACCACAGAATCTAAGTGGGGCACGGATACTAAGCCACCAAGCACCAAATGAACACCAAGGAGCAAGGCCCAAAGCAGGTCACTGGTAAATAGGCAGCAAGGTCAGAATCACTGGAATTTAAGTTAGGCAGGAAAACTGTAAGTGAACACTGGAACAGGAGGCACAGGACCAGGCATAGACGAGAATGCTGGGCCAAAAGGAAGTCGGAACAGATCAGGATACACAAGATACAAGACACAGAAGCCAGGAGCCAGGAGCCATAAACACAGGAAACAGAAAGCAACGATCTGGCAAGGAGCAAGGGGAGAACCCAAACTAAATAGGTGCTAAACAAGGACCAGGTGAAGTGCTTAATGAAGAGAAATCAGGAAGAGTGCCAAACAAAAACAGTGGTGAGTGTGAGTATTGCACGAGGGCAAATCAACTAAGGAGTGTCGTGACATAGGGTATGTTTTACTTGTAAACATTGCTTCACTCTTTTGGCATTAATGTAAATCTACAGCAGGGAAAAAATGTTGTTGTTTTTTTTAAAATAGCATGTCAGCCTTACTAACCAATTGTACATAACAATTACTGATTAGTATTCTATGGACTCAGATTGAATTATCTAAATGGAAATCACAAATGGATGGATATTGCAAGGTCTTCTAGGCAACTAAAACTAGATTACAATATAACTGTCTAATGTTACTTTTATTATTGATTGACTTAAAAACTGAAAGTTGTTTCTTTCCATGTCTAACTTAATTAACATTTTTCCCAGACAAAGTATTCAGAGCTGCAGTAAGCACTACCCTTATATAAACCCGAGGATATGATGACCTTAAGAACAGAAATGATTCAGTCTTGATTTAGTCTTGTAATATAATCAGACAATCTATCTGGAGGCAAAGTGTTCTCCCTGTAAAATTCTATGTCTGCGGGTCACAACAGAGCTTATTTAGTTTACATACTATGCAGATTTTTCATTTTATGTCATATAACATGAATAGATATTAATTCTGTAAGCCATACTAGGGATTCTGTACATGTAGTCCTACTGGTCTCTGCTCAATGTTTCTGAACTATGTTTAGACAAACTGAAATACGGTTATTTATAAAAACAGATATCTATTGTAAAACTAGTTACACAGCATTGCATGTAAGCTACACAGGAAAGTGTAGAATTCAGGTGAGGTTATTGAGTAAACTTAGGACAGTCCTGAATTGAAAAGGGAATTCCAAATTTTAATCCAAATATGGAAGCAGGAAAATAGCCATATTGAAGAATTTTTAACATTTTGTCTATTTTGAGCATTGCTCCATAATTCCAGATTTAATGAATACTCTCATTGTGCCTCCATCATATGACTAAACAACCAAGTTCATTAAGAAAATAATACTATTTTAAAGTAACACGATAACGTTAGGAATACAAACAATGGTTTAATTACCTTTTTCCAGTGGCCAGGCTCCTTTGTGCTGTCTTCCTCTCCACCTCATGCAAAGTCATCGAGAAGGCATGGCCTCCTCTGTCCAATCCAATGCTCCTAATAGAAGAGCATTGGGCACCCAATGTGCATGCATGGTGAACACCATGCATTCAAGCACCCACATAGAAAAGCATTTCATTCAATGCTTTCCAATGAGCTTCATCATCAAATGACCAAGTTGTACATATGACAGTATGACAGGCACTAGTGTTGGATTGTTGCATTGTTTAAAGGACCCAGACCACTTCATTTAGATTAATGGGACTGGGTGGAGAAGTGTTTCTTTAATGCCTTAACTCATGTTTTTAATGTAATCTCTAATTTCTATGTTAAAAGTGAAGGTGACGCTTGGAGTGTTTTCAGTGAGATCACAATCCACAAGCATTACAACTTTTTTCTGCAGTTCATTCCACCAACATTAGAAATCATTATTGACCTAAACCCAGGCTTAGGCATTACCATGACTTAACTTACTAAAGACTGATAGATGAAAATATAATTATATTTGCATTATTGTTTTTTTAAAGAGATTTATGGAAATAAATGTTCAGGGCTCAGTGACACTTTAAAATAGAATATCATACATATGATATCCATCCGCTTGCATAAAGATTAGATAAACGAGATGATTAAAATGCAGCACTGTCATATTTAAGGAGTCTGAACGTCATTCAATTTATGTTTAATAATAAATCTTCTCTGCATTTAATTTCAGCAACTAAAACAAAATCACATTAAAAGTATTGTCTTTTCAGTATTACTTACCAAAGCTTCTGAGGCACATTGAAATACATAGCAAATATACTGGTTTATCCCGGGCTCCAAACATTCACGGCAGACAAACCCAAAATGATCAATGTGTTTAATACCCTGGAAAATGGAAAACAGAAAACACTGACACCACTAGGACAAATATAGACTAGGACAGACACTGCATAATATTAATTTACTACGCACGGCATAAAGATTGAATGTTTAAAATGAAATACTGCCTTGACGTAATTTCTCGTAAAAATACATAGCTCAGCAGTAAAAAAGTGAAAATATATAGCAGCTTTTTTTCAATTTTTTTTATTTTTTATTAATTAAAGTGTTTGCAATTAAAACTGTTCGAATACTCGTAGAAAGAACATGATTACCTAACCTTTGCTTGACATCTAAACATTTGAATTGCCTGTTTTATAAGTGATAGGGGAAATTGTGTAATTTAGTTTTTGTTAGACAGAGAATGGAAAGCTTCTTACAATAATCTGGTAATTCAGTGGAAGCAGCTAAATCTATAATCCAGTCACCTTCACCCTTTAGAGAGCTGGACAGCCATTCAGCTGTATGCATTCAATACTCCCTGCCTGCTTCCATGTATGATCACATGAAGGTGAATGAATGAATGAATGAATGGCACTAGCAGGACACAATAGTTATCATTATGTACTAAGAATAACCTATTTTAAAAACACAACAAGCAATTGCATTGCTTACTACACTAATGGCAAAAGCTCCTTTTAATGGTAAAGGCATGCTAGAAAAGCTATATTACTGGGTCCCACAGTATTTATTACATTAATTTATGTCCATGCTATTATTATTATCAGGGTTATATACTAAAGAAAAAATATAAAGTGCATTTCAAATTTAAGGCCAACATAGCCAATATGGAAGCATAGCTGATATTTAGAATTTTTCCAGTTTGAATTTTGAATTTAAGGCAAATGTAGCCACTTTGAATTCTCGTTTTAATGAGTGACCCATTATATGTTATCCATAAACCCACTGTCACATTGCTGCTTGCTCTGAATAAAAGGTAAACATTTACAGCATAAGTTATTATTCCTTGGTGATCTCACTACTAAAACTAGCTCACAATTGAAACACTTAAAAAGTTACTACAAGCACCATGACCACCTGACTGATTTGAAGTAATTATGGTGTTTGGAGTTGGTCAGGGCTAATCAAAGTGAATTAAAAATCTATTTCAAATTTAAGGCCACAATAGCTTCTTTAAGTCAGGATTCCTGACTTCATTCATGCTACTTCATTTTGAAATTCACTTTGAATTCTCACTTTAGTAAATAACCCTGTGTATATAGCATTTTACTAAGGAGATGTTACCCCACCTACAGCAGCTTTAGCCAACCTGGATGGAGAGTTTGGGGCCAGGATATTATTAATGTTGTGCATATTGTGCATTGGCCGTCAGCACTCATAGCATGCCAACCACTGACAAGCAACAGCGCACACACACTCCTCCCATCCACCTGTCCTCCCCACCTCACTCGACTTACGTCACTGTAGGAAGATCTGGCGGCACGGAGAACATATCGCAGGTATGTTTTTGCTTTATTTCTATTACTGGAGGAACCATACCAGCAAGACTTAATCCATCCATAAACAGAACTTTATTCAAACTCTTATTTGGTTGGAGTAACCAAGGTCTCTACATTCAGTCAGTACTGACTAATAATTTAAACTGTACATCTTAATTTATCCAATAAAGTAACAAATTCATTCTTAGAGCCTTTGTATTTTCTTTTATTAAAAAAAATGGAAGAAATACAATATTTGACAACTGTAGAACAAAATTGGATCAATTAGAACAGTCAAATGCTTAAAGGGACTTGCATCACTTTAAGACAACTGTCTCATCCAAATGTTATAGTTTTGAATGAGGCAGTTGCCTCACTCAGAAGGCTATAAAAAAAGCAGGTAGCTAAGATATATATATATATTTAAATGTACCTGCTCTTCTTTCTCATGTTAACCACACCCACTCTAACTCATCTGTGTCCTATCCCGAGGAATACTGGAAAAGACATACCTTTAACAATAAACGTACCTGAGAGCATGATGATATATCTTTAAAGTCCTTTTCAAGCACCACACTTTTCGTATCTGGACTAATGAGATTAATTTCAAATCGCCCAACCTGCAGAGATAAATTAATAAATAAAAATAGCATCAGGTGGTTATATTAAAGGGACACTATAGTCACAAAAACAACTTAAGCTAAATTAAGTTGGTGTATAGATGTTTCCTCTGATGTTTTACTGCTCAATTATCTGTCATTTAGGAGTTAAATAGTTTTTTTGTTATTGTTTTGCAGCCCTAGCCACACCTCTACTGGCTGTGATTGACACAGTCAGCATGAAAAAAAAAAAAAAGCCAACTCAGTGATAAAATGCACAATAAGTTAATGGATGTCGCTTAATAGATCTATCATTATATGTGAATATATAAACATAAAATAGTAGCAACCTTATAAATGTCAAGATTCTAAAAGAACACTGCCACTAAAAGTTTGAACAAAATCATTGTCTGAATAGTCTAGTCAAGAGTGCTTTAGAATAAGGTAGTTAACCTAATTTTATTGTGCTCAAAGACTCATTCAATTATGGAAGTACTGCAAATAAAATCTCAGTTGTATTATATTTTAATATGTTAATTTTAGAGAAATTAGAAATATAGTTAAGAGACATTGGGATGTGGTATTGAAACATTGGTAACTGTCTAATATTTTACCAGAGAAACCTTATATCACTTTTAGGGGGGCAACTAACATTAAGACCATCCTTACAAGGGACAAATTAATTTAGAATAATACGGTTAATTTTTAAATTTTTTTTTTTTTTTTTTTTTTTTTGAACGTGCATGAGATTACAATACATCCTGCATTGCCACAACAGCAAATGCGAGGATTTGCAGTACATTCAATGATACATGTAGGTTGACATTGAGAACTGTTAGAGACAATACTTTGCATCATTTGAGAGAACAGAACGAAATTTTATATTTAAAGTATGGTAACTAGTTAAACATAACACTTGTTTGTCTGGACTGAGAGTGTCTTAGTGACGAGTCGTGTTAGGCAAGTTAGTAAGAACGATTAAGCCTCACAACACTGATGGAGGAAAAACATGAGTGACCAAAGTAATGTAGTGGAGTAATATAGTGGCACATTGTTAAGTTATATATATCCCGCAGGCTAAACAGGCTAGACAGTAAAAGTCTGTAGTGACTAGTGAAGGGAAGTAGCTAAATTTGGTTGTAGACCTGATGATGGCAATTTAAGCAAGGTAGGAGTATATACCACTTGCGGCTGCATGGTTCTGTTTGGTTATGGTCTGAGCATTTTAGGAGTTCTGGCAGTGGGCTCCCTTTTTTTTTTGTTCCGTTTTTTTCCGTTTCCCTTTCCCTTTCCTTTTGCACAATTTTAGCATATAAACAGCATTGAGGTTGTACGTAAATTGCGGTTAATTTTTTTAATAGAAGAAAAGTATTTTTTTGTGCAACAAATTTCATGGTTACAAATACAGTCAAAATTAAACACAAAAGGGGGAGTGTCCTGGACTCTGAACCGAGCAGACGCATGCATTAGTTGCTCCGCACCGAACAGGCCTAAAATTGAGCACTAACGGACCAATCTGCCCATAAAAGACATCATGTCACAGCCTAAGGGCAAGAGAACTAATGACAGGCATGACAAAACAATTTGTTTTGCCTCCAGAACCGGGCAGGGGAGAAATCTCCCACCGCTGGAATTGAGCCAGAGATCTCAGACGCGGCACAACACTCACCACTTCCTGACGCCTCTGTCACCCATGGTGTCCTAAGGGAGATGCTGGAAGAAATGTCCAACATGATCCTGGCTACCCTGCAAGCCGCAATTGGGGACGTCTGTAAGGATCTCCAGGAGATGGGCACGCACACCTCTAATATGGAGGATAAAAGGGCAGAATTCGCCAATGCTTATAATGATCTGGTAGGCAAAGTAGGAGGCATAATAATCCAGATGGATGCATATGAGCTCAAGCTGGCAGACTACGAGGATCGTGCGAGGAGGTACAACCTCTGTATTAGAGGGATGGCAGAATCAATTGCCCAGCAAGACCTGTCAGCGTTTGCCACGGGTGTCTTCCGAGTACTGGCACCGGATTTACCACAAGAGCTATTCCTGATGGATAGAATCCATAGAACAGCAAGGCCCAAATTTCTCACGCCAGAAACGCCTCGAGACATCCTGCTCCACTTACACTATGTCCACACGAAGGAGGCGATAATGAAGGACCAGGAAGGACCTACCTGACCCCTACACTGGACTGATGATCTTCACAGACATCTTGGCATCTACTCTCAAGTGACGGCGATCATTCCAGAACAACACCGGATCCTTACGAGAGCATCACCAGCCATATCGCTGGGGATATCCTGCTAAACTATTTGTGACCCGCAATGGGAAGCTCACAGTGATATCTACACCCGAGATATCCCCCTGAGTGGAGATGTTAAGCCCGCTCTCAGAAACCATACGGCACAAAACCACAAGTATACCAATCCCCACGACAAGGGACTTTGGTTAAATCTCTCCTAAGCGAATTGGTGTTAATTAAAAAAAAAAACACATCATTAAATAAAAAAATAAAATAAAGAAAATAAAGAAATATGTATATATGTATGTGTATATATATATATATATATATATATATATACACACACACACACACACACACACACACACACACATTTACACAACAAAAACAACAGAAAACAAAACATATATTCAAGGGGAGAGATAGTTTAAGAATGGTATGGTATTTCGTAATTACGTGCAACGCTAGCAGCTGGTTCTACGATTTTAGTTTACAGCAAATGTACCACTGTTTATCAAAGGATGTTATTATACTCTGTTTGTCAAGCTCTGAAGGGCCCCGGGGGGGGTTAACATAACTCCCCCTATGGCCTTGTGCGACCCCCAACATGGTTCAAGAACACTATGCCTTCCCCTCTTTTTGACCTAATTTGGGGGGGGGGGGGTCCACTCTCTTTGGGTTTATTGCCCTCATACTGAGCCTTTACTTGGGCAATGGTTATGTTATGAAGCCACGTGCTTCGGCCCCCTAGGCACTAGCTTACAGTGCCATGTCAAATACTTAACTCTACTGTTTTGTTTTTCCCGATTTCCCTTTTTTAGTTTTTGCTCAAGGCGAGGTGGGTGGCCTATATCCCCCACTCAATATGACCCTTGCGGATGGAGACCTAAATCCAACAAACTTGCCCGCTAGGGAATCTCAGCAGCAGCAAAGAGCCAGAGCTACCGCTCACATTTGGAGTAAGACATTCGTCTTGTTTGAGCTGGGACGAGTGCTCCCCCCACAAGATTTTGATCCGATGTTCATTTCGTTTGCAGACATTTTGGTACCTTTAAACCTCCATGAAAGTTTGTACACTGAATGTATATGGATTAAACCTACCTCTTAAACGCCACCTATTGAGCAGGGAACTTAAAGTTCAACTAGCAGATATTGTCTGCTTGCAAGAAACACATTTTCAAACTAATGACTATATACCAATATTGCAAAATGACTACCCTATTCAATTCCATGCTACCTCACCATTCAAATCGAAAGTCGTCTCCATTCTACTGAGTAAGAATCTCTTGTTCACTCTCCACTCACAAGACATAGATGCCCAAGGGAGATCTGTCATAATTGTGGGACTGATAAATAATGTCTTGTATAATAATGTCACAATCACTAATCTTTATACACCGAATGCAAACCAAAGAAACTTTCTTCACAAAATATTGCAAAAACTGACATCTGTGCAAGAGGGTATAACAATTGTAGGTGGTGATTTTAACCATGTCTTGGACCCAAAATCTGATACCACGCTGTCCCACCACAGCCCCAGGCATAAAACCTTCAAAAGGCAATGTAAACAACTGCAAAAACTTCTTGGCACATATCACCTCTATGATGCATGGAGGATTACCCAAACTACTGCTAAGGCATACACTCACTTTTAAGCAGTACATAACACCTATTCCCACATCAATGGATTTTGTATCCATGGGTCTACACTGAACCAAATCGTTAACTGCGAGATAGGTCAAATCACGTGCTCCGGTCAAACTAACGCTCGAGGACCACTACAATTTTAAAAACCGCAACCCTTGGAGACTTAATGTCTCCTTGCTATGTGACACACAGTTCACAAACTCTCTCGACAGGCAAAAACAACTCTAATTCCAGGAAAACCATATGCAGGACACATCCTCAAACACTATATGGGTGGCACACAAGGCAGTAGTATGAGGTCTCCTTATATGCAGAGCAGCCTATTTACGTAAAACACAAGACCAAATTAACAAATGGAGAACAGAACTATATGACCTAAATATCCAGAACCAATTTCCCCCCTCGCCCGTCTAAAAAAAACCAAATACACACTACCACCAAACAGTTACACCAACACTCCCTAGAGAAAACTGGATATGTGATGGAATTTCGGTGAAATGTAAATTTAGTAGGCCGAGATTTCCACTTGGCATATGTGTATGTTGTATCAGTTAGTTAGTTACACGTAGCTAAGATACTGTCATCAATGTACTGAGCATGTGCAGGAATGCAGAAACTGAAATCACATTCCTTTTTCCTGTGTTTCGGATGAGCCATGTGGTCTGCCCATATAAGGAAATCCAAATCCTGCCCACCGATTGGTTAAGGGTATGTGCGGGTGGAGCTATTAATGGGAGGAGTTATAGTTCTACAAAAAGCATGTACTCCATGTTTTGGACCTGTTTTGGAACGTTATTTCATCTGCGACCCGATCGGTATGTTAATAAAGACCTCTTACTTCCTGAAAACCCGCATCCATCTCTCTGTGTCTGGCTTCTGCAAGTTTACTCGGTTACAGATACATGTTGCTGAAATGAAAAGCAATAAATTGTTCCCAGGGCAATAGGACAAGCAAACTACTGTCCCATAGATTAAAAGAAAAGCAGACCCACTCCAAAATAGCATTTCTCATATCCCGAACATGGGGAAAAATCATGATCCCGAAGGCCAACAGTGATGCGTTTGTTTCATACTATGCAGAGCTCTATAACATTGATCAAGACAAAGATGTATCCCAACCAACTGCAAATACCATACATGAATACTTGGAAAAGATCTGATTGCCTACCCTAACCTCCAAGCAGCAGCTGCACCTCACTAGCCCCATCACAGAGGAGGAAATCGTTAAGGTGATACAATCACTGGCATCGGGTAATTCTTTTAGCACCACACCTGCTTACCACCTTTAATGAGGCAATCTCCCAGAAAACGCTACACAAAGATATTCTCTAGGTCACACTGCCCAAACCTGGCAAACTGCCCACACATCCACAAAATTTCAGACCATGGCTAAGCTATTTGCCAAATGATTAGGATCCATCTTACCCCGTATTACACACACCGACCAAGTCTGGTTTGTGGCAGGGAGACAGGGTACCGAGAATACACGGACAGTATTACATATCTTGTACAGTATGAAACATTTCCGTTGAGAGGGGGCTCATTGTATCCTTTGATGCGTAGAAGGCCTTTGACCGTCTCCACTGGGGATTTTTGAAAGCGGTCATGGCCAAATTTGGAATCCCAGATGGCTTCCAAGCAGTAATAAAGGCTCTATATAGCACACCGACGGCAAGAGTGCTCAATGCCGACTTCCTTTCAGACCCGTTCAATATAACAAACGGTACGCAACAGGGGTGTCCGCTCTCCCCTCTCTTGTATGTAATGGCATTGGGGCTACTAGAAAATAGCATTCGCGCAAACTCCGACATACAAGAAGTGCAAGTAGGCAACCGGGTATATAAGGAAAACCTGTTTGCTGACTATGTCTTGCTCACGTTTAAGCAACCCTAAGTAACTCTACCGAACTTACTGAAAGAAATCACAATCTATGGCCAAAACTCCTACTACAAGTTCAACGTCACTAAGAAACAAGCCATGAGCATAGATATAGACCTGAACAAACTAGACAAATTACAACAATCTTTCGCATTAGACTGCAGAGCAGACTACGTCTCCTTTCTGGGACTAAAACTTACGAAAAACCCACAAGACCTATTTAAACATAATTACAAACCCTTGCAAAGGGAAATAGCAGATATAATACAAACCTGGCAAGGCAAGTTTCTCTCGTTGGTGGGCAGAATTGCCACCGTCAAAATGACCCTACTACCGAAACTTCATTATCTCTTTCGGACACTCCAAATATGATTGTCCAAACCATATTTGAGCCAAATGCAGAAATTATTCGCCTGATTCATATGAGCTAAACGGAAGATATAAGTGGCATCAAAAGTTTTACATAGATCTGGAGAAAAGTGCGGACTGGGCTTTCCCAACATAAAATTCTACTATAAAGCCGCATTGTAATCATCACACAATACAGACCACACCCCATAATGGATAGATATTGAGGCCTATTGGGCATAAAACGACGAAACTCCAGCACCTGATTTGGCTGCCGAAAATCTGGCCCTAAACCAACCACCAAATTGTTGCATAGCGCAAACTAGTTGACATACTTAGCATTCCTCAACATATTGAATACCTCATCCCTCTCAGCAGAAGACACACAGTGACTATGGTTGAATCTATAAATGCTACTATGTAAACTACCGCTAGCATGTGAATTTTAGATATTGCTGTCATACTGTACTTTCGTGTGTCAACCAGTATGATATTTACTTGATGTGTTACTACACTGACTATGATGTTCTGTGCATTGTATTTTGTTTTTTTCGCTCTCACTTCCCATTTTCTTTTCTGTACCCTAACATTAAAAGCAATACAAATTGTCAAATTCAAAAGAAAAAAAAATTAAACACAAAAAGGAGTTGATAAATTCTAGGTAAAAATTCCATAACAGTGAGTTTAGTATTGAAGATTTTATTAAAGGTTTTACTAGAAATGTTATTTAAAATTAAGAATATAATAAAGATTAAACAAACACGTTAATATTTTAAAAGAACAACATGTCAGCACATTTTAAAGGGATTCTATAGGGTAAGGAATGTAAAGCTGTAATTCTTATGCCACAGAACCCTCTTGCCCCGTCCCTTGCGCCCCCAGCCCCAGCACTGTAAGGGGCTGGGGGCACAAGGGAGGGGACACTATAACCCTTACTGTACTCACCAATACCAGTGTCGATGTCTCTCGGTGCTGGTTCAGGCACTCTGCCTCCTCTGACGTCACCTGATGGGGGCTAATGCGCATGCTCGGCGAGCACATAAGGTCCTCCCCATAGGAAAGCATTGCTGCAACATCCTCATGCAGAGTGTGAGGACGTCCAGCATCAGTTAGGCAACCAACAATCAACTAGCTTGTCTGAATGAATAGTCATTGAACTATTAATGCCTGGACTGCATAATGTCCATTTATTGACTATGTTGCTTAGCAATGCTCCTATGTGCTGATCTTTGAGGAGGTATAAGTATGAAGAATGGGACGAGTAAATCCGTGTTCTGATGAAGCTGACAAAACATTTCATTGCATTCAGATGTCACAACCCCACTACCCTGGAAGTTGCACTGCGAGTGTATGATGCTCAATGAGGCCTCAGCTTGGAGTGTACCTTTTGGTCTATTACTCTCGGTCAGTAGAGCAGAACTTTATCTGCTCGGTTTGTGAGTGACTGTTTTTTTTTAAATTTATTTTTTTAATTTAATTGTTCCTAAGGATATTATACTATTTCTGTGTTGTTGTTTTTTTCTCCTATATGTGCTGATGTGGATTTTATGTTGTAAGTGCAATATCCATTTTAATGTCTGTACACTTTTATAAAGTACCTATATATATTTACACTGCACAATTTTTGGAAGTGTGTAATTTGAAAGCACTGTTAAATCAGATAACTTACTTTAGAAGTTTTTATCTTATGTGTTGCAAATTAAACTTTAATCACACACAGGAGGCTCATGCAGGGTCTAGCAGGTTATAAGCAGATTAGAAATTCTCAATTAAATAGACTGTGCAATAAAGTAAGTGTAAACATTAGATCCCACTTTACAAGAAGAGTTTAGTAAGGCTGTGCACATTGCTTGCAGGCAAGTGTCATTACATAAACAAAGTGATTTAACTCTAAATAACAGATTTGCGCAGTGACAGTGCAGGGTTATGATCTATACAACAAAAACTGTTTCATTAAGCTAAAGTTGCTTTGGTGCCCATGGTTGTTTCGGTGCCCTTTACATATAATTCAATATTATACACAAGCCATAAACATAAGTAGGCTATTGTTATGAGCAAATAATGATAACGTACTGGAACTTCATGCTGATCTGTCACCAACCGGGAAACTAGCTTAAAGTTTAGCTGGAAGACAAGCGGTGAGGGTATATATCTGCCCCTACAGTCATACTGCTCAATTATTTGCCATTCAGGAGTTAAAACATTGTTTATACAGCCGTAGTCACTACTCCCCTGACAGTAACTCATACAGCCTGCCTACACACTTTATGAAAAAGAGCTCAAAGCTTTAACTTCCCTTATTGTACAGTCTGTTTAATTTAGAATTTCTGATCTCCTGTTCTGCTGGTTGCCTATAGAGCCTGCAACAACCTCCTGTGCATGACTAAAGTTTAATTAACAGAGCAAGAGATATGACCTTCAAAAGTAAACATACTGTGCATTAAGATTGGTTTCAAAATTATTATTTTTTCACAGAGGCTGTATGAGTCACAGCCAGGGGATGTGTGGCTAGTGCTTAGACAGAAACATAAGTGATTTAAATCCTAAATAGCAGATAATTAAGCAGTGAAACTGCAATGTTTAATCTCTTCAAAATCAGAGTAGCATAAATTCTAACAGTGCGACTTGTGTAACACGGTATTTTTGTTTCATGGAAATGGATGAAGTGCGGCCAAAGATAGGTCTGTTTTTCAATATACCCTGTGACTTTATGCATAAAATATTTCTAGATCATGAAGCAATTACAAAACACATTTATGACCAATAATATTATTTTCATTGAGATTTAAACAATCTTTTTCTAGTAAAAGAGCATGTATGACCCCAAAAGAGGGAATATGAAAGCTATGCTACAGGAATACAACATAAATTTAAAAAGTAAAACGACATAAACATGTTTTAACACGTGGAAACATTGGAAACCTGTTTCTCCACTTACTGGGTAAAGAAAAAAAAGTTTATTCCTTACAAAGTATTTTCTTTTACATCAATTAGATGTAGTCTACTTAAAATCTCATTACAACAGTAAACCCTATAAGCCTCTGGCACTCAAATGGTTACAAGATAGAAACAAGCATAGTTGCCCTTTCTTCCAGATTAGCACACACAGACATTGTCATGTTTGAACAGCAGCCTCATGATTATTCTCTCTATGCTGGCTGATGTGCTCTCTCAAGATCTGGTTGTTGCAGGTTTGATTTAAGTCATATCTTGATACGTGCAGAGTACACAAGAATCAAATTAGTGAATCAAGGTCACTGCAACAGCTCTTTTGGCAAGCTCGCTTAGAAACCATCAGCCTTAGCATTCGTATACAATCCTCTACTAAAAAATGTGAAACTTTTCATAAAAATTATGGGGGTAAAGTTAAAAAAAAAATGCTGTGTTTTTTTTCTATTGAAAAAGAGGCAATCTGATGGCTCCTGGTGTTATTATTTGGTTTATACATTTGCACATGCTCTTCCAAGACCAGGAAGAAGCCCAATAAACCTTTTTTTTATGGGATATGTAGTTCAGTCCTCATCCTCCGTTCACTCATCACATAGGATGAAGAACTGCTCAATAAACTTAGAGCCAGATGATTCTATTATGGTTTTATATCACGTTCACAGTTTTGTGAAACAGGCTTTGTGGGACATACCTCCAGACATGCCAGGTTTGGTAGGTCTGAAATCAGTAGGGATGGGCAGGGCAGAGGGGTCTGCGATGCAAACAAATGGCCTGTATTTCACTGCAAGTATTCAGCAAGCGCATTGTTTACTATGGTCCTCCCAACACCAGGTGAGAACACTGCTCTATTTATTGGGTGATCATGAGAACTGGCTGGAACTCTGCGTAATATGACATGACATTACCAACTTCTATTGAAAATAGCAACAACAAAAATTAAAAAGACGTTATTGTCTTGGCTTTCCTTCACACTGACTTGTTTTGATACATTTTCTCTTATTTCTGATAGATACACTAGAGAGATTCGTACAGGTTTACTGAATGACCGCCATACACTCTATAGAGAGCAGGGAAAGGGAAATGGATTGTGACATGCCAAATCTTCATCAAGATAGCATGAACATGGATGGACATAATCAGACAAAGTCATAAAAGATCAGTTTTCCATCTGGAAAAGGTGGATTATTTGTCCCTTGGGTACGCCATCCACACATGGAAAACAAAAAGGTTTTCAAGAAAAGGAAGACCCTACACAAGATATATCTCATAAAAGGCCCAGATTAGAAATTAATTACTCCCTTGATGATTGGAATAGAGAAGAACAGCAGAAAGGTAACAAGGTCAACAGTGATAAAGATGTTTACTGGAATCTAATGTCTTCACAATGCTTTCCAATCTAACAGATAAATTGCAATTTATTGCAGCAACAAAAGTACATGTTACTTTTTTAAAATGTAGATGAAAAAGATGATTTATTAACTAAACACTTCATAATGGATTTTTAAAAGCACAAATTAGTTTGTAATGTAATACGTGTGGCTAAGGTCTGTAGAGGGTGAGAGTGTGTGTGTTTGTGTGTATACGTGCAGTAATGTGTGTATGGGGGGTATAGTGTGTACAAGGGCTCTAGTGCATGTACTATAAGGGATCCAGAGTATGTTTAGGGTATGTAATGTGTATTCTACAATCAGGGAAGAGATTTCTAACCTCTCTCCCTCCCCTTCCAATACATCACCCAACCCCACTCACTCCACTGTTCTATGTTCATTCGCACCTACTACAACGGAAGAGGTTTCTGCTCTGCTCCGGTCCTCCCACCCCACCATCTGTTCCCTTTATCGCTACTGCCATTTGCCTCCAAGATCCTTGAGAGAGTAGTGTATGCGAGATTGAAACAGCTGTGACCAAAGTATCCAACGATTTAATCGCTGCTAAATCTCACAGCTATTACTCTATCCTAATTCTGCTTAATCTTTCTGCTGCCTTTGAAACTGTTGAACATCAAAAACTTTTTCTCATTCTCCATAATCTCGGTCTATGAGATACTGTTCTCTCCTGGTGCTCCTCCTACCTCTCCCAGCGCTCTTTTAGTGTTTCTTTCTCTGGCTCTGCTTCTGCCTCTTATTCCAAACCCCTCTCTGTTGGCGTTCCCCAGGGTTCTGTCCTTGGTCCCCTATTGTTCTCTCTGAATGCAGACACTGAAGTTTCCTCATAGAGATCCAGAGATTTAATTAATCTCTATGAGGAGATGCTGATTGGCCAGGGCTGTGTTTGACTTGCGTTGGCTCTGCCCCTGATTCTTGACAATTTCAGCCAATCCTATGGGAAAGCATTGTGATTGGCTCAGAGAATCACTTCTGATGATGACAGATCAAGGGCAGAACCAGCAGCTACAGACTTGAATAAAATATTTTACTATATTTAGGGAGGAAATGGCGGCCAGATGGTGGTTTTAACACTATAGAGTCAATAACACATGTTTGTGTTCCTAACCCTATAGTGTTCCTTTAATGTTGTTGTTCTGCTGTCCATGGCATGTTTCTGTAGGCTTTTTAATGTACACACTGCCTTTTCTCCGTTTACATTACAGCCTAGGAACACCTCAAGTAGCCACTCCTCGGATGGCCACTAGAGGTGTTTCCTGAGGCAGTGCTGTACAGTGTGCAGCACTGGAATTCAGCGTCTCCATTATGAGATGCTAATTGGTGCAGCTCGAGTTTTGCCGCACATTGGTGTTTTGGAGAATTGGAGTTTTGACGCACATGCACAATAACCTCCCAATGCTTTCCTATAGGAATTGTCAAATTTGATGATCTCAGCCAAGGAGGCAGAGCAGGGCAAGAGGGGAGAGTGGTCCCTGAGTCCTAAACGGCACTTAAAAGCTATAGCACCAGGAATACACTTTTGTATTCCTGACACTATAATGTGTTTTTTTTAGGTTTCTTTTTACATTCATTTTTAGCATCATAAAATGAGTATAGACTGTTACAATCAATATGAGAGGTTACTCTAACTACTTCTCTAACCACTTGGGCCTTGATGTAATATTTTTTGTATAAGCTGTTCAAATGATTTAAAAATGGATAAACTTTTACAGTTTTGTTTTCAAAATCTTAAAATGTAAAAAAATACATTATATATAAAAAATATCATATATTGAAATGTTATTTTTTTTTTCATAATATTAAATCATTTTAAAAGTGTATTAAAAAATATTAAATTGTGGCCTTATAGGTAAACTCCAAGCACCATTAGCACTTACTGCATCTTATTGTAGTTATTATCATGCTAGAAACCTGACCATGCAAATCTCTTCGGGGTACAGTTTGTGAATTTTCAGGAATATAAACTGTGCTATCAGTTCACATTCATTGGACTTAAAGGACTTAAATCCCACAAGGACTATAGCTTGCAATGTGTTCTCCCAGCTCTCTCAGTCCACTATTTCTGTCCAAGACAGACATTTAATAATGCAGAACCACTGCATTATCAGTGCTGAGGAAGTAAAGAGCCCAGGTTTTTATCAATCAGATCAAAAACTCTTTGACAGAAAAACTGGGGAGGCATCCATACACGTGTAGTGCTATAACCACTACAACAAGCTGTAGTACTTATAGTACTTAGAGGGTCCTTTAAAAATATTAACAATATTACTTTACAAAATTCTCTGCAATCCTAACATTCTAGAGATAATTTATCTGAAACGCTCAGTTGCTGATTAAAAATAAAAATAATACTATATAAATAATGCATCAGACAAAGAGGGGGAGTGCAACCCGGGAGAATCCAAAAATGAATATCAATCAACAGAGTATGTCTGATTGAAGATCAAACAACTGGAATCAAAATAAATAAATGAGCACAACTTTAACTGTTACGAATGTAATTAAATTAAATTAGGACCTTCCAAAACAGGGGAACTTTGATGTATTGGGCAAGTTGAAAATGCACTATAATAATATAGTCAACAAAAATAATGGTTTGTTTAGCATGTGTAAGACGTGGAATTAAAAAGGGAAATAGCCTTGCATTCAGTTCCAAAAAGGCTTATTTTATTGCTTTCAGATTGCAGCAGGTGGCACTGCAAGTCACAGAATCTCAAAAAAAAGAATGAAAATCATTTATATGAATTATTACATACCTGAAACAGCATTGTTCTGTTCTTTTCGGAGTCTGACGGTTGTACATGGCTTGGCGCACTTGCATGCCTCCTTCTTGGCTGTATTTTTCCATCAGTCACTCTTTTCTGGATAGTGACACTACTGCAACGAGACCTAAACTCCTGCTGGTCTTCAAATCCACTGTCTTCTAAAATCCTTTCAGGGAATGTCACCCGAGGACAAGCCAAGTTGCTCTGACTGCCAACTGTGAATATAGCAGAATGACCTCCAGAAGAAGACCCGCAATCCTCTTCTGTGTCCTGCTCCAGAAATGGGTTATCAGATGGGGAAATCGGGATATCGGTCTCGGCCAAAGAAAAGTCACTTGTGGAATCTGAACCCTGCTGCTTGCTCAGCCGTTTCAGACGCTGGCGTTCATGCAGGCTGAATTTCTCAATACAGTCATCAACAAGTGTAGAGGGGACTTTTTTATGGGCAATTACAACTTTCCCACAGTATAAAACTTCAAATTTTTGTGAGTTATAAAAGGCATCTTCGTTGTCTTTGTTAGGCTTAGAATCCTCTTTTAGGGAAACTTTGGAGATCTGCCGTATGCTAGAGATTACGTTAGAAACCTGTATGGAGTAAAAGGGAGAATGTAATAAGAAACAATACCACAATGTGAAAGAATGTTGGTCATAATTGCTACAAAAATATTTATTTAAATACATACAATCATCAATGGTATTCTCAAGGTTATTTACTGAAGAGAGAATTTAAATTTAAGGCCAGAGTAGTAAACTCCCTCCCCACCCCCCAATCCCCAACCTACACACATAAAAAAAAAAAAAAATCAATATCAAATCTAGTTAAAAGATCTGATAGGACAACATGACAAAGCTTGACAAAAGGTGAAACTACCACTAGTGATTTACAAAACCTTGTGCACCTTTTTTTTTCTGAATAAAGTTATACAGAGAACAGCATTTAAGCTTGTCTTTATTCCACAAACATACCACTGGGGTACACAAACATTAAGCCTTTATAGAAAGTCATTAGTGTTTATGAACAAAATATTTAGAATTACTTTAGAAATTAAAATGTTCCGGTGAAAAGCATCTAACGTACCTAGTCATGGCGAAAGGCAAAATGATAAGGTGAAATATGGGACCATTGACATAAAATGTGAGTTTCCACCCATATCAACACATGGCAGGATTAAATAGCATAAGTCTCACGAGGCCAAAGGCCAGTGGAAACCTCTATGGGTTTCCCCCCCTATTTTTTCCACTTTTTATTTCTTCTTCTGTGTTTTCATCTATTGAACACAATAATTTAATTTGTATTTCTTATGTTTGATTCTGTTGAAAAAGATGACAATAAATGTAAATTTCTAATGTACATCAGTGGGTTGAGCAACTTAAAGGGACACTATAGTCACCCAGACCACTTCAGCTCAATGAAGTGGTCTGGCTGCCAGGTCCCCCAGGTTTTAACCCTTCAGATGTAAACATAGCCGTTTCAGAGAAACGGCTATGTTTACATTGCAGGGTTAATCCAGCCTCTAGTGGCTGTCTTCCTGACAGCCACTAGAGGCGCTTCTGTGACGCTGGATGCGAAAATCGCATTCAGCGTGCAGAACGTCCATAGGAAAGCATTGAGAAATGCTTTCCTATGAACTGTTTGAATGCGCGCACAGGGGAGGAGAGGTCACCAGCGCCTAGGGAGCCCGGCGCTAGACTAAAGTAAGTAACTGAAGGATTTTTAACCCCTTCAGCGCCTAGGGAGGGGGGCTCTGAGGGTGGGGGGGCCTAAGGGTTTTATAGTGTTAGGAAAACGAGTTTATTTTCCTGACACTATAGTGATCCTTTAAACCTTCTGGGGTATTTTAGAGTGTGCTTATGGAAATCTCTCCAAATAATGGTTTGATGTATGGGATAATCATTTTCTGTGAAGAAATCTGTAACAGATTATTTTCAGTTTTACATGCAAATATGTTTGCTCTGTGACTGAAACCCCTGGACTAAGGGATACCAGCCAAGAAATTATGTAACCATGCTATCTGCTCCAATCCACGTTATGCCAAATGTCCTTATTCTAATGATCTGCAAACATCACCATGACCTCCAGGTACATCAGGGTTTTAAATTATTTGTGTTAGTAAGTCATTGTGTTTTTAAAGATTATTAACATCAAGGGCCACCATAAAACCAGGTAGACCTCTCGAGTAATTTTTTCTTATAACTACATTATCCCAGATAGTCTCTGAGTTGGTGCATGTGCCATTTACCGTTTATATGGCTTTGTGAAGACGGCAATAGTCTGCCAATAAGCCTATGAAGGAATCTCATTATTAGTCTGAGCAGTCCCTAAAAGGGTCTCTGCTAGTTTAAAAATCACCTTTCTCATTAGAAATGTCACTAAAACATGCATCCTGCAGAGTAATTTGAATATAGGCACTTTGTTTACTTGATATTCTTATGCATTCTAGAGATGAATACTATCTAATATATTTCACCCCTACATAACATGTTTATATCACTTCTGATACAGGGACGGGGACACTTCTACAGAACAATCCTTTGATGAACGCTTCCTCTGTAAAACATTAGCCATTTAACCAACAATTTTTAAGAAGCTGGATGTGTAACTTTTATTATTTTCTCTATCTTCCTCAATTTCACCTTCATAATCTCGTACTTCATTTTCATCATCCCTACAGAAAGCATCTCTCCCAGTACTTCTATTTGACCTGGGCATTTCTCGGTTAGTTTCTCTTTTTAAAGAGTATAATCAACTTAAAGATACAGACTTCTGTAGAGAATACATTCTCTGGATACCTGACTGTATATTACAGCCACTGGGCCCTTATAGGGCACTACAGGAAGAGCCACTTAGATTAAGCCTCACTGCTCAGAGACAGGTGAAACCATTTCACAGATAATGAAAAATTAAACACAATGATGTAGTAGGCTTTCTAGATTATGATTGAGTTTTAGATGCAGCTGTCAGTGTTGCAGAAGCCAGATGTCATAAACCTGACTACAGAGGAGACCTGGCAGCCAGTTGGACCAGTTTAAATGGCAAATCGTTGTAAAACAGTTTGCCCCATAACCGGGGAATAGCACCAGTGGGCTGTAGTGATTACTATGGTAACATCTAACCCTAATTAGGACGGCAACATTTAATTGTGTTTCCTTTTCAATTTTGAAAAATGTAAATTTTAATTTTACAGTGTTCCTTTAAAATCTATTTTCCCACACAGATCATTTTCAATATTTTTTCAATCTTATTTTTCATTATTTTAAGTGACTGGGTGTTTTAAGCATGCACATGCTGTTGGATGTAGATTTTTATCAGCATTCCAAACTTCTGAGATAAATCTCAAGAACCATGGAAAACCGTAAAATAATATTTGGCTAAGAACCAACAGGCTTCCTGCAGTAACTTGTAAGTACTTAACATACAGAACCTCTGCAAACTGATCACTGGTAGGAAGTTGATGCAGTACACACTTTGCAGATCAAGCTGACAAGTGGTGGAAGCTGAGCATGTCACTGCATGCAACAGGGACCATATTCCTGGCAGCCAAACCAATATCATGTGAAGACATGGAAAAGTTAAATCTGAATCAATACATTTGGGTTCTGCAACCTCCAGCCCTTAATAAGCTGTGGGGTAAAGAAAGTACAGCCTCTTTGAATTCTATGGTTTTACATATCAGGACATAATAACATTCATCTGTTCCTTAGCAGGTCTTAATAATAGGTAAATGCATCCTCAGATGAACAACACATGACACAGTACACCGTGTCATGATTTATTTAACAAAAATAAAACCAAAATGGAGAAGCCACCTTGAGCAGCAATAACTTGAAGTAACTGTCTTCTGTATTACTTTATCAGTCTGTCTCATCATTGTGGAAGAATTTTTTCCCACTCATCTTCACAACGTTGCTTCAGTTCATTGAGTTTTGCTGGCATTTGTTTAGGCACAGCTCTCTCAAGGTCCTGAAACAGCATTTCTATCAGGCTGAGGACTGGACTTTGACTGGGCCATTGCGACACTTTCATTCTTTTCTTTCTCAGCCATTATGTTGTAGATTTGATGGTGTGTTTGGGATCATTGTCCTGTTGCATGATCCAATTTCAGCCAAGCGTTAGCTGTCGGACAGATGGCCTGACATTTGACTCTAGAACACCTTGGTATACAGAGGAGCTCATGGTTAACTCAATGACTGCAAGGTTACCAGGTCCTGTGGCTGAAAAACAAGCACAAACATCTCCACTTTGGTCTCGTCTGTCCAAAGGATATTGTTCCAAAAGTCTTGTGGTTTGTTTAGATGAATGTTTTGCTAACCTAAGTTGTGCTGCCATGTTCTGTTTAGAGAGAAGGTACTTTCTTCTGGAAACCCTTCCAATCACACCATACTTAACATTTAACATGCTTACTGAGACCTATACAGCCTGAGATGGAACTCTTTTTTTTTGCAATTTCTCTGAGCATTCCCACCCCTGTAAAGATTAACAACTGGCAAATGTTTTCCCATTTTAACTAATCTTTCTCACTGTAGAATGATGGACTTTTAAATTATTTGGAAATGGTCTTACAATCCTTCGCAGTTTGATGGACAACAACAATTGCTTCTCTACGATCATTGCTGATGCCTTTCCTCCTTGGCATTCTGCCAACACACATCTGAATGCTCCAGATCAGCAAACTGCTAAAACCTTAGCTTTTATAGAGGTGGTCACACGTGCTGATGATCAATTAATCAAGAGCATTTGATTAGCAGTACCTATTTGCTACTTATCCTCTTAGTGTCTATGGAAGCAGTAAGGGTGTACTTCGTTTTTCCACACATGGCTTCTCCATTTTGGCTTTATTTTTGTTAAATAAATCATGGCACGGTTTACTATGTCATGTGTTGATGTTGTAAAGAGACACTACTTTTTAAAGGGACTCTACTATAGGCACACAGACCACTTCATTCCATTGAAGTGGTTTGGGTTTAATGTCCCTGTCCCCTTAACCCTGCAATGTAATGTTAATTATTGTGGTTTCTGATAAATTGCAATAATTTCTTTGCAGGGTTAAGACTGCCTCTAGTGGCTGTCAATCTATGGGAAGGGCATAACACACTCAGAGCGCTTGCCACAGATGCACCCTGTAGTCGGGTAAAGTCTGAGGAAGGGGCGGGGGGGGGGGAGGGGGGGCGGTGAGGCGCAAAGTAGGGCCGGCCAAAGGGAAGTATAGTGCTAGGATACAGATTTGCATTCCTAGTACTATAGTATCCCTTTCAGACCTGCTATGGAACAAATGATTGCTATCATGTCCTGATATGTAAAACCAATAGAATTCAAAGTGAGTGTACTTTCTTTTTCCATTGCTGTTTATATATATATATATATGAAATAAATAAATCATTCAAAAAGCAAAGGAGGTTATGGTTCTTAGATGTCACGTTATGTTTACCATGTAATATTCTACTACACAATTTCAGTAAAGGGTTATAGCACATGTAATGGCTGCTACCCAGCTTCATTTCATGTTCATACAGCTTTCCGAGTTATTTTACTGGCATAGCTTCCTGTGGTTATAAAAAGCCAGTAAGAAGAGAAGAGCTTAGATCATTCCAAGAAAGACTCCTTTTAGAAACTTAATTCACAAATACTTAGAATATCTTCAGGAACTCATTGCATGTATCAGACTGGCTAGGAAGGGCCCCATACTGCACACAGCACATGAACTGGGCAACTTTGTTATGCCTCCCAACCATACCAATTTTGGCAGGACATAATGTGGAAGGACCCCTCCCCTTTCTTCTTGTCTCACATTGGGTGGAGACATTGACACGATCACATCACTGGCACGCCACACTGCTTAGAATGCCAGGGTTGGGGGTATGGTATTCTGAACAATGCAGCTTCTACCTATCTAGATAACTTGGCCAAAAAAACTGGGGTGGACACTTACTGTGATGCGAAGTGCAGCTCCTATTTACATTACTTGACAACTAAGGGAAGCAGGTAAACAAGGGAGGAGACTAGATTAGTTACACATTGTTTAAAAGGGTTACTCTAAAC
This sequence comes from Pelobates cultripes, assembly GCA_933207985.1. Classification (NCBI taxonomy): domain Eukaryota; kingdom Metazoa; phylum Chordata; class Amphibia; order Anura; family Pelobatidae; genus Pelobates; species Pelobates cultripes. The sequence goes on along the minus strand of OW240912.1, from coordinate 303,114,454 downwards.
ACAAAGCTGTGTTCTCCCGGTGGCTCAATCCACCAATGGTGATGATTTTTCCCCCTTACTCCAGGGGTGAGGGATGGCATGAAGGATGGTCTGAGGGAAGAAATTGTGTGGAAGAAAGGAGTGGCATGCTGCAGTTGTTTTGGTGCTCGTAGCGTTCCTTTAACTAGAAAAATAATCTACCTCATTTATGACTCCAACTTATAAACAATTAAAAGAACTATGCAATGTCAAAGCTTATGTGCCCTGTGACTTACGTTTCCCACTGAGAACTGGACCTATACAAAGTATTGCAATTTATGGAATTTTATTAGCTCTGATGTGAACGCAGAAAGGCTTTTTTCTACAGCTAGAAACCTGCACTTTTTGTGAATCCCACACAGTCAGCTTATTTACAAATCACCTAGTATTGCTGTGCTTGTTAGCAACAATCTACACTTAAAAGATAATGGGGCTCGCAAGCCACAGCAATTACCTGCAACAAAGGGTGAGCTGTAACTTCTTCAGCATTACATCTAACTCGATTATTTCTGTATGAAAACACAGTACATCTAATAGACAAGAAGTAATCGAATTTACTTTATCTTCACATTGACAGAGCAACATCAGCTCAGGCAATTACGATACAAAGAGCATCTGCCCTAGCAGCACCACTCTCTCTCTAGAGAAATCACACTGACAGTACATCTGTTGGGACCTTAACCTCTCACTGCCTCTAACAGCAAGACTTAATGCAAGTTTTCAAGTACTGTTCATTAAAAGCTGACAGAGGTGTAAAGTACAGTAAAAATGTCTTGTCTTGGCCTATTACAGTTCATTAGCATAACATTGTAATTGATTGTTAATTACGTAACCAATAGACTGATTTTATTGTACTTTACTTTCTTTTTGCCTTTTAAAAGTACACGATAAGAGTGCAGTGTTCCTGTCCTTTTAACCCTGAAAAGTAAGACATGTTTTATTATTATTATTATTCTACTTTAAAATGTTTACCAAAGCTTCCGTTGCACTGAGTAGAACTCGGTCACATGATGCAGATGCCCATAGAAAAGCATTCTATACAATGTTTTACTTTGGGCGAAGCTTGGATGCACACACAGTGGTCGCCAAGCATGCGCATCCGTTCCCCAATGCTCCTCCTATGAGAAGCACGGGATTGGACCATAGTGGAGGATGACATGCATCCTCCATGAGATTGTGGGAGACAGTGAAGTGAGGGATCGTTGGCGCAGGAAAAAGGAGAGTAAAAGGAAAGGTCAGTAAAAACATTTTTTATCTTACATTAACTATTACTGCAAAGTGTAAATAAGGGGGCCATTTCAGGCAGGGACACTATTGCGTTAGGAATATAGTGTTCTTTCAAGGTAAGATTTTTTAAGAATCCACTATCCCGCAAACTCTGAACATTATCACCTTTTCCAATTTATTTACAAGTCAAAAATGTAAGTCTATTGATGCATGCAATGACTTTATCACAAGATAAAGATAAAAAAAATTTGGTAAAATAAATAAATAAATATAGAAATTGGGTGGAAGAAAGGAGTGGCATGCTGCAGTTGTTTTGGTGCTCGTAGCGTTCCTTTAACTAGGTATATACACACACACCAATGTTCCACTGGCATTACTGCTAACTACAGGGAGTGCAGAATTATTAGGCAAATGAGTATTTTGACCACATCATCCTCTTTATGCATGTTGTCTTACTCCAAGCTGTATAGGCTCGAAAGCCTACTACCAATTAAGCATATTAGGTGATGTGCATCTCTGTAATGAGAAGGGGTGTGGTCTAATGACATCAACACCCTATATCAGGTGTGCATAATGATTAGGCAACTTCCTTTCCTTTGGCAAAATGGGTCAAAAGAAGGACTTGACAGGCTCAGAAAAGTCAAAAATAGTGAGATATCTTGCAGAGGGATGCAGCACTCTTAAAATTGCAAAGCTTCTGAAGCGTGATCATCGAACAATCAAGCGTTTCATTCAAAATAGTCAACAGGGTCGCAAGAAGCGTGTGGAAAAACCAAGGCGCAAAATAACTGCCCATGAACTGAGAAAAGTCAAGCGTGCAGCTGCCACGATGCCACTTGCCACCAGTTTGGCCATATTTCAGAGCTGCAACATCACTGGAGTGCCCAAAAGCACAAGGTGTGCAATACTCAGAGACATGGCCAAGGTAAGAAAGGCTGAAAGACGACCACCACTGAACAAGACACACAAGCTGAAACGTCAAGACTGGGCCAAGAAATATCTCAAGACTGATTTTTCTAAGGTTTTATGGACTGATGAAATGAGAGTGAGTCTTGATGGGCCAGATGGATGGGCCCGTGGCTGGATTGGTAAAGGGCAGAGAGCTCCAGTCCGACTCAGACGCCAGCAAGGTGGAGGTGGAGTACTGGTTTGGGCTGGTATCATCAAAGATGAGCTTGTGGGGCCTTTTCGGGTTGAGGATGGAGTCAAGCTCAACTCCCAGTCCTACTGCCAGTTCCTGGAAGACATCTTCTTCAAGCAGTGGTACAGGAAGAAGTCTGCATCCTTCAAGAAAAACATGATTTTCATGCAGGACAATGCTCCATCACACGCGTCCAAGTACTCCACAGCGTGGCTGGCAAGAAAGGGTATAAAAGAAGAAAATCTAATGACATAGCCTCCTTGTTCACCTGATCTGAACCCCATTGAGAACCTGTGGTCCATCATCAAATGTGAGATTTACAAGGAGGGAAAACAGTACACCTCTCTGAACAGTGTCTGGGAGGCTGTGGTTGCTGCTGCACGCAATGTTGATGGTGAACAGATCAAAACACTGACAGAATCCATGGATGGCAGGCTTTTGAGTGTCCTTGCAAAGAAAGGTGGCTATATTGGTCACTGATTTGTTTTTGTTTTGTTTTTGAATGTCAGAAATGTATATTTGTGAATGTTGAGATGTTATATTGGTTTCACTGGTAATAATAAATAATTGAAATGGGTATATATTTGTTTTTGTTAAGTTGCCTAATAATTATGCACAGTAATAGTCACCTGCACACACAGATATCCCCCTAACATAGCTATAACTAAAAACAAACTAAAAACTACTTCCAAAAATATTCAGCTTTGATATTAATGAGTTTTTTGGGTTCATTGAGAACATGGTTGTTGTTCAATAATAAAATTAATCCTCAAAAATACAACTTGCCTAATAATTCTGCACTCCCTGTATGTCCCATTTTGCCATGTATGTTCTGGTTTTGGTACTACCCATTAGAGGGGAATCATAACGTCTCTGGAAATCATACCATTTAATAAAACACTGGACATAACCTATTACATGTATTAAATCTTTTTCATGTGAAGCCCCATTTTATTTGAAAATTTACATGCCAGGTTAAGCGATTACATCACAATCCAGTTCAGTCCAGTCACAATCAGGTCAATCAATCCAAATGAGGAGAGAAAAAAATATTGTTACATTTATCCTCTTCTCTGTGTGCTTTTTCTATGCTGACTGTCAGGTGCCAAGAGCACATAATGATAGCAAGGAGCCAAGATGGAGGTGCTCGGTATCAATATAAAGTTATCTAGATTTCTACATTTAATTTTATTTTGCATACCTCACAAATACCCTGTTTCCCTGAAAATAAGACAGCCCCCAAAAATAAGCTCTAGCGATGCTTGTAATACAAGAAAATAAGGTAGGCGCTAATTCGCTAATCTATTTCGGGGAATTTTCCATTCCATTAGAGAGTAAGCTAATCAATGTTCGGCCGAAAATAGACCTGCTTTTTAGCACATGCTTGCTAGCGTTTTCTCCCAAAATAAGACATCCCCGAAAATAAGCCTTAGTGTGTTTTTCAAGGGAAAAAGACGGTACCTCTTCGGGGAAAGATGGTACATATTTGGTACTGTAATGAACATGCGTGATATTAAAAATCCTGGGAAGTGACAGTTCCCTTTTAAGAAAGTCCTAGCGCTATGCCTTATCTTAAAAAAAATCATATGATATAGGTAGTACTACGAAAACAAGGTCGTCTTGTAGTCTCTGAGGCATTCATGAACAACTCAATCTTCAACCTGGTGATAGATAGATAGATAGATAGATAGATAGACAGACTGCAAATATCAAAATAAAAACTAGGTCTTGATTCCTAAATATCAGTTGAATCCACTGTTTGAATTGTAGAGATTCATCGTTGTCTTGTTCAAATAATTAAAAGGACACCATAGTCACCAACACAACTTTAGCTTAAAGAAGCAGTTTTGTTGTATAGATCATTCCCCTGCAGTGTCACTGCTCAATTATCTGCCATTTAGGAGGTAAATCGCTCTATTGATACAGCCCTTGCCAAGCCGCCCTGCACATGACTCGTACAGCCTTTATAAACACTTCCTGAAACATAACCAAGGTATTTTAGGTTCCTTTATCACACAGTCTGTTTAATCTAGAATTTATTTTTTCTTTCTCTGGTAAGCCTCCGAGACCCTGCAGGAGCCTCCTGTGTGTGATTAAAGCTTAATTTACAGAGCAGGGTGTAAAAACTTATCAAGCAAGTTAATGTCTAATTGAAAAGGAAACTATTTTTTTTAATGCTGGCTGTGTCAGTCTCTGCCAAGGGAGGTGTGGCTAAGGCTGCATAAACAAAAACAAAACAGATATAACTCATAAAGGGCAGATAACTGAGCAATGAGACTGCAGTGGCATCATGACCTATACACAAAAACGGATTTATTAATCTAAACTTGTTTTGATGTCTATAGTGTCCCTTTAATAAATTAACCCAATTTAAAAAAACAAACAAAAAAAAAAAAGGAAAAGTGTTTTAAACTACTGCAGACATACTGAGAACTACAGAGTTCACGGACTGCATTTTAATCATCTGTATAACATCACGTCAGCACTGCATGAGTTAAATAGCTTGCTAACATAATTTTCAGTGTCCCCTTTGCTTGATATCAAGGACCATAGCAATTTTAAACAAAGGAAACATAAGTACACCGAAATAGACACATTTTGGCTTCAGCTAAGGACGCCTGAATATTATAGTACAGTTGTTATCAAAATGTTATTGTAGCAATCAACACAGTCAATTGGCTAGACTAACACTGGCTTTACACAGTAATAATAATAGTTCGAAAGAGCAAAGTGTTATTCAGCCTAGAGAAAAGAAATACCACAAGCTCCATAACAGTCACCGTGACCTTGAAATTAAAAGTTTCAAATATAAATCATGAAAAATAACACTTACAAAGATATTTATAAATAAAATCACACTCTGCAAACATCTAGCCCAGGGGTAGTCAACCTTTTAATACCTACCGCCCACTTTTGTATCTTTGTTGATGGTGAAATTTCCTTGCTGCCCACCAGTACCGCAGTAACTAATTTTATAGCGCAAGTGCGATTATTATTTTTTTTTTTTAGAAAGGAGGGGTTTTCATTTAAAATATGCACTTAAATGTATCTATTTTTTTTTCTATTTTCTATGTGTGTCTGTGAGGTGCTGTGTGTGTGTGTGTGAAGGGTGCTTTATGTGAAGGGTGCAGTGTGTGTGTATGAGGGTTGCTGTATGTGTGTGAGGGGTGCTGTGCGTGTGTAAGGGGTGCTGTGTGTGAGGGTGTAGTGTCTGTGGGGGGGCAGAGTGTGTGTAGGGGGCAGTGTATGTGATGGATGTAGTGTGTGTGAGGTGTAGTTTGTGTTTCTGTGTGCAGTGTGCATAGGGTCTATGCTGTGTGTAGGTTGATGAGAGGTAAAAAATCTATTTTTTTTAAAATTTATTTTTAAATCTTTATTTTTGCTTGACATGAGTGTAAGATATTGCGTATGATTAGGCTTGTGCAGAAGCCAATGCTTTTGACAGTCACTGTATCGTTGCAGAGTATGGATATGACTTGCGAAGGTAGCTATGACAATATACATTAGTTTAGTGCCTTGTTACATTCGGTCAATTTTTCTTTTTGTGTTTACATTATTGGTAAGTAGAGTGGAAAGAAATATAACCTTTTAAATGCAACAATTTCTATTTGGTAATAACAATTGTCATTTGCAGTTCCATCTGTCTTTCAGTTAGGGTCGTTTGTAGAACTCCCATCCTTTCTCCCTGTCTCTATCCCTCCCCCCCCAGGGCCTCTCCCGAAGCCTGTGAAAATCTATCTTAATGTCTACCCCTCCCTTCTTCTTACCTTTTACCAGGGAGTGGGGACATAATGCTGACATCCCTGGTGGTCCAGTGGTGGCATGTTAACTATAGCCTTCAGCTCCTCCGGCTGCAGGCTGACTCTCCTGTCCTCCTGCGAGCACAGCATTGCATCAGAGGGTTGCCAGGGTAATGCGCGGCAATGCTTTGACCAGCCTGCTCACATAGCCTCCCTGGCCCTTCCCTCACTCTGCTGAAACGAAGTGTCAGTGAGCCAGTGAGGGAGATGAAAGGACCTTACAGTAAGGCCGGTAGGGGAGATGAAATGATCTTCCCTATCAGCCTTGGTTTGCAGCCATCGAGGCCCACTGGGCGTTATCTGCAGAACCCACCACCGCTCACCTGAAATCCCAAACCGCCCACTAGTGGGCGGTAGGGACCAGGTTGACTACATGTCGCATGCAACAGTGTATAGAAAAGTTAAAATGTAGCTAAAGCGGGTAACACGTGAGACTGCTAAATTGGGGGAATTGTGGCAAAGGAAAGTGTATTAATTCAACGTACAAGCCAGGGCAGGTAGATCACTGACAAACTCTCTGTGCGCAATACTTTATTAAAAGCTACAGTATGTGTAGAGAACATGTTTTTTAGGAAAAAAAAACCTTTACTAAAAAAAAATACAAAAAATAATAATAATACCACAGACAGTGTTGAGAAGGGTATCTACTCTATAAAATTATAATAAGTAATGGTTATTCAACTTCATGATTTGTTTATCACATATTACTAAAAGTTGTGTATAACAGGGTGTGGAATTGCAATCACACCACACCAAGAAAATTTAATTTGAGGCTCCAGATAGGTATTTTTTTCCCTTTAACCCCATCACAGGTAAGCTGGAGGGCTGCTACACAGTGTCTGGGGGGGCAGTGCCACCTCATGTGCCACACTGTATACAGCCAGCACACATCAAACCACCAAACACATTACACAGAAATCACACATAGCTAGCAGCCTAGCACATATCTCTATGTAGAGGGCTCTAGGCAGGGGCAACAATTATTTGAATTAAAATTAATTTGTGTGACAAGACAATTAGATAGTCACGAGGGACATATAGACTAGGCTATTGCTCTAAGCTAAAACTTCCCCACCCCTGTATAGTATCACCTGAGTTGTGACAGTTCCAGTTAACTGAACTTCAGTAAATAAATCTATTGATGCCTTCCTGCTGTGTAGTGGAAGGAATTTTAATCGTTTTTACATCTGCTGTACTTCCAGGTAATTTTGCCAGGTTTCCAACATACCTGTGAGAATTTTCCCACTCGTGATCCCTTTCCAATAACTGCCAAGCACATAGAATCAACATTATTAACTTGCATTTCATGTAGCAGACGAAATCATAAACACAAAAACTCACAGCCAATAGTTCTAATGGCTAATGTATAGTTTCCTCCAAATTGAAAGTTCCTCTTTAATAAAAAGTGAATCAGTGATTAATCATACTGTATTTGTTGTCATTAACATCCTTTATTTTCCTGTTAGCTTTCAGGCATGATTGACTATGCTTGAATGCTTTGTCTGTTTGATTTTCCTTTTCGTCTGCATCAATACGAAAGGCAATTTATTTAACATTTGTTAATAAAAGTATGTGTTTTTTGTTTTCCCATAATCTCACTCAATGTTCAAATGTAGATGCAAACAGTAATTTGAAAATTTGTATAGCAATTATTTTCATACTTTATTACAATCAGGCCAGATTAACATAGGGGCTAATGGAGCTGAAGCTCCAGGCTCACGCCCATAGAACAGAGTGGAGAAAGATGACATTTCACTTTTGCTAGAAGGTAGCTAGAGACAGATGTTACTACTACCGCTGGTTGATCAATTCATTGACTGATGACATCAAGTAAATGATTGACTAGTTTGCAGGAATATTCAAGTGTAATGTGGAACTTTAATTTATTTTTATTTTCATGCCCTCAGCTTAATGTGCAGGGAAAATCCCGATTTATGTCAAAACCACTCCAATAGCTTAAAGCATCATAACCACAACTATCTTTTGTTGTTATGGTGCTTCAGACGCCTTTTACATATTCGAATGAAGGTGGAATCATTAAGGGCTACCTGAGCAATAGTTGAGTGCAGTTTCTGTCAAAAAACTTTGACTTGTTTAAAATATACTACAATCTAATTATAAGTACAGCAAACTAAGACTTCATGAAATGATGTGTTACAATTACATTCAAGCAATGTTACAATAACAAAACCTGGAAACAAAAAAGCGCACAAAACTTAGAAGAGTAGTGCTAGCAATCCTATGGCATGACGATCCAGACACGGAATGCCACACTGAGTTGGTACCATGTGCCTGCCTATAGACCATTTCATAGGGTAACAAAGATGTCTGCAAGGTAATAAAGAAGAGACTGTGAATGGAAGTCATTTAATGTTACTGACACAGCGGTCTTCCTCACAGCATAGGACAGATTTACAGCTGGAGATTCTAAACCTCTCCGAGCAGTGGCGTACCTACCACGGTCGCAGGGGTCGCAGCTATGATTGGGCCCCTCACTCCAGGGGGCTCGGCCGCAGCCACAACCGTGGGCCGCCTGGATACCTTCTGGGCTGGAGCACAGCTGCACCGGCCCAGGTTCGCGGGTGTCTGGCAGGCGGGGATAGCTGTGTTGATCCCCTCCTGCCTGTGTGCAGCGTGGCCGAACGGTCTGTCAGGAAGCGCTCACTAAGAGAGCACTTCCTGTCAGACCTGAATGCCGCCCGCCGTGTTCCTCCACTTAATGGGCCCCCTGGCGGGCGGCTGTGTTCCCGGCACAGATGGCGAAGGAGCTGTGTTCTCCCGGCTCTGCTCCCTCGCACACCATTTGCTGATGCTGGGAGCCGGAATATGACGTCATCAGTAGACGACGTGCGAGAGAGCAGAGTAGGGAGAACACGGCTCCCTCGCTGTCTTTGCCAGAAACACATCCACCCGCCTCACTGAAGCCCCACTGGACCACAGGGACAGATTCCAGCCAGCTCTCCAGGTAGGGAGGCTGGGTGGACATTATTACATTTTAAAAATATGAATAATTTGAGTGTGTCTGTATTTGTCTGAGTGTATGTGTGTGTGTCTGTGAGTGTGTGTGTGTCTGTGAGTGTATATGTGTATGTCCGAATGTGTGTATATGAGTGTATGTGTGTGTCTTAGTGCATATGTGTGTCTGTATGTAAGTGTGTGTATGTCTGTGTGTGTGTGTGTCTCTACATGTCTGTGTGTGTATCTATGTGTGTGTCTGTATGTATGGGTCTCTGTGTGTATGTATGTGTGTCTGTATGTATGTGTCTATGTGTGTGTCTGCATGTGTATCTGTTTGTCTGCATGTGTGGGGGAGTGGCGACGTATGGGAGGGCGGGAACGTATCGGGTGTGTGTCTGTTTGTCTGAGTGTATGTGTGTGTGTCTGAGAGTGTGTGTCTTGAGTGTATGTGTGTGTATGTGTCTGAGTGTGTGTCTGTGTGTATGTGTCGGAGTGTGTGTCTGTGTGTGTGTATATGTGTCTGTTAGTGCATATGTGTGTCTGTATGTATGTGTGTGTGTCTCTACATGTCTGTGTGTGTGTGTGTGTGTATCTATGTGTGTGTTTCTGTATGTATAAGAAATCTCCAACTGAGATAGCTGTAAATGCAATAGTACTTATAGTAGTCTCTGTATAAAATAGTCAAGCAATAATATGCTATAATTAACAATAGAAGTAAATATATTTTAGATGCAGCAGACTAATTAATAAACAGTCCAATATTGTCTGTGCAAATTCCTTGATTCAGATGTTCCTTTGGATAATGATACTCCGTAGTGAAAATTAATATTTGCAAAGATACAGAAAAAAATCAATTAATTAGTTGATCTTAATATAGGCAAAAATTCATGAGATCCAATGCAGGTTATAATAAGTAAAAATAGCTTTATTAGAGTCTTGCTCTTTAACTAAAAATCTGTATTAAAAAATCTCACAATAGAACATTCAAAATAAAATGCTGCATTGACAGACCTCATTAACGAGTGTCTGTAAGCTGGTTCACACAAAATGCATACTAGGTGCCAACCTTTTTTGCTCACGGCGTCCCGGATCAGCAATTCAGATGCTATATTGCTGAGTGCAGTAAAGGCAGATGAGTCCTATATGCCGGCTTTTGGTGATCAGCTGTAATTGCGGGAGTAACTATGGTTACATATGTCAATTTGAAATGTAACTTAGTACATGTGATTAAGAACGAGAAACCGATACCATTTGTAGCCGTTGAAACAATGTATTAGAAATGAAAACTCTGGATGTAATAAGCTTCAAAAATAATGTTTATTCAGATGTGTAAATTGAAGAGAAACCGCTATAAAAGCGGCAAAATGCCATAGAGTCCATATTCATTGAGAAAGCCGTTGTTATGGAGAAACGTGTTTGGAGGGACTGACTGCTGATAACCAAAAGCCAGCATCTAGGACGCATCTGCCTTTACTGCACTCAGCAATAGAGCATCTGAACTGCTGTTCCGGGACTACATGAGCAAAAAAGGTAGTGACCTAGTATGCATTTTGTATTTATGGGTCTCTGTGTGTATGTATGTGTGTCTACATGTATGTGTGTCTATGTGTGTGTCTGCATGTGTATCGGTTTGTCTGAATGTGTGGTGGAGCGGGGACGTATGGGAGGACGGGAACGTATGGGGTGGGAGCCCAGGGCAATTTTTGCACCGGTGCCCTGTGGTTTCTAGTTACGCCTCTGTCTCCGAACCATAAGTATTAATGGGATGTAGCGAATATTACTAATTTTGTTCATTCATAGGAACTTCTCAAGATGGCTGCTGGCCCACTGGCTAACATAGTGGAACAGTTTTTTCTCATATAGATTTTTTTGGGATGAATTTACATTTCTACTTGTCATACCTTTATTAAAATTATTACTATATTGTGTTATCTTATGCTGATTATCCATGGATTTTCTGTCCTTTGGATATTTCATAACTCCACCATTCATATATACCTAGTACCATTGGCTGCATTGTTCATTGATCCTTACTTCCATTGTATTGTGCAACACTATAAACAAAGAATATTTGTAAAAGTGTTTGGAAAAGGATCAAAACATTTTTTATTTTATTTTTGTTTCTCTTTACATCTACTTTATATGATGTGCAGGGCGTGATCTCAGCCTTTAAAAATAGGGCTATCATGCATGAAAGGAAAGCAAAGAACAAGGCTCATTTGAGATAACATCATGACAGAAAAGTTATTTTAGAGCTGGAAACCTCCACAGAACACTAAAGAGAAAAAGAACCAACAATGACTGCTGTCACTTTTACAAGCATGAAAATTTTCCATCCTTACCCGGACCAACTTTTTCCCTTTTAGGCCTGTTTTTTTTTTTTTTTTTTGCAAAGGTGTAAATAGTAGAACACTACTGTGGTACAGTAATATAACAAGGTATATTGAAACAATGATCATTTGAATATATATTTGCTGCAACAGATGAGTAATTGTTTGACCACTGCAACTCGAATTCAAGTATGACTCCTACCATGATGAAAAGAAAAACAAGTATAAAGACATGTTAGATTAACAACGAATAATAAAGAGGAACTGCAAAGCATCCAGGTGTGTTCATGTTTTACGCATAGGAGTCCAGTAAAAGAGGGCTATATTAAGCATGTAATCGGTTGCAAAGTGAAACGCATGATGGACATATGAAAATGCAGTAGTGAATTTAGCTTTGGAACGTGAAGTCTATGGAACAGGAGTGAGGCTTCCTGAGAACTCATGGGGAGTTAAAATGTGTCGCTATCACACAATTAGATAGTGGAGGAAGATGAGTTTATGACAGATTAAATAATAAATATCCTTCATAGTTCTAGATTTTCAGCATATTGGAACCATTGATTAATAGAGATCAATAGCTCTGCGATTAAAGTCTACACAAGATTAAACAGGTGAAACAGGTCCACCAAATATGCGTAATTGCGCCTCTATCCTCATGGCACCACCTGAATGATATCAGAGTTTGTTGGTGACATCTTATGGAGGTCCATAGTCATGAGTTATCACCTAGTGGTAATAACGTGCTCAATAAATTACTGCCTGGAAAAGGTCACTTGCCCTTATTATTATTATCATCATTTATATAGTGCCAACAGATTCCGTAGCGCTTTACCATATTTTGAGAGGGGGGATGTAACAATAAATAGGACAATTACAAGAAAACTTACAGGAACAATAGGTTGAAGAGGACCCTGCTCAAACGAGCTTACAGACTATAGGAGGTGGGGTATTAGAAACATTAGGACAAGAAATATCAAGTAGTAGTGAAGCAGAGCTGGAGGAGAGAGCAAAGCACTGTCCCATAGGAGAGAGCAGGAGACAGGTATGTAAGGTAGAGATTACTCTGGGAGGCCATAAGCTTTCCTGAAGAGATGGGTTTTAAGGCCCTTCTTAAATGATTGAAGACTAGGGGAGAGTCTGATGGCAGTAGGCAAGCTATTCCATAGGAGAGGAGCCACCCGCGAGAGGTCCTGCAAGCGCGAGTTGGCCGTACGGGTGCGAGCAGCGGTCAGGAAGTGGTCAGAGGCAGAGTGGAGGGTACGAGGAGGGGCATATCGATGGATTAGTGAAGAGATATAAGCGGGGCTAGAATTGTTCAGTGCTTTAAATGTGTGGGTTAGCACTTTGAACTGACTCCTATAGCATACAGGGAGCCAATGTAAGGACTGACAGAGGGGTGAGGTGTGAGAGGACTGACTAGAGAGGAAGATCAGTCTAGCTGCAGCATTCGTGACAGACTGTAGCGGAGCAATACGGCTTTTGGGGAGACCAATCAGGAGAGGGTTACAGTAATCCATGCGGGAAATTACTAGAGCATGGACAAGCTCCTTGGTAGCATCTTGCGTAAGAAAGGGGCGATGCGGGCTATGTTTTTGAGTTGGAACCTACAGGACTTGGCAACAAACTGGATGTGAGGCTCAAAGGTGAGACGAGAGTCAAGTATGACGCCAAGACAGCGTGCTTGCAGGGATGGACTTATGTGGATATCACTGAGTTGAAGGGAGAGCGAGAGAGGAGGATCAGTATTAGGAGGAGGAAAGACAAGGAGTTCAGTTTTAGAGAGGTTAAGTTTCAGAAAGCGTGATGACATCCAGTCAGAGATGGAGGAAAGGCAAGCAGTGACACGTTGCAGGACGGCAGGGGAGAGGTCCGGGGAGGAGAGGTATATCTGAGTGTCATCAGCATACAGGTGGTAGTGGAATCCAAAAGAGGCAATAAGTTTACCTAGAGAGGCAGTATAAAGAGAAAATAGGAGGGGACCAAGGACAGACCCTTGGGGAACTCAAGGTTACTCAAGGCCCTTGGTTACAAATGAGCAGTAAGTGGGGTAAACGTATCACCAACTCAGATGCAATATGCTCTCCACTTTAACTTCTTGATCAGAATCCCTATTAAAGTCAAAGCAGTTTAATCTCCAGTATACCTGACTTGTTTAGCATAATTTCTCAAGCAATAAAACCAACTGATGTGCATGCTACATCTAAACCTCCTTCTTCTTACCATGAGTGTAATGGCAAGAAAAGCTCTACCAACCACTCAACACAACAAAAATTTTTGGTGCTCTATAAATTTATCACAAATAAAAATTGGTCAGACCAAAACAGATCAGGGGATGGGGCGTGAATTGCATACACCAACAAGACAATGCCAAATATTCAGTTTCTTTATTTAGTTTTAGGTCTTGTGACCCTGCAATTATTGTATATTAATAAGAATCAAGTAACAATAAAATTATTAATTAACATGTGCATAAATACATGTTTATTCTTGTTTTCATGGCAAACTACAAACAGTGTACTATTTAACTGATCAGTCAACCATAGCAAGACATGCCTTTTGGCTCCTTGCAGTTTTATTTAATCGCTTTGCCTTTAGGGAATTAATGACATTATTCGAATTTAGTTTCAGCATTTTCTGCTACTCTGTGGACAATATAAATTAGAATGATAACTGATTATTAGTTATGTGATTTTTGTTCTCTTTGATAAGCTGATTAAAAGTAATTTCTTGAGATATATGGCCAGGCAATGAAATGTTCATCAAACTAGGGTTAACATTGCAGGGTTAAGGTGACAGGGACACTGCACCCAGACCACTTCAATTAGATGAAGTATTTTGGGTGCCTAGAGTGTCCCTTTAACTAAAATGGCAATCAGTTGGAAAAAAAAAGTTATTGGTTAAGATGTTATCAATTGGCTGAGATTAAAATATTATTATTTTTTTTACAATAAGTTGTAGAAACAGGTATAGAGAAGAAGAATTTGAGCTTATAGTATTGGCATCTAATTTATGTTTATAAAATGTTCCATGTCAAAGCAATTGAGCCAAGAAAAATAATTAAATATGTATACATACATATGCATACACACACACACAAACACTTACACAAACACATACGTACATACAGAAACATTCATACATACACAAACACTTCTCTTCAAACATAAAAAATGTGCCATGGGGGGGGCGTGGCCTGACTGCAGAGCTGAGAGGATGCTAACCCCAGCAGCTCCTGCTGAATGAAGGAGAAAAGGCTGAATTTTCACTCACAAAAAGCAATTACCCGACACGGGAAAGCCACCAGACAACAGCTGACAACGAGGTGATCATAATGACACCATCCAAGCGACATTCTGAGCGGTGGTCACCCGAAACCCCCATGAGGCCTACAGGCAAGGCAGGCGCAGGAGAGACGGCCGCTCTCTTGCAGCCGCAACACGCTGAGACCCTGAATCCAGGCCTGCGTTCCCCCCCCTATGGACCGGCGGGGGTTATCCCGGTCTACCCTCACACGATCCCCAATCAAAGCAGCGAGATCGCAACATCGAAGCAGAACCCCGAGCCTACTTCCAGCGAGGCCCTCAAAATGGCGGATGCCCGCCACACTGCCAGCCTCTGCAGTGCATGGAAGGAAACGGAGCTCCGGCTAAACACAATCTTTGCCTCATTTTGGGAGAAATTGGAAGCCCACATGCGACCCCCAACACCAGAGACGCTGCCCAATAACCTGCCAAATAAAACACAGGAGACCCAGAGTAGCAAAGCCATGACCCCACCTAACGGTACACCCAGGAGAGGCCAGCACCAGCAAGAGGTCCCCTTAGGGCCAAAGCCCAGGAGCCTAGTACTGAGCAGCGACAGACAGAGGCTGGCTTCGGAGGCCCTGTTGGCCCCCACGAGAAAACGACCAAAACCACCCCTCCTGCATGCTGAATTACGGCACACACCTCGGAGGGACATGGACAGTGGGAAGCACCTGGGGAAACGACAGGGTAAAAAGCTCAAAGCGGCGACGACATCAGGAGTGCACTCCCGGAGATGGAGCAACCCACGCTTGAACCAAGGGGCATACCGAGCATGGAGAACCGCACAGAAGTCTTTGTGCACCCCATCAAGCTCACGACCTCACAATCTTGGGACTCTGCCACACATCACCTTTGAGGCACCGAGCGGGACGCAACAATCTGCACGGAAGCACACTCAGCCCCTACAGGGTGTTGGATGACCGAAAACCGGTGATGAGACTCTGTATCAGGCAAAGTGCCAGTTGCATATTTCCTAATTCAAATTACATAACTCTCGTTTAATGTAGGCTACAGTGAATCTATTGATCTTTAGTGGGGGGAAATCGTGGGGAGGGGGTACTACTATAATTTTCACTTGTTTGCTTAAATGACAACTGAACCCACACAGGGCATGCCACACATAGTATCGTATGTACATTCACATGCTTCTAAACCCTGAGAGAAAGTCTCTACAAGCATTAATCCATGTACACACCTCACTCTCACATCGAACACGTCCCTGTGTAATAACCTACAAGCATACTCATCGACCTTATGTACCTAGTGTTTAAGCATTTATTTTTCACTGAATGTGTGCATGTATATTACATACTGCTAATTTTCTCTGAAGCATAGCAAATAAGATGTTGATATATTGCCTGCGATCCAAGTTAACTTTATGTGTTACCTATTATTAGTCTATAGCCAGCAAGGATCAAGATAAGATTGTTTATATATCATAAAAACAAAAATTGTGCATCTACTCCTGCCACTGTTTAACCTGTATACAACGTGTGCGCTGTTGTGGCGCTTGATTTAGCAATGTACTTCCCTGCACAACATAAATAAAGAATTAAAAAAAATAAAATAAAAATAAAATGTTCCAAAATCCTAAAAAAAAAAAAAAAAATGTGCCATGTAATACTCAATAACTCCATTTAAAATATTGTAGGTGAAAGGTAAAAATGCTATAATCCTCAGATCTATCTATGATATGCATAAGAAACAAAGTAACAAAGTAACAAAGAAAGCATTTTACTGCAGAAACAAGCTTTAAAAAAAATAATTCAGGGAAACTGATGCAAATCAACATATTTTAAACTAACTCTACACCGTGTGAGCAAGAATCAATAGATCAAAATTAGTTTTGGCTCCATTCTAGTTACCGTACTTGTATACAGGTATAAGCTGTTTCCATTAAAGGGACATTATAAGCACCAAAACAACTTTAATGTAAGTGATTTTGGTGTATAGGTCATGCCCATGCAGTCTCACTTCCATTATCTCATAACTTTCAAGGGTCCCTGTTTCATAGTGTCCCCCAGTCTCTCTTTTCTATCCCCATTTTCTAAGAACTCCATGTTGTTCCTATACACCAAAACCTTTACATTAAAAGGACATTCAGGACACCATATCAACTTCATTGTAATAAAGTTGTTATGGTGTTAGAAGGTCCCAGGTTCCAGCTTTAAACAACCCAACAATGGCTCAATATCCAAGGCTTGAATCAGAAAGTCTTGGACCAATGGCCACTGACAGAGTACCTTTTTCGAACTCTTTTCTCAATTAGAGCCACTTGTGGGCTAAGAACAGCGACTGGCATGAGGCTTTCTGGTTGAAGTCTTTGACATTAAGTGGAAGGGCAGTGGTAGAGTGATCTGGCACCAGCTTGAACACTTCAGAGTTGAACTGTTCATTACGCTATACCCCTATATACTTAGTCCTTCAGGTAAGTTCTTATGGTGCCCAGAGTGGTCCTGTATGCTTTTTTCTGTTTTGGTGCTTAGAGTGTCTCTTTAAAAAGACAATCCATGCACCATTACTACTACAATGCTACTAATATTAAACTTACCATGCACGTGTTGTATAGTTGACAACCGTAAAAGTTAATCTAGGCATTTAGATTTAAATTTAAATGTACAATAGCATAAAGTGTATCCAACTTAGTGCAAAGCAATGTATTGATCACACTACAGGCACTCAGAGTTAGAACAAAGAGGATTCCTAATTAGTGATGTCCCGAACGGTTCGCCAAACGGTTTGCGAACAGTTCGCTACGAACGGTTCGCCACAGACTCATCATTGAGTAAACTTTGACCCTGTACCTCACAGTCAGCAGACACATTCCAGCCAATCAGTAGCAGACCCTCCCACCTCCTGGACAGCATCCATTTTACATTCATTGTGAAGCTGCATTCATAGTGAGCTGTCCAGGAGGTGGGAGGGCTCTATCTATACCGGATTTATTGGAGGTGAAAGAAAATCCCCAGGCAATAAATATCCCAAACCTTATTTTAGTATCCAAACATGCATGGCATTTAAGGCATGTAGGGGTTCAAAGCAACAAGTGCTGGTCTACTGACCAGTATAACTCATTTTCCAAAAGCATTATTTACTGGATATCACTTTGTTAAAATAATAAATATAAAAATGTTGCCCATTTGATCAATATATTATGTCCATATTGTTATTAGGTTAAAGGAACCCTGTCAGGAACACAAGCATGTATTCTTGACCTTATAGTGTTAAAAACACTATCTAGCACCCCTGGCCTGCCCTTGTTCCCCTAAATAAAGTAAAATATTACCTTTATTCCAGTCTGCTGGTGCTGGTTCTGTCCCTGATCTGCCTCCTTGGCTGACATCAGAAGTGATAATCTCAGCCAATTACAATGCTTTCCCACAGGAAAGCATTGGACTGGCTGAGATAGTTAATTAAGATGATCTCAGCCAAGGAGGCAGACCGGGGGCAATTGTCTCATTTATTGTAAAATTTACCTTTTATATTATTGTAAAGCACTGCAGAGTAAGGTGGCACTATGTAAATGCCAATAATAATAATAATCATTATTTTATTTATTTTTGTGCAAAAAACTAAACCAAGCTACACACTGCAGAGTTGCACTTCATGTGAGATATGCCTCAATGCATAGGGCTGCAACTTTAAAACTGACAGATGTACCACAACCCAGTTCAGGAATGACATTTCTGTCATCAGTCACCCAAGTGTGTAGTTCAGAGCCATGCAATGTACAAGAATAACTTCATAGTATGTGCCTAAATGGTTTTCAATTACTAAACAAAGGATTTATTTCCCGGAGGACCCTTGTTAGAATATATGGAATACTTGTGCAACTATTTACTTCTATACCACTATATATTATTATTAATAAAGCACCAACAAATTTTGCAGCGTTGTACAATGGGTGGGCTAGCAGACAAGTATTTGTAACTAGACAAGTAAAATGCACAATGACAGAGGGTGTTGAGGGCTATACGAATTACATATCACAATTTTGAGACAAAGTTGAGACAGTTCTGACTTCTAAGTGCTCATTGTTGATCTGTATAAAATACAAAAATGATTCAGGCACTTCAAGGTTCAGACCAGGCAATTTTATTGGAACCCACAGCAACGTTCTGACCTTGCGGTCTTTGTCAAGATGTAGGTTCAAATAAAATTGCCTGTTCTGAATCTTGGAGTGCCTGAACCATTTTTGTATTGTATACCATTGCCATTGGAACCTTGTGCTTGGTTCTGGTTTAGTTGTACCCTGGTTCAGATTGATGGGATTGAGTGCAGTTCCTTATGTGTGTTTTTTAAGCATTGTTGATCTGTAGACTTCTCAGATTCACAAGACACACAAATTGCAACACAGTGACTCAGTCATGCTGTGCACAGGACCAGATTTCTTAGTAGGCAGAGTTGTCTACAGTTGCCTGACCATTACGGGCACCTGTTTCAATGATATTGTGCCTTTTTGAGCTTAAATAGACTGGGGAGAGATAAGTACTAGGAGACAGCTAATTTAAGTGGCCTGAGTGCAGTGCCTTTCGCACCTTGTGCTGCAATGTTAAACATTGAGTTCCAGAGAAACTGCAATGTTTAGATTGCAGCACTAAGTCAGCCTCTAGTGGCTGTCTTCCAGCCACTAGAGGGCTTCCTGGATTGAAACAGACCTTTGGTCCGGTAGCTGACACTGGACATCCTCACGATCTGCATGAGGACACCCAGCGTCAGATCTTTCCCCATAGGAAAGCATTAATTACAATGTTTTCCTATGAGGAGGTCTAATGCGCATGGCGAGGTTGCTCGGCGCGGGACGTCGGAGGGGTAGGCTTCGGCCCAAAACAGAGGGACATTGGCGCTGTGATCAGGTAAGTAAATAAAGGATTTTTAAAAATATTTTTTTACCCAGGTATGGGGCACAAGAGAGAGGGAGGCAGAGTGAGCTATAGTGCCAGGGATACCGTTTTGTTTTCCTGGCACTATACTATCACTTTAATAGCACACCTGCTTGAACAGTTATAGGCGGTGTAAAACTATGTGCTGTCCTAGCTCCTCCAGTGTCTGTATGTGAGGCTGTACAGAAAGGGATCACTTCCCATCTGCACACTAGTACCATCTGACACAGGAAATACCTTGCACAGGAAGCTCTGGTGGCAGTCCATGGACAGCAAAAAGAGTGCCTGTTTAAATCAAACAATTTGTAAACTGTAGTGTTTATTTTGCTTAGATTGTCTGCAGAAAAAAAAACAACTTCCTTTTATTATATATTTCTGTCTTCTGGTTGTTGTTAGGTGGTTTGACATGATGTTAATATGGATATATATTGTAATTATGCTGTGTGTCAGCTAGAAGTAGCAGTACACATCAGACTTATGTTTTCTTTAGGTGTATTCTGCTTAAAATTACTCATTTATGTAAAATAGTAAAGGATGTTTCAGGATGATGGATATTCAACAGCAGATGTTGCTTGTTGAACATAGACAGGAACAGAAAGTCTTTTGACCAGAAAATCAGGGAATTGAGAATAGAGAACAACTACTCCCAAAATGCTAGTTATATAAGAGATGTGTGTGACGAAATCTTTCTTGGAGTAGTTAAACCAATCAAATAAGAATATTAGTATGATTCCTTTTGGTTCAAAAGCACATTGCAGAATTCTCAGACAAAGAAAGCCAGGTGACTTATATACACCATCTGTTTCTTATGCTCAATCGAGACACCCATGTCTAATGTGATTGTAATATGTATTATTCTACAGTGTCCCTTTAAGGGACTGAAAATATAATTAAATGTATTTACAGAATTTTCAAGCATGGATGAAGCATGGTAAATTTTATTCAGAAACTGAATTTTAATAATCTTATAATCTCATAATACCCGGATATATGTAAATATTTAAATTCTATCCTGGCCTGTCAGATAAACAACTTGTTGATTTAATATAGTAACCTTGTCACCAGTTTGAATTACCTGTTTCTGGGAAATTCTTAATTTTACTTAAGTCATTACGTAAGTCATTATTAGAATGTGTTGTCATAGAAACAATGTTTATTGCTAATGTATTGTTCCGAATGAGCTTTTAAAAGTCTTGGCTTCCCACTCACATAACTTTGTGGTTTTTGTGGAGTCTCTCAGTAGGTGTAAGATATGTCAGTCCGTGTGGGCCTCACCTTAAGGTGCGGAATAATCTTTGTGGTGAATGGGGAAAATGTTATGTAGTAGAATTGTCTTTGTCATGCTATTAAATTATATAATATTTTACACACACAGAACTACATCCACACATACAAATTATATTGCTTTTAGTTTAACTAAAACTGATTATATGTTGATAATTCTAACCTTGAATAGATCAGATTTAAGACCAGTATGCAGATATCCAATATTTCCCAGAGGTTCCATTATATTGTATATGATTTGCGCCCCGCCCTCCCCCCCATAATACTCACTAAACAGGGGTCGGGTGCCGCAGCTCTTTAAGTGCTCACCGGCTCCTGTGATATCAGCCAACAGGGAATAAATTACAGCCTGTCTCTTTCGCTGTGCCTGACAGAGAGGCGCCCGGGAGGAATGAAGTGAGGAGGCAGCATGAAGACTGGAGGAAGCAAAGCCCCACAGTAGCATGAAGGCAGCAGAGGCCCACCGCAGCATGGAGGCTAGAGGCAGCAGAAGCCCACAGCAACATGGAGGCTGGAGGCAGCAGAGAGCCACAGCAGCATGGAGGCTGGAGGCAGCAGAGAGCCACAATAGCATGGAGGCTGGAGGCAGCAGAGGCCCACAGAAGCATGGAGGCAGAGAAAAGGCTGGAGTGAGCTGCTGCATGCTCACTTCCATGAACCTCAGTCAGGACCAGAACCCCAATCAAGCCACCCTCCTTGACCCAAAGATAAACTAACGTGAGGGTGGCTGCAAATATATAAAGTATGACATGTATGTGTGTCAGATTGTGTGTATGCCAGTAGGTATGTGAGTGTGTGTATCTATATATCAGTGTGTGTATCTGAGTGTCAGTGTTTATCTGTTTGTCAGTGTGTGTATCTGTGTGTTAGTGTGCATCTGAGTGTCAGTGTGCATCTGAGTGTGTGTATGTGCCATGTGTATCTTAGTGTACGTGCTACCGTCTGTATCAGTGTGTCAATGTGTGTATCTGTGTGTCAGTATGTGTATATGTGTGCCAGTGTGTGTATCTGAGTGTGTGTTTCACTGTGTGTATCTGTGTTTCACTGTGTGTATCTGTGTCAGTGTGTGTATGTGAGTGAGTGTGTGTGTCAGTTTGTGTATCTAAGTGTATGTGTCAGTATGTATCTGAGTGTATGTGCCAGTGTGTGTATCTGATTGTGTGCATGCGCACATGTGTGTATGTAAAAGTGCGTGTATCTGTGTGTCAAGGTGTTCAATCATGTTTGTTGGCTGTATGTTTATTATTGCAGTGTTCTGAAGCATTGGGGCAAAAGTCATCCTCAGGATCAAGTTCTGAGGAAGGATGTGGTGGTAAATGGTTTTAAATAAAATGTGGTCAGGTTAGTTATGACTGACTTGCAATATGGTGGGTAATTAAGTTAAAGGTTTTGAAAGGTTAATGTTTATGGGTATGAAATTATGGTTGTAAGTCCCTTGAGCTTTGAATAAACACCATGGCAAAGGCCATTGAAAAGTAGTTAATCGTTGTCTGCGGTTATTGTGTGGTCTCATTTTATTTATACAAATATTGCCTACCATACATATAAGGCTGTAGTGTAACTGAGACTAGCATTATTGGTTATAAGAGCACTGTAAAAAGCTGGTGGTTGTCATTTATTTAATTCATTCAAATAATTCTTCTTAAGCTGCAGGTAAATAGTCTAAGTACACTGGTCACCCACAAATGCATGGAAAGCAGGTCAGAACACAAAGCCATTTAATTTATGCACAGTCAGCAAATAAACATACTGTATAAATTGCATAATACACTTATTCTAAGTTTAGCAGAGGGAGATGTGCATGCGGCCCTTAAATCTTGTACATTTATTTATCTTAGAAAGCTATACTTTCTCCCATTAACCTGAGAATTCTGGGTAATTCACTTATCCTTTCATCTCTTGCAGAATCTGATTGTGCTCACAGTGAATGAATACTGAAAACAAACAGTGGATACGCTAGAAACCCTTCATATTTTGGGACAGGAAATGTGATGGAAAACCAGTTGATTAAAATAAATAAATAATTCACTCTCACTGTAAAGAGATATGTTCTAAATGGGTTGCAGTCACTATGGAACCAAAGAGATGCGCAGGTAGTTTCAGTGGTGATTGGTCAATTCATGTATGAGCGAACTTTATATAACCCTGCCACTCAACGCCATTACATTGCTGGCACAGGAGACAAGCAGGTGACGTTAATGAGAAATTCGGATCTCACTGCAAACAGACTCCCCATTAAATATATTAAAATATATTATGTGATTGAAAGAAAGTACTTTGAACACACTATGAAACATACACTGTCTTGATACATTGCCACATGCCACAGATTTGTAAACTATGTCACAATTGGCAAGATCATTTTTTCTCATTTTAGGGAAAATTCTAAACTAGAAATATGATTAAAGGATCACTCTAGGGTCAGAAACACAAACATGTATTCCTGACCCTATAGGGTTAAAACCACCATCTAGCCCTCCTGGGCCCCTCATGCCTTCATAAATATAGCAAAATCTTACTGTATTCAAGCCTGAAGCTGTAGATCTGCATGCTGTTTGCCTCAGAAAAACAAGCAGTCTGCTGACATCATCAGAAGTTGTAGCCTGATCCAATGACAATGCTTCCCCATAGGATGAAAAGACAGTGCTTACAGCAAAAGGCTTGAAGGTAATCATTCTACTCACAAGAATAAATCCAATAAGCTGTAGGTGTTCTGGAGACTATAGTGTCCCTTTAATCTAAATATATCATAGCCATGTACTACCTTTCTCCAAGATTCCTTTAACCCCTCACCTTCTTTAAAAAAAAGACATATGCTTAGGGTAGTCTAAAATATGTTGCCCTATTTATAGGCATTTGATTAATTTAGATGTTCAAAAAGGAGCGTTTCCTGTAATGTAAATCATTTCAGCGCGTCCATTCCATGCGTCTTCCTCACATTATTAGTTTGTTTGTTTTGTTTATGTGTACTTATTGTACAGTAAGTGGCATGGATAAATATTGTAAATAATAACGAATGTTGTATGTTCTACCCACTGTGTCATTATGTATCAAGTGTATCCCCCAGGTGCAGAATGCAGTATTTGTATATCGCCTGCATTTTTGTAGCCTTCTTGCTTTTTAACTTCTGCTTTTTTTCCAGAACAGCGTGTACCTAATTTAGTCACCCAGCAAGAACCTCATTATCAAACACTGGAGTCACAACATTTAGTAAGCAGAAAGGTTGGGTATGTTAGAACTGAAATCCCATTGTGAAGAAGCAGGGCCACTGCCCAGAACTTATGCAGTGGTTCTATCATTGCAGGACAGCTTGCGACCAGTAAACGGGAAACATTTTGAAGTTGATAATGTGGAGTTAATTTCAGCATTTGTTTAGTTGAGACAGTAAAGTTGCTGTACCAGTCTCCACAATTCTCACACACAAATATTGGCAGCCCAGGGAAGTTTGTCTACTTTTCTATATACAAACACTGCCAAATAACAGTACTGGCAAAGGGAGCAGTCTCCCATTCTGCTGGCAATGTAATTATAATTAAATATTCTGCAACACGTTGCAGAATTAGCAATAGTGTGGGGTTTGGAAACGCTGGACGCGTTCCAGAGGACGCAGATTTTATTTTCAGCATTACAGATTATTAACAAAATATGTTTATGCAAGCTACTGTGTAACCAGAGACATACCAGATACTAACATGAGAGCCAGCATAACAAAAACATCAACGCTCCTTTGAGTAGGGTATGTAGTGAAATGCATTAGATCAAAGAAAATTTTCCATAAAACAGTTCTAATACATTGTATAGAGCAGTGGTAGTCAACCCTTTTCTAACTACCACCCACTAATGGCATCTCTCTTGCGTTTTTGCACAAGTGCAGAATATTTTTTAGAAAGGAGTGTGTTTTAAAAAAAATAAATGTTTGATATTCAGACGATTTCTCTGTTTGCTCATAATATTATTTCTCATCTGTGCATCAGCTCCCCTCCTCTCCCTCCTCAATTCCCCTTCCCACCTTTTTTTCTTCCTTTTTTCTATTTTTTTAACCTTCGTTATAGCAATGCCCAGTAGAAAGGCTGAGCTAGGCAGCCCACTTACTATTATTAGCCAACAACAATTCTCTTTTCCTTTTCATTCTTTCTCCTTTTTTTACAAGTACTCCACTCCTTCTTTCTCATATTCTACAAGTACTCTGTGCCTTCTTTCTCCTTTTTACAAATACTCTGTTCCTTCTTTCTTCTATTCTACAATTACTCTGCTCACAGACAAACACACACACATTCACACATACACTTACAGACAAACACTCACACATACACTTACTTACAGACACACACACACACACACACACACAGACACACACACACACAAATTATTAATATTAAATGTCCACCCAGCCTCCCTACCTGGAGAGCTGGTGTGGATCTGTCCCTGAGGTCCAGTGGGGCTGTTACCGGGAAACTGACGGAGGCCAAGCACAGAGAGATGGACACAGGTTTCTTCAGGAAGGAAGAGATCTTTATTTGATTCACCGACCGGGACTCAGAGGGACTTATGTCACCAAAAACAGCAAAGATCTGAGCACTGAATACATAGAGTACATTCCTTATATAGCACTGTAGCTCCTCCCATAATTAGCTACGCCCACACATACCCTTAACCTAATCAATGAATAGAGTCTAAACTCATCCATCCGCTCTAACCACGTGGCTCATCTGAAACAAAGGAGAGGGACGCGTAATTCCAGTTCCTGCATTCCTGCACATGCTCAGTACAGTGATGACAGTATCTTAGCTACGTGTAACTAACTAACTGATACTACAAACACATGGCAATCTTGGCCTGCTAAACTTTTATTTTACTGGAATTCCATCACAGGGCTTCACTTCAGCGGGCAGCAGAGTTAAAATCCGAGGGGGCGAGGGAGCTCTAACCTCTGCTCTGCTCCCTTGCTGGCTGTCTACTGATGCCGGGAGACGGAATATAACGTCATATTCCGGCTCCCGCGGCATCAGAAAACATCGCGCAAGGGAGCAGAGAGGTTAGAGCTCCCTCGCCGTGTCTGATCTTACCACTGCCGCACGCCATGCTGGGGAGTCCAGAAGGTGGCCTGAAATCACTGAAATCTTGCGCCCGAATAACCACTCGCGCTCGCCCGCCCGCCCAAAAGGAGAAATCCTCAAAAAAAGAGGATTTAGCGGCTGAAATCCCTACCGCCCACCTGGAATCCAGAAACGCTCACTAGAGGGCAGTAGGGACCAGGTTGACGACCCATGGTATAGAGAGAGGTATTAGCAGTAGAAAGAAGGAAGTGCTTATGCCATTGTACAGAACACTGGTGAGACCTCACTTACTGGAGACCATATCTTCAGAAGGATATTGATACTTTGGAAATGGTTCAGAGAAGGGCTACTAAACTGGTTCATGGATTGCAGGATAAAGCTTACCAGGAAAGGTTAAAGGGATATGATAGAAACATTTAAATGCATAAAGGGAATCAACACAGTAAAGGAGGAGACCATATTTAAAAGAAGAAAAACTACCACAACAAGAGGACTTAAATTGGAGGGGCAAGGGTGTAAAATAATATTAGAAAGTATTACTTTACTGAGAGGGTAGTGGATGCATGGAATAGCCTTCCAGCTGAAGTGGTAGAGGTTAACACAGTGAAGGAGTTTAACCCCTTAAGGACCAAACTTCTGGAATAAGGGGTTAAGCATGCGTGGAATAGGCAGGGATAAGATAGGGCCAGGGACTAATGAAAGTATTTAGAAATTATTATTTATTTATTTTTGTAGTGCAGAAGGATATAACAGCAGAAGGATTTAACAAACAAACCTGAGGTATATCATCATGTTTGACAGTAGGGGTATTCGAGAATACATGCACCATTTTATATTTATAAAGAAGAGGTCACAAGAAAGGCAATAGGTCATAGACTAGGTAAGCAATATGTGTTAAGACTAGTAGTAGTTAGCAAGATTTATGTGTCAGGATATAGTCAGGCATATCATAAGCATGTATTTTGACCTATTGTAGAGGAGTTAAGCACATATATGTAATGACCAGCAGGTTCAAAGATAGTTTAGGTGATATGTATATATACATATATGCGGATGTAGATGTCCACTGAGTTTAGCGACAGAGTTATGCTTAGTACTATACTGCCTTCTCACTTATGAACAAAAGAATGGAAAGTAAGATAGTAAAGCTGTGGTCATATCGATCTGCGCCCAGCTGTTTGCCTTCAGAATCCGGAGAGGGGTGCACCATGCTGGGTTCATCCGATGCCTGTGGGCGGGCAGAGTACGCCTCGCCGGAAAGAAACTGCGTTTGGGTCTGGGCTGCCACATTGGAGCGGGTCTTTCCTCCAGCCCCGGGTCTGGTTGAGGGCCTGCATCTGTGTGCCACAGTCCTGGTATCTCGTGGGCGCCAAGACTTTTCCCGCAGGGGGCGGCCTGGGGATTGGGGTGATGTTCTCTGTCTGCGACGGACGATCCGATGCCATTGTGGACGATGCAAGAGTTTTTTTCCTCGAGTGGCACTCGGCCCAGGTAGGCGTGCTTGTGGATTGATGTGTTCTGGGCAAGTTGGGTCGCCTGGAGGGGATCCCCTGCGGTCCGGCAGCAAGCTTTTTGGTTTGGAGATCTCTCGCTCTGACGTGCCTGTTGTTTTTTGCGGTTTTGGAGTTTTAGCCAGAACCTCTGGAATACCTCCTCGAGCCTCAGTAGGGTAGATTCGATTGAGCTGTGAGGATGTTGCCTGGTTGAGCCCTGTCCCTTCGTGTCATGCGGGATGTCAGGCGCCATTTTGAGCTATGTGCGTTTTGAGTCCATTCAGGGAGAACAGTTGCAGTATTTGCTTCAGCCAGGTCAGTGGGGACCGGGATGACCCTCACCGGTCCAAATAGGGGGGGTAGGAGCAGAGCAGGTCCACTCGACATACTGTATAGCGGGAAAGTCGTCTGCCCTTCTCCCACCTAGCCGTCTGTAGGCCTCGACGTGCTGGCACGGTCCCCCGGTACTGAGGCCTCCTTGCAAGGTTTCTAACGGCTTGTCACTGTCTACCCAGTGTGGGTATCTTGGAGTTTCAGCTGTCGCTTTAGTGTAGCCAGGGTTATGCACAAAAGTTTGGTGTCCTGAGCGGGAGCTCACATTGCACGCGTCCGATCAGCTCAGAGCCCAAGCTCCGCCCCAGTATTTAGAAAATTGAGCAGACTAGATGGGCCCAATGGTACTTATCTACCGTCACATTCTATGTTTCTATGTTTATATATTGTATAGATGAGTATCTACTAGTCAAAAACAGAGATGTGACTTTTTATGCCCACTGCTAGATTACCAGTGAATGGGCTATGAGACAGGAACAGAACATCCTCCACATAAAATGTTTGCCTAACTTGTCATTATTAATTCCACTCTGCACTCTATCTGTAAAGTGAACCGGTCATGAAAAAATGTACTCACCTAAAATCGCACATCATGTACCCCGAGTACAACAGTGTGGCATATCCCCTTTTTTCTACACTCAATATACCCACCATTTTCTCTGTCTCAGACTGTATACCAGGAGCTTCTGCACAGGGCCGGCGTTTCCATTACGGGCAGCTTTAACTGTCTGAACCACCAAGACAGACCCAATAACGGACAGTAACACTTGCCACAGACACAAGCAAAAGATGCATTTCTGACGGCAGCTTGGTGCCAACGACCGTAGCGTAGCCATCACTCACGCAGGCGCAGGGCTGCTCCACCTCCAGCTTCTGCCTGCTGGTGCCTACAACACTGACTGAATCCGATCTTTTTCATTTAAGTAGTGTGAGGAGGACGTTGCATCTGTGTGCTCACGCCCAAAGCTCTGTACGTGTGGAAGTCACATGTTGGAGGGTCCATCAATGAGGCTGACAAAAGACCTAGTAGACAGCAGGGCCAACGAATACAGTTGGAAGTTCTGTATAGACTGATTCCAGTGCTCCTAATATCTTGCACAAGCCCCAACCAACTGAGAATTCACAGAGAAGCTCTGGGAAAATGGCAGCCAGAAGTATGAGGCAACCTTCAACAGTGAAAGGTACTAATAAGTGTAAAATGGCCAACATGCAGTGAGTGACAGTGTGTGTGCCACTGAGCTTGTCTATAGTGAGCTAAGGCGTGTAATGAGCTTGTGTTTTTTGTGTCAGTGAACTTATGTGTGTCGATGTGTCAGATGGTATGGGTGGGACATTGTGATGCCACACCAAGGTGGAGCATACAAGGATGTGGTTCAAGTCATGTCACACCATGGGTGCTGCATATAGGTGGCATTTTTTGCCTTGAGGGGCAAAAATCCTTGCACCAGCCCTGCTTCTGCAGGCTAGTAAGAAGTAAAGGAGAGATGTGGACAAGTGAGAGCTGGTGGACACCAGGGAAGTGTTCCCAGAAAGTATAGAGAGAGCATATCATTAGACACGTTCATGCCAAACTCAGGGTGCTCAAACAGCGCTGTCTGCATAGTCTGTCCTTAGCCACCTTGCGTGATTGTCAGGCAGCCTGGGATGCATTCATGCAAGGCTGACCTTCCAATTCTTTGGGCAGAACAGCACCCCTCTCCAGATGATTTCGTCCATTTGTGCAGTGCAAGTGAATTATATCACTGGCCCACCAACATCCTGATTCACCGGACGCCGATGTTGGGGCGCATCGATTTGGTTGTAAGATAAAAGAGAGAAATTAGCATAGGGTATGTGTATTCTTTAAAATGCATCTAATGTTTTCTGTCAATGAGATTCCTTAATTAAGCCCATAACAAGTGTCAGCACCAGGCCCAATGGGCTCTTAATCTATCCTACAGGGCACCCTTTCCTTGCATTTTCACCCATTTTAAGTCCCGCAGTTGAGAATCTTTGTATACATCTGCCTGGTCTAATTAGAACTATGCATTCAAAGAGATCAACAATCATCTGAATTTATAACCCAGATTTCATTTCATAAAAAAATACAGTTGTACAATAGTGTTAAAAATATGAAAAGAAAAACAAAGTAAAAAATTAGATTAAACACTATTGTATTTAAATCAATCAATCATTATTACAATTCATTGTTAACCCCTTAAGGACCAAACTTCTGGAATAAAAGGGAATCATGAAATGTCACATATGTCATGTGTCCTTAAGGGGTTAAAGGGACATACCTAATATGATAGGTTAACCACAAATGCACAAATTACAATGGAGTGAATCCCTGTGTGCACAAACTGTGTATTTTTCCTGACTGCTCAAATTTTCCCAGGGCAAACTGTAATTTTTCACAGTGGTAAAAATACTATGTTTGTCATCCAAGCTTGGGCAGTGAGCGAAAACTGATAATTTTGAAAGTTTTCTAGGCTGTTGCTATATATATTTATATATTGTGTCCTGAATAAAGTTCAAATATGTGAACTGAAACATTAACCTACTGGATTAAACTTATTACCTTTTTAAAAAGTCCTTGAGCGCTTGCTTCTCTATTAGAATTTTATATATATACAGGGAGTGCAGAATTATTAGGCAAGTTGTATTTTTGAGGATTAATTTTATTATTGAACAACAACCATGTTCTCAATGAACCCAAAAAACTCATTAATATCAAAGCTGAATATTTTTGGAAGTAGTTTTTAGTTTGTTTTTAGTTTTAGCTATGTTAGGGGGATATCTGTGTGTGCAGGTGACTATTACTGTGCATAATTATTAGGCAACTTAACAAAAAACAAATATATACCCATTTCAATTATTTATTATTACCAGTGAAACCAATATAACATCTCAACATTCACAAATATACATTTCTGACATTCAAAAACAAAACAAAAACAAATCAGTGACCAATATAGCCACCTTTCTTTGCAAGGACACTCAAAAGCCTGCCATCCATGGATTCTGTCAGTGTTTTGATCTGTTCACCATCAACATTGCGTGCAGCAGCAACCACAGCCTCCCAGACACTGTTCAGAGAGGTGTACTGTTTTCCCTCCTTGTAAATCTCACATTTGATGATGGACCACAGGTTCTCAATGGGGTTCAGATCAGGTGAACAAGGAGGCCATGTCATTAGATTTTCTTCTTTTATACCCTTTCTTGCCAGCCACGCTGTGGAGTACTTGGACGCGTGTGATGGAGCATTGTCCTGCATGAAAATCATGTTTTTCTTGAAGGATGCAGACTTCTTCCTGTACCACTGCTTGAAGAAGGTGTCTTCCAGGAACTGGCAGTAGGACTGGGAGTTGAGCTTGACTCCATCCTCAACCCGAAAAGGCCCCACAAGCTCATCTTTGATGATACCAGCCCAAACCAGTACTCCACCTCCACCTTGCTGGCGTCTGAGTCGGACTGGAGCTCTCTGCCCTTTACCAATCCAGCCACGGGCCCATCCATCTGGCCCATCAAGACTCACTCTCATTTCATCAGTCCATAAAACCTTAGAAAAATCAGTCTTGAGATATTTCTTGGCCCAGTCTTGACGTTTCAGCTTGTGTGTCTTGTTCAGTGGTGGTCGTCTTTCAGCCTTTCTTACCTTGGCCATGTCTCTGAGTATTGCATACCTTGTGCTTTTGGGCACTCCAGTGATGTTGCAGCTCTGAAATATGGCCAAACTGGTGGCAAGTGGCATCGTGGCAGCTGCACGCTTGACTTTTCTCAGTTCATGGGCAGTTATTTTGCGCCTTGGTTTTTCCACACGCTTCTTGCGACCCTGTTGACTATTTTGAATGAAACGCTTGATTGTTCGATGATCACGCTTCAGAAGCTTTGCAATTTTAAGAGTGCTGCATCCCTCTGCAAGATATCTCACTATTTTTGACTTTTCTGAGCCTGTCAAGTCCTTCTTTTGACCCATTTTGCCAAAGGAAAGGAAGTTGCCTAATAATTATGCACACCTGATATAGGGTGTTGATGTCATTAGACCACACCCCTTCTCATTACAGAGATGCACATCACCTAATATGCTTAATTGGTAGTAGGCTTTCGAGCCTATACAGCTTGGAGTAAGACAACATGCATAAAGAGGATGATGTGGTCAAAATACTCATTTGCCTAATAATTCTGCACTCTGTGTGTATATATATATATATATATATATATATATATATATATATATATATATATATATATATATATATATATGCACACACACACACAGTATAAATTGTATTGTGTGTGTGTACTTGATAGCTTGACAAAGACCATGTAGGTTAAAACGTTGTGATTTGGCTGTGGGTTAAATAAATTGCCTTTATTTGGATCTTGGAGTGCCTGGACCTCTTTACATCTGTTTCATCAAGCATCTGGTTCCTTTAAGGTACTGGGACAGGGTTTGGTTGCACCCAGATTCATTTCTAAGAGATTGAGTCCTGTTCTACATCGCTGATCTTAGCATATTGTGCAGCACTGACCCAGGAAGCACCTCTAGAGTGAATGCAACTGAAGGTGTCTCTAGGGGGCAATGTAAACACTGTTTTTTCTCTATAAGCGCATTGTTTACAGCAAAAAGCATGCAGGAACAGGCTGAAGACACAAAACAACTACATCAAGCTGTGTAGTGACTAAAGTGTTCCTTTAAGCAACTCCTGAGTTTATCAGGCTTCACAGTTCTTAGACTTGCCAGTCCATTCTGCAAATTATTTGGCTGGTTGCAGGCTACTCAGGAAACTTGCTTTTACTGGCAATGTGTTTATTCTAATATTCTCATGCAGTACACTGTTAAACAGGCAACATAATAACCCTCCCCTTATACAAATAATACGAACAAACCACACACAAAACACAATAAACAATCCACACAAACTCAACACCACTGACAATCCATATACATGCACACAACCCCACAAGCAGTCTCTCACATACAATACCCCACACATACACACACCACCAAACACACCATTTGACATATGCATGCACACACACACACACACAATTCCACAAGCAGCCCCCATTTATAGGTACACAATGCCACAAACTACTCATGAACATATACAACATAATAGCTCATATACGCACAGATACAACGATACAAAGGGACTGCAGTATAAATAACACAAGCAGAATGCGGGAACACGCACACCTTGATTTAGAAAAACAGGACCGGCATGCTACAGGACATTACAATCTTATTTCGGCACAGTGCTGCTAAAAGGTTGCCTACCCCTGCACTAGAGGGCTCCCGGAATCCAAAGCGACTTTTGGTCAGTTATCCGACGCTGGACGTCCTCACTTTTTTTGTGTTTTTGAAAGTAACAGGGTCAAATATAAGGCTTGATTTTCCATTTCTTCAATTTGCCAGATTGGTTATGTTGCCTTTGAGAGCACATGGTAGCCCAGGAATGAGAACTGTCCCCATGATGGCATACCATGGTATTGCAAATGGGGTATGTTCAGTCTTTTTTAATAGCCACTTAGTCACAAACACTGGCCAAAGTTAGCGTTCATAATTGTTTTTTGCATTCTTAACACACAAACAAATATAAATGCTAACTTTGGCCAGTGTTTGTGACTAACTGGCTACTTAAAAAAAAAGAACTGGACATACCCCATATTAAATACCCTGGGTTGTCTACTTTAAAAAAATATGCACATGTGAGGTGTGATTCAGAGATTTATGACAGATAACAGTATTACAATGTCACTATTGATACATTTTAAAAATATAGATTGCGAAACAGCAATGTCCTACTTGTACTTATAGCCCTATAACTTGCAAAAAAAAAAATCATGTAAACACTGGGTGGTTTTAAACTCAGGACAAATTTTTTTAATCTATTTAGCAGTTTTTTTTCTTTTGTAGATGAGTAAAAGATTTTTCAAGTAAAAGTAAAAAAACATGTTTAAAAAAATATTAAAGTAACTTATATGACATGATACAGATAATGGTATGTAAAGAAAGCCCTTCTTGTCCTGAAAAAAACCGATATATAATTTGTATGGGAACAGTAAATGAGAGAGAGGAAAATTACAGCTAAACACAAACACCACAAAAGTGTTAAAACAGCCCTGGTCCTTAACGTACATCATGGCCAAAACAGTCCGGTCCTAAAGGGGGTTAAAAAAATTAGGTCTTCTTAATTTATTATGTCCCGAGCCACAACAATTAAGTATGTTATGGTGCCTGAAGTCTTGGGCGCCATATTACCTGAAAAGGTTAAACCAATTATATACTAACACCAAAATGTGTCAGCGTCTGTCCTCCACAACCATGGGCTTCTTCCTCTGGCTTCTATGTGAGGCCTTGGACTGTCCACCTGTGACAGGCTTTATGTTCCTTTATGTACTACCGGTTTTTCGGCACATTTTTTGTGATGAAAAACCCCCACTCGACTTATACTTGAGTCAATGTCTGTATTATGGCAACTTACATTGCTATAATACAGACAAGGACCGCCAGGCTCATTACAAGCCCGGCGGTCCTGTTGGGGGCTGGCAGCGAGCTGTAACTTAGCTTTTCCTGCAGCTCCTGTCAGCTCCCATCTCCTGCGTTCCAGTCAGCTCCCCTGTCAGCTCCACTGTAAATCTCGCGAGAGCCACGGGGTCAGAGCGTTGCCACGGGTTACCGTGGCAACGCTCCGCGCAGCAGTCACACCGTGAGACTTACATTGGAGGAGAAGGGAGCTGACCGGAACGCAGGAGAAGGGAGCTGACAGGAGCTGCAGGAAAGGTAAGTTACAGCTCTCTGCCAGCCCCCCTCCTGCACACCACCAGTGAATGACAGCCCCCCTCCTTGGCCATCTAAGAAGCAGGGAGGGGGGATGAAAATAAATAAATACAAATTTAAATAATAAAATAAAATAAAAATATTAATACTATTAAAAAATAATAATAATTAAAAATAATAATAAAAATGCTGTGACAGGGTGTGTGAGGGGGCTGTGACAGGGTGTGTGGGAGTGGCTGTGAGTGGCTGTGACCGTGTATGTATAAATTTACCAGTAGCTGCTGCATTTCCCACCCTAGTCTTATACTCGAGTCAATAAGTTTTCCCAGTTTTTTGGTACAATACGGTATATACAGTACATTATATATACGGTATATACGGTAATACGGTACATTATACGGTTTTGTATGTTTGTGTATAGTTCCTTTTTGTGTGAAGTTACATTTGAGAGGAACTCTTAAGGGAAGTAATCAGCTGTGGTGGTTCTTGTGAGTCATATCACAGTTCGCGGTATATAAAGTGATCTCATACGAAGAGGATGAAGCTCCCTTCTCCAACATTGCTTTATAAAGATAGACATAAAAATGCATCTTTAGATCAAATTTTTTTTTAAATATCTATAAAGTTCTCCTGTAGATAAAAAAAAAGGCTATGATGAGGGATTAATGATTATGTGTAGTATACCATAGAGCAAACATATTTTCAGGTTACAAATATTCTTCTATATTTCAAATAACAGGGGAGTTAAAGTGTTTCGGTAAGGTAGTTAAGACACCGTAAACTTGCCATGTATTCGCCTTATGATGTCATTGGAAACGCAAATGATGATCAACAGTGAAAGGTGGAAGGGTTAAGGAGGCTTCTATGTACCTATTTCCCTGCTTACATTTACAGGTAATACATTCCCAAGTGCTTATGGACAACATTCCAGAACTGTAAGGTTGTTTAACCTTCTCATCAACATTACATTTTATATACAGTTAGTATCGAGTGGAACAGTAAGTACATGCCCAAGGTAAAGTTCACTACGAGTGCATGTAAATGAATCCTAAGAGACTAGTATAAGTTTGGAAATAAATCATTCACTGTAGTCACTGCTGACTTTAGGCAACTGGAAATAAAGACTCATTGTTGGTAAAAGCAATCTATTGTTTAAATAATAAAGCAACAAAACACGCTGCGACTGGTTAATATTTAATATTGTCAACTTTCCATGACACATTTTACGTGAGATCTTCCAGAGATTTGTTCTAGAAAAGTACAAAGGAACCTTTTAAGGACACGCAAGGTTATATTTTTTTACAAATTGTTGCCATATCAGATTCATTTCAACCTACACTGGAATATATCATTCACAGATAATGCATAGTGAAGGAATCTGCAATTTAAAGAAACAATAACACAACACTTCATTTAAAACAAATCGTTCCGTTTAAATAGCCACCAGGTATCCACCACCAAAACAAAAACCTAATGTATGGTTTCTCAATATGTATGACATGTGAGGTTGTATTGAAAGTGATGTGAAACCTCTATTTTCAAGACATTATTAAATTAGCGATAATATTTATATATCCAGTTTCATTCTAATAAAGTTAAAAAAGTTTTACAAAAACATATGCTAGATATAAATATATGAAAATAGTCCCTGTTTTTAAGATTGAAAATAAAAATGGCATGTAGTATATCCTTTGTGTGCATCATTTTACATAGAAGAAAACATCCCTTTCAAGAGAGCATATCAGCTAAACCTTCCTTAACCCTGTGACGAAGTGCCCTTCGCCACTTGTGCCTGGAGGGGACTACTGGCTAGCCTTCTGCCTTCCGACTATGGCCCATGTGCTGATAGCTGTATTTTCCCCTGCAGAAAGGTTTATTTGTGTATTTCTGCCGAGGCGTTCTGAACTTTCAGTATGTGAGTAGTGCTACCCCAGATAGCTAAGCCATTGGAAAAGACTTTGGCTCCATGGCGATTGAATTGTATGTATGTGATCTGAGCGCCATTCAATAATAATGTGCACTCAGATCTAAGCTATCTGGGGATATGTTGCATGTATATGTTTTATGTAGTAATTGTAACATTGTGTAATTTTATGTCTGGACCATGGGGCCAGGGTGGGTGGAGACGGCGAGACCTCAGGGCAGCTGCATCGCTGGAAGTGGGGTCTGCAGTGCTGATGGTGTCGGTTGGAGTGCTTGGAGTCCTCAGCGAGCACTAGGTGCATCGATTGGCGGAGGTTCTCAGTCGGAGTGCCAGCGTTCCGTCACAAACCCCTTAAGGACCAAACTTCTGGAACAAAAGGGAATCATGACATGTTACACATGTCATGTGTCCTTAAGGGGTTAATAGGGGAGGTAAAGTTCTCTTTGGACAGAAGCAACTCTTGTCCATCCAAAGACCATTCAGAAAAAAAAAAAATCTTAGTGTAGTAGAGGGAGCAGTGAGTGCTCTCACCCTGTCACTGGCTGCTGAAAGCGAGTAAATATATGTACATTTCTATACTTTACTGCTGATGGGTGACCACTGTTAGTGATAGGTGAGAACATCAGCTGATGCTTGTAGCCCTGCCACTTCCTCATTGCTTGGACTAATGATTCTGAATTAGCCCAAAGACAAGGAGAGGGAGAGACTGCTGCCTTAGAACATATATTTAATGTTAAACTGTTTGCGAACACTTAAAAAAAAGAAAAGAAAAGATTGAACCTGGGAGATTCCAGGCACTATAGCAACTTTATTAAGCTGAAGTTGTTATGGTGCTCTAAGGATTCCTTTAATTTAGCATACAAAACATTGCCCTACAAAGGTCATTTCCCTAGATGACAAAATGACATGCAATTGTCTATTCTGGCACAACCTGTTCACAGTGCTATTTGGCTTCCATCTAAAAGTTCTCTACTTTCTACATTTTATGAATTCTCTGAGCTTCTTGTTTAGATCTTACATCCCTACTCCCTCCTTTACTATACAGGGAGTGCAGAATTATTAGGCAAGTTGTATTTTTGAGGATTAATTTTATTATTGAACAACAACCATGTTCTCAATGAACCCAAAAAACTCATTAATATCAAAGCTGAATATTTTTGGAAGTAGTTTTTAGTTTGTTTTTAGTTTTAGCTATGTTAGGGGGATATCTGTGTGTGCAGGTGACTATTACTGTGCATAATTATTAGGCAACTTAACAAAAAACAAATATATACCCATTTCAATTATTTATTATTACCAGTGAAACCAATATAACATCTCAACATTCACAAATATACATTTCTGACATTCAAAAACAAAACAAAAACAAATCAGTGACCAATATAGCCACCTTTCTTTGCAAGGACACTCAAAAGCCTGCCATCCATGGATTCTGTCAGTGTTTTGATCTGTTCACCATCAACATTGCGTGCAGCAGCAACCACAGCCTCCCAGACACTGTTCAGAGAGGTGTACTGTTTTCCCTCCTTGTAAATCTCACATTTGATGATGGACCACAGGTTCTCAATGGGGTTCAGATCAGGTGAACAAGGAGGCCATGTCATTAGATTTCCTTCTTTTATACCCTTTCTTGCCAGCCACGCTGTGGAGTACTTGGACGCGTGTGATGGAGCATTGTCCTGCATGAAAATCATGTTTTTCTTGAAGGATGCAGACTTCTTCCTGTACCACTGCTTGAAGAAGGTGTCTTCCAGGAACTGGCAGTAGGACTGGGAGTTGAGCTTGACTCCATCCTCAACCCGAAAAGGCCCCACAAGCTCATCTTTGATGATACCAGCCCAAACCAGTACTCCACCTCCACCTTGCTGGCGTCTGAGTCGGACTGGAGCTCTCTGCCCTTTACCAATCCAGCCACGGGCCCATCCATCTGGCCCATCAAGACTCACTCTCATTTCATCAGTCCATAAAACCTTAGAAAAATCAGTCTTGAGATATTTCTTGGCCCAGTCTTGACGTTTCAGCTTGTGTGTCTTGTTCAGTGGTGGTCGTCTTTCAGCCTTTCTTACCTTGGCCATGTCTCTGAGTATTGCATACCTTGTGCTTTTGGGCACTCCAGTGATGTTGCAGCTCTGAAATATGGCCAAACTGGTGGCAAGTGGCATCGTGGCAGCTGCACGCTTGACTTTTCTCAGTTCATGGGCAGTTATTTTTCGCCTTGGTTTTTTCACACGCTTCTTGCGACCCTGTTTACTATTTTGAATGAAACGCTTGATTGTTTGATGATCACGCTTCAGAAGCTTTGCAATTTTAAGAGTGCTGCATCCCTCTGCAAAAGTCCTTCTTTTGACCCATTTTGCCAAAGGAAAGGAAGTTGCCTAATAATTATGCACACCTGATATAGGGTGTTGATGTCATAAGACCACACCCCTTCTCATTACAGAGATGCACATCACCTAATATGCTTAATTGGTAGTAGGCTTTCGAGCCTATACAGCTTGGAGTAAGACAACATGCATAAAGAGGATGATGTGGTCAAAATACTAATTTGCCTAATAATTCTGCACTCCCTGTACATAACAACACTTGACCAAGGTGCCCTCTAACCCCTCTTATTTTTGTGTTGTCTTTAGAATCTCTTCTCCAGGCCATATACCTCATCCTGGAGATTATGGGTATCTGTAAACATGGGGAAGGAATTAAAGTAGCCGCATATGCAGATAACATTTTATCACTTCTAATGGATACCGCTCAGTGGCATACATACCGGGGTTGCAGGGGCCGCCCTGCGACCCGGTATGTACCCAGGGGGCCCAGAAGCTAGGACCTGGCACCCAAACCACTTAATTGAGCTGATGTGATCTGGGTGTCTGTAGTGGTCCATTAAGTGTATGTGTATCTGCATGCAATGGCGTACATACCGCGGTCGCAGCCCTGCGACCAGTTGCCCGCCGCCATGTGTTGCGGCCCTGGCCCGCACAGAGTAAGCGCGGGGAGTCGGGGCCCACGAATCAGTTTTCACACTGGGCCCCATGGGTTGTGTGTACGCCACTGATATTCTAGCACAGTTAACATTATTGGACTGTTACTTTGATATCTCTGGGTAAAAACGAAATTTGAACTCTAGGATAGGGGCTAATGCACATCATATGCAGTAAAAAAATTGTAAATCTTTATTTAGATATATCAAACACTATCATAGTAACAAAAAAAGTCAAAAGAGAAGTGTTATATCTAAATAAAACAATATTTGTATTACTTATTCTGTGCATTTTCCTTCATACTTTAGTCAACTAACAATTTGCTGAGTGAGGAAGTCAGCCTACCTCTACTTAACACCCATTCCTTAATGTGCCTTTAAAGGGACACTGTAGGCACCCAGACCACTTCAGCTCATTGAAGTGATCTGGGTGCTGTGACCCTTTTGCAATGTAAAACATGGGTGAAAGGGTGACAGCATGTGGGGGCTGAAAGTGATTGGGGATAGTGATACTGTATGGAGAGGTGTCAATGTGTGCATGGGGGTGACTGTGTGTGTGTCTGTAGGTTACAGGGTGCGTGTATGGGGGGGAGTGACAGGGTGTGTGTGTGGAGAGGTGACAGGGTGTGTGAGGGGCTGTGACAGGTTGTGTGAGGGGGCTGTGACAGGGTGTGTGGGAGTGGCTGTGACAGGGTGTGTGGGAGTGGCTGTGAGTGGCTGTGACGGTGTATGGGGAGACAGGGTGGGGATGGCTGTGACAAGGTGTGGGTAGAGGGGCTGTGAGAAGGTAGGGGGCTGTAAGAGCTAGGGGGCTGTAAGGTGGGAAGTGGGTACGGGGTCTGTAAGTGGGTATGGGGCTGTATGGTGGTATGGGGTGCTCTCAGTGGGTAGGGGGCTGTAAGTAAGTAGGGGGGCTGTAAGTGAGTAGAAGGTCTGTAAGTGGGTAGGGGGGCTGTAAGGTGGGTAAGAGGAAGTATGGTGAGTAAGGGGCAGTATGGTGGGTAGTGGACTGTGAGGTGGGTAGGGGGTCTCTGAGGTGATTAGCGGTTCTGAAAGGTGGGTAGGGGGGCTGTACGGTTGGTTGGGGGACTGTGAGGTGGGTAGGGGTTCTGTAAGGTGGATAGGGTGGCTTTATGGTGGATAGGGTGGCTGTATGGTGGGAAGTGGGACTATGAGGTGCGTATGGGGTTGTAAGGAGGGAAGGGGGTCTGTAAGTGGGTAGGGGGCTGTCTGGTGGGTAGTGGGACTGTGAGTGGGTAGGGGGCTGTGAAAAGGTAAAATACCTTTAGTTTTCTGTAATAATTTTTTGGTGGTCCGGTGCGCAGCTGTCCCTGGTGGTCCGGTGGGCTGGTTCTCCGGTCTGCAGCTCTGACGAGTGCAGAGCTGCAGACCACGTGGTAAGTCTCGTGATCTCCAGTCAGAGTGTTTCCGTGGTAACCCGTAGCAACGCTCGTATTGGCTGGAGATCGTGAGACTCAGTCTGCAGCTCTTGGACCTGACATGTCACACTGCCCTAAGGTGTTTTAGACGGGTGTGAGGCCTTAGGCGGCCGCCTAAAACACCTAATTAGAGAGCCTCTGTCCTGCAGGACTACTTACGGGAATGATGTTACTGCTGTGGAAAACGTATGGCGTTCGTGCAGGACTTGAGCCCTGCCTCTGTGGCTTTCTACCAGACAACCACTACAGGGCTTCCAGAATCCAAACAGACTTTTGGTCCGTTATCTGACGCTGCCAGTGTCAGATTTTTCCCATTGGAAAGCATTCAACTATGCTTTCCTATGGGGAGGTCTAAATGACGTGCAGCCGTTGCATCGCATGCGCATTAGGTCTCCCCAGCCGGCTGACTAGGGCGGGGGAGGAGCGTGGGCAGAGCCTGACCCAGCACTGAAGGGAGTCAGCGCTGGATTCAGATAAGTTGCATTACTTCGTACACAAATTGATACAATATTTATAGACAAATGTAAAACATGGCTATCAAACACAGACCATATAAGTGTAAATGGACCAGAAAAAAAATAAATTATAATTGTAAGAATATGAAGTAGTTAACTTTTCTTGTTCATTTGTATTTTATGCTTAGATAAGGTTTATAATCATTAGTGCTGACTGTAAGGATATGAAATAGTTAAACTCTTTTTGCTTTATATGCTTTAAAATAATGTTTTAAATAATTATGCTGACTTTGGCAGATGTATTTTGTACCGAGGTCTTCCTTCTAGAGGATGTGCGACCTTGCTCGACCTCAGGATGTTCCTGTCCCGTCTTTATTCAAATGCTTATCTTTTAATGTCAGACAAGTATGTACTATTAACTATAAGGAAGCGATAAATCTCGCTGCTTGTGTGACAAACTGTGTATAAATGCTAGCAGTGGTGTACACATGACCCATGGGGCCACGGTGCGAAAATTGATCCGTTCCCCTCCCTCCCCCCCGCACGGGCCAGGCTGCAACACATGGCGGCGGGCACCTGGTCGCAGGGGTTGCAGGGCTGCAACCCCTGCCACCGCGGTATGTACGTCAGTGCATGCGCCTGCACACATTTAAAGGACCACTACAGACACCCAGATCACATCAGCTCAATTAAGTGGTCTGGGTGCCAGGTCCCTCTAGTTTTAACCCTGCAGATGAAAACATAGCAGTTTCAGAGAAACTGCTATGTCTCACTGAGGGTTAATACAGCCTCTAGAGGCTGTCTCATTGACAGCCGCTAGAGGAGCTTCCGCGATTCTCACTGTGAAAATCACAGTGAGAAGACAGTGAACGTCCATAGGAAAGCATTGAGTAATGCTTTCCTATGGGCGGTTTGAATGTGCGCACGGCTCTTGCCGCGCATGCGCATTCGGAGCTGAGAGGCGGAAGAATCCCCAGCGCCAAGGGAGTCCGGCGCTGGAGAAAGGTAAGTGCTGAAGACACACACACACACACACACTAGCTAACAGACACACACATTTACTGACTGAGACACAATCAGCGACAGACATACATACACACTCACTTACAAAACATACACTCTCACTGACAAACACACTCACTAGCAGACACACAATCAATAACAGACACACTCACTGACACTCACTAACACACACTAACACTCACACACACACTAACACTCACACACACACACACACACACACTAACACATACACTAACACACACACACATTAAGACTAACACACACTAACAAACACTAACACACACTAACACACACTTTTTAAAAAAAATTTAATCCCCCCAGTCTCCTTACCTTTTGGAGTGCTGGGGGGATTCCCTGGGGTCCAGTGGTGCTGCTGGGCTCCTGGGCAG
Source organism: Pelobates cultripes (assembly GCA_933207985.1). Taxonomy (NCBI): domain Eukaryota; kingdom Metazoa; phylum Chordata; class Amphibia; order Anura; family Pelobatidae; genus Pelobates; species Pelobates cultripes. Next base: position 303,071,652 of record OW240912.1, on the reverse strand, counting down.
GCGGTCCTGCGGGCAGGCGAGGGAGCACTCTCCCCAGAGTGCTTCCTCTTCAGCTCCCTCGCGCGCCATGTAGGGATGCCGTCACCGGAAGGTGAGGTTATCTTCCAGCTCCGGTATCAGTGCGGTGCGCGACGGAGCAGAAGAGGAAGCACTCAGGGGAGAGTGCTCCCTAGCCCGCCTGCCTGCCGGGTGTCAGCAGGGCCAGCCTCGGGGGGGCCCTGAGGTGGCCGGCTCCTGGGCCCCCCAGAGGAAGAGGCTGGCCCAGTGGCGTACATCCCGGGTCGCGACCCCTGCGACCCTGGTATGTATTCCACTGAATGCTAGCCCTGAAAATACACTCATTTGAGAATCTTGTTAAAGCACATTTGTGGTGTCCGTGTCTTTATTGCTAACAATGATTCTCCATCAATATTGATATTGTGACCGGAGTCCAGAACAGCATTAACCCTTTCAATAATTAAACCTAGTCTACACCCCTGTGAGTTAAACTGATGTGCTCCTCCTACCTCTCCCAGCGCTTTTTCAGTGTTTCTTTCTCAAACTCTGCCTCTTCCCCCAACCACTCTATGTCGGCGGCCCCCAAGGTTCTGTCCTTGGTTTTCTGCTGTTCTCTATCTATACAGCCTCCCTTGGTAAACTCATCAGCTCCTTTGGCTTCCGTTATCATTTCTATGTGGATGACAAGCAAATCTACCTGTCCTCTCCTGAGCTCTCTCCGTCCATCTTGACTCATGTCTCTGACTGCCTCTCTTCGATTTCCAACTGGATGGCTGCTCACTTCCTTAAACTCAACCTGTCCAAAACAGAACTTCTGGTCTTTCCTCCCTCATGTGTTACTACTCCCATGTCTGTCTCCCTCCAAGTCAACGGCGCTACCATCACTGCTACCTCGCAGGCTCACTGCCTGGGTATTTTTTTTTTCTCCAACCTCTCCTTCACCCCTCATGTCCAATCAATCGCCAAATCCTGTCGCTTCCATCTCAAAAACAGAGCGCGCATTCGCCCCAGATGCGGCTAAGGTGCTGGTCCATGCTCTTGTTCTCTCTCGCCTTGACTTCTGCAATACCCTTCTCAGTGGTCTTACATGTTCCCAGATTGCACCGCTGCAATCTATAATGAATGCAGCGGTGAGGCTCATTTTCCTGTCCGCTTGCACCTCCCACGCCTCCCCGCTCTGTCAGTCCCTGCACTGGCTTCCAGTTAAATATAGTGCTCAATTTAAAATTCGGGTGCTTGCTTACAAGTCCCTACATAATGCTGCTCCAACCTACCTATCTTCCCTAACACACAAGTATGTCCCGTCGGGGCCCCTACACTCTGCAAAAGACCTACGTCTATCCTCTGTCCGTACTCCCACCTCTGATGCTCGCCTCCAAGATTTCTCCAGGGCTGCACCTCTTCTGTGGAACGCCCTTCCCTTCTCCGTAAGACTGTCACCCAGTCTCCACTCAAAAAAATCTTTGAAAACTCACTTCTTCAAGAAAGCATATCAGTTAAACTGTAAGCAGGTTTTTATTCCCCACCACCATGACTCCTCTCCTGCAACTGTCAAAAATTACCTACAAAGCCCTCAATTAATACTTTTCTAACAACCTACGTCATACACCTACTTTTACCCTTTGTGTCACTATACCCCACTCCCTCTAGCATGTAAGCTCATTGAGCAGTGCCCTCCACCCCTCTGTTTCTGTACATCCAATTGTCTGGTTAAAATTACATGTCTGTTAGTCCACCCAATGTACAGCGCTACGGAATGTGATGGCGCTATATAAATAATAAAATAATAATAATAATAATAATAATGTTACCCTTCCACACTCTATCATGAAACATCCATGCAGTGACCAATTCAGTTTAAAGGAACACATTGATATAATCAGTAGCAGTTGGAGTGTGGGTGCAGGCACGACTCACTTGCTCACTTTTAACCTGCCAGTTACCAATTGAAGCCAAAAACTATAAGAAACAGTCTTGTTTCTTACCAAAATTAGAATTATAAATAACATACAGAAGGGGCCTACATTCAATTCAACAGCAATGAGTGGCTGCAAAAACATAAGTTCTCATACAAACAATGTAATTAATATATAAGAGTAAAAGATCTCCCCCAATCATATGAACAATTGAAATGGAAGAAATTTAGTTTTTATTCATGTATCCTGATAAAAGTAGAAATTCAGATGTAAGCTATCTCTTGCTTATAGTGCAGCTCTAGCAGTTAAATTGCAGACATGCTTGGGTGAGTAACCTGCACCATTTAGTTATATCCCATAAGAACCTAAGATGGTGTTAACATGTTCAATAAAATAAGCCACTGATTTGGCATTCCTCCACTAATTAAAACTTTGATTAAAGAGGACAGGTGACAAGTTACTCAATCTACAAACTATCCAGAACACAGAGATGTTTTTGGTCCAGTAAACACCAATTATGTCCCTTTTACAAAGTATTGAGTGTCTTTCCTTTTTCATTTGATCTGTATGCACACAGACAGGTGCCTGCCCTGCACTCGAACAGAACATAATGTGTTCTTGGATATGGCATATGCTTGCCAAAACCTTCCTGCCACAATGCTCTTTGTGCTTTCATCCCCAGATCTGTCTGGCAGCTCACCGACATCAAAAACACATGTCTTCATACTATGTTTTCTTATCCATATGCCATTGTCAGAGTCGTAACTAGAAACCACTGGGCCCCGGTGCAAAATTTACTCTGCCCCACCATATATGTCTGCCTCTCCCCCCCCCCCGTATGTCCCATACGTTGCCCCCCGACACATGCAGACACACACACATGGGCACACAGACACATACAAAATGGTTTAGTCACCCTCCTGTTTCCTACCTTTTAGGTGCAGGAGGGTGATTTTCCCTGGGGTCCAGTGGCTCAGGCTGATGGGAGTCAGAGTTCCCACTCTGACTCCCTCCTCTTTCTCTGTCATGAATGGGTAAATACACAGTTATATCTGGAACAAATTCCCAAAACACAAGATAAAATGTGCTTGAATTTGGCAATTCACCATACTAGGTGTATTTATTGGGTCTATATACCTATTAACTATGAACAGGCTTATGCTTTGACACCTTTGCCTATATGTCTGAGTTTCAGCAGAATTAGAATTCTCTGCAAACGTTAAACAAACATTTTTGTTTGAATTAAACCGTGCAAGCAAGAATAGCACAGAGTAAATATTGCTGTTGATTGAAGATCTCTGTTCTTTAGAGGATGCAATACTTTCAACTGATATCACTGATACAGTACCAAGTTCAGGGTCATGTCCCATCATCCTTTTTACCTTGGTCTGCTTTTGCAGATCCCAGGAAACAGTCTTCAGAATGTAGCCCCAATGTAGCTGCAGGCTGCTCTGCTACAGATCCAAGATCACTTCAGCTACGTGCTGCAATGCATAAATTGAGGATTGTCATTCACCAACTTTTTGTATTAGCAGATATCTGAAGTTTCACTGGGACTCCTGATAGGCCAGAGCCTGTTTGGCTCTAGCAGCCTTGAGTGCCGTGCAAAGACACCTCGAGTGCCGTGCATGGCATTAGTGCCGTAGGTTGCCTAGCCCTGCCCTAAAGTGTCAGTGTTTCATTGGTGTGGGTTGGGATAAAGGTAATGGTCAGCTCCTCCAGCCCATATGGCGACAATGCACCTGTCAAGCATATTATGAATGCATCATTAGATGCACTCTTGGCTTGTTAAGGGCACTAGAACCTTGCAGAATGTGCTGTAATAACTATCTGTAAGCCCTACACATAGTTTGTCAGCATTTTTTGGGGGGGTGGGGGGGGGGTGACTGCTGGCCAATTCCATTTCAGGGCTTTTGGGTGGTGTGAGTGTAACGGATCACCTGGCACCCCGACTGGGTACCTCCGTTGAAGGATGCTCCTAGCGCTTCCTGAGGACTCCAAGCACTCTGGCAGACACCCCAATCACCGAACCGTAGGAGCATGTGAATGCTCTCAAGCATATGAATGCTGTAGACAGTTGAATAGGAACCATACGAATAGGTTTACTCTCCTAGCAGTCAAACTGGAACAGCATACAATAAATCCTTCCCCCAATAATGAGACGACACTTCACTTTGAGGGTTAAAACAGGAACTCCCTGTATTGTCACATACAGTCTCTTTTATTCCCAATCCACAAACATAGTACAGCCCACAGGGCGTTACAAAACAACCAATCACCTCACAGTTACATCCCACATATTCCCTCCCCTTATCCTTAGAGGAAACTCAATTATACATACAGTTAAAACATACTTTCTACCCAACTTTCATAACTCCAAAACCATACATCACATTCACATAAAATTACATATTCACAATCAATCCATTCAGGGGAACAACATATTCAAAATGGCACAAATCAGACAAGGGGTTCAAAAGTTAGTAAAAAGTCCTTTGTGACTAAATGAAGCATGGCTTTCTGGCCCAAACCAGTTTCAGAGTCTTCTATCCTGGAGAGTAATTCAATTATCTCCCAGGATAGACACAAGACTCCATTAAGCACATGGTTGCAAAAAGACACAAAACACTTTAAAATACATAAAGTCACATTTACACATAACACACAGACATTTCACATATCCCCAGATAGCTGGGATCTGAGTGCACATTAGTAGATGAATGGCACTCAGATCACACAAATAAGCCTTTCTGCAGGGGAAACAAACGGTTTAACCTGCAGGGCCATAGTCCAAAGGGAGCAGGCGAGCAACCAGGCTTCTCCAGTTCACAGTGGCGAGGTTGGTTTCGCCACACTTCTCCCCTTTACTAACTAGACTAACAGGGTATCTGACCTCCTGCCGGTCAGTGCCCTGGTTAGTCCAGCAACCCACCCACAAAACAGAAACAGCAGTACAGCCCACCCACAATAACTGGTTACTACACCTGGGTACAGGAGAACTTTGTCCATGTCCAGGTGCCTCACCACGACTGTTTGGGCAACTGTTAGGCTGCCTTGGTGGGTTGCTGAGTGGGCAGAGACCAGCGGTACTCTGCCCTGATGCCAGTGCTACCACAGAAGTAGCCTGGTGGGAGCCTGGTTGTGGGAGGGAGAGACCGACTGTCTCCCCTCTGGATACACCGCTCTGTGGCTGGGGAACAGGACCGACTGTCCCTACCCCTTGTGCTGTAAGTGCAGAGACTACGGTCCCATCTGCACTGTTGGGGGGTGTAACATCTCCCCTTGCTGGGTTAGGCTGCCGCTGGAGAGAGGGTGTAACAAGCTCCTCTCTCTGAACTGTAAACTGCCACTGGGGAGAGGGGGTATCAGGCTCCTCTCCCTGACACTCTCTCTGCTGGTGGAGAGGGGGACCAGCTGTCTTCCCTTTCATTATTTTGTCCTGTGGTTGGGGTGCGAGACTGATGGTCTCTGCGCCCTGCAGGACACTCTGCCGCTGGGGAGGAAGGACGGCACCTTCAGCTCCCTGGGGGTACACACTGCCGCTGGGGAGGAAGGACTGCACCTTCAGCTCCCTGGGGTACACCTATGAGTCCCCGTAACGCACTCTGCCTCCGGATAGGGCGGCTGATACCTTTGGTTGGATCTGCCATGAACTCCAGGTACTCGTCTACCTGGCTCCTTACGAACTGCACGTATTTCTCCGGGGGGTTGGGTCCAAAGAAAGCCAGCCGCATGGTAAACTCTCTGTCATACTGCTCCTGAGTGTAGCTGGGTGCCATGCTTGCGCTGCTGAAGTTAGTTCTTTTGTAGATAGGGTCGCTGTACGGGTACTGGCGTTGCCCTCACTTTGTAAATCCACGAACTGTGTCTCCGAGCTGCTTTACCTCGCACTAGGACGCCATCCCACCGCTTGCCACCAATGTAACGGATCACCTGGCACCCCGACTGGGTACCTCCGTTGAAGGATGCTCCTAGCGCTTCCTGAGGACTCCAAGCACTCTGGCAGACACCCCAATCACCGAACCGTAGGAGCATGTGAATGCTCTCAAGCATATGAATGCTGTAGACAGTTGAATAGGAACCATACGAATAGGTTTACTCTCCTAGCAGTCAAACTGGAACAGCATACAATAAATCCTTCCCCCAATAATGAGACGACACTTCACTTTGAGGGTTAAAACAGGAACTCCCTGTATTGTCACATACAGTCTCTTTTATTCCCAATCCACAAACATAGTACAGCCCACAGGGCGTTACAAAACAACCAATCACCTCACAGTTACATCCCACATATTCCCTCCCCTTATCCTGAGAGGAAACTCAATTACACATACAGTTAAAACATACTTTCTACCCAACTTTCATAACTTTAAAACTATACATCACATTCACATAAAAATTACATATTCACAATCAATCCATTCAGGGGAACAACATATTCAAAATGGCACAAATCAGACAAGGGGTTCAAAAGTTAGTAAAAAGTCCTTTGTGACTAAATGAAGCATGGCTTTCTGGCCCAAACCAGTTTCAGAGTCTTCTATCCTGGAGATAAGTAATTCAATTATCTCCCAGGACAGGCACAAGACTCCATTAAGCACATGGTTGCAAAAAGACACAAAACACTTTTTAAAATACATAAAGTCACATTTACACATAACACACAGACATTTCACATATCCCCAGATAGCTGGGATCTGAGTGCACATTATTAGATGAATGGCACTCAGATCACACAAATAAGCCTTTCTGCAGGGGAAACAAACGGTTTAACCTGCAGGGCCATAGTCCAAAGGGAGCAGGCGAGCAACCAGGCTTCTCCAGTTCACAGTGGCGAGGTTGGTTTCGCCACAGTGAGTAACATCCAGCCCCTTTAGGCCCACCCACATTCTTCGATTTACATCTCTCTCTCTGTTTTGAGGGAAGAGATTGGTTTAGTTTACATCCCACAATGTAGTAAAAATTAAATGATCACAAAATGTCATTTAAAAACAGGAAACAGGACAGCAAATATTGCCCTTCTATGCCTCCTTCCATTGAAAATTAGGTTTCAGTTAAATAGAGGGACACTTATTGATAAATATCCATATATGCCAAGTAGTTAATATTTTAACATACACATTGTAATACTTAAGTATCATTACATAGTGTAATATTAAATGGTCGGACAAAGCACTATCTTTCCAAGAATGTCTTAGAGCTTCAACAATTAAAGTGGCTCTGTCATCCCAAACTTACCCTTCTACAAATCATTTCCTCTTCTATTCCCCTTTCAAAATCTTCTTTTCTGATCTATTTCTCTTTAAAAACATATGTAGGGACTACTTTGTCTTATGCAAGTTTCCTATATTATGTATTTTTCCAATGCTGTTCCTTTACTTCACAAATCTTGACAAAGGGTGTAGTTTAAGGAAGTTTCACTTCCTTTGTCAAGTATAATTTTATACTCACTTTGCATCGAGTTAATTTGCTTTACTCTTGCAAATTCACTTCTATTTATTTCTGAGCACCACGCATGGTCTGCATAGGGTATGCGAGGGATATAGATAGTATTGCATGAAATGGGCCAGCGAGGGCAAGGACAGGGCATCACTGGCAGTATCTTCAAGATTGCAATGCACTGAAAAAGGATCTGGAGCCGTGAACAATCAATAAAATAAAGGTGATATCCATAATCATAGCTAAAAAAAAACTTGGTGTACAAATGTGAAAATAACCTGTACATTGCTATTGTTAGCATTTTCTTCAAGGGCCTCCAGTAGCCCACAGCATACTCTTAATTACAACATTTATATTCGTGTATAGTCAATGCATTGTTAAACACAAATCTGCATCCAAGTCAAGCCATAAGACTTGTTTTTCCCACACAAATCTCAAATGTGCAGTGATGTTACTACTGTTAGGGATTCTGGGTGGGCATATGCAAATGAGTTCAACTTACATTTTTGACTCATTATTCCATTTTAAACATGGATTGCTTAGAGTGCATGTTTGCTGTCTACAACAGCCTTGAAACATAACTCAGGTAGAGATGCAAAGCCAGTGAACCACTCATGGACAGCGGTTTCGTTCTTAAAAGGACACTATAATCACCAGAACAATTATAACTTATTGTATTTGTTCTGGTGAGTATAATCATTCCCTTCAGGCTTTTTCAAGTAAACTGTCCCTAGGCTGTAATGTAAACACTTTCTTTTCAGAGAAAATACAGTGTTTACATTACAGCCTAGGGATACTGCACTCCACTCCACAGAGGGCTACTAGAGGTGCATCCTGGGGCAGTGCTGCACACATTCAGTGTCTCCACCCTCTGCATTGAGACACTGAACTTTCTTCATAGAGATGCATTGATTCAATGCATTTCTATGAGGAGATGCGGATTGGCCAGGGTGGCATTTGACTTGTGTTGGCTCTATCCCTGATCTGCCTCCTTGGCAATCTGAGCCAATCCAATGCTTTCCTATGGGAACACCCCTTTCCTATGGGAACACTTTGAACACCATTTCTGATGATGTCAGCCAAGCAGGAAGATCAGGGGTAGGGCCAGCAGCAGCAGACTGGAATAAAAGTTATTTCTAATGATATTTAGGGGGGCAAGGGGCGACCAGGAGGGCTAGATGGTGTTTTTAATACATGTCTGTGTTCCTGATCCTATAGTGTTAATTTAATGTAACTAACTCATCAGCATGAGGTTGGTTACTGGCTTATTAGTGAGGCTTGGTGTTACTTGCAGAGCACAAACCAAGAACGTTATGGTGGGGGAGAAAAGTGATTAAAAACCCCTTCCACTTAAGGCAGTGGATGGTTAATACAATGTTAAACACAGATCTGCACACTAGACAAACAATAAAACTTGCTTTTCCCACACAAATAAAAAATGTGCAGTGATATTCTAGGTAGGCATATGCAAATTAGTTCAACAAAGAATCACATTTATATTGATATATTGTACCTTCCACATGAGACAAGCACTGACTCCACCCCTCCCACTTGCAAAATACACACAGTCCAATTCACCACACCACGATCGTCTCTCCACACAAAGTAGCCTAACCTACACCAAGCCAACAACTTACTGTGAACGTGGCCATACCACGGCAAGAGGCCAGTCCTTCAAGAGTATCAGAATGGATTGATATTAGGTTGAATATTCTGCCCTTCCCATTGCCTGAGACTTTAAAGGACCACTATAGTGCCAGGAAAACAAACTAGTTTTCCTGGCACTATAGTGCCCTGAGGGTGCCCCCACCCTCATGGCCTCCCTCCTGCCAGGATGAAGTTGGAGGAAGGGGTTAAACACTTACCTTTCTCTAGCGCCGGGGACTCTCCTCCTTCTTTTGACGTCATCGGCGGAATGCGCATGCGCGGCAAGAGCCGTGCGTGCAGTCATTCCATAGGAAAGCATTCTCTAGCGGCTGTCAATGAGATAGCCACTAGAGGCTGTATTAACCCATATGTAAACATAGCAGTTTCTCTGAAACTGCTATGTTTACAGCAGGCAGGGTTAACCCCAGAGGGACCTGGCACCAAGACCACTTCATTGAGCTGAAGTTGTTTGGGTGCCTATAGTGGTCCTTTTAAAAAAAAAAAAATAGAGACAGAGCCACTTAAAATTTACTGTTTTAATGCAGTCTCTTTATTAGTTCAACAAAGATAAAGGCACTAAAAATGTTAAAGGATCACTATAGGATCAGGAACACAAACATGTATTCCTGACCATATAGTGTTAACACCACCATCTAGCCCCCCTGGGCCCCTCATGCCTCCATAAATATGGCAAAATCTTACTGTATTCAAGCCTGAAGCTGTAACTCTGCATGCTGTTAGAATCAGAAAAACAAGCAGACTGCGGACATCATCAGAAGTGGTGACCTGATCCAATCACAGTGCTTCTCTATAGGATTGGCTGAGACTGACAAAGAGGCAGATTCAAACAATGCCCTGGCCAATCAATGAATCAATGAATCTCTATGAGGAAAGTTCAGTGTCTGCATGCAGAGGGAGGAGATACTGAATGTTTGGATACATTTTAGGCAGCCATGACCCAGGAAGGATCTCTAACAGCCATCTAAGGAGTGGCCAGTGAAGTTATCACTAGGCTTTAATGTAAACACTGCATTTTCTCTGAAAAGACAGTGTTTACAGCAAAAAGTCTGAGGGGAATGATTGTACTCACCAGAACAAATTCAATAAGCTGTAGTTGTTCTGGTGACTATAGTGTCCCTTTAAGTATTTTTTTAAATTTAAAACGTATCTGAGAAATCATCACCAATACAACTTCAGGTTAATGAAGTGGTTTTGGTGTAAATACCATGCCCCCACAGTCTAATGTTAATGTTGTTTTGGTACTTACAGTATCCCTATTTAATGGCAATAACAAGCCACAAAGATACATTGACAATATTCAAATAAAACTGCTATTGTGTTGCTTCATGAATAATATAGTAGCTCAGACAATAACCAGCTGGTAGTAATCTAAATATAAATGTGCACCTGATGTTGGTGTGTATGAAATAATAAAATTAAATGAGAGCTGATACTGTCAGACAATGAATTACACTCAGATTTGGTATGCAAATCCCAAACTTTTTCTTTGGCTTGTGCTTTAGTGTTTGCTTTGCTTAAGAGTATTCTTTTACCCCTTAGTAACCAGACCGTTTTTCAATTTTCTTACTGTTAAGGACCAGGGCTGTTATTACCATTCTGCTGTGTTTGTGTTTAGTTGTAATTTTCCTCTTACTCATTTACTGTACCCACACATATTATATACAGTTATTCTTGCCATTAAATGGTCTTTCTAAAGATACCATTATTTTCATCACATCATATAATTAACATTAACAAAAATTAAAAAAAAATATGAATATATTTTCAAAAACGCACTTTTTTTTTACTTTGATCCCCAAAATGTCTTAAGCATGAACAACTGCCAAAAAACACCCATGCTAAATAGTTTCAAAATTTTGTCCTGAGTTGAGAAACGCCCAATGTTAACATTTTCTTAGCTTTTTTTTTTTTTATTGTAAGTTATAGGGCAATAAGAACAAGTAGCACTTTGCTTTTTCCAAACCACTTTTTTTCCAAAAGTTACATTGTAACACGGATGTCTGTCAGGAATCCCTGAATAACCCTTCACATGTATATATTTTTAGACAACCTAAGGTATTAAACTTGGGGTATTTTGACCCCTTTAATGCAACAATTTTACCACTAATCTATGCCAAATTTAAAAAAATAAATAAATAATAATTGGTGATTTTTTTTGACACACATAGCAATTTAAGAATACATGTACTGGGTTCAGCAACATCTCTCGTGTACAGTGATACCACCCATGTATAGGTGTGTTGGATTCTCTGGGGGCTTAAATACCTTATTTTGAGGGTGCTCATTCCAGTTTTCCAACTTGGAATTTTCAGAGCCTGTCATGATGCAGCCATGTCCTATTTGTCCTATATAATATAAAAAAATTTTTTTTACATTATATATATATATATATATATATATATATATATATATATATATATATATATTGTAACAGTGTTGGGGATGGTGGTCAGGGGTGTATTTCTGGCACCCAGACTTTTGCACAGCCACTATCCTGACATGTGGGTAAGCACATGCAGCCCAGGGAAAGTTAAGTTTAAATGTAGGTTTTTTCCTCTGCTGTTATTTGGGTCCCTGGGGTGGAGTATTCAGAAGAGCAGGGTGGGCCGATTCTCCACCCACTGTCAGAGTGGTTGTGCATGAGTCCAGCCCAGGTTTTCCATAGAGTTCTGGCTCACTGCCTAACGAGGTCATTAGCCTCACATGTAGGGGCTGTGAGCAGCTATATAACTGCAGTTAAAGCAGGGTGAAGGGAGGGAAGTGTTTTGAGGAGAAATTATATATACATATACATATACACACACACACACACACACACACACACACACACACATACATACACACACACACAAACATACAGTGGGACCTCAGTTTACAAACGCATCGGTTAACAATTTTCGGTTTACAAATGAAAATCCATTGAAAATAATGTCTCGGTTTACAAATTTGTTTCACAATACAAAGCAAGTTTCCCCAGGATGCATTGCACCTGGGAGGTTTATAGCACCGCCCCCTGCATGCTGGAGCCTGTGGGTAGCACGTGGCTTCGAGTGTGTTGGTGTTGGAGCGGCTTTTGCATCGAGTGAGCCATTCTGGAAATTGTTTGCAGTTGTTTTAGGACTTTTCTCGAGCTGTGGAAAGGTAGGGAGCTGAGCGTCGTCGTTTGCATGCCTTTTATTGCGTTTTCTGCATAGTGGGTTGGTTTCCATGCCAGCTCATTTTGACTTTTTTCTGACCTCCAGAACGGATTAATTGGCTTTCAATGCATTCCTATGCATGCATGCTCCCATGCTAGACACGCATACCATGTCAGAGTGCCTAGCAGTCTCTACTCAAGCTGGGGATCGGGTGAGGATGCGGGGGCTCACTGTGCCTTCCCCAAAGACATCAGTTCCTACTGGCTCACTTTTCATATGGTGGACTCCTTTATTCTCTTTGCTTACAATATTCCTTGCAGCAACAGTCCACTCTTTGTTTATATCCTACTTTCCTAAGCAAAGTTTACCTAGTTAATATGTCTCTCGTAACTAATTGCAAGGATATGTACCCAGTTTTAACGCTATGACGTCTTATCTATCCACTGACATACCCTGCATGTTTTATTCATTTAAATATTGTGCAGTACTATCTCATGTCATGATCCTGTCTGCTTTAGCCTACCTGTAAATGCTATTGTGGCGATGCAGGACTGCTTGCTAACCTTTGCACAGCAAAAATATATTTTTTTAAATAACAAAGATAGAAAATACCCTATGATTTCTAGTTTCCTAAGAAAAAAACCTTTCCTGTAATGAATATGATTATTTAAAAGGTCAATTAAGTTATTGTTTGGAAGATAACATCATTCAAATGTAAACAATAACGCCAATACTAAATCAAAGCATTAAAGGCATTATCAATACGTCACGGTGTATACAAATAAGACAGCCAGTCCATCTGGGTTTAGACATTGCTGACATTGCAGGAGATTATAACATGGTAGCTAACATTCTGCAATATGGTCATTGTGGCTGTAAGCCACTTCACAATTTAATAGGAGGTAACAATGGACTGCATTAATTTGCTCAATTGATTTTCCCAGCACATTAGGAAAGCCAATTGCATTACACAGAGACAGAAGAAGGATTCTAATGTGCAATTATGTTGATTTTTCATTCATCAGCTGAGAAGTACCATGTGATGTTTTACAACAAAAGCAGCTAATTTGAGATTTACAAGCTTTCATCTTAAAACTGATTAATCCAGTCAAAATTCTGCAGCCTCCACATAATGCCTTTTATCTGCCTTATAACCACACTGTGGCTGTTAGAACATATAAAGTCTACTTCCAGGAAGATTTAACACAGAGTAATGACAGTCTGTGCTGCAATTATTATCGCTCACGTGTCAATAAAACAGAGGGAAAACAATGTACAGGGGAGTTTAAATTAACTCTCCATCAGGGCTGCCTGCCCTGCAATTTTCGCCAGATTTGACCTTTTCGGGCGAAAATGGGATAGGGCCATTTTCGGACAAAGATTTCATGCACCGGAAATTCCGGTGCATCGCTAGCGGCGCCCCTGGCCAGAGCTCCTCTTTCAAAAGTCTGAGCAGTGGAAGGACAGGGGCAGAGCAATCGGTCACTGGATATTTCCAAATGAAGTTCTTATGGTACCCGGATTGTTCCTTTAAGTCTGATGGAGTAAGGAAGACGCTGATGGAATAAGGAAAGTTGTCCAGGTCATGGTAAAAAGAGAAGAAAAGGGCAAAAGCCCAGTAGTAGATGTAGCTTTTGGCCAGTCCTGAAATAGAATCTGTAGAGAAGAAAACATGGTCCAGGGTGCATAGCTCACTTTTTCAAAGTGTTTTCTGAAATAAAGGATAAACTATAGAATGAATCTTTTCATGACATTATATTACTATACTACTGGTAAAAGCTGTAATTTTCTAAGGCCATGCAAATGAGAATCACAATTTACAGGTGACTAACATTTGTGTATTTATTCTGCCCAAGATAGCATGATACCAGCCATCTCAATCTCTGCCCCACCCCAGATGTTACTGAACTATAACTCCCATTATTCTCCTACCATTGTTTGCACTCAAAGATTTCTGGGAGTTGTAGGCCATAAACGTCTAGGGAACCAGATATTCAGATCCTGCCTAAGATAATAGCTTGTTACAGATGGCTTGATCCTTAAATGGACATTCTTGGTGCGAACAACACTATTGCTATTATCTGTAATTATATAGCGCCAACATGTTTTGCTGTACTTTACAATATTAGATCGTATTGTAACGTTTATGGTGTTGTCAGTCTTTGAGTGCAGTCATTGGATTTTTAGTTAAGAGATTTAACAAAAACATGGACTCTCCCAACATCCAATTAAAAACATACACCCCTTTATACAGGGTAGGAGAGGTAGCTGGAAGACCCTTCACAGGCCAGCAGGAAGCTGCGCTGATAGGGACCCTCTCATTCTTGTCTAGTTTAGTCACCAATCACAGTCAAACTCATCATACTAGACGAATGGAACTGCTGAAAAAGCAGATAGCAGACAGACATGCGGAGGTTGCTATCTGCCTACTCACAGCTCGATTCAGTGTTCTGTGAACCAGACTGCTTACAATGATTCAAGACCCATGGTTCTATGTGCAGCACCTGTACCCCATAGCAAACGTAGACAAACATCTTTACCCTGTAAGAGAGTATGATTAGTGGTTACAAGTGGTCTTGGCTCTCAGAGCTATAAGCAAGAAGGGGAGACATGTCTGCTCATAATAAAGCATGTACCTGTGGTTATTAAGGAATAAGTAAAACATTTTGATCTGATTCATTGAAGCTGCAGGCTTATAGCAGTAAATTGCTGCAGCTGTTAAAAGAGAGGAGGACTGAGACAAGGGTTTTCTAGGCATCCCATAAAATTTCCAATGATTCTCAGTTATTATTACTTAGAGTGACCTTTAACATATGCTCAGTTGACCTAATGGAAATCCCAGCTGTTCAAAGCAATCTATGACAATTTGTCCCTTCCGTTTGTCAATTAAGAACTACCCATATTTACACTATTTCTAGATCATACAATCTAATGCACTAGCAGTTTGCACAGTATTATACAGAGCTCTCAGTTATCTGAATGTGGAAGAAAATGTTTAGCATGTCAATAGCGATTGCACAAATAAGAGCTACACCCAAGCGTGAAAAGAATGTGCATTAACTCCTGAATTGCTCAATAACTCTTTGGTGTCAGATGAAGGCTTTCTGGTGCTAAGGTCCGTTTACAGTAACAGTATGCAAGTGATAAAGATAAAAAACATATTTAAATTACATTAAAGCCGCATAAATAGTAAAGGATTCAGGTTAAAAATGTAAAGGATCGATCATCCTTGTTATCTAGTTATTGCACAACAGATGAGTCAACGCATACTGGACATCTCAAACACAGATCTACAGAAACATTACACTCATGAGGCAAAGCAGAGCCCTAAATTTCAACTGAATC
This sequence comes from Pelobates cultripes, assembly GCA_933207985.1. Taxonomy (NCBI): domain Eukaryota; kingdom Metazoa; phylum Chordata; class Amphibia; order Anura; family Pelobatidae; genus Pelobates; species Pelobates cultripes. The sequence continues at coordinate 303,056,150 of OW240912.1, read as the reverse complement.
AGCATTTAATAGATATTAATATTACCCAGCTATCTACTACAAAAGCATTATATTTAAAGAGACACTATAGTCACCCAGACCACTTCATCCCAATGAAGCGGCCTGTGTGCAGTGCCCCTGGTGTTCTGCTCCTGCAATGTGGCCCTTTAGCATTTTGGAGATATGGCAAGGTTGACATTGTAGGGCTAAACACACCTCTAGTGGCTATCTTCATAACAGCCACTAGATGGTGCTTCTTCAGCATCCACAATGTTTTCAGGAAGACGTCAAACAACCTCTGATGCTTCTCATAGAGAAGCTTTGGATCCAATGCTTCTTTATTAGGAAAAAAAAGGTAATTAAAGGCTTAATAAGAATACATTTTTAAGCAAGTAAACACATTAAATAAAAAAAGATTATTCTAACAGGAACCATAAAAATTCCATTTAACTATTCTCCAGGATGAAAATGGGCATACTGTGAACAATGGTTTTGTTTTGTACTTCTTGGTTTTCTGCAGGAGTCCAAAAATAAACAAAAGATGCAACGTAGAAGTGCCAAAAAAAAAACCTAAAATAAATGTCTCATTGAATAATTGTTTTTGCTTGTGTTCATCCTTCGCACTATGGAAATGAATATATTGTTTGCCGGATAGCACAACATCCCGCAGGACTCATAAATTAACAATTCTTTTCCTCAACATATTTGTTGCTAGGCACTTCTTAAAACTTGGAAAATAATTCTAAAGTTTATATCTAGTTCATGTCAGTACATTTTCACTAGCAGTATAATACAATGTAATATACTGGACCGGTGTTGATTATCCTAGTCCATCAATCGACTTGTAAGAGCGCCAGAGGTTTCCAGATTCAATGGCCCTTTTGTTTCAAGATGGCCACAATGTCGTATGCGAAGCCTTAACAGGTTTTGATTTACTATGTGAGGACTTTTGGGTCCAACTGTCCTGTAGATAAGACCAACCAAAGCTGGATATCCATCTTCAGGAGGAAGACATTAGTCAATGCGAAGGTGGGCCATGGCAGTCTATACCAGGTATTCCTGCCATAGCCAATTATGTGATCAATCAGCAAACTTACCTGGGCTGAGAGCTATTCAAGGGAAGCACCACCAACATCTGTGGAGGGAAACCTCAGGAGAAAATGTCAATCCCCCTAAAGGGGATCGACTTGTCCACACCTAGCTGCTGAATCTGTGGAGACAAGGTGTCGGCTCCTTACCAGACTCTAAGCGTGTATGGGAATATGTCTGGGCCTACTCGAGCTGCCTTATCAGGGGGTCCTCGCAAGAGACCTTGGCCCTTTCCAAGATATCAGCTAACTGCTCTATGCTACACTATTGTCCCATCTGTTTCCATATGATCTCTTATATGCCATTCACAGTTTATTCCTGATTGAGAGGCACATGTGTGGTCCACCAATTCTTTATTTAAGCTACATACATTGCTGAGGTTTTTGCATTTTCTTTAATAGTTATGACAAACAAGCACAGTGCCTTTTTATTTTTCTCACATAAATACTATGCAATATCCAGCAATTAGTTTATCGTCTAACCTTATCAGCCTTTTTACCTATTTTACGTGCCCATTTGAATTCACTGTGGTCCATTGTTTCATCCTTTTAAACTTACTTTTCCATGTGCGCAGAACAAGTTACACGTTAACACATTTTTACTTCTACATTGATGGCTGACCAGGTCTTTTCCAAATTACTAGATAGCCCTTCCCTTCAATACAGGACAGATAGCTTTGCATTGTGCATGTACAAGCTAGTGTCTATACAATGACAAGGTCTCTTTAAAACTCATGCTGAAGAATGGAAAAAGCCACCTGCACACTGATATGAATACGTTAAGCAGACAATCATTGATTTGGCTGCTTTGACTATTACAACGAACATGAAAATCCGTGGAGAGGATTTGCTTTGGATGCCCACAAAGCCTGTTAGAACTGGCCTTCATATTGTAGAGGACAAGAGGAGGAAAACCTACTGTGTTTGCGGAGTAGCCGATCTGCTTACAAAAAAAGGATACACTTTATGTTCATTTAGCACTCTGATTCTATTCACAAGTACGGCTTTCTTTAAATATATTTTTCCCCTACTGATGTCTTCAAACTGGCCTTTTAAGTACATATACCCTGGATTCCCATCAAACAGCTAGAGGAATCGGTGATTATAAAAAGATCAACATTATTTTTTATTTTTTTTTATCTTTACTATTTAAACATAATAAATTGGAAGCTCTGACAGGGTTCTGCATAGAGCAAGAGCAAGACCTACGACATTTACAGTAAAGTTCTAAAATCTCTTTAAAAGGCATCAAAGCTTCAGGCCATGTGTAGTTTACATTGAAAGAAAACATGCCTAAAGTTTGCGTTATTACTGGTGGGTCAGCTTGAAAATGAAAAAGGGCATGTCATAAAGCTTGATATATTGTATATTAAATCTACTTTCTGGAGGGTTTACAACCTCATATATTCCAGAAAAGTTCAAAAAATCTAAGTAAAGTTTGTATAATCTCAGAGTACAAATATTTCCTCCGACTCACTAACATTTCTCAACATTCACCCCATTTTAAAATGCCTTGGCTTTTGTTTTTCTATATAAAGAAACATTATTTTCACAAATCCCCATGTCTAGAAAACATGTCTAATTTATAAATCAGAAAAAAAGGAATGGTCTTATCTCAATAAATTGGCATTTGCATCATCTCCACCACAAAAATTATTAAAAGCAGCTATTCCCATTAATATACAAATTCTTAATAACTCAGCCCTCTGCAAGAACTTTAACCTAATTTCACATCCAAATTGACATACTGTGTGTTTTGCCATCACAATTTCAAATGCACTCTGTCTGCTGATACAGGTGTTTTCTAGTTTTTAATCAATCATGTGGACTATTCCTGAGGTCATGAAACTCACAATAACATGACAAAATTAGGTCTATTACATCATTTTGACGATTCCTTCATGTCTTTCGCTGTAATGGCCTTGACCACATAGAAGAGTTGTTTGAGTTCACTGGATTAGGTACAAGCTGTATTACACAATAGACAGTCTCCTCACTTCAACCACATCTGTCCTCAACTGGATTAAAATCTGATCCATTCTGTATAATCCAGGGGTCCTCAAATTCCCCCCTCCCCCCCCCAGATGTTGCTGAACTACAACTCCCATGATTCTCTGAGTTACATAGATAGCCAGAGAATCATGGGAGTTGTAGTTCATCAACATCTGGGAGGCCAGAGTTTGAGGACCCCGGTATAATCAATGGTTCACCGTCCAATGGCTCACTGGGCTTTCCCTAATGATGTATCACTGGAACAAGCTATAGTGTATCAACCGATGTATCACAAACTACAAATTGCACATGCAGTATATTAATGTACAATGATAAACTACTGCAGCAGAACCGTCCGGAGTACACCAGATTACACATAGACACACTGGAGAGAAAAGATTAAACTCAGATTGGCTGTCAAAAGCTAGATTACAGCAAGATTATACCTGCTGGCGTTATCATCTATGGATCGCAACAGTCTGTTACTGAAGGCGTAGCAAAGAGAGATGTTTATATTTGCGGAGTAGTTGTAAATTCAAAATATAGCAAGGAAAAAACTTGCTTCTAAAAATGTGAATTAGTACCTTAGACATTGAAACTTTAGCTGGGATTACATGAGGATTACCTTCCAGTTGCCAGCTCCCATGGGGTACAAGTTACACAAATATTCATCAATGTTATGCTTGAGACATGGCACAATACATCTACACCAGCTTCCATTCTTCCCCTATGGAACAATGTCAACCTTCTAGCAAGAAAGTTTAACATAGAAAATTGTCGCCTGATTATTCACAGTATTCCATTTACTGTCAAGGAGGCAGATCAGGGGCAGAGCAAGCACAAGTCAAACACAGCCCTGGTCAATCAGCATCTCCTCATAGAGAAGCATTACATCAATGCATCTCTGTGAGGAAAGTTCAGTGCCTGCATGCAGAGGGTGGAGACACTGAATGTTGTGATGCATATTAGGCAAGACTGCCCAAGGAAGCACCTCTAGCAGCCATCTAAGAAGTGGCCAGTGACGTTATCACAGTGTTTACTGCAAAAAGCCTGAAGGGAATGATTCTACTCAATACAACAAATGCAAAAAGCTGTAGTTGTTCTGGTGACTATAGTTTCCCTTTGACCCCTTAACGCCGTTACAGCGTTCTACGCCGTCCCCATTCTAATGGGCTTTAAAGCCGCTGCGCAGCACAGAACGCCGTAATGGCTTAAGCCCCCAGGAGCTCCGGTGGCCTTCCCTCCATCGTGATCCTCTTCGGGAGGACTGCCTGACAGCCCAGGCAGCCCTTCCCCGGGAAATCAGGCCCACGGGGGCCATGTGATCACTCTCAAAGAGCGATCACATGGCCCCCTATAGCTGGCTGTGGATCTGCCAGCAGGGGGACTGCTTGGACTGTCAGACAGTGGGAAGTATAAAAAATAATAATTAAACATGTTTAAAATAAATTAAAAGTACATATATATATATATTCATCATTTATGTAACGTCATACGTAGTGTATTTTAATATAATATAAGTACATATATTAGTAAGTACATATATTAAAATACACTTAGAATGAAGATACATATATAAGGTGTGTGTGTGTGTGTGTGTGTGTGTGTGTGTGTAAATATATATATACACACACACACACACACACACACTATATTTATATATACACGTATAATTACAATACATTTTTTTAAATTAAAATAAATTATATATACATATGTAATTTCATTCTAACTGTATTTTGTTATATATATATATATATATAACAAAATACACTTAGATATGTATAGAATGTCATTCTATCTATACATAAAATACAAATAACCGCAAATATATATATATATATATATATATTAAAATTCTACGTGTATATGTAAGCAAAATTTGATTGACATTCCGGACAACCCAGGTAGAAAGTGCAGAGAATGTAATTCGCACTATATTTAACCCTGTAACTTTTCAAGACACCATAAAACCTGTACACAGAGGGGTACTGTTTTACTCGAGAGACTTCGTTGAACACAAATATTAGTGTTTCAAAATAGTAACTTGTATTATTGCATTATTCACACATGAAAGGCACTTTTACTGACGATATTGTTGTAATACGTTTTACTGTTTTTAAACACTAATGTTTGTGTTCAGTGAAGTCTCCCAAGTATAACAGTACCCACCACGTACAGGTTTTATGGTGTTTTGGAAAGTTAGAGTGTCAAATATAAGGCTTGCATTAAATTTTTTTTCCACATTGAAAATTGCCAGTTTGGTAATGTTAACATTGAGACACTGTGGTAGCCCAGGAATGAGAATTATCCCCATGATAACGTTTGCAAAAGTAGGGAACCCAATGTATTGCATGTGGGGTATGTCCAGTCATTTTTAGTAGCCATTTAGTCACAAACACTGGCCAAAGATTTGTTTTTTGCTTTTTTCACACAAAAACAAATATGAACGCTAACTTCGGCCAGTGTTTGTGACTAAGTGGCTACTAAAAAAGACTGAACATACCCCGCTTGCAATACCTTGGGTTGTCTACTTTTGCAAATGTTATGCCATCATGGGGATAATTCTCATTCATGGGCTACCACAGGGTCTCAAAGTTAACATTACTAATCTTGGAAATTTCAAATGTGAAAAAAAACGGAAAAATTAAATGTGCTATATTTGACCCTGTAACTCTCCAAAACACCATAAAACCTGTTAAAGGGGTTACTGTTGTACTTGTGAGACTTTGCTGAATACAAATATGTGCGTTTTATTGCAGTAAAAGCTAACAGTATTATGACATTTAAAGATAAAATGTTAGGCCGAACTACACACTTTTTTTTATTTTAAATCTTAATTTCTCACAGTTTTTTTTTTCAATTTAATTCATCCAAAATTGCTTCATATATGAATAGTTCATGAGACAGTAAAACCCTGTTTCTCCTGAATAAAATTATAAAGTGCACCCACACTTATTATATATATGAAAGAGGTGAATTACGGTTGAACAGACAAAGTCAATTCCAGTTTTTGTTTACATTTTGTTTTTATCAGAACGTGTACTATTGACTCCGCCCTGAAGGGCTTAAGTAAAACATTGTGCTTTCTCACACTGACATGTTTGCATACAGTGCAATTTTCTTACTATTCCCTGACAGGCTATTGTTTTCTAGAGTGCTTTCATAGAAATACATTTAATGATGGTGTGTTTGTCCCTCTTTGTAGTAGAAACAAGTTAATGTTGGTTTTCAAAGGCTTTGGATTAACGGTTTCAAAATGTACAACGGACAAACATGTTGATAAAAAAAAAACATTTAAGGAACAATGGCAGTCCATGCTGTCATAACCATCTGGTATCAGTGTGCTATAATTGCAGGAGGGCATTTGGTCCTCAGAGGGTTACAACGAGCACCATGACCAATTTGCAGATTTAAAGTGGATCATGGTGCCTGGAGTCTGTATATGCAAATGTTTGCTATGAAACGCTGCACATGAAAAGTTGCTGCTGGAAGTGTAACTCTAAATATGGCTGCACCACAGGGGCATCATTATCAAGCCTGGAACTGGATATGTGATTTCTGCACAAATTTGGCATCTGACAACAGCACGCACAATATGCTGATCGCCATACAGGCAATGGAGAGATGGCCGCATCCTCCGTGCTGCCCATATCCTCCCCTCAGCCGGCACTTCCTGAGGTCTCTCTGTGGGGCACAAGTTACGCTCTCTATGGGGCACAAGTTACACAGAAGCAAAGGGCAAAGAGTAGTGACATCAGCCAATGAGGATCAGGCTGCAGGGAGAATTTAGGCCCCAGCACAAAGGTATTTTTTACTAAAAAAGTATTTTTTAATTATTTTCAGGTTTCTGGTTTCAAGGAGTCTTCCTCGCTTTGTACCAAAACTGTAGTGATACATGTATGATATAAAATAATGTTTTATCTGTATATGTGTTAGTTGTTTGGCTAGCACAATGTATAGATACATTTCTCAATAATGGTCTGTCTTGATAGAGGTCTTTAAATCCCTTACACTTTAAAACGCACCTTGAAATGGAACTATAATCTCACCAAATGCCATATTTTCCGACAAACCTCAACATACGAAAATTGATAAATGCATTATTTAAAATGTTGACAGTTTCTATATGCCAACAAAAGCAGCCACCGCAACCATATATCTGTATGATTATTGCGCTCCACAATTTACATTTCCTCTTTGGTGAATACTAATTGGTCCTGGCAGATTTAGGAGGAGGAGCAAGGAGATGGTGCACAAGTTTACAAGAGAAAATACAAAGTGACTGAATTTCACCGTCTGCTGAGGTAAAATAGATCAGTAGATTATGCAAAACCCTAAAACACTAACATTAATTCAAAAACAAATTTAAAAAAGGTACAATTTAGAGGCAACTTATATAAACATATTTGTGGTCCTATCACTAAATAGTGAACTAAAACATTAAGTGTGAATAGATCTGTTCAAAATAATCCAAGTTTGAAAATCCGTACAAATGTCTACCTAGCGAACAAGCCCGCTGTTGATCTGAAAGATCTTTAGAAAAGTGGTCCAAATTTAAGCAGAACTTTTGGCATTCAGTTACAAATACCCCATGCAAGATCTACATGACTGAAGTAAGAGATTAAGAGACTGCTGGGGAATAAAAATAGCCATATCAATCATATTTATCATTCCATGTACATTGTTGTAAAGAATGTATCGTTAATCTAGTACGCATACCTTAAGGCCTACACTTTACTTGCCTAGTTTCTTCACATTAATCTTTCAGTCATTTATTTTTTTTGCTCGAACTAGATTGTTATGTCTGTACAAACTATTATTCTTAGTATTTGCCTAGCATGCACAGACACCAGGTAATCTGGAATCTACACCTAGCAACAAAAGCAGTATGACATCTCACCTGGCCAGGGTCAGTTGCCTTGAAGACATGGCAAACCATTTCTGATTCAGGGTTGTCAGGCTGTGTCTTAATCAAATAGGCAAAATAAGTTGGATCCTGGGTATTATGTATGAAACGGGCAATGTGCTGCGCTTTATGTTCAAAAATAAAAACTGCAGTGTTGGCACTGGCGCCATTCAAAGCGGGCACACATCGCAGGTGAGGGGCAACCAGCAAAAGCTGTACTTCTCTGCATGGTGTTGCACATCCAGTTGGGTCCTGTCTCTCTGCCCGTCTACGAATCTCCGCCACGAGCCATGGCAACATGGGCAACGTGGTTCGCCGGTCTAGGGATGACCAACCGACATACCACAGACGGAACCTTTTCTCACCCTTCACAGATTTGTCTTGCATAGGTGGCGCCTCCAACAGTGGGTGATCGTCCAAGAGAGGGTGGCATTGATCTGCTGAACTTCGTCTCTCCATTGCTTTCCCAGAATTCAACACTAGATAATATTAAGTGAGCTTTGGTGATTAATAATAATGTATATCCTAGAATTAACAGAGAGAAATACAACAAAAGGGGTCAAAAAACAGTACAATGTTCCTTCCAATTCAACAGAAAGACGCCCCTTTGTGGCTTATCCTTAGAAGTGCAACCTTGGACCTGAAGGCTGGCTTGGTGGAGCCCATGCAGGGACAGGTTATAATGGGATATGCTTATCCATGGAGCAGCTAAGAAATGCACAAAGGGTACATTTAAAGAAGGAACATGTGACAGTAATTCTGGAGCTCTGCATAGGGTTTCGCACATGGCACTTCCATGAGCAGATTGTGTGTCCGGGATCTGGTTTGTCCACACAATCCTCCTGTCTGTACAGTGTTTCCTCCTCTCCTCCCTCTAGCTAGCAATCGTCATGACAGATCCTGCAGAGCAGCCTCCCTTCCCACACCTCCTGCATGCGTGCATTAGCCCCGATCCCACCCCTTCTTCTTATTTATTGTATCATTTCGAAGATCTCCAATGTTGCAGCAGGGATCTGGCTAACAAGTAACCGCAATGGGAAGACAGCAAAGCCAAAAAAAGAATACTACCTCTGGCTGCCTCCCCTTCTTCTCAGGTCAGAGCTCTTCTGCTGTGTTCCCCAGACAAAATCAATTCTGCAGAGGGAGTCCCAGTCAGATAAATAAAAAATAGTGGGACAGCACTATACTAGTCTTACTCCTCCCCTTCCTCCAGCAGCCAGCTACGAGGGTTTCTCGTTTCACTTACTCCCAGCAAAAAAAGTTTCGTTACTTCTCAAATCCCCCCCCCCTCCAAAACTCTGCAGTGTCTGCGCCCCCACCCTGTGTTGGGTACATGCAGTCAGTGCATGCTGCTAAGATGTTGGTAGGGACTCATCTTCTAATGTGTGCATAGTGAGGGGTTGCATTGTTACGTGCCCTGCACGATGGATCTTTCATAAACGTTCCAATTAAAGGAACACCATGGTCATCTTCAGCAGACAGCATGACTGCTCATTACCCAGCCTCAAGCCTCCCAAGGTGTTGGTTTGTGTGATGTTGGGAGCCCACTGGCTGCAGGAGGAGCAAAGTGTTTAACGCCCTCCTCGTGCGTCCTTAGGCCAATGTGATCTATGGCAGTTTAGTCTGGTTCCCTTTTTGTGCAAATATTCTGTTAAACATGCAACCACAAATAACTGCTAAATAAAGATTGTATATTTACTTTTTTTCTTCTTTTTTTTATCTTTAAAAGCTGAAAATAAAAACACATTAACATGATTAAATTACACTTTGGGGTTATTCACTAAACTCCAGGTTGTTCCAACTGTAAAGTGGAATGGCAGAATTGCAGCTTAAATAACCAAGCAGTTATTTATTTTCCCAGATCAGATTTTTTTGCCTTCGGCTTTTCAGTTTACTGCAATTCTGACTTTAGTGGATGAATGAATCCTTGAATAGTCATAAAAGCAGATTGATAGTGCATTAATGAATAATTTGAAAAATCGGATATAGATACTAAATACAAAATATCAGAAAAAAAACATTGGTTAAAATTTAAATAGCACGTTTATTAAGGGGTTTATTAACTCAAGTACACAATGACTTGTATTACATTCGAAGCTGAGTTTCAAAATTTTAACCATACTCTGACTATAGCTGAGTTGGAGAATGTTTCAAATCTGCTAATGTTTTCTAAACTTTGTAAGTCAAATTTTAATTTGCTACTATTTGGTGTTAAGTGAATAAATCCCTATATGTACAATTCTAGGTTTTCCAGTTATCCATATTTTGTGGGACAGTAGATTATGTTACAATGTGTGTAGATGTAAGGCTTGGTCAAACTTGGCACCCCCAATATGGAACAGTTGAGAATATGCCATGCACCCCTTCTCAGTCAATCACTTACTAAAGCTACCCCAAAAGTAAACCAACTTCAATTTATGAAAAATTTTAAAGGATTACTCCAATCACCATGGCCACTTAAAATGTTGCACATACAGAGTTTAACCCCTCTGCTGCAGGATGTGTAACTCCACCTCCGGCAGCATCATTGGGGCTTAATTAGACATCACTGAACAGTTCCAGATGGCTAATATTAATTCTGTGCATATTTGGCATTGTTGCTGGCACGTAGCATGCTGGTAACCAACAGCCAATGGTGGCACACACCCCCGATGCCGTCCATGTTTTCCATACAGCCCACTCTCCCTGATGTCCTCAAGCGAGGGAAGTAACATCAGTGAAGGAAGATCAGGCTGTAAATAAAAGTGATCTTTATTTTTTATTTTTTTATTTTGGGGGTGGGAGGGGGAACCAGGATAGGAAGAATACTCAGACCAATGTCTTAAAACACAGGAGTTATGTTGGATTTAACCTTAAAGGGGCATTCCAGACCACTAAAGCTCTTTAGCTTGTTGAAAAGCTTGTGTGAAGAATGTGTCCTCTTTTTTTTTTCATTTTAAAATTCAATAGACATTGATACTTTCTTAAATAAACCTTGTTACATCAGATTTCAAGAAGACAGCCAGTCGCCTACTTCCTAGTTTGGGTAGCTCAGTGTTGGCAAACTAAAGAGGAAGCAATTGCTCAGAGCAATTGCCTTGCAAAGACTTCTCATTAAGCTGTGATTGGATGGACACAGAAAATCTGGCTATATTTAACGATAGTAACATGTTACAATTACACCAAGTTACAAACGGTTTAATGAGTTATCAAGTTTTACTAACATATTTACATAGTTACATAGCGGAAAAGAGACTTGCGTCCATCAAGTTCAGCCTTCCTCACATTTGTAACCATTTTATAAATTCTCTACATTCCCTCCACCTTTAATACGGACAAGTTCTCGGCTGGCACAACTAATGGTCTTGCGTGGGCTACACTGAAAACTCTCTTGAAATGTTCTCACATTTTTCTCTGAAGTGAGTGGTCCTTTTCCCCTTACATAAACAGCCTGTTCCCTCAAATTTTCGGTACCAACAATGAATACTCTTTGGCATTGGTGGATCAAATGCCGTTGAAATGCAAGCTGCTCTGCAATTACAGATTCAGTCTTGCTAAACTGCAGAACGTGAATCGCCTTGAAATTTCAAATCAGTCAAATGACATCATAAGACAAAGTAGCGAAAATAACCACTTTTTAGACAAAAAGGCAGAGTTACCACTGTTAAGGTGGTGAAGATCCCGCAGTCTAGCGTGATGCTCACAGTGGTGTATTTTGGATTTGTGCTGCCTTAGGCATGACGGAACTCGGGCACCCCCTAATTTACATTTGCTCCACCTCTTCCTGTCAAGGCCACACCTCTTCCTGTTAAAGACTAGCACACACATTGACTGACAGACTTTCAGATACACTGACATACACACAAACACACTTACTGATTTGACACAATCTGAGAGACACACACAATCACTGACATGCACACACTCACTGACATACCTGCACAATCTCACTCACTGACAGACACACACCCACAGGCATACACAATCACTCAGAGACACACACTGACAGACACATACAATCACTCAGATTCACTGACAGATACACAGTCATTCAGACACACAGGCTCTCTCACAGATACACACTGATAGACATACACACACACTTACTCAAAGACACACACACAATCAGTCAGACACACACACTGACAGACATACACATATTCACTGACAGATACACACACTCACTCACAGACACACACTGACAGATACACACACACACACACACATCCCCCCTCAACACTCACAGATTTTTTTATTTTTTATTTTAATTGAAATCCACCCAGCCTGTGACAGAGCCAATTTAAGTGTATTCCATTGGCTAATAGCAAAAGTTGTCCCTTTTAGTCAATTAAAGGACAACGCTCATCATATTAAATATTATTTATTTATTAAAAGATGTATATTGAATTTTTAAGAAAATTATTGCTGGGACACACTTAGCTGGCTAACTGCTGCTCAACGTAACCAGGTAAGCATCAAACAGCAGTAATGATCAGTCAGTAGGCTGATTTTATGACGCCTGTGAGTTTATAATTACGATCTTTTCACTCTGGTGAAGTGAACATATTGAGTATAAGAATTTTACATAACATATTACATGGTATGATTATATTTAATTAAATTTTCATGTTGATTTAGAAACAACAAATAAGGATAAAATGTCAAAAATATGTCAAGTCATACATGAAAGTAAAAGCGTACACAATAATCTACAAAGACAAAATATATTTTATTTTTGTCAACTGTAACAGTGGTTTTGATATTTTTGTATTTGTTACAGTTAATTGTAGTAGATAAACTAGACTTTTTTTTTTATCAAGTTGATTTGCCCAGTGACATTTTTAGCTGAGTCACACTCTGGGCTGTGCTAGACTGACCTTGGGCTAATCGTAAACATGATGAGGTTGTGTCTAAGTGCATGGTGTGAAATGTATTATCCAAAAACAGTTAATTACTCAGAGTGGGGGGGCTGCTACATCTTTCTTCCAAATACATCTAATTGTTGTCTATAAAAAAAAAAGCTCCTAAACAACTATTTGAATGTAACAAACTACATTTGAAAGAGCATCACAGCAGTTTTTCAGACAAATATTAGAGACTGCTGTATGACAGTCATGAGTGTTAAAGGGTTACTCCAAGCAGCATTCTGCTCTATGAAGTGGTCATGGTAGTAGGAGTCAGAATGTGTAATGTTTTAGCTTGAAACATTGCATATCCTGAATGATTTGCACTTTTCTGCTGGTGGCTAGTTACACTGGTGTAACTAGCAACCAGCACAGGTTCCGGACGAGAAAGGCAATGTTAGGAAGCAGGTACTCTAGACAAAACCAGACAACAGATAACCAGCGCCCTTAAAAAAAACTTAAATCTTTAGGTGAAATCACACACAAGTGGTGTATACATACATATATTAAGAAGGTCTTGTTTGTTGTAGATATCGCAAAAAAAAGAAAGGGGGAGAACAAACAATATTAGTGCAATATGTTTATAAAAGTTTATTGGATAACATTTAGTAACAAGAGCACACACACACTTTTGAGAGCTCTGCTGTTATTAGTGTGGATGGTACAATCTCCATCTAAGCATGTATGTTCAAGAGTAGTGATGGTATTTCTTCAATTAAATGCAGTATGTGGAGACATAAACAGAAATATCCAATAGCGTAATATGTATAATAACAGCTCAAGAATAGAAGAGGAGCGTTGGTAGTATAATCCCCACCTGCGGATTTGGTCCTGCATATCTCAGATTTTGTGTTTTCAAAAGGTTGGGGAATACTTGTGTGATAAACTGCAGCCTCTACCCATTTTAAGTACATAGCAAACACCTATATCCCATATTTGTTTATTTTGACTCCAGGTAATATAAATGCTTAATAGAGGTAAAGTACTTATGGTTCCTGGAGTGTTCTTTTAAAATACATTAGAATTTAATTAGATTCTACGTGTCCTAACTAGAGGAACAGATGAAGACATCTACTCTTCTTACTGTTATCTATATAGAAGAAAAAGTAGTTATTTGAGAAAGGGCAGATCTTTTTGAGAGTTTGACGCCCAACCGATGATGAACACATTCTGCTCTACAAAATAATTAGTGTAAGAGTTGAATAAAAGTGATCACGTGTGATTTATGTTTCAATGGCATGATTTTCTTATAATACACACAGTTATGGAGCACATATTTTTGTAAAATTTTACTGTAAATGTTTATATTATTTGTGAACCTAAAGGAGCATTGCAGCCTCATTACAAATAAACCAAAAAGAAACATGATGCATGTTCACAAAAACGTAAATAATATCGTAACAAGGCAGATTTTTTGTTTTTCTCCTTCCAATAAATGTGGCACATATTATTAGAAATATATGTAATGGCCTGAATATCGGCCTCACCTCCATATCCCAATAAAAGTTGACTCAAATACACACTCCCTCTTTGAATTATGTTTCCTTGAAACATTGGTCAGTCACTTGCTTTGATATGTATTTGTCTTTGTCTGTTCCTATGTCATCCTACATGACTGTGTATTGACCTTGACCTGCCTCTTCTTATGACCCAACTGCTAACCTGACTAACCTGTGCTGCTATTGGACAATGCCTCCCATCCATTATTAATAAACATTGACCCCCCTGCTGTCAATAAGCCTTTCAAAATGCCCCGTCTCATCTCCAGATAAATATATTGCCAAACCATTTCACTACACTGGTGCAGTCAATGCCAATCAATCATCTTTCATGCTCCCCCCCCCTTTTTTTTTTTTTTTAAATAAAAAGACAGACCTGTTTTCTACCTTTTAAATGAACAATGAAATGACCTCAAAGAATGCCTCTTGCATCCAGGATACTCAATCATTTTTACTCACTTTAGAACTGTAGTCTACGTAAATGTACTATAATTGCAAATATCCAATAGAAGTAATTGCTGTCAGTAATTGATTGAAACAAAACTACTTGGGTTTTGTTTGTTTCTTTTTAAATACATTAGCTATCTGTGAATGATAACACCCAATAACAAATAACAGCCATCACCATTTATACAGGACAGTACCTTACTCCTACCCAAATATATAAAAGAAAAATATAACCTGAATAATCCGATTCATGTCACCATATCACATTCTATCTCTAAAAAGAACTCATGGTTTGTTCCGAAGAGCAGTTAAGCATTACTACAAACAGTATCTAGTGCGCATACAGTTATATTTGCTCTTCATAAATAATTACTTGTATGCCTACTTTAAGCAAACTGAATAATTAATGATCATCAGGACGAACGTCTCAGATGTTGAATACCAACTCTAACTAGCCTGGCGAGATGCAAGCTAGCAATAGATCCCTGTGAAGTAGGCTCTTTCATGACATTCTGTTTAATATCTCAGCTGTGGATTTGAAAAACTCAAAATTGGCTCTACGAAACAGGACTATAGAAAACCAGATTTTAATGTAATCAGTGTTACCTGTTGCAAAAAGGAAACTCCTCTATAACACAGCCATCATACTACGACATTTCACCATACCGTATTTTACAAAAAATATGCAAAGAAAAACAAAAACACAACGTTTCCCATAAAGCCATATGACATATACCAGTGGCTGGTAGGAGGACCTCCTCATCCAGCCTGTTGAAAATCAAAAAAAAAAAGGTTTCTGGAAGTTTCACTTCAGTGGTTAACTTTCTACTGTATTCTCAAAGAAGCTTGATGTGTAGTTTAATCACTTCATGGACAATTGCCTTACTGGAGAAAAAGATTTACGTATGCAAGTTGAAGGTCTCAAAAGATAAAGGTTAAAAGAAGTACACCAGACACCATCACAATTTATTGTAGTAGTTATGTTGCAAATTCTCCTGGTTTGTATTAAATAGTGTGAGTGGTTTCACAAACAAATGAGGCTCTTCTGACACCAAAAGCCCTACACCCCTGCTGAGACTCAACTAATGTGGAAGTAATCCTCTGCATAAGTTGCCCAATTATGGATTGAAACAATACGCTGCCCAAAGACCATGTGCATTATTACCTCCACTATGAACTATGGTCGTTACAATGATTAGAGCACTCCATTAATTAAAAAATAAAAAGACTTTAAAGCATACTGCTGTAAACTAACCTACACATTGTACCCAAAGTCGGTTTCATTTAGAATGTCTCCTGCACTGTTAAAAGCTTGCCAGATGTTGCAGGAACTTCCTGTGATGAAAAACGTCTAAAGTAAGTTAATGTCTGGTGAAATATTAACCTTTTTTTTTTCCATGCAGGCTGTGAGAGTCACAACCAGGGGAGGTGTGGCTAGGGCTGCATAGACAGAAACAAATTTAATTGAATTCCTAAATGGCAGAGAATTGAGCAGTGAGACTGCAGGGACATGATCTAAACACATAAACTGCTTCATTGAGCTAAAGTTGTTTTTCTGTTTAGTGTCTGCATGAGGTTTTTTTTAAATAAAATTCTTCACTATAAACACGTTTTATCAAAAGTGTAACAAATTTATACACAACAAACAAATTAACAGTTTGAATGTAAACCGAATTTTGAACAGAAATAATAAATGTTATAATTAGAAGACAACACATACAGATATATTTAATTGCATTTATGAAAAGTAAAGCACATTCAAAAGCTCAAGTAATAACACAATACAAGAGAAAAAAAAAAAAACCTTTCAAATTGAATCAATGTAACTATATAAAGTATGTTACCATGCTTTACCAGGTTTGTATTTCATACATGAATAATGTATAACAATAACACCCAGTATCATTGCTGCGAGTCTGTCTATAGACACTGATATAAAAGAGACAGAAAGCTGTGTTTATGTGGATGATGTAGATAAGAGTGCTGAATAGCAGACGGTCACTCAGTTCAAACCGTCTCGAGGACTGCAGACATCTCTTTGAATTGCTTGAAGAAGTTCTGAAACAAACAGATAAAGAAAGCCATAAATCGAAAGCAACAACAACTTGCCTGCAAAACAATTGGTTTAAGGCTTGTCACACATTTCTTGTGTTTCCAAAGTTCATCCCTCTCCACTGTTGCTAGATGCATCTCCCATTCAACCACTTTGAAGATGAAACCTCTTCAATAGGTTGTGCCAGGGCCAGATTTCCCATTAGGCAGAATAGGCACCTGCCCATGGGGGCTTGTCCACTGGCACTTGTTTCACTTATAATGTGTCTTTTGGGAGATTGAAAAGGATTTTTGGCACCAAAACAACTTTAATGCATATGATGGATGTTTGCCTCATTAATATGCTGTATTTGTTTGCATACCCACATTTTTATAGTATTTTCACAAAACGTTTGCAGAATTCTGCATCATAAGCCTGCCTCTTTAGCTATGTCACCTCATTCTAGAAATACTTTGTTATCAAAGGTATGCACACAGTCTCAGCCCCAACAGTACTGAGTAAGTACTTTTAATTCACAACCTTGCTGCAGACAGTCAGAGAAACTACAAACAGGTAATGATATCCTTACCATAGGTCTCCCTGGGGGTCCTCTTCTTTTAATGCGGGGTGCTTTGTAGTTCAGATCATTGAGTGCTGTTGGTGGCTGAGCTGTGTGCATGAATTTGATAAGAAATCCCTTTTCTGGAGTGGCTAAAGAGACAAGCTTAAGGTGCAGAATTCTGCAAACCATTTATTTTATGCAAATAAATTCAGCATATTAAGGAGGCCAAAACCTATAAAATGCATTAAAGGGACACTTTAGGCACCCTGACCACTTCAGCTCGTTGAAGTGGTCTGGATGTTGTGTCCCTATTGCATTAGGTCTTCACGCTGGCTGACATAGGCAAGGGAGGAGCATGGGTGGAGTCTTACCCAGCTCCAAGGGACATCGGTGCTGGATTCAGATAAGTGTAAACCCCTTCAGCACCGCAGAAGGGAGGGTACGAGGGAGGAGGGAAGACCTCAGAAATCTACAGTGCCAGGAAATCGGCTTTGTTTTCCTGGCACTATGGGATCCCTTTAAAGTAGTATTTGTGCCAGTGTGACCATTTAAGTGGGCTTGCAGGGACTTGCAGTGGCCAGTCAGCTTCCTATGCAGTTTTAGAATTTGTAAAACTCAAAACTCAATTCTCTACCAGCTCTTTCAGTGTCTGTGTTTGAGACTGGACAGGAACTGGAAGGCATCATTTCCCATCTGTCCATTAACCCCAAATTTCCCATCTGTCCATTAACCCCAAATTTCCCATCTGTCCAATAACCCCAAATTTAACCAAAACATAAATAAACCCTTTCCTTACTTCTAAATGTAAGCACTCGAAGACTAAACCTGAAAAAAACTTTGTACCTCCAATATATATATATATATATATATATATATATCATTGTAGTTTTAATCCTTAGTCTTAGTCTTTTATCATCTTTCCAATCTCAGTAAATTAAGCACAATTTATTTAAATATAATGATTTACATGAAAATAAAGAGGTGGTAAATATGCCCCATCTTGGTTGTTATTTGAGATTATCTGCACATTATCATGCTTTTCTATAGAATAAACCCTAACAAAAAGATGCTATGGAAAGACAAGATTTGGCTTCGTACTCGCGCTGATTTCCTGAAGATAATAGTAATGCAAAACGAGCAAGATGTAGAGATTGAAAAAGGGCAGCTGAGGTTTACATTGTGAGCAGCTTGAACAAAGATTATTTGTACAAAAATGTAAAACACAGTAACAACCCCTCCGTGTCCCTTCTCCCCAAACTTAAAAAAAATTACAATAATAGTAAATCTTTATTGCTAGCTTCATAACAAATAAGCGCTCTATGAATGTGGTGGATTGGTCACAATTATAATTTAGCATTTTAGGGTAAAATTCAGCGTATTCATCACGTAAAAAATTTCAGCCATAGTTATCCGGCTTATCATGAATCAAAACTTCAACTACTTAAAGGAGCACTATAGGGTCAGAAACACAAACTTGTATTCCTGACCCTATAGGGTTAAAACCACCATCTAGCCACCCTGGTCCCCTCATGCCTCTCTCAATATAGTAAAATCTTATTTGTATTCAAGTCTGCAGCTGCTTACTTTGTCCCTGTTTCCTTTAGACCTGCCCATTGCCTCCTGACATCAGCAGAAGTGGTAGCCTGATCCAATCACAATGCTTCCCCATAGAATTGGCTGAGACTGAGAAAAGGCAGATCATGGGCACAGTCAGCACAATTCAAACACAGCCCTGGCCAATCAGCATCTCCTCATAGAGATGAATTGAATCAATTTATCTCTATGAGGAAAGTTCAGTGTCTGCATGCAGAGGGAGGAGATACTGAATGTTTGGATGCACTGTAGGCAGCAATGACACAGGAAGGATCTCTAACAGCCATCTAAGGAGTGACCAGTGAAGTTATCACTAGGCTGTAATGTAAACACT
Organism: Pelobates cultripes; assembly: GCA_933207985.1. Taxonomy (NCBI): domain Eukaryota; kingdom Metazoa; phylum Chordata; class Amphibia; order Anura; family Pelobatidae; genus Pelobates; species Pelobates cultripes. Next base: position 303,036,832 of record OW240912.1, on the reverse strand, counting down.
GCATTTTCCCTGAAAACAGTGTTTACAGAAAAAAACCATGAAGGTAATGATTCTACTCACCAGAACAAATTCAATAAGCTGTAGTTGTTCTGGTGACTATAGTGTCCCTTTAAAGTCTACATCACGCATGCCAGGAGCACTATTCCAGCATAGATGTGAGAATTTTCTATATTTGAGTTTAAAACCTCACAAAAAACATATTTCCTAAGTGCAGGGGATATGTAAACAGGATATTAAAAACCCTGGGAAATTACATTTGCCCTTTAATAAATTGAGCAAACAAATAATAATCATAATAACAAAAAGTACAAGTGTAGAAGCTTTGTGTTCAGAGAATAGAACCTTGTTGGCAGAGATACTGTAAACAGCATTAGAACAATTTGATCTAGGACACAAGCACTATTAAACAAAGTGCACATGACAAGTCACAGACCTGATCAACTGTATAACTAGACTTTGCTTCTTGTAGCTCCCCCTGGTGGGGAAATTTACACAGCACATGCAGTTAGCATTAAAAACATGTTCCAGTGAATATACATTTACCTTTAATCAACTGACTGTTAGCTACCAAAAAGAAAGAGATTTGATAGGGAGTAATAAGGAATATAAAATGGAAATCTAAAATAAAATGACACTGTGGTGGGTGTATTAATTTCCTGTTTTGTGATATTTAAAATAGTAGTGATTTTTTTTTTTTTATTGTTAGGCTGAATTAAAGCCAAATTATTGAGGCTGAAACTTTTTCTGGGAACTTGTGTGTGCCAGATCTTCTTTTTGTTTTTTTTTGTTAGAGCTGATAAGAATGACTGACTGGCAGCTCTATGATGTAACATGTTGGCATTCATTGGCAGGATCAAGAGCTGAGGATTTCTACATGTAATTTTATTTTTCACACCTTAGAAATACATATATAGGTTGATCGGGCAAGATATGAAATATTCTGGGTAGTGACAGTTCCCCTTTAATAAACATTGTTAAGTGCAAGCCACTCAAGCCAGCCAGAGAGACTGCATCTGCATAACTGGATAGTATAAGGACTATACTGCATTTCTATTCTCATTCCAAATTGTGATTTTGGGATATCAGCACTGACATTTTAGAATACTGCATTATTAAAGCAGCACTGTCATTTTCCCCCCTTGGCTTTATCTATATTTTCTTTCTTGTGACAAAATATCAAACTGCAGCCATTTTATTGTCCTCTGTCCAAGATATCGGTTCTGCTTTGGAAATCCTTTGATGAATTGTGGGTAAACTAGCTTAGGGACTAAAATGGAATTTTGCTTAAAGGGGTTAAACTAACCTTCGTGACCACTCATGTACATGTCAGTACACACAGTGCACTGGCAATTGACTTAATCGCCTTCTTTACTTACAGACGGCATTATAAGCGCACCTGCAAGTAGAAGCAAGCTAAACATGTACAGTAAAATTTGTCCCTTCCCTCCATCATGGGAGTACTCAAAGACCTTCTGCCCACTCCCCCCACCACCTCCTTGGTTAAGAGCACGGGGTTGGGGTGGTATACTAAGCTCATCTCACTGCTTGTGAATGTGTTGGATCCAGTGCTTCTCTATCAGAAGAAGCAGGTTAGTGAATTTGCGGGGCTTGTCGCACATTGTCTAACAATGATTTGATTAGGCTGAGACATGGAAAACAATGATGTAGTATGATGTGGAAGATAGTGTTGAATAGGTCAGGGAGAACTTGGCCCAGAAACTTAGAAAAAGGTACCTCAGTTTTGAACATTTTGCAGAAATAAAAAACGGGGACTAAATTACAATGTTGGGTAAGGGCTTTAGGAGCAGTAATAGTTACAGGGTAAAACAAAGTTGGAATAACCCTCTAACATCTGCCTATTGCCAAAGATCATGCTCAATATAACAAAAAGCCATTCCTACTTTTTTTTTAAATCTTCAAAAAGAAAACTAACTAATAAAACAAGCAGAAACAGAGGAACAAAGAACAAAAAGACTGAAAAATAACAGAGCCACTTTATCCAACTTCTAAAATGTACTTTTTTCCTGGCAACAACTTATAAATGCAAAATATAAACATAATTAAGGTTAGACAAACCTGAAACTCTGGAATGGTCATCTCAAGCACTTTGCTTGTGATTTGGCCAGAATAATCTGCCACCTTTAATACTAAAGTGACATATGGGTGATTTAAGGACCGACAGCTGTCTGAACTCACTGCCATTCCAATTTTCCATTGAAGATCTACAACCTTTAATGCAAAAAGTTAAAAGAAATTAGAAACAAAAGAAGATGCAAAATACTTTTTTTTTTTTTTTTTTTACCTTGCTAAAAGTAAATTATAATCAAAGGCCTTAGTTAATTTGTCTTATTTATTTATTTTTAACCAGCTTCATTTTTCTGGGTGCAACTACTAATACATAGTGCCAGCATGCTTGTGTAATGTAACATAAGAGAATCAAACTTTTTCTAAAGTGGATGATGTTCGTCATTGACACTGGTATGCACGCACGTCACGTCAAATGCAACAGTGCTTATTTGAGTAGACTAAAATTTGTTTTTTCATATTATATATACACATACACTGATCGGCCGCAACATTAAATCCACTGACATGAAGTGAACAATATTGATTATATCATTACAGTGGCACCTGTCAAGGGATGGGATATATTAGGCAGCAAGTGAACAGTCAGTTCTTTAATGTGACTTTGCCAAGGGCTAGCCATCAATAATGGGCCAGAGCATCTTCAATACTGCAAGTCTTGTGGCGATGTTCGCAGTATGCAGTGGTTAGTACCTACCAAAAGTGGTGCAAGGAAGGACAACAGGAGAAGGGTTATGCCCAAAGCTCATTAATGCATGTGGGGTTAAGACCGTCTAGTCCGATTGCATAGAAGAGCTACTGTAGCTCAAATTGCTGAAAAATGTACTGCTGGTCATGATAGAAATGTGTCATAACACATAGCACATCACAGTTTTCTGTGTATGGGGTTTTGTAGATGGAGACTGGTCAGAGTGCCCATGATGACCTCTGTGCACAGCTGAAAATGCGTTCAATTGTGACATGAGCAACAGACCGGGCCATGGAGCAATGGAAAAATCATGTTTTCTTATAGATCAGATGCATGGCCAGGTGTGTGTACTTCTTTACCTGGGGAAGAGATGGTAACAGGATGCACTAAGGGAAGAAGGTCATCCGGCAGAGGCAGTGTTATGTTCTGGGCAATGTTCTGTTGGGAAATCTTTGGGACTGACATTTATTTGGATTTTAGTTTGACTACCTAGAGATTACTGCGGACCACGTACACCGCTTCATGGCAAAGGTATTCTCTGATGGCAGTGGCATCTTTCAGCAGGATAATGAACCCTGTCATACTGCAAACAATTGTTCAGGAATGGATTGAGGAACATGACAAAAGATCAAGCCTCTAAATTCCCCAGATTTCAATCCAATTGAGCATCTGTGGGACATGCTGGAACAATAAATCCGATCCATGGAAGGCCCCACCTCCAACTTAAAGATCCTGCTGCTAATGTCTAGTGCCAGATACCACAGGACACATTCAGAGCTCTTGTGAAGTCAATGTTGTGACACGTCAGAGATGTTTTGACAGCACAAGGTAACCAATAGGATTTTAGGTAGGTGGTTTTAATGTTGTGGCTGATCAGTGTTAAATCTTAATTTACGTTACAATTTGTCCAGAAGATCACGATCCTATGATGCGAACAGCTATTTATCTCTGAATGTTAACTTAAAATACAGATTGCGGGAGGACGCAGTAGTAGTTTAAAATTTAGAGCCCTTTACACAAAGTCCCCAATATGACTGACTAAAGGGACATTATGAGTAGCAGAAAAACTCCCTTTTCTCAGACAGCATAAAACATTGCTTCTTCTGATAAGTGGTGATGTGTACATTTAACAAAGAACACACCACTAGCAAGTGTTTGGTGTTTTTTTTCTTCAAGATCTTGGATTTTTGAAGACCTTCATGTTTGACTTCATCATGGATAGCGTGACAAAAAACAAATGCAGCTAATGCTTCTCATGGATAAGAAATTAATTTCTCCATAATAAGCACTGGATAGGCGGATTGTAGCGATTGCCTTGCAGGTGTCATAGGTCCACAATGCTTCTCTATGAAAAGCACTGGATCAGAGATCATCAGGATTGAAATTATCCTGGTCTTATTAATTTTATCACATTATCACGAATTCCAGGGTAAATAAAAAACAATTAAAAATAAACATGTTTAGTTTCTGATTTTAATCAGATTTATTTTCATTTAAATCAATTTTCTTTTAATAAAATGCTTTTGGAGAAAAATCTACCTAAAAAAGGGATTTCTATTTAACATACATTATAGTCAAAAGGTTATTTAGCATGAAATAGGGATTAGTTATACAGCATGAAATATTTGGTATATAAATACCCCTATCCCATATTAATTGAACTCATGTCTGGAGAGCTAGCCTGCAACTATTCACAGATAAAAAGTTTATAAAACAAACACATACCGTTCAAAAATATACCTTAATACCATGCTTACTCTGCAACACAATGTACACACAATGAACATATTTAAGTCCGACTTTAAATTTGAGTGATTAACCTATAAAACTGGAGCTAGTTCATCTTGCAATAATGTCGACATTATCTACACATTTCTAATGCTATATAACCAAATGAGTTCTGAGAACGGTTTAAAGGGACAATATAGTCACAAAAACAACTTGGTGTAATGAAGTTTTGGTGTATAGATCGTGTCCCTGCAGTCTCCATTCTCAATTCTATTCCATTTAGGAGTTAAATCACTTTGTTTATGCAGCCATAGTTACACCTCCCTGCATGTGACTTACTCAGAATTTCTAGACACTTCCTGTAAAGACTCAACTAATGTTTACACATCCTTTGTTGCAAATTCTGTTTAAGAATTTCTTATCTCCTGCTCTGTTAATAGTTGGCTGGATAGTGCAGGAGACCCCTGTGTGTAAGTTCAATTTACAGAGCAAGATATAAAAAAAACTTTTAAAGCAAGTAACATCTGATTGAAAATTAAACTACTTTGTTTTCACGCAAGCTCTGTGAGTTACTGCTGGGGAGATGTTGCTGGAGCTGCATAAACAGAAACACAAGCGATTAAACTCTTAAATGGCAGAGAAATTAGCATTTAAACTTCAGAGGCATGATCTATACACCAACACTGCTTCATTAAGCAAACGTTGTTCTGGTGACTGCAATGTCCCTTTAACTAATTTAAAAAATTAGTCTAAATATGAATTCTTCATCTGGATGAAAATATTAAAGATTATAACAACCAGTAAGAATGACTCTTTATATTTTCAAATCATTAAATTAGGTCTTTCTACGGGTAATTAAAATCATGATTTACAATTGACTTAATTTAAATTACATCCACCCAGATTAATACTAAATGCAATTACCTGTCCAACTGGCACTAGATCCTTCACTCCTTCCAATTCGGCCAAATATTTGCCCTCCTGGTTCCACACATGCCGTATTACTTGTAGGATGGACTTTGGTAGCTTGCTACTTCTCAATACGGCGCTTAACAGTTCCTCACAGGACAGTTTATGCTTTGCTGCTGTGCTAAAGTGGTGAGAAATACATTTATAAATATCACTAGTTTTGCAGGTAATAGAACATATTAAAGTAAAAAAAAATAACCACACTTGTACACAGGTTAAAAAAAGATTAAAGTCTATCCAACCTGAAGCCCATTCTTTCATGTGTTGATCCAAAAGAGGGCAAAAATAACTTATAGTAGCCATTTCCAATTATGCTAAAAAAGAGAAAAAATATAATTCTTCACTTGCAATCAGATTTCTCCTAGAATCCCTTTTTAACACTTTAGTGACCAGATCGTTTTTCAATTTTCTTACCGTTAAGTACCAGGGCTGTTTTTACATTTCTGCAGTTTGTGTTTAGCTGTAAATGTCCTCTTACTCATTTACTGTACCCACACATATTATATACTGTTTTTCTCGCCAATAAAAGGCCTTTTTAAATATACCATTATTTTTATCATATCATATAATTTGCTACAAGAAAAAAAAATTATGATTAAATTTTTTTTTTAAAAACACACCTTTTCTAACTTTGACCCCCAAAATCTGTTACGCATCTACAACTGCCAAAAAACACTTGTGCTAAATAGTTTTTACATTTTGTCCTAAGTTTAGAAATACCCATGTTCTTAGCTTTTTGTTGTTGTTGCAAGTTATAGAGCTATAAGTACAAGTAGGACATTGCTGTTTCAAAATATATATATAAAAAATTTATCAGTTGTGACATTGTAACACTGTTATCAGGGCCGGCGCGTCCATAAGGCGGCACAGGTGGCCGCCTTAGGGCGCACCAGCCTGGGGGCGCAAATGTCCGGCAGGAGGGAAGCGCACAGCGCCCCTCTCCTGCCGGTCACTTCTTGTAGCGTGGCCGAGCGCCAACCTGCAGTGCCGCGGACTGTGCGGAGGGGGCGGGGATATGAACGTCATATCCCTGCTCCCACTGAAGCACACAGCGCAGCTGGTGCCCAGCAGGGGCGGAGTTACCACCGGCCCCCTTCTAATCAGCATGGGAGGAAGTCCTCCCAAGAAGACTAGAGCAGCAGAAGGCAGAGAGGAGGGGGGCTGGGCAGGACCAGCTCCTCCAACTCCCAACTACCTCAGGCAGCACTTTGGATCCCAGGTAAGCCACCCTCCTGAACCTGTTGGTCAGTGTGTCTGTGTGTGTATATGTCTGTCAGTGTGTGTGTATCTGTCTGTCAGTGTGTGTGTGTGTATATGTGTCTGTCAGTGTGTGTGTGTGTATATGTGTGTGTGTGTGTGTGTATGTGTGTGTGTGTGTGTGTGTGTGTGTGTGTGTGTGTGTGTGTATCTATCTCTGTCTGTGTGTGTGTATGTCTGTCAGTGTGTGTGTGTATCTATGTCTGTCAGTATCTATGTCTGTCAGTGTGTGTGTGTATCCATGTCTGTCAGTGTGTGTGTGTGTATCTATGTCTGTCAGTGTGTGTGTGTATCCATGTCTGTCAGTGTTTGTGTATGTATATGTCTCTGTCCGTGTGTTTGTGTGTATCTAAATGTCTGTCAGTGTGTGTGTATGTCTGTCTGTTAGTGTGTCTTTGTGTATGTCTATCATTGTGTATGTGTGTATCTGTATGTTTGTCAGTGTGTTTGTATATGTCTGTCAGTGTGTGTGTGTATGTAAATGTCTCTGTCCGTGTGTCTGTGTGTATCTAAATGTCTGTCAGTGTGTGTGTGTGTATCTAAATGTCTGTCAGTGTGTGTGTGTCTGTTTGTGTGTCTTTGTGTGTTTGTGTATGTCTATCATTGTGTATGTGTGTATCTGTATGTCTGTCAGCGTGTCTGTATGTCAGTGTGTGTTTATCTGTATGTCTGTCAGTGTTTGTGTGTATCTGTATATGTGTGTGTCTATCTGAATGTGTATCAGTTTGTGTATATGTATATCTGCATGTGTGTCAGTGTGTGTATCTTTGTGTATGTGTATCACAGTGTGTGCGTGTGTGGCAGTGTATGTGTATATGTGCATATATCTCAGCATTCAAACACAACACTACATACAAATAAACACCTGAATGCAAACGTCAACACTACATACAAACACACCCCTGCATTCAAATGTCAACACTACATACAAACACACCTCTGTATCAGACACCAAAATTATATATAAACACACACCTGCGTTCAAAAACCAACACTACACATAAATGCATGCTTGCATTCAAATGCAAACACTACATACAAACACACCGCTACAATCATACAAACATACTCCATACAAACACATGCTTACAGTCAAACACACAAATACTGCTCCATGCTAAATACAATCCTGCAAGCATGGGGAATCGGTAGAGCCCCAGCTTTCAAAGCATTGTTGAAGTTGCACGACAGATGGAGATCTATCTTTTAGCCATCCTGTGTACATACACAGACTTTCATACAGAGACATACAGTATGTATGTCTCTGTATGACTGTGTAAATGTATTCAAAAGGAATAAACGCAGGCAACACTCCAATAGTAAGGATGGTATATTTATTGATAGGTGAACCACCCCAAAGAAAGTGCGTCGTTTCAGCTCAGCAGAGCCTTATTGCATGAGCTGAAACATCACACTTCCTATGGGGTGGTTCACCTACCAATAAATATACCATCCTTACTATTGGAGTGTTGCCTGCGTTTATTCCTTTTGAAGACTTTACTGGTGGATCCAGCAATGTCTGCCTGACATGGAGCATCCACCTCTGTTGATGGCCGGAGCATTTACACGGTATCAGTGTGCAGGGTTCTTTGTTTGTCTGTGTATGTATGTCTCTGTATGCCTATCTCTGTTTCTTTATGTCTGTGTATGTATTTCTGTGAGTGCCTGTGTCTGTATGAATGTATGTCTGTGTTTGTACGACAATGTACCTGTATGTGTAGATTGTATGACTGTGTGTCTGTATATCTTTGTGACTGTGTGCCTGAAAAATTATGTCTGTGTGCTTGTATGGTTGTGTGTCTGTATGTTTGTGTATTTGTGCATGTATGTATTTTTGCCTGTATCTATGTCTATGTGGGAGAAAAAGAGAGATAGATAGGGGCTGGCGGGGAAGTAAGAAATACATAAGAGGGGTTGTAGGAGACACACTAAAGGGGGGTGTAAGGCACAAAGGGGCCAAAGGGGTAAGACATTCAAGAGAGAGTGGATATGCAACACTAATGGGGGTAAGAAATTCAAAAGAGGGCTACGAGACACAGAGGTGAAGATGCATTGTTTATTTTTTTGGGGGGGGGGACGTCAAAATGCATCTTCACCTGTGTAGTCAAAAATCCTAGCACCGGCCTTGACTGTTATCTGTCATAAATCTCTGAATCACACCTCACATGTACATATTTTTTTTTTTAAAGTAAACAACCCAGGGTATTCAATGTGGGGTATGTCCAGTCTTTTTCAGTGGCCACTTAGTCACAAACACTGGCTGAGGTTAGCATTTATATTTGTGTGTTACAAATGCAAAAAACTATTATGAACGCTAACTTTGGCCAGTGTTTGTAACTAAAAATGCCTGAACATACCCCATTTGCAATACCTTGGGTAGTCTTCTTTTGCAAATGGTATGCCATCATGGGGTCAATTCTCATTCCTGGACAACCATGCGTTCTTAAAGGCAACATAACCAATCTGGCAAATCGAAAAAAAGTGCAAAAGCATGCCTTATATTTGACCAGGTAACTTTCAAAAACACCATAAAACCTGTAAATGGGGGGGTACTGTTATATTCTGGAAACTTCACTCAACACAAATATTAGTGTTTCAAAACAGTAAAACATATCACAACAATATCATCAGTGAAAGTGCCGTTTGTGTGTGAAAAATGCAAAAAAAACTTCACTTTCACTTACAATATAATCACAGTGATATGTTTTACTGTTTTGAAACACTAATATTTGTGTTCAGCGAAGTCTCCCGAGTAAAACAGTACACCCCATGTACAGGTTTTAAGGGTGTCATGGAAAGTTACAGGGTTAAATACAGTGCTGGCATATTAAATTCTCTGAACTTTCACCCAGGTCCCTCAAATGGCAATCAATAAAATTACTTAATTTTGTAAAAATATTACATAAATGTGCACGTAGAATATAAATAAATATATATATATATATATATATATATATATATATATATATATATATATATATTTGAAGTCTACATGTATAGTTATGAAATGATGTAATTATGTATATGGATACATATATATATTTCGTATTTTTATTTATTTATATATACATAGATATATAATTTCATTCTAAGTGTATTTTGATATAAATATATATTAATATCAAAATACAGTTAGAATAAAATTATATATTTTTTTACATTTACTTTTAATTTATGTTTTATAATTATATATATATATATATATATATATATATATATATACACACACACACACGTACAATTTTACTCTGTGTATTTTTATATTAATATACGCATATATAAATATAAAAATACACTTAGTATGACGTTATATATAAGATGTATATATAAATATTATATATGTGTGAAATAAACCACACAAGTAATATTATGGCGCTGAATTATAAAACAACAATTACTAATAAGCAGCACTGTATATAGTGAAAAAAGCTCAATCACCTATATTAAGACAATGTAAAAAATAAAGTGCGCTGTGCCTTTTAAAACAAAGTAATTTTAAACAGTGAAAATAGTTTGTGCAATGCTGTGCAACTAGATCAAGTGCATCAATGTGCAACACACATATATAAATTTACAAAATGTGCAAACAAAAATATTTCTTTGTGCAACAAATTTTGTGCAAAAAGACAATACTTAGCTTTCCAATTATGGAATTTGCTTTAAAGTTTCTGTCAGCAATCCAATATGTGTCTCAAAGAGAGAAGGGAAAATACACAATCATAGGGTAATATGTTAATAAATAAATATAAAGAAAATAGGAACCAAAAACACTCACAAGGGTAGAGCAATCAAGTCTGCTCTAAACTTTGTTGGCTTCTTTTGCAATAATACAAGCTGGAAACTGTGGTGAAGTGAAATCCTTTATTGCTTCTTTTAAAAATCGCTATATCAGGCAGGTAAGTCCCTCTTTATCTTTTCTCCTGCATAGGATTGGTGCTGGTCTGTGCAGTCTCTATTTCGGCGCCGGCTGAACAGAGTCTCTGTGTACCGAAAGACTTCCTGATTCCAAACACTTCCGGGAGGCGGGGCTTAACGGCCGGTTAGCGTAACGACGTCAGAGCGTGATGACGCGTTTCGCCGAGGGGTTCAGCTTCATCAGATCAGCTCATTACACACCACAGTCCCATTATAAGTCCTAAAAAGGGCAGTGTTCGCCCAAATAAGTCTGCCAAAATGGCTTACTGATAGGTCAGTGTCTAGATAGCTTCTTTCTTGGACACTAAATGTATTAACCAGAGGAAGATCTACTAAACTACTCAAATGTTAGGCATAAGTATAAAGTTACAATCCATATCTTTATAGAAATACACACCGGTATAATAACAATAAACATTGTATGATAAACAGGAAATATTCACATTTGAATTATAAAATATAATATAAACAACTAAAATAAAATAACTAAAATAAGAAAGTAGTATAAAATATGATTAAAAACAGAAGAATACAATTTTTTTCTTAAAAATTACAGAAAAAGAGAAACGGATATTATGCATAGTGCTAGAGTTTAAAATTTGAAAATATTCTCACACATTATAAAAATGTAAAAGATCAAATTCTATATTTAAACCATATGGTTCCAATGTCTTTAACCTATGTACCCATTTCATTTCTTCTCTTCCTATTTTGGAAATATGGTCTCCTCCTCTAATATATTTATTTACTACTTCTATACCCAAAAACATTAAACCCTTAGGGTCCTTATTATGTTTTAGTTTAAAATGTGCTGAAACACTATGCTGTGTGACTCCTTTCAAAATATTGTTGACATGCTCCCCTATTCTTTTATGGAGTGGACGTATGGTTCTACCCACATATTATTGTAAAATTACATATATAATTTTTTTACTTTTAGTTTATGTTTTATAATTATATATACACACACACACACACGTGTACAATTTTACTCTGTATTTTTATATTAATATATGCATATATTAATTAAAAAAATACACTTAGTATGACGTTATATATAAGATATATAAATATTGTATAGATATATGTGTGTCTATATATATATATATATATATATATATATATATATATATATATATATATATATATATAGAGGATAAAGAGATGCACTCTCAGGACTTTGAAAAAATAGTTAATTTATTCCAGCAGGTATAACATCAAAGTTTTGCCGACGTTTCGACCCATATATATATTAAAAATACATACATCCACACATATATAATTATATTTTTTTATTTACTAACATTTTTTATTTTTCATTTTACAGATGCAGGGAGCCTGCTTGTCAGCACTACGGACTTCTATTGAGGCCATGTGACTGCTCTTTCAAAGCGATCACATGGCCCGCTTGGGCCTAATTTGCCAAGGGGGGACTGTCTGGGTAGTCCCTCCAAACCGTGAGTAACACCGATGGCAGGCGGGGGAACGGTGGCGATCGGGTAAATATCAAGTAATACCGCGGACGTACTAGGTACATCCGAGGTCCTTAAGGACCGATTGTGTTGAACGTACCTAGTATGTCCGCGGTCAGGAAAGGGTTAAAATTATAGAATCTGATAACACAACTTCTAAATCTTTCACATCTTTATTGTTCTGACTGTAAAGAACCCTTTCCTATGCTGTAAGTGAAAATACCTTTCTTTCAGTCTCAATGGGAGAGCTCTTGTCTGTTGTATGTTTCTGATAATGAACAGGTTAGCACACAGCGTTTTGTATTGACCCTGTATATATTTGCGCCTTTTTTCTAAAGAAAACAAACCAATTTTTTCTAGCCTTTCCTCATAACTATTGCTTTCCATCCCCCTTATTAGTTTTGTAGGTCACCTTCAGTAGAAGTAGTAGTACAGGTAGTTCAGTAAGAGTAGTTCAACTTTTTATACTTTTGCAAGATCCTTCTTTAACCCCTTAAGGACACATGACGGAAATATTCCATTATGATTCCCTTTTATTCCAGAAGTTGTGTCCTTAAGGGGTTAAAACTTACCAATGTAATCCCTAACTCAACTCCATTGAATGTCTAAGTAGCATGTGGGTTCCTTATTGCAAAATGCACGGCTTCACATTGAATCTCATCTGCCACTTGCCTGCCCTTTCCCCCATGTAACCAAATCCCTCCGTATAGAAGTTATATCATGTTCAGACTGTATTTTCTTACTTAGTTTTGTGTCATCTGCAAACACCGACAAATGCCTTTTAATGCCCATTTAAAGATCATTAATAAACAGATTTAAGGGAAGTGGACCCAGGACAGAACCCTGAGGAACAGCACCACTTTTGACCAATTTTAAATTTTTCCATTTGAAACTACTGTAGCTTTAAGAAAGTGCTCTATCCAAGAACACCACGTTTTGTTGAAACCAACAGATTTTTTTGTAGTTACTTTTGTGTGGAACGATATCAAATGCTTATAGAGCACAATTAAGATGGCATGAGCTGTCTTTAATAGAACCATGTTGATTCCTGCTAATTATATTATTATTCAAAATGAGTTCTTGAATAACATCCCCAACCACAGATGTTAAGCTCATGTGTCTGCATTGTGCGGGTTGATCTTTTGAACCCTTTATTTAAATATAGGTACCACAACTGCTTTTCTCCAATTCTCTGGTACAATTTATGAAAGAAAAAAAAAAACCTATAACCAATGATATGGATTTTTCTATGCTAAACTCCCTAAGCATGCATCGATGAATACCATTAGGTCCTGGGGCTTTTCTTTAACATTAACTTTATCCTGCATTAACCAGTTGTTTGCTGTAGGGATTTTGTAACAGGGATTTTTATAATCTACAGCCCTAGATAATTATTCCCTACATACTGTAGAAAAATAATTATTTAGGTTTTCTGCCTTGTCCTGATCCACTCTGTTTAACTCACTCACCTCACTTTCACTCTTAACTTTTTTGGCAATAACATACTTAAACTTTTGGGGCTGCTCTTTCGCTATGAGCTTTTCACTTTCAAGTTTAGCCCATCTATTTGCCCCTTTGCAAGCCATATTGGCATGCTTATATTTGTTAGTGGATACAATCGACCCCTCATTATCATTTGACAAACCCTTATATAAAGCCACATTTTTTATATATAGAATAAAGAATTTCCTTTGCCATTCTAGATTACATTCTTCCTTTCATTTGACTCACAGACAACACTATTCTTACTTATACCCGATCCTACATAAATGGATACTCAAAGAACCAAAATAACTTTAACTTAATGAAATGGATTTGGTGTAAATATCATGTCCCTGCAGTCTCACAGCTCAATCCGCTGCTATTTATGAGTTAATCACTTTGTTTATGCAACCCTATTTTCTGTTCCAGTCATAATGTATTATTAGAAGATGAGGCAGTTCCTTTTTCAGTATTTCATTTGCAAACAAAAGCAGCATTGTAGCCAAGGCTGCCACCAGAAATTTTGGGGCCCGTGACACAGCCCACGGTCTGGGCCCCTCCTCCCCAAGTCAGTCCACATGACCTGCCCCAAGTCCGCCCACATGACCCGCCCCCAAATCCACCCACAGGGCCAATCTTAAGTCCACCCACAAGGATGAAGTGTGTGAATTTGTTTGTGTGTGTATAGTGGATACAAAGCGCGTGAGTAAAGTGGATACGCTGTTTATAGTGGACTCAAATTGTATGTTTGTATAGTGGATGTATTGTGTGTATAGTGAATGCAGAGTGTGTGTTTGTGTACTGGATGTAGTATGTGAATAGTGAATGCAGATTGCGTGTTTGTGTAGTGGATGTAGTGTGTGTGTGTATAGTGAATGCAGAGTATGTGTTTGTGTAGTGGATGTCAAAAACAGAAGAAATATAGGTCGCGCTGTAACAAATAAATATAAAATATTTTAATACACTAAAAACTATAAAATAAAAACAAAGTGTAACAAATAGTCCAAATAATTAGTGTGCTTATAATAAGTTCCAGTAGATAGATAGATGAGAATTTCAGTACTTGGTGTCCATCTCTTACTGTTTACGGCACAGGAGTGAAAAAGCAGGATCTTCTAAAATAGATGTAGATGTAGGTGGTGTCTTGATTCAGTGGAAACCATAGAAGATAAAAAGAACACACAAAATCCAATAGTGTAGATTGTCTGTAGATAACTGAGAGTATAGAAGAATATTAGGGAGGTAATACACTCACCTATTTCAGAGCACAAACTCGCTCTAGTGTGTTGGGCATTCAGTGGCGTTTGTCCCCCACTGGTAGGATATAGGTGAAGACAGTTCCTCCGTATGAGAAAAGGGATAAAAAACACAATATAGTGCTCACTGGATTAATAAAATGAATAAAATAAAAGAATAAAAAATACTCACATTGAGATGAGCAGAATAAAACTGCTCAGTATACTCGCATAAGTGGTACAATCCCCACCTAGGATTCTTGGTTGTATGTGGACTCCAAGGTAAAGATTGATCAGGTACCAGGAAATTAATAAAATAATATAATAAAGTAATATTTTATAATATTTTTTATAAACAAAAAAAAGGAGGGATATATGGCAAAGTTATAATAAAAAGCCAATATTCCTTTATTAATACAGTAAAAAATATATATAATAGCCAAAACGCGTTTCGCCACACAGGGCTTTATCAACTGGCAATAGTAAAAAACAACCTGGTACATGGATACTTATATAAACTTAGATAAAACATGTTAATTCAAATTTTGGCGCCAAAATGATGTCATCAATACAATTGATAATAGTGTAAAAATGTAAAATCATAAGAGAAAAAGTACATGATGTCTGTGAAACAATATATATATTAGTGGTTTAAATATTATAATAAAACGAGTGATATAAATGAGCAGAAAAGGAAAAATAAAATAAAAGAGTCATGTGATCGCAATATAATGCGATCATATGATGTATAAGTGCAGGCTGGGAAATGTAGTGAGCGGTCACGTGGTCGCGAACCTCCGCGACCACGTGATAAGCTGCTCGCATAGGAGAGAGGCGGCAGTTCAGACGGAGGTCGGCATAATACAACATGCCTCCGTCTGACGTCAGCCTAGGGGGCGGCAACATCCGCCGCAAGTACCCTTGGGACATGTAGTGATTCGGACGGAGGCTAACACAAAGAGGCATGCCTCCGTCCGACATCACCAAAAAGGGGGCTGGGAAAGGAACCACTCGCAATAATAACAAATGAATACACAGAAATATATATTCCTAGTGGCCTGCTGTAACATACCACTAGGGAAAAGGATAAAACCAAATAAATAAAAAGATGGTAGTTTGGACTCTTATCTGGTGTAGTTACAGAGTATAATAAGAATAAATATAAATGGAAATAAATATAAATAAATAAGTACATCAATTAAGAGCCTTATATAGAACTGGCATATATGTAAAAAAAAAAATAAAAAAATAAAAATAAAAAATATATATATATATGTTTAAAAATTATAATTGATAAAAAAGATAAAAAATATATTTTTATAAAAAATTAAAAAGGTCAAATTCAGCGTTTAAACCCTCAGGACAGAGGGTTTTGAGTTGAAAAACCCAATACATTTCCCTTTTTCCTAAAGCTTTAGTTATATCTCCACCTCTCCATGGGAGGTTAACTTGTTCAATCCCAATTGCTTTTAGAAGAGTAGGGTCTTTATTGTGTATAAGAAAGTGCTTGGAAACTGAGTGATTTTCAAAACCTCTTCTAATATTGCGACAATGTTCTGCCAATCTTACTTTTAGGCATCTTTTAGTCATGCCCACATATTGAAGTCCACATGGGCATTCCAATAAATATATAACATTTTTGGTATTACAACCTATAAATTCTTTAATTGTATAGGAGGTTTTAGTTATATTAGAGGAAAAGTGCATAGTTTTAGAGTTTGTAATTTTCTTTGTAGTTCTACACACAATACATTTATTGCACTTAAAACAACCTTTTGGCCTAGATAAAAAGTTTTTTTTCTGTAATACATTCTCTTTCGTATAATTCTTAGTAAGAATAGTTCTAAAGTTGGGAGCTCCTCTGAACACAACATTTGGTTTATCTGGGATATAATCTTTTAAAAGATGGTCCTGTTTTAGAATATGCCAGTGTTTATTTAGAATTTTTTTTTAAATTTTATTCTTATTATTAAAATCCAATATAATAGGTAATTGGGGAGGGTCTGCTTTTTTAACTTTGTATTCGAGAAGATCCTTCCTTTCCTTCATTTTTACTGCCTCCAAGGCTGTGTTTAACTTCTCTGCTTCATAATTTTTATCTAAAAACATATTTCTTAATGAGGTAGACTGAGCATAAAAATCGGCATCTTGAGAACAATTTCGGTGTAGACGAAGAAATTGGCTTTTTGGGATACCGTCCAACCAGGGTTTGTGATGACAGCTAGTTTGGTCAATAATCGTATTAGTACAGACCTCTTTAAAAAAGGTTTTAGTTTGGATACAACCATCTTTAATAAAAATATTTAAATCCAAAAAGTTAACTGACGTTCTGCTAAAATCTGAAGATAAAACTATGCCTCTGTCGTTTGTATTTAAAAATTCTAGAAACTGCTTTAAAGAGGTTTCAGAACCTTGCCAAATAAAAAACAAATCATCAATATAGCGGAAATAGGAAACCAAGTTTGCCCACCAGTCATGGTCACCCCAAACTGCCGAGGCTTCCCAGTCGGCCATGAACAAATTAGCGTAGCTGGGGGCAAACCTGGTTCCCATAGCTGTACCTTTCTTTTGTATATAAAATGAATCTAAAAACCAAAAATTATTATTCGTAAGGATTATACCTATACCTTGTATAATAAAATCAACTTGGGGATCTGGAATGGAGCTATTCTGTTTTAAAAACCTCTCTACTGATTGACATCCAATATCATGGGGAATTATAGTGTACAGAGATTGCACATCACAAGTTACCAATATATAGTCATGGCTCCAATTAAAATCATTTAAAAAAGATAAAAGGGTCATAGAATCTTTCAAATATGATCTGGTTTGTTTGACCAGAGGCTAAAGCAAGATGTCAATATATTCGGAAAGATTAGATAGAACAGAATTAATACCCGATACAATTGGTCTCCCGGGGGGTTCTCTCGCATTTTTATGAATTTTCGGTAGAAAATAGATAACTGGGATTTTAGGATAAGGGATGGTGAGATAGTCAAATTCATGTTTTTTTTAAATACCCGTATCTAATCCTTTTTTCAAAAATATACTTAAATTTTCTTTAATCTTAGAAGTAGGGTCATAAGGTAATTTGTCATATACTTCAAGGTCACTAAGTTGGCGGTTTGCTTCTTTTCTGTACATGGCCTGAGACTGAATAACTAAACCCCCACCTTTGTCGGCGGGTTTAATAACAATATCTTCATCTTTTTGAAGATCTTTTAGGGCTTTCCATTCCTTCTGTGTGAGGTTTTGGTGATCATATTTAGTGTGTTTCATTTTTTCAAAGTCTTGAAGAACTAATTTCTCAAAGACTTCTATAGAACCTGATTTAAAATTAGAGGGATAAAATTTAGAAGAATTTTTTAAGTTGGTATGTGTAATAGAACATTCAATAGTTGTAACAGGGTCCAAAATTTGTGGTAGCGGGCTTGATTTTGCAGAGATGTTACTATTTTGGGCAAAAAATCTTTTTATTGTTGCTTTTCTAACAAACTTGTTTATGTCCAAGAATGCTTGAAAGGGTTTAAATGAGTTTGTGGGGGCATATTTAAGACCTTTACTTAAAACTAAAATTTGAGTAGATGTTAAAATTTTTTGGGAAAGGTTAAAAATGCCTAGTTTTTTCTCGTCTATATTTATTGTAGTCTCTCCTTCCTTTCTCTTTTGTAGTCTTCTACCTCCTCTCCTTCCTCTATACTTAAGCTTCTTTTCCTTGTTCTGGGTAAGTATGGAGTCTGTGTATGGGGTAGGTTCTGTGTGCGAATGTCTAAAAAATTGTCCTCGATTTCTGAATCAATGGATAGTAGTTGATATCTGTTGTTGTGGGTGTAATTAGGTGGTGACTTGGGAGGATCTGGATGTTTGTGACCAAACCTAGATCTCTGTGGCCTTGGTGTTAAGGGTTGAGTGAAACTGGATCTGTTGGTGGTTGTATAATGAGGAAAATTTTGGTAATCTGGTGATTTGTGATATTTTTTAGTTAAATAAGTGGATGTTTTATAGTTGTGTGATGCTCTTTGTCTATTTGGAGATGGAAATTTTCTGTCGTGATGCATGTGAGAGTGAGTAAAGGGTTTTTGTCTATGGTGAGGGTAATAGTTGACTGAACGGTGGCGGTATGATGGCGGTGGGGAGGAGTGATATTGTGATTTATTGTGACGGTAGGAATTTGTGTGGTGGATGTGTTCGTGTTCTTGATATCTATTTCTTATTGTGGATGTGTCAGTGGTGTACTTTTTGTGTTGATTATATGTCCTAATTTGATTATTACTGTAATCTTGTTTGTCTCTCACATATTTTTTTATTTTAATATGTTTGGTATCTGTTTCCACTTTTTCAATTTTGCTTTGAATCAAAACCGAGTTTTGTTTATAAGAATGAGTTTCTGTAAATGGTAGTAATCTATCCTTAAGTTGATTTATTTCACTATCTAGTACAGAAAGTTTTTTACTTTTTTTTATGATTAGGGTTTCCATGAGACCAAACGTACACACCTCTAGTTTATTAAACCAGTCATTCATGAACTCCTCATCATCTTGATCTGTGGTGGGTAGTTTGTATAATCTTAGGCCTCTTGGAGTAATTTTTTCATCTATGTATTTTTTGAGAGTAGCTATCTCCCATTTCAATTTAATTTCTGAAGTTAGTGATTTCTCTAATTGCCTAAATAGATCTTGTTGGTTATATATTGGTTGTTCATTGTAAATTGATGCACTATTGTTTGTATCAAAGGCATGATTTATGTCTATGGTATAGTTTCTTCTATAATCAAAAATAGACATAGCTATTATGGTGCACACAGCTGCTATCACCAGAGGGAAAAAGAACAAATACAGAAAGGGAAATGGATCAGCGCTGCGTGATATACTAGAAGGTTTGAAACAAGTGAATAGCAGCAACCTATAAATATGAGGTTCCCTCTAAAGTCCTCAAAAGAGAAATGGCAAAAACAGAAGAAATATAGGTCGCGCTGTAACAAATAAATATAAAATAAAAGTAACTGCTATATCACTCGTTTTATTATAATATTTAAACCACTAATATATATATTGTTTCACAGACATCATGTACTTTTTCTCTTATGATTTTACATTTTTACACTATTATCAATTGTATTGATGACGTCATTTTGGCGCCAAAATTTGAATTAACATGTTTTATCTAAGTTTATATAAGTATCCATGTACCAGGTTGTTTTTTACTATTGCCAGTTGATAAAGCCCTGTGTGGCGAAACGCGTTTTGGCTATTATATATATTTTTTACTGTATTAATAAAGGAATATTGGCTTTTTATTATAACTTTGCCATATATCCCTCCTTTTTTTTGTTTATAAAAAATATTATAAAATATTACTTTATTATATTATTTTATTAATTTCCTGGTACCTGATCAATCTTTACCTTGGAGTCCACATACAACCAAGAATCCTAGGTGGGGATTGTACCACTTATGCGAGTATACTGAGCAGTTTTATTCTGCTCATCTCAATGTGAGTATTTTTTATTCTTTTATTTTATTCATTTTATTAATCCAGTGAGCACTATATTGTGTTTTTTATCCCTTTTCTCATACGGAGGAACTGTCTTCACCTATATCCTACCAGTGGGGGACAAACGCCACTGAATGCCCAACACACTAGAGCGAGTTTGTGCTCTGAAATAGGTGAGTGTATTACCTCCCTAATATTCTTCTATACTCTCAGTTATCTACAGACAATCTACACTATTGGATTTTTTGTGTTCTTTTTATCTTCTATGGTTTCCACTGAATCAAGACACCACCTACATCTACATCTATTTTAGAAGATCCTGCTTTTTCACTCCTGTGCCGTAAACAGTAAGAGATGGACACCAAGTACTGAAATTCTCATCTATCTATCTACTGGAACTTATTATAAGCACACTAATTATTTGGACTATTTGTTACACTTTGTTTTTATTTTATAGTTTTTAGTGTATTAAAATATTTTATATTTATTTGTTACAGCGCGACCTATATTTCTTCTGTTTTTGCCATTTCTCTTTTGAGGACTTTAGAGGGAACCTCATATTTATAGGTTGCTGCTATTCACTTGTTTCAAACCTTCTAGTATATCACGCAGCGCTGATCCATTTCCCTTGATGTAGTGGATGTGTCTGTAGTGAATACAGTGTGTCTGTGTAGTGGATATAGTGTTTGTGTGTATAGTAAATGCAGAGTGTGTGTTTGTGTAGTAGAAGTAGTGTGTATATAGTGACTGCAGAGTGTATGTGTAGTGGATGTAGTGTGTGTATAGTGAATGCAGAGTGTGTGTTTGTGTAGTGGATGCTGTGTGTGTGTGTAGTGGATGTAGTTTGTGAGTTTATGTGGTTGATGGTGTGTTTGTGCAGTGGATGCTGTGTGTGTGTAGTGAATGATGTGGGTGGTTGTGTAGTAGATGCAGTTTGTGTGTTTATGTGGTGGATGATGTGTATGGTTGTGTAGTGGATGCACTTTGTGTGTTTATGTGGTGGATGATGTGTATGGTTGTGTAGTGGATGCAGTTTGTCTGTTTGATGATGTATGTGTGTGGTGGATGTGTGAAAAATGCTGCTGGGAGGTATTTTTTTATGTTGAATTTTTATAAATTTTAAAAAAAATGTATTCCCCCTCCCTGCCTCTTACCTGTAGCTAGGGAGGGGGGACACTGGATTCCCTGGTGGTCCGGTGACTCCGCTTGTTGGGCCAGCAAGGAGGAGCCCAGCAGACTCCCTCCATGTTATCCCTCCTGCCAGCCAGTGCTCTATTTCTGACACAAGCCCAGCATGCATTGCGTTTACAGCTGTGGCTCGCGAGAGTGCTGGAGGGGGAAGGTCAGTGTGTCCTGGGCCCTGCTTGGAAGCCAGCAGGGCCAGCAAATGCATATATACATAGTGGTACTCGCTATATATATATATATATATATATATATATATATATATATATATATATATATATACATAGTGGTACTCGCTATATATATATATATATATATATATATATATATATATATATATATATATATATATATATATATATATTATACACATACATAGTGGTATTTCGCTATATATATATATATATATATATATATATATATATATATATATATATATATATATATACAATATAGTGGTATCATATATATATATATATATATATATATATATATATATATATATATATATATATATATATATATATATATATATATATATATATATATATATACACAGATTGAAGGGCTGGGGGGCCAGGCATGCAGAGGATTACCTGTGCAGTCGGGCCCGTGACAAACGTAATGGTTGTCACCCCCTGATGGCGCCCCTGATTGTAGCATATTAGCACTAAGAGCAAGGACTAACAACCGTGCAGAATTCAGAGTATAAGAAAAAGAGTAAAATATGGGTTGCAATTTATGTATTATAATGTAGACCTTTCAATGGTTAGCTAACAGCATTTCCTAAAGGAGGATAATGTGAAGCAGACAAAAATAAACTATCATGAAAGATTGTCACAGTGTACAAGAACAGGATGTGAAATTTCAAGTCAATTCTGACACATGAGCATTTATGGCTGGAATAGATCAATTATTTAAAAATCGTACTTCAAAAGAGAGATAAACATGGTGTACATGTCATGCCCCTATAGTCACCTTCCTTGCCATTTAGGAGTTTATGCAGGCCTAGTCACACCTAACCTACATGTGACCTACACAGTCTCCCTACACATGTCCTGTAAAGAGAGATCTAATGTTTTAACTTATTATATTGCACATTCTGTTTAATTGCTAACTGTTATGTTAATAGCTTGCTAGAACCTGCAGGAGCCTACCGTTTGTGGCTAAAGTTCAAATACCAGAGCAGGAGATAAAAACTTCTAAAGTAGACCATTTTTTAATGCAGGATGTGTGACTCAATGCCAGGGGAGGTGTGGCTAGGCCTACATAAGCAGACACATAAGTAATTTAAAGGGATTCTCCAGTGCCAGGAAAACAAACCCGTTCCCCTGGCACTAGAGAATCCTGGAGTGCCCCCCTCCCTCCCTCATCCCATGTCGCTGAAGGGATTAAAACCCCTTGGGCTACTTACCTGAATCCAGTGCCGATGTCCCTCGGAGCTGGGTAAGGCTCTGCCCATGCTCCTCCACCGCCGATGGCAATGGCCGCTCGCGCATTAAACCTCCCCAGATGCTGGAGGTCCATGAGGACGTCCAGCACCAGATAACGGACAAAAAGTCTGTTTGTCCACCAGCCACTAGAGGGCTTCCGGAATCCAAAGGGTCACAGGACCCAGACTACTTCAATTACCTGAAGTGGTCTGGGTGCCTACAGTGTCCCTTTAATTCCTAAATGACAGATGATTAAGCAGTGATACAGCGAAAGCATGATCTATAAACCAAAACTGCTTCATTAAGCTAAAATGGTTTTGGTGCTTAGTGTATGCTTTTAATATGCACTCAACAAAAAGCTTACCCTTACTTGGCTCAGGAATTCAAAGACATTTATAACTGACAAGTATTGCACAACAAAATGTTTATTCCCCCCCAAATTAAACTATTAGTTTACCCATTGAGATAACCACATAACTTCAGTATGCTTGTTCAGATTTTTATCCAGCTCTGAGACTGTTCACAGTAAAAAAGCTGAAGTGGGATATTGAGTTCATAGTCTGCTTTTCATATTAGGATATATGTCAGTTGCAGCTGACACTGTTACCTCTAGCAGGTTTTATAGTGGTATAAAGGTTTCAGATTGACATAACCCATTTGAAATAGTGTTAAATGTTATATTTACAGTATTGGTGGACAGTGTTGGAAGTACATTAGAACATTTCAATGGAAGCAAAATTAGTGCTTTGCTTTTCCCGATTTGTAAATGTAACCATTTGTATCAGGCATGTGCTTACCTAAAGAGAGAGGTAACCGCATTAGTAACGTTTCTAAGGTTCTCCACATTTACTTCTACTCCAGCAGCTTGAAATCTCTGTTGAAACAAATAAGCAAAAACCTCTACTTAAATGTAAAAATTAATTAAAATAAGACATTTTGGATGAGGAAATACGGACTATTTATTTTCCCCCCAAAACAACCATCTTTCAGTGAATCAGATTTGCATTAAGCTATTTATTATGTTCCTCAAACCATTCCTGAACAAATTTTGCAGTGTGGCAGATTGCATTATTCTGCTGAAAGAGGTTACTAACAACAGGGAACACTCCCCATGGTAAACGACGCACATGCACTTGGCCAGCCACCTGATCTAGAAGAAAACATGATTCATCACTGTTCTGACACCTTTCTTTCATGACCAGTATTAAGTTTTTCAGCAATTTAAACAATAGTAGTTCTTCTGTGTGATCGGACCAAACAGGCTAGCTTTCTCTCCCCACATACATCAGTGAGCCTTCGGCGCCCATGACCCTGATGCCGGTTCACTCTTTATCCTTTCTTGCACCATTTTTGGTTGCATCTATCAAAGAACCACTATAGTGCCAGGAAAACATACTCTTTTTCCTGGCACTATGGTGCCCTGAGGGTGCCCCACCCTCAGGGTCCCACTCCCGTGGCACTGAAGGGGGAGGAAGGGGTTAATCCCTTACCTTTTTCCAGCACCGGGCTCCCTCGGCGCTGGGACTCTCCTCCCTCTTCTTCCGTCATCGGCTGAACGCACATGCGCAGAAAAAGCCGCGCGCGCATCCAGCCAGTCCATAGGAAAGCATTCTCAATGCTTTCCTATGGACACTGGCATCTTCTCACTGTGATAATCACAGTGAGGAGCGCGGAAGTGCCTCTAGCGGCTGTCAATGAGACAGCCACTAGAGGCTGGATAAACCCTAATGTAAACATAGCAGTTTCTCTGAAACTGCTATGTTTACTGCAAAAAGGGTTAAACCTAGCTGGACCTGGCACCCAGACCACTTCATTAAGCTGAAGTGGTCTGGGTGCCTAGAGTGGTCCTTTAACCACTGCATACTTGGAACACCCCGCACTCCACTAGCCATCACTATCTGGCTCTTGTCAAAGTCACTCAGATTGCCCATTTTCCTGCTTCCGCCACATTAAATTCAAGAACTGACTGTTAATTTCTTGTCTGTTATATCCAGACCTTAAGAGGTGCCATTGTAACAATAATGTTTTTCCGTTCAATTGTCAGTGGTTTTAATGATGTTACTGTCACCTGTTATATAAAACCCCTGATCACATATTACAGCTAGTGAGATAAAAACCCAAGTCCACGCTGAAATCACCAGAACGAACTTTGTGACTAAATTCCAATGTTCATGGTACACAGTTTTAAAAATGGCACTACCACGCTGCTAAAAGCCATATACTTTGGTAAGAATAACTTTTTATCAGGTTACATTGAATACACACCTGAAAAAGAACTGATTGGTCTACACCCCCATCCTGGCTCTGAAGATGCTGAATACTCTGTTGACACTAAAAAACAAAACAATTGTTAAATACTTACTGCCATGGGAATAAAAGTAACAAAATAAAACAAAAATACTGCAGAAAATGTAACCATACACATACATGGTGAACTGATGAAAGAGGAAAATGTTTGATTCTGCAAATTTCAGACAGAAACAGAAAGATTGTCATTCATTAATTCAACTACTTTAGCTTATTGCATTGCAATTGCCAGTAATTTTTTTCACGTTAATGACACATGATGAAATCATTCCATAATGGTTGTCCTACCCATATGGGCACATGATTGAATGATTCCGCCAAGCGGCAGAATTAGCAATAAGCAGCAGATGGACTATCAATTGCAGCTGCATGCCTCAGCGTTATGTGTGCTGTGGCAGCCAGTCACAGTGGTCATTGTGCTGTGTGGCCATCTGACCCACCTCTCTCCACCTCATTCTGTGTTGTGAAGTGGAGAGACAGGGATCAGTGAAGTACATGTAAAAAATAAAAATAAAAAGTGAATAAAACATTGCAGAACTCTCTTTTACAAGAAATGAACTCTTAAAAACTAAAACGACTACATCTCAACCTTGCCCTTTCAACATCTACATAAATGTGGCAAATGTACACATTGGGGTATTGCTGTACTGAGAAGACATAGCTGAGCAACATATCTAGTGTTATGCTAACACTATGCTACAGCACACATAAGGATTACAAAATATGCAGAAAAAT
This sequence comes from Pelobates cultripes, assembly GCA_933207985.1. Lineage (NCBI taxonomy): Eukaryota > Metazoa > Chordata > Amphibia > Anura > Pelobatidae > Pelobates > Pelobates cultripes. The sequence continues at coordinate 303,010,848 of OW240912.1, read as the reverse complement.
CTCTATATGTGTGGAAAAAGGCAGTAAAAAAACAAAAACAATTATCCCTACACTTAGTAGAACCTGGTGAAAAATGCCAACACAATAAGGTTCAAAATATGCCATTGAATTACCCTGGTGTGTGGTAACATACTAGAAAACTGCTCCAAAATGATACAGAGATTCATAAAAACAACTATAAAAAAAAAAATCTCACTGTAAAAGTTGATGTTTTCCTGTTTTTATATGGAACTGTAACTTAATGAAATAATGGCTGGGGGAACACTTTGGGGGTATCATACTGGCACTCATTATAGAAAACATAAAATGTGACGGCAGATAAGAACCACTCGGCCCATCTAGTCTGCCCAATTTTCTAAAAACTTTCATTAGTCCCTAGCCTTATCTTATAGTTAGGATAGCCTTATGCCTATCCCACGCATGCTTAGACTCCTTTACGGTGTTAACCTATACCACTGCAGCTGGAAATTCCATGCATCCACTACCCTCTCAGTAAAGTAATGCTTCCTGATATTTTTAAACCTTTGCCCTCTAATTTAAGACTATGTCCTCTTGTTGTGGTAGTTTTTCTTCTTTTAAATATAGTCACCTCCTTTACTGTGTTGATCTCCTATATGTATTTAAATGTTTCTATCATATCCCCCCTGTCTTGTCTTTCCTCCAAGCTATACATGTTAAGTTCCTTTAACTTGTAAGTTTTATCCCGCAATCCATGAACCAGTTTAGTAGCCC
>OW240912.1:302994796-303007091 GCA_933207985.1 Pelobates cultripes | reverse complement strand
ACTTTGCTGGGACACAAAGCAATCAGGGATTAAACTGTGCCATCTTTATGACTGATTATTTTATGTTCTGATAACACCTAATGCACTTCAGCAAACTGAAATGCTTTCCCAAACTCCAGCCCTCCAGATGTTGCTGAACTACAACTTCCATGATTCTATGAATGACATAGATAGGCTGAGAATCATGGGAGTTGTAGTTCAGCAACATCTGGAGGGCCAGAGTTTAGGGAAGCCTGCTTTAGAGGTTTGGAGTGTTCCTTTAACAGTGGCATTCAATAAGGGATACATTAAAAAAATGACAGGCAGACAGCCTAATATGTGTGTTCCACTTCTTGTCTAAGACACTACACCCAATGCCCAGCAAACAATGTGTGCTGCTATATTTTATTATTATTTCATGTCATTTTTTTCTTCTTCAAAATAAAGCTGAAGTGAAAAGGAAAAATGTACTACAGTGCAAGATAGGTTTTTTATTTTACTGCAATACAAGAAAAAACGGAGTCACAGTCCACATGTGGAAAAAGAAGGCATGTCTACCACATAAGGGAAGAGGAATAGAAAAGAGATTACTGGAAAAAAAAATCCTTTCTACACTTTGGTACTGGCATTTACACCAATTAAACATGTAAGATATACATACCAGTTCAGCAAATAAATCTGGTGGTAATGATTTGATCAGATCGCTAGTCTTTTCAAAACCTGCAATGGAGACATGATTCGAGTTGAAAAATAAACATTCGAACTTTGAAGTTATTTGTTCACCCTTCTTCCCCAACGTATAAATGTGTGTGAATTAAGTTTGCATTCAGATTCCGCTAGTGAATTAGACAATCACAAACATGTGGATGTTAATTGTAAATTTAAATACATCCGGATATAACTTTTAGGAATTTTATAGCTCATATCTAAATAATGCATTCTGCATCTTGAGCACGCTGCTTTTCCCCCCTCCCCCACTATAGAATACTTTCTTTTTGAAGGCTGCTATACTTATGCACAGATCAGTTTATGTACAGGGTCTTTTGCTAAAGTGAGAATTCCAAGTGAATTTCAAATTTAAGGTCAAAATAGCTGGAAAAAAAAAATATCTTTGGGTTTGTGAGATGGGGGAATGGGGAAAGAGAGGATGGAGAGCACCAATGACGAGGTTGCAGTCGAATAAGTCCATTCATCATCGAAGGTCTCTAGATGACGAGAAGGGATCCAATACAACTCAAACATAGTAGTATAGAAAACCAAAACAAATATCTACTTCTTCTGAGTGCACTTATGTGTGGCGCATAACTGACTGTATTTATTGTATTACACTATATTTTGTTTATGTTCCTTGTTTAGATTTGTCCAGCCGTATCCCGCATATTTGTTTTGGTTTTCTATATATTGCAAAAGGTCGTCTTTTGGGTAGCGATCTTGGGGGGCTGTTTATGATTCTGAGCTAAGTATCGTTTAAACTTAATATTTCACTACACTTACTGACACTGTGGTGATATACTGTTTTTTTGGTTCAACATAGTAGTATGCCTAGCATACTACTGTGGACCACAGAGAGGGGGGGGGGCTAAACTTAGGACTGGCCCTAATACCCTTGGGATTTTTATAATCAGAATAGGGACAGACCTAATTACAGTTCTGACATGGTGCTGTATGTGCCTACAGTTCTAGAAAACAACCTTATTACTGGCCTGATTTAACTTGATAACCCCAAAGTTGCCTCCAATGCCAATCTCTACTCCCTCCCAGGCAGCATCCATCTTCTGAAATGTCTGTTTCAGGAAGGGCGGAGTGCTGCCGGGCAGGGGAGCTGCTGATTGGCTGAGTGCATCCAAACTTTCCCATAGGAAAGCACTTATGGTTTCCTATGGGGACTTCTGTTTTGCTTGGTCAGTGTTCTGGAAGCGCTTCTAGTGGTTCTCAGTATTACAGCCTCTACAGGTGGATTTAACCCTATATCGCAAACATTGCAGTTTCTAAAAAAAACTAAAAAAAAACCCTGCAACATTTTACATTGCATGGTTAACAGGACAGGAGTACTGCACCCAGTCCAATTCATTGCGATTAAATACCTTGAATGACTTACTTGGCCCTTTAGCACTGAATGAGGATCCCTAACTTCCCACTGCCCCACACACACTTGCGGTGTGGCTAAGGCAAAATCTACCTGTCCTGATCTCTCCCCGTCCCTCTCGACTATTGTTTCTACCTCTCTGCTATTTCTAACTGGATGGCTGCCCACTTCCTTAACCCCTTAAGGATCAAACTTCAGGAATAAAAGGGAAATCATGACATGTCACACATGTCAGGTGTCCTTAAGGGGTTAAAGGGACACTATAGTCACCTGAACAACTTCAGCTTAATAAGGTTGTTCAGGTGAGAACTATAGCTCTCTGCAGCCTTTCTCATGTAAACACTGTATTTTCTGAGAAAATACAGTGTTTACATTGAAAGCTGGGAACACCTCCAGTTGCAGTCACTCAGAGTGAACCAGAGGGACTTCGGAGTTGATGGAGGCATAATATGCCTCCATCCACTCAGATCTGCTGTCAGCAGAGCACAGGGCAGCAATGTGCACAGCATCCTGTGATTCAGTATCTCCTCCCTCTGCATGCAGACACTGAACTTTCCTCATAGAGATTGATTGATTCAATTAATCTCTATGAGGAGATGCTGATTGGCCAAGGCTGTGTTGGAATCATGCTGGCTCTGCCCCTGATCTGCCTCTTTGTCAGTCTCAGCCAATCCTATGGGGAAGCACTGTGATTGGATCAGGCTACCACATGTCAGCAGACTGCTTGTTTTTCTGAGTCTAACAGCAATCAGATTTACAGCTTCAGGCTTGAATACAGTAAGACTTTTACTATATTTATGGAGGCATCAGGGGCCCAGGGGGGGGGCTAGATGGTGGTGTTAACACTATAGGGTCAGGAATACATGTTTGTGTTCCTGACCATATAGTGATCCTTTAAACTCAACTTTACCAAAACTGAAATTCTGGTCTTTCCTCCCTCAAGTGTTGCTACTCCTGTGTCTGTCTCCCTCCAAGTCAACGGTGCTACCATCAGCTCCACCACACAGGCTCACCGTCTAGGTATTCTCTTTGACTACGACCTTTCTTTCACGCCTCATGTTCAGTCTATCGCCAAATCCAGTTGCTTCTCTCTTTAAAAACATTGCTTGCATCAGACCCTACTTAACGCCAGATGCGACTAAGGTGCTGGTCCATTCCACTGTCCTTTCTCGCCTTGACTACTGTAATCTGCTTCTCGGTGGTCTTACGTGCTCCCAACTTGTGCCATTACAGTCCATAATGAATGCGGCGGCGAGGCTCATCTTCTTGTCCGCCGGCACCTCCCACACCTAACCCTTCTGTCAGTCTCTACAATGGCTTCCTGTAAAATACAGGGCTCAATTTAAAATTCTGGTTCTTGATTTCAAATCTCTACATAATGCTGCTCCCACCTATCTATCCTCCCTAATACACAAGTATGTCCCGTCTAGGCCCTTACGCTCTGCTTAAGACTTACGTCTATCTTCTGTCCGTACTCCCACCTCTGATGCTCGCCTTCAAGACTTCTCGAGGGCTGCACCGTTCCTATGGAACTCACTTCCCTCATCCGTTAGATGCTCACCCAGTCTCCACTCCTTCAAAAGAAATCATTAAAAACCCACTTCTTCATAAAAGCGAATCAATTAAACTGTTAATAGCTCCCGACTGATTCCTCTCTTGCAACTGTCATTAGTCTAATACTATCCTTACCTTTTGTGTCACTTTACCCCACTCCCTGTAGCATGTAAGCTCATTGAGCAGGGCCCTCGACCCCTCTGTTCCTGTGTGTCCAACTTGTCTGGTTACAACTACAGGTCTGTTCGCTTGTAAAGGGCTGCGGAATTTGTTGGCGCCATATAAATAATAACATAATTTTAATAATAAGAAGAATGCATACATCTAGTTGCTACGCTAAAATGGACAAACCTCAACACAGATGACTTTTTTTTTTTTTTCCCCATTTAGAAATCTTGGCCTAAAATTTGAAATTCAAATTGAACTCCTCACATTTCACACTTTCATTTTATTAATTTATATGTCTTTCAATGTGCCTGTCAGCAATTAAAACTCACAGGTACGGTTAGAGAATGGACATCTTCACCTCCTGTACCTGTCAACATTACCTCAGCTGTCAATTATTTTTATGTTATTTATATAGCGCCGTCAAAGTCAATTACTTGCTGCTATATATAAATATCATCATCTGCATTTATATAGTACCAACAAGCTTCACGGTGCTTTACAATTATAGATTTTATTAAAGACACGGAGGCTCATATTATGCATAACTCTTTCTTTATTTCCTCAGCAGCAAAGAAAGAGAAATATAAATATTATCAAAACTGAAGAAAAAAACTGTATAGGCACAACAGGTAGCCAATCACAGGGTATAGGAAGTAGCTATATAAGTCTTGTGTCTCCCACAATCCCCCTCTTTCTTTGCTGCTTCCTCAGACAGATAAGTGTTTCTCTGATCTTTGGCTTGCATTGTGATTCCATTTTAATTTGTATTACAGTGTGTTTCATTTTATGATTTTTCATACTGTTTGTTTTACTCTTATTTGTTTTCTTATTGTTTATATTGGTTTGATGTTTTGATTTTGTTTTTCCCCGGCTGGTGTCTCCCCTCTGGGCCCGCGGGTGTGTCTCTGCCCCGTCCGGGCGGTCCCCACCCCTCCCCTCCACTCTCCCCTCTCCTACCCGTGTTTCTGCACGGGACCCGACCTGCTGTGCCGCGGCCGCGATTTCCTCGCGACCGCGGCGGTGTACACGCTTCTCTCCTCCTCCCTCACTCCAGTTAGCGTGTCGGCTCGGCGGGCGGGTGCACGAGCCCCTTCCCCCGCCGAGTGTTTTCCTCGTGTGCCTTCCTCGTGCGGCGGCCATTTTGGGGGCGGTCTTTTGTATTCCTCCCAGTGCTGCCGTGCGACCGGCCACCTCGTAGCCCTGCTCCCTGGGGACACCAGCCAAAACGTTTGTTTTTTTCAATTTCCTTGTGGGTTAATCAACCCTTCCCTCTCTCTCCCAGCTAACACCCTGGTGTTATCCAGCCTGCTTTGTTTGTAGTCAGTTTGGTAACTATATAATTGCCATTGCATTATTATTTTACTTTAAATTCTCACTGTCTATTCTGTCACTGTCACTACCATGCAGGATAGGGGTGATGGGCCTGTTGGTCCCCCAGGGGACTTCCAATTAGATAGTACTGATGGTGCCATGGCCTCCCAAGAGTTTCAAGCCATGTTAGAGGCCACTATGGCTTCCTCCATTCAGAAGGCTATTGCCTCAGCCATGGGAGCTGTCTCTTCTAATTTCTCCCAGTCCCTGCACTCTCTGATTTTACCTCCCATGGCCACCCCTGCCCTCTCCCCTGCTCAGACTGTGCCTGGAGCCCGTAAGGCAAAGGCTAAGTCCAAACATGTCGGCTCCCACTCCTCGATGCAGGTTTTACCTGCCATGACTGACACGCCTGAGGCGGTCTCAGATAGCGCGCACCCCACGCGCAAAAGAGCCCCTGGCCGGGCTAAAAAGGCTAGACTATGGAAAAGGGCTAGAGCCCATGATATTGGGTCGGATACCGACCGGAGTGTGGAGGATGAGTCCGACGCTATGGAGTACGACTCCTTTGATCATGATGATTCTGGCGAGGATTTGCCCCTTACGGGCGTGAACCCCTCCGGGTCCTCCGCCAATACCCGGGGCCCCTCACTTGCTCCCCCGGGGGGTGACACCTCGATCCTTGACCCGCAGGGCAACCCCCTGTTTGACCCAGACGACCTACGTCATCCTCGGTCCGCCGAGTGGGTTCCCCCAGATCACATCGCCCAATATGTGGCTAAGCGTATCCGCACGCCACTTTCTAGGGAAGGCCGCAATAAATTGCGCGCCGAGTGCCCACGCCCGTCCCTCCCGGGCGCGGCTTGCAAAACCCCGGACATTGACCCGCAAATTGCTCAATTCCTGAATAAGTCAGGATGGAAGCCCAAGAAGGGCCTTGACCTCCTGAAGATCGACCCTAAATTGGCCGCTATGACTGTGGCGGAGCCTGATCCAACTGAGGAGGGTCTCCTGTTTGGCACGTCCTTCGTTAAGGATATGGGTGCTTATGTCAAGACCTTTACGGCTATTGACAAGGCACAGGCGAACATGAAGCGCGTGTTCGCGCCTAAGGTTTTCGGAGGGGCCGGGCGTAGCAGGAACCGTCCACCCGGCCGTGGTTTCCGAGGCGCATTCCGCGCAACCAGAGGTTCCTTCTTTCCCTCGAGAGGATTTCAGGAACAGAGGGCCCCTCCCTTCTTCCCGGCAAGAGGTCGGGCCTGGGGATCCAGATACCCCCGCGGTGGTACCCCCAGCAGACGTCCTTACGGTGAGTACCCTTTCTTCCCCTCACGCTCAAGTTCGGGTGGCGGGGAGACTGGCCCTATTTTGTCAAGAATGGGCAAAGATCACCTCAGATGCTTGGGTTTTACAATGTGTAAGGGGTTTCCGTCTGGAGTTTGTTTCCATGCCTGTCCAGTTTTATTTCCCCAGAGAATTGTCCCTCCCTCAGGAACAAGACGAGATGATTTCCACGGAAGTGGTGGAGATGCTGTCCAAGGGCGCTATAGAGGAGTTGCCGTTCGCCGCCCCAGGCTTTACGAGCAATTTATTCCTAGTGCCCAAGAAAGGAGGCGGAGTTCGCCCTGTCATAAATCTTCGCCCACTCAACGCTTTTCTACGCTACCAACACTTCCAGATGGAAGGTATACACTGCCTCAGAGACCTCCTACGTCAATCGGACTGGTTGGCCAAGCTAGACCTGAAGGACGCATACTTTACGGTCCCCATCGCTTTGGAGTTCCGGGATTATCTCCACTTCACCTGGCATGGGCGTCGTTGGCGCTTCACCTGCCTGCCTTTCGGTCTCTCCTCGGCCCCTTGGTGCTTCACCAAGCTCATGAAGCCCGTGGTGACATTCCTCCGAACCCGGGGGGTTCGCCTCATTATCTACCTGGACGATATCTTGATTTTATCCCAGTCACGAGAGGATCTCCTCACACACCTGGGATGGACGACCGACCTTCTGCAGAAGTTGGGATTTCTGATCAATTGGAGCAAGTCGGTCCTGGTCCCTGCCCAGTCCATAGAGTTTCTGGGTTTTCAAGTAGATTCCATCCAGCAGTTCCTGTTCCTCCCGGATGCCAAGGTGAAAGCCATCCAGAAGGAAATTCGGAGGGCCCTCCGTGTTCCAGATTTGTCGGTCAGACAACTGGCGAGAATTATCGGCCTTCTCGCGGCCTCTATTCAAGCAATTTTCCCAGGCCCCCTGCATTACCGAGCACTCCAACGGCTCAAGGGATCACGGCTTCGCTCCGGTCATTCATACGAATCTCGGATAACATTAGACGAGGAGTCCAGGGACGAACTAGCGTGGTGGTTGGCGCACATGGAGGCATGGAACGGAAGAGCCATCTTCGGTTCTGCCCCGGATGTAGTGATAGAGTCCGATGCCAGCTTACACGGCTGGGGCGCTCGTTGTGGCAACGTCTCCACAGGAGGCAGGTGGTCCGACACGGAGAAGTCGTTACACATCAACTGCCTGGAACTTCTGGCAGGTGCCTTCGCGATCCGCAGCCTTGCTCCGGGGAGAGCGAATTGTTGCGTTCTCCTCAAGATGGACAACGTATCAGCAGTTCGTTACATAAATCACCTGGGGGGCACGAAATCCAAAATGTTGGCGCTTCTGGCAAAGGATTTTTGGCAGTTCTGCCTCTACAACAACGTTTCGGTGACGGCGGAACACATCCCAGGTCTGGACAATTCGGGGGCGGATTGGAATTCCAGACACTTACGGGACTCCGGAGACTGGCATCTACATGCTTCAGTGTTCCAGTGCCTGAACAGGTTGTGGGGCCGGTTCCAGTTGGACCTATTCGCGTCACGCCTGAACACTCAGCTACCGAGGTTCTACAGTTGGAGGCCGGACCCGGCTGCAATAGCGACAGATGCCTTCCTCCAGGAATGGCCACCGGGTCTGATGTACGCCTTTCCCCCATTCAACATGATCGCACGCACGATCTCGAAACTGGTCCGCCACGATTGTCGGATGGCTTTGATCACCCCTCTATGGAGGTCTCGACCATGGTTCCCTCGGCTGATGGAACTGTCCATAGACTACCCTCGTTTACTTCCAGTATTCCAAGACCTCCTTCTGGATCCGGATGGGAACTCTCACGACCTGGTGTTGCAGCATCAGCTACCCCTCATAGCATGGTTCCTTTCAGGGGACCTTGGGTTATCCCAGACGTTTCGCAGTCAACTCTCCGACTCCTCGATAACGCCTGGGCCCCGGGTACACGGACAGCTTACCGACATTCATGGAGATCATGGTCTGGTTGGTGCATGGAACGGGCAATGGATCCCGTATCTGCACCTCTGCCTTTGATTCTTGAGTTCCTCACGTTCCTATTTGATTCGGGCAAGGCATACCGCACGATTAACCTTTTCCGCTCAGCTATCTCAGCCGGTCACGAAGGTCTAGACGGTTCTCCGGTTGGCAAGCATCCTTTTGTCTGTCGACTTCTCAAGGGTATTCGCCTTGCTCGTCCTCCTCGACCTCGTTTTGCCGCCTTTTGGGACGTCAACGTGATGCTACAGTTCCTATCATCATGGTACCCCAATTTGGAGCTGACTCTCAAGCAATTGTCTGCCAAATTGGTTATGTTACTGTGCCTGATTTCTTGCAGAAGGGTCTCTGACGTTCGGGCCCTGGACTGGGACGCCGTTGCATTCACCCCAGAAGGCGTCACCTTTGACATTTCCAGGAGGACCAAGTCTGCATCTAAGTCACTTACATACCCTAGGTTTTCAGACTGTCCAGCGCTCTGCCCGGTGGATTGCATCAAGGACTATCTGGATGTTACACGTCCCCTTCGCATGACAGACCTGCACGATCTGTTCATATCCTTTAAATCGCCTCACCGGCCGGTTTCGACTCCTACTCTAGCACGTTGGGTGCGCTGGCTGCTATCCTCCGCGGGTATAGACACCTCAGTATTTACGCCCCATTCTGTCAGGGGCGCGATGGCCTCGAAAGCCTCTTCAGTCGGATGTCGCCTAGAGGACATTATGCGAGCGGCGGATTGGTCTCGGGAATCGACCTTCCGAACCTTCTACTTCAGGCCAATTGAGCACATCGCATCTCGTGTGGTGGCACAGCTTTGAACTTGCATAATATGAGCCTCCGTGTCTTTAATAAAATTCCCAGATTTTACTAGTAACATGACGTAAAGTCATGATTTTATTAAAGACACGGAGGCGAGTATTATTCCCTCCCACCCTCCCGGAGTGGAGTTGGGGTACGAGATGCTTGGTGGCTCTACAGGTATGTTTTTTCAGTTCGATCTGTATCCTATCAGTTGATTTGCATCTTTTGTACGGGTTGTTGTACCTTTATGCTGTGTACTAATTCTGTTGTTTTTATATTTCAGTACTCTGTTTTACCTGTGTCTCCCCAAGACTATGTTTGGTAAGTTTGCAGTTCTGAATTAAGAAATTACCATATTTCTCTATCTTTTTTAGCTTGAAATTGTCGCATCGTTTTCTCGTTACCCTGTTTCGGCCAAGTGGGACATCGTTCATCTTACCTGGTCTTCGGTTCGCAAGAAAGAGGGGGATTGTGGGAGACACAAGACTTATATAGCTACTTCCTATACCCTGTGATTGGCTACCTGTTGTGCCTATACAGTTTTTTCTTCAGTTTTGATAATATTTATATTTCTCTTTCTTTGCTGCTGAGGAAATAAAGAAAGAGTTATGCATAATACTCGCCTCCGTGTCTTTAATAAAATCATGACTTTACGTCATGTTACTAGTAAAATCTGGGAATTACAGGGAAATCTAACAAACAAATAATGAACACTGTTAGAGACAAAAGGTGAAGAAGGTCCTGCTCAAACAAGCTCACAATCTATGACAATATGTCTCTCCATTATGTAAATTAAAGCACTGCAAAATATGTTTGTGATAAATGATATAATGTAATCTACACAAATTATAGAATTCACTGTGTGTACATTCAAGTGTGTGTTTGTGTCTCTCACTAGAGAGCTTCTATGTCAGTCCAAAGTGACAGCTCTCCAGACAATGACAGAGATATAAACTCCACTAACTCACCAGCAAACATTACTGCTCCAGCCTCTGGATCCATAGAACCACCCGGCATGCTCTGCAAATGTCATGTGAGTGACAGGGGTGCATCACGTGAGTAAGTGTATTGCCAATTTAGGAAGCGGTAGCCGCCATCTTTAAACAGGGCACACTAGATTATTTCTAAAAACCCTCTGTAACCAAGTCTATAGACTGTTCAGAGAACATTCCTGTAGCCCAGGTCATTGCAGATCAGACCAAGCCAGACTACTAGACACGGGGTCTGAACCTTCAACAGCATAAACTGCGTCTCACAACGAAAGCGAGGCTTGGAACACACCGGCATGGACCTGCAGCAGAACTAGAGTCATGCACAGTCATGCAAACTGCGGTGAGAGCATGACAGGGTGTACTAAACCCCTGCCCAACACTTATTAAGGGTGTTGCCTCTATAAGCTGGGTCATTGCCAGTTACAACCCCCCCCCCCCTTTCTATTGAGCTGGCACAGTCTGCCCATCCCTGCCCGCACTAAAAAAGGCGTTTCTGGATCGCGCGCCCGGCCGGTGACGTCACGGAGCTTCCCTTTACACTGCGCGCCGCCGCCAGTCTGCGTTCCACACGAAGCTCCCTGTCTGAGGAGCATACCACTGGCAGCCGGTAGTATGGGGGGGCGGGGGAACAAACGTGCGGAACAGACCATAAATATAAAGGAAGAGCTGTCACCATAACGCGGTACAACTGACGTGATGTTTGTGGTTCGGTGTTTAATAAAATGAAGCTAATGCGAGGCAGAAATCGTGTATCTGTTGTTGAAGAATGGAGCCTGCCAGATATATCACTCCCTGTCTGCGGAGTGGGTCGGTCCGTGGGTCAAGTTTAGCAGACGGAAGGCTGAGCGCTGCTGTCAGAGCTGCTGTAGCCAGGGCTCTCATTAGCAGCAGACATACAGTGAGCGAGCGAGCCCTGCCAATCTTCGCTCACCATGCAATCCATGAGATGGCTGCCACTGGAGGCCAATCCAGATGTAAGGGCTGCATATCACTGTAGCTGCCTGTAATGACTTACTGTACTGGAAATAACTCTCTATCTCTCTATTTATTTATTTCAGGTTATGAATCAGGTGAGTGATTTTTCTCTAATACATCCTGATGGTTGTCATATAGTGTGAAATACAGAAATAGCTGTAAGACCCCGCGTAATATGTGAGTATTTGGCATGCTTAGTGTGACACTTCTCTAAATACACTTACTGTTGGGTGGGTACCATTGGTGTGTTCATTATTTGTCTATAACCTGCATTGTCGTTAGTGATGTTCTACGTGGTTACAAAGATATTACAAGCGTAGGAGACTCTATTCTCTGTGAACATGTCGCCACCGATAATAACTGGCGTGGACTATGGAGGTCTTTAAAACAGTGCCCAATCATAAACATGGACGTTGCGCATATTCATCATAGTCTGGAAGCCTAGTCAACCCAAATTGTATCAGGGACATTCACAGGCCTAGAGTTTTTAGAGAACACACCGGCAACAAAAAACACAAACCATACTTTGCTGGAGTAGTAAAGGCCTGTTATCTCCCTCCTGCAGTAATCTGCCAACTGACTAACCAGCACACTTCCCATAGCTGTTAATTAGCACAAGATTGGTACAGTGACGTTGCAATCCAAAACTGCTTTTTAATATAGTGGCTCAAGGGAGCAATTAAATCGCTAGTCAGCCCTCCACTGCATTCCATGGTCTTCAGAGATTGTGGGATGATTGCAGAATATAACATTTGTTTGTAAAGTGGATCTGTCACAATATCTGCACTTAAAAAGGTACTTTTGAGAAATCAAGTTGACAATGGGTGGAGATAAGGCAGGGTTCATGGTTTATTTGTCAATTAAATTAACCCACAATCCATCAGTAAAATCAGTCACTTAGGGCAAAAAGAGAGCGAGTATATTCAAGAAACATGCTAAATGTTAAGGGGTTACTCCAAGCAAAAAAAAGTCCTATGAACACAGTCCCCCATTTGCACAGAATTGACATTAGCTGGTCCCCTGCATTGCTTTCTGCTGGTTGGTGGTTTGTGGTCCATTGGGGGTAAAAGTACCTGGTGGTGTAGTGGGGAGCATTTGATC
>OW240912.1:302919761-302984006 GCA_933207985.1 Pelobates cultripes | reverse complement strand
GGTAGGGCTTATTTATTTACGGTACCGGTATGTACATTGAACCCCCCCTCTAATTAATCCAGCCCACCCTTTAATTAATTCACCCCCCTCTAATTAATCCAGCCCACCCTTTAATTAATTCACCACCCCTTTAATTAATTCACCCCCTCTAATTAATCCAGTCCATCCTTTAATTAATTCACCCCCCTTTAATTAATTCACCCCCTCTAATTAATCCAGCCCACCCTTTAATTAATTCACCACCCCTTTAATTTATTCACCCCCTCTAATTAATCCAGTCCACCCTTTAATTAATTCACCCCCCTCTAATTAATCCAGCCCACCCTTTAATTAATTCACCCCCCCTTTAATTAATTCACCCCCCCACCCCCTTTAATTAATTAAATTAATCCCAGACATAAAATATCTAGCGGTACTCACATTTCAAAGATTCCATAAAATATCTAGCGGTACTCACATTTCAAAGATTCCTTGCCGAGTCCGACCACTGGGAGCCTCACCGCCCGGAAATGGATCCTTCCGCTGAAGATCCGTGAAGGCAGACTGACGGCGCTGCAAAATGTCATCATCACGTTGCGTGACGCTCCTCCTACAGCAGAAGAAGGAAGTCTCGCCGCAAAGGTACAATGCCTAGGTCTTATTTTCGGGGTAGGGCTTATATTGCAGCCCACCCCGAAAATCCGACTAGGGCTTATTTTCGGGGTAGGGTTTATTTTCGGGGAAACACGGTATATATATATGGCCAGACCAAGTGGATATATATATATATATATATATATATATATAATGTCCACTTGGTCTGGCCAAGGGAGCCGGCGGTTTAATTGTCCAATGTTCACTGTATCCAACTACTAATGTATTCTTTGTATCCAATAAATTGTATACAATTCGAATGCCTTTGAAAGATACAAGGAAACAGATATACTGTAATACTGTAAATGTATTATTCTCCAGAAACCCCTTCCCTTAATTGGAACTCTTACACAATATATACGTGGTTGTTGCTTCCAATAACCACAAGCAATCTAGCACAATACAGCACAGCAATGGTGGGGGCAATGTTTCCACCCCGTTGGTGTACTCGATTGGACCAGTCTCCTAGCAGAATCCTGGATGAGTGCTTTGAGAACTGGAGGAACGCTGAAGCCACACATAGCTGGATACATTTTAAAGGCTTGACTATAAGCAGGCCATTCACCACATAAATGCGCTTTACCGCTCTCAAGAAAGAGGCGGCGGCACTGGGCAGCATTTATAATATACCTCATGGCACATTTCAAGTTTACACATTCTTAATGTCACAGTGTTACTTGCTCAAATAGCGGAGGATTTATTCATACAGTGTTAATTGAATAGTACAAATATATGGAAGTATGTATTACTTAATATCGTGGTGTCCATATACACCTACACAACTTATAAACATAAGTTCAGATAATAGTACTGTACATTGATCATCTAAAAACAGTATAAAGTAACCAATACACGGATATATGTTTCTTAAAAAATATTAGCTAAAAAGCAATCATGTATAACTAAACACATTTATTTAAAAAACTTAATACACAATGATAAGCGATCAGTGTAAGTAGAAATAATTTGCATCTAGGGACATTAGAGCAAACATATTCAAATAAAAACACCACAAATATATTTGGTATGATAAAAACACCACCAGATGGATATTCATTAATCCTTTAGTAAATAAAAGTTCATTAAAAATATATAATAGTTCATAGAAAATTGGTTATGAATTAATAAAACTCAAAATTCAAAATACAATTCTCCTTGAATAAATGAAAAGGGGTGTTCATTAAAAATATGTATAGTTTTATCCTATTCAACAATCGTTTTCAAATGACATCCGATGCAAAAATGGTTACCAGCTGACAAAGATAGTGAAACATTTAAAAAATAAAGTGTGTATATATAGAATATGTATAGTTATATCTACAAAAAATGGATTCCCAGTTTATTTACTTTACGTTGTTAAAGAATATTAGTTCTAGTTCCGCATTTAAACCAAAAGGAACTCAGGTTTTTAAATAACATTTCCTAGTATGCAAGTTGTTTTGCTTTTTTTTTTTTTTTTGCTAGATCCCCTCCCCCCTCAATGGTTCATTAATATGTTGTTTGCCACAATAGTGTAGCGTCTTTGGGTTACCTTCATGGCATTCTGCAAAATGCTTAGCATATGCTTCATAAATTGTCTTTATATATATATATTCTGTTCTCTTAACTTTGTTTTAAGCAATTTTTCTGGTTTGACCAACATGCTGATACCCTGGATGAGTGATTTGATAGATAAATTACCTGCTTAAAATGGCATGTTATACAGTCCTTAATATCATAATACGTTTTGGTTCTAAAAGTTTGAAAATTGGTTGTTTTTTCAAAAGGAGGGCCCACTAGTTTACAAATATTGCACTGCCCACATTAAAAAAAAAAAAAAGAAAAGAAAAACTTTGACTATTTTAAAATGTCTCTTGGGTAGAGGTTTTTAAACTGTGTATCAATGTATGCTTTAGATTAGGCAATCCTCTAATAATTAAGCTAGACTTCGGGGATATGACTGGGCCTAACATGGGATCTTGCATCATTAAAGGACCACTATAGTGTCAGGAAAACAAACTTGTTTTCCTGGCACTATAGGGTCTTTAGGTCCCCTTCACCCTCTGGGTCCCACTCCCGCTGGGCTGAAGGGGTTAAAGCTTTCTCCAGCGCTGGGAACTCTCCTCCTCCTGCCAACGTAGGTGCCGAATGCGCATGTGCGGCAAGAGCCGCGCGCGCATTCAAACTGCCCATAGGAAAGCATTACTCAATGCTTTACTATGGACGTCAGCGGAAGTGCCTCTAGCGGCTGTCAGTGAGACAGCCACTAGAGGCTGGATTAACCCTCAGTGAAACATAGCAGGTTCTCTGAAACTTCTATGTTTTTTTGTTTTTTTTTAGCTGAAGGGTTCAAACTAGGTTGACCTGGCACCCAGACCACTTCATTGAGCTGAAGTGGTCTGGGTGCCTATAGTGGTCCTTGAAGTGCAAATACTTCTCCTTAAAAATTGTGCAAAGTTTCAAATACTTCTCCTTAAAAATTGTGATTGAGCACTATAATTGAATATTTTCAGGCAGCTGAAATCAATAGTTCTTATATCCTTATCCACTTTTTTAGTTGGTGATAAAACCAGTTGTCTGTCTATATGATTTACTGTATGTATAGATTATCTCAGGAAGTCATGGTCGTAATGTTTCTCCTCAAATTGCATCTTTTAGCTTGTTTCTCACATATAGCAATATATGTACAATACGTTTAAAATAGGTATTGGATTTTAAAATTATGGTGTAATAACTTTTTTTTTTTTTTTTGAGGATCAGAAAAATATCATTATCCACTGTCTTGTTGGAATAAACAATGTTTGTGTCTCGGTGTTTCCAAGCTCCTGCATCTTGAATAAAATGTTGGGAGTTGTCAGACCACTTCACAGCATTGATCAGTAGTTCTCTCAGGATGTGATAAGTTTGCTTATGGTCATGTGACACAGAGTAATGTGTCGAATAGTTTAAATTATGTTTTCATTAAAGATGTCAAACATAACTTACTAAGTTTTCAGTGAATACTTTCCTAGCTACCTATTTCATTACCCTTACTTATACCCTTTGTGTCACTTTACCCCACTCCCTCTACCATGTAAGCTAATTGAGCAGGGCCCTCAACCCCTCTGTTCCTGTGCGTCCATTTGTCTGGTTACAATTACGTATCTGTTAGTCCACCCATTGTACAGTGCTACGGAATTTGCTGGCACTATATAAATAATAAAATAATAATAATGAAACTTCTGTAAATCGTTTATTCTCAAACACTGTGTCCAAACTTCAAGGACACTATAATCACCAAAACAACTTTAGCTTAATGAGGCAGTTTTGGTGTATAGACCATGCCCTTGCAGTCTTAATGCTCAAATCCCCTCCATTAATTAACTTTGTTTATGCAGCCCTAGACACACCTACCCGCACGTGACTTTCACAGCCTTCCATAACACCAGGGGCGTACCTAGAGCATTTGGCACCCGGGGCGGATCCTGTGCTTGGCACCCCCCCCACCCCCCAAAAAAAAAAACCTGTAAAAAATGTTAAAGGTTTTATTTCTTTTATTTTTACAATTTGTAAACTTTGCAAAACCATTGTCAGCCCCTCCTACAAAACCCTTGTCCTGCCCTGCCCCTCCTACAAAACCTCTGTCCTGCCCCTTCTACAAATCCTGTACTGCCCCATCTACAAAACCCCCGCAACCCCCTTCCACAAATCCCCTGCTTATCCCCCCTTATAAAGACTCCTGTCCCAATACAAAACCCCCACCCCCTTCTACAAAATCCCTGCAGCCCCACACACACATTTACAGGCAGACAGTCACACACTCAGTTACAGACAGACAGTCACACACTCAGTTACAGGCAGACAGTCACACACAGTCACAGGCAGAGTCACACATACACATTTCCTCCGTGCGGCCAGTTTATCAGCTGTTTGCTTGAGTGAGCTGTACTGGCCGCACGGCACCCTAACTACCATGGGACACTGTGCGGCCAAAGCTCACACAGCCCCCTCCAGCCAGGGCCGGTACAAGGATTTTTGCCGCCCTAGGCAAAAGTAAAGTTTGCCACCCCCCATGTGACATCACAATGCCCCAGCCATATGATTTGCCATGTTAACTAACGCCAGTGCTGCAGTGCCGCCGTGTTTACATTAAAAGGCCTGCAGGGACAGGCTATAGACACCAGAACCACTACATTAAGCTGAAGTGGTTCTGGGGACTATAGTGTTTCTTTAATGTGAGGTAAATTAGAGCTTAGTGCCACGAATAATATACTAGATTGCCTACTTACAACCAGATGAGGATGATGATGGGCTCTAGCTGCAGTCTGGCTCCACTGGTCTGGTGCAGAACAGGCTCTCTGGAGGCGGTTTGTAACTGTGGTCACAAAAATCAATGTTCTGGGAGAACGGGAAGCAGCTCCATTTTTTGGGGCCCTTTACACAGCTCAAGGTCTGGGTCCCAGGGTCCACCTTCATGTTCCACCAATGAGTTTGTTCACAGGGGGTGGAGTGTGTAGGGGATGTCCTGATATGTGTGTAAGGAATGCATTGTGTGAAATTGTGTTTGTATGTGTAAGGACTGCAAGGTGTGTTTCTGTGTATGTATGGGATGCATTGAATGTGTGTAAGGGGTGCATTGAGTGTGTGTAATGAATGCATTGTGTGTTTCTGTGTGTGTAAGGGATGCATTGTGTGTAACGGTTGCATTGCTTGTGTATGTGTGTCTGTGTGTTTTTCTGTGTGCAAGGGGTGCAAGGGGTGCATTGTGTGTATGTGATGAATGTCAATCTCTCCTCCCGCTCCAATTTCCTTCTCCTCCTCCCAATTTCTCTTTCTCACCCCCCTCCAAATTTCTCTTTCCCCCTTCTAATTTCAATTTCTCTTCCCCCCTCCTAATTTCTCTTCCCCCCTCCTAATTTCTCTTCCCCCCTCCTAATTTCTCCCCCCCTCCTAATTCTCTCCCCCCACTCTAATTTCTCTCCCCCACTCCTAATTTCTCTCCCCCCCTCTAATTTCTCTCCCCCTCTAATTTCTCCCCCCTCCTAATTTCTCTCCCCCCCTCCTGAACTCTCCCCCCCCCCCTCCTAATTTCTCTCCCCACTCCCTAATTTCTCTCCCCCCTCCTAATTTCTCTCCCCCTCCTAATTTCTCTCCCCCTCTAATTTCTCTCCCCCCCTCCTAATTTCTCCTCCCCCCCCACTCTAATTTCTCTCCCCCCCCCTCCTAATTCTCTCCCCCTCCTAATTTCTCTTCCCCCCTCTAATTTCTCTCCCCCCCCTCCTAATTTCTCTCCCCCTCTAATTTCTCTCCCCCCTCCTAATTTCTCTCCCCCCCCTCTAATTTCTCTCCCCCTCCTAATTTCTCTCCCCCTCCCTAATTTCTCTTTCCCCCCCCCCTCCTAATAATTTCTCTCCCCCCCTCCCTAATTTCTCCTAATTTCTCTCTCACCCCCCCTCCTTTCTCAGTGTGCACTTCCTGTTAGTCCGGCCAGGTACAGGAGACAGCTGCTCTCTGTACCCGCGGACCATCAATGCTGCAGGGCTCGGCCATGCTACAGTGAGAAAGCTGACACGAGGGATCGCTGAGCGCTCCCTCCTGTCAGCCCCTCTCCCCATGCTGCGCCCGGGCGGTGCCGTCCGCCCTCATGGACGCACCGCCCGGGCAAAGCTGCAGCCGCCTGAGGCTCTATACAGAGCGCTCGGGCGGCTGCAACATGGGGGGGCTGGTCATGGCACCCCCCACCCTGGTGGCACCCGGGGCGGACCGCCCCCCCCCCCCCTTAGTACGCCACTGATTAGAGGTGCTTCCTTGCACAGTGTGCAGCACTGGTGTTCAGCATCTGTGGAGATGCTAAACATTCCCCTTCCCATAGAGATGCGTCGATTCAATGCATCTCTATAAGGAGATGCTGCGTAGTGTTTTGCTGCACATGCAAAATAGCCTCCCAATGCTTTCCAGTGGGAAAACCGTTGATTGACTGAGATCTACAAGATTGACTAGGCAGGGCCATCAGTGGTAAGACCGGCACGGTGAGGGAGAAAAGACGAGTAAATCTCTAAAGTTCTGTATGGATAGCTGACACGCTGATAACAATTACCGGTTCTGTATGGATAGCTGACACGCTGATAACAATTACCGGTTCTGTATGGATAGCTGACACGCTGATGGCAATTACCGGTTCTGTATGGATAGCTGACACGCTGATGGCAATTACCGGTTCTGTATGGATAGCTGACACGCTGATGGCAATTACCGGTTCTGTATGGATAGCTGACACGCTGATGGCAATTACCGGTTCTGTATGGATAGCTGACACGCTGATGGCAATTACCGGTTCTGTATGGATAGCTGACACGCTGATGGCAATTACCGGTTCTGTATGGATAGCTGACACGCTGATGGCAATTACCACTTTAAGGCATTTATAAACCTCTTATAGTAATTTCTTTGAAGTGCGAGCTGACTCCAGATTCTGTGTGTGTTCAGATAATGGCTAAGCCAAACCATAAATGATCATTTAAGTGTTTTAAGAACATTGTGAATCCAACAGCTAAACACCCTTTCCTTAGAGAGCCATAGGGTTTTACATTTCTAATTATCTACCAGTGTTGTGAATCTTATAATGTATATAATCTTATTTTTAATTTTTTGTTTTAGTATGAATCATTCAGGACTGAGGAAGAAGAAAAAATTAAAAGTCAAGGTCAAGATGTGAATAATTCAGTTTACTTCATGAAACAAACAATAAGCAATGCATGTGGAACAATTGGCCTTCTTCACGCAGTGGGAAACAACCGGGAAAAGCTGTGTTTTGGTAAAATGACACAATACACACTGTGCAGGATCACACGTGGCCTGTAGATGATGCTGTAGTACTGCAATAATGTTTGCTTCCTTGCAAAAAACAGATCCTGCAATTGAAATAAGTCATCTAGTTGATACTTTTTATTTGTAACTAAATAAATTTGCTTTTTTTTTTAATGTCTTTTCTGATTTAAAAAAAAAAAGTAAAATTAAAATTATAAACTTCTTGACATTTTGAAGTAATAAGCAAATGTGATCATAAGCAGAAAAGGTACATCAAATGATTGCGCTCAAAAAGGCTGCTGTTGAAGTGTCATGCTAAGCACCATAACTACCTGTGCTTATGGCTTATAGTGCAGAGAGTACCATGTTTGAGACTGATAAACAAGAAACCAATGACCAAAATAAGGCGTTTGTTTGCTTTATTTTCTGATGCCTTCTGTAATTAGTTTAAACAATTGCATGAAAGAAGTGAAGTAATGGCAGCTTTTTTTTTTTTTTTTTTATGTTTTGTTGTAGAAAGCGACTCTGCCTTGAAAAAGTTTCTTGAAGCTTCCCTTTCTCTTAATCCAGAAGAAAGAGCCAGATTCTTAGAAAGGGACGAGGTCAGTATATATTTTTATAACGTTCTCTATTTGTGTAGGAGCACAGTTTAGATATTTAGTAGGACACAATGTAACATTTTAGGGCCACTCCAGGGTCATATGTGCATATACACTCTCTAGAGAACACAATGTGAATTTGTGAAAAGAAAACCTATAAAACAATATGTATGTGTCAAAAAGGTGTTATTAAGAAACTGCACTCTAGCCAGCTCAAACTTGAAGGGCAATTTCTAAACTGCGACATACTATGCATCAAAATGTAGGTCTGGGTCTTGTGATTCTCACAATATAAAGCTCTTCACTGTAGGAGTTATAGTTTTTAAGATACGACCGTTTGAAGATGGCAACAGTCAAAATACTCTGACCTGTGCAAGGCTGCAGCAGCAAGTGATGTCATAGACAGGGCCTTTTGAACACCTGCTAATGTTTTTATAAATGTATGGTTTAATGTAACTGTACAACAACGTTGCAATTAAATGTGCTATATAAATGATAACAGTTACTCCGCCCACTCCAGTTGTAGACTACTGGTGGAGGCAAGAACACTTCACACAATTTCCCCAGAAATTGTAGCTTTTCTTGTTTATGTAGTTTTTCCCCAGTGTTTTATCTGCCGTTTTTTGTTTTTTTTAATTTTACAACTGCAAAATAGTTTCTCAAAAATAAGGCAGAAGGACTAGACCAAAACAAATTGATTAATAAGTGCATCCAGTGTTTAACCCCTTAAGGACACATGACATGTGTGACATGTCATGATTCCCTTTTATTCCAGAAGTTTGGTCCTTAAGAGGTTAAAAAAGACATATGATATAATCTATTTACAGATTACTCTTCCTAAAGGTAACAAAGAAAAAACCTTACCTAGGTGCAGCTCTGCATTTTGTGTATATATAAATTACAAAGGATGGCTGCACTCACAGGTCTTGATGAATGTGGTTTTAAAGGTTCTCTGTGTTACATTTACAGAAGGATTGACATTTTGACCTATTCAGGTCTTCTTCTTGAAAAAAACCTAAATAGGTCAAAACGGCGATCCTTCTGTATGTATGTTTGTGCAAACTCTGACTAAATTAGATAGACTTGCAACAGTAGGTCCTGCGTGGATCTTACTGTGTCTATATTTCACACAAATGGGTCAAAGTTTCAGTCCTACCATGGGAACTTTTGTTAAGACTTCTCTTGTGGTAGGACCTATTTCATTTGCTGCTTTGTCTGGAGTAAAATACATTTAGTAATTCTCAAACAGAAGATCCCGCACTCCCACTTAGGAACCCAGGTGCTTATCAGGGCTAGGGTTGGCAAAACCCAGTTTAATAGAAAAAAATAATTACATCGAGGCACTCAGGGATTGCTGCAGGAAGGCAGGTTTATTGGAACAAAAAGTGCAACGTTTCGGCCTACACAGAGGCCTTTATTAAGCTTGATAAAGGCCTCTATGTAGGCCGAAACATTGCAGGTTTTGTTCTAATAAACCTGCCTTCCTGCAGCAATCCCTCAGTGCTTGGACGTAATTTATTTATTTATATGGAGTTAAAGACTTGGATAATACTTGTATAAGACCTACGAGTAACCTTTTGCTCGAGTGAGTATGTATGTATGTAGGTGACGAACTGACTTTTTATTTTAATTTTTTCATTCTTGTCCAATTCCAGAGTATTCGAGTTACCCATGAGACCAGTGCTCAGGAAGGACAGTCTGAGGTATTAAACTTTTCTATTTTTCTATAAGCTGTGTAATTTTCACAAAAAACACATTTCACTGAAAGTGTTGATATGTCAAAGTGCATTTTCACAGAATGATTGCCAGCTACCTAGAATCACCTTCAGAGTTAACATCCAGCACATGTTTTGAATGGTTAATGCAGACAAAGATGGTATTTGGCAGTGGATTTTTTTTGTAGTTGCCAAACACTCTGTGTGTTTTAACCATTCAGGGAATGTGTTGGAAGCTTGATCTAAGAAGCAGCCCTAACTAGATTTCTGTTAAACATCCAGAAAAAACATGCTTTAAATGAAAATGTTAGCTCAAGAAGTCTGAGCACAAAATGAAGACTATTATTCATGTAACTGTGAATTGTGGTGAATCGAATGGCAGACTTTTTAGAGAAAAAGTACAGATGGAGAATTGTTGGCTTGCTCATTTGACCTACATTTTGATATGCAGTTTCCAAGCAGAATAACCTTCAGTTGGAAATTGTGGGAGAAAATATTGTAAATATATTTCTTTATTGCAAGAGAAAACCATGTTAATATTCACTGTGACAGCCGGATTGCCAGTAGATGCGATTTTTGTAAAAAATGTTTATTTTTTTTAAAAATTTTTTTGTCTTTTGTATCACTGCGTTGCCAACACACACATTTATACACTTATACTGTACCAATATCATTCTTGAGAAATGCTCCCAGAATACATTGGCTTGTGTGCTTCTTACATTTTATAATTTGAGTACATACTAACTTTCAATCAACAATACGAAACCGCTTTCTATATTCTTTTATATTGAGCATGGGCTCATTTCGTTATCCTGTTGAGTGACAGTTCTTTGTGGTAACAGAGTATGGGAATGTTAACAAAAGGTGCTGATGAGGTAGTTTCTCACAGAAACAAGTTGGTATTTTAGTAATGCACAGGGAATCTGAAGGTCATGTAATGCATGTAAAGCCACCATGCTGCTCATTGCCTACTCTTTGGTAGCAGTTCACATGCTTGACCTCTGGAATGCAGGATGCCTGATGGCCACAAATTCACAGTGCAGTAGGGAGTTGTATCTTTTTTTGAGTAATCGAATTCCAGAAAGAAACATTTAATAAAATGATTGTGCCCTGTTGGTTGTTACACTGCTTGACTGAAAAGGGGCAAAATAGCCTTGTATATTGCTTGAGTTTCAGATTATTTGTTTGCATTTAGATATTCTAATGCAGCAAGTGTAGAAACATGCCATTCAAATCTCACCTGACTGAGGTGCTTTATTTTAAAATACATGGGTCTAGTAGGCAAAAGAAAATCTATGGGCATGAATGCCCTTCTGCCCACTGAAAGTGTGACTTATCTAAAATCTGTGCTGCAGTTAAATGAGATCGGGTTGCATTTTTTTATTTTTAATATGCGAGAGGGGATGTACTGCATAACCACCTGCGATTTATCTTTCAGTTATTTTAGTTTTTTTTGGGGGGGGGGAGAAGGGGCAATAGTTTGAGTTTTAATTTTTTTTTACATTTGAATTACTTATAAATTAACTTAATACATTCCCCCCACTATGCAGGCTTCCAGGTATTTTGATTTTCTGACTACTCCTTTTGGATCAGTAGACTATCGAATTTAGATAAACCTCATATACTCCAGGGATTTTTTTGAGCCAGAACTTGCATTCCAGAAGCCAATTGTTGTGGAAAGTTTCTGACATTCATAAATGCAAAGTCTTTTGTGTTCTGATTGTACAGATACATCTGGAAAATCCAGTTTTAGATTTGAATCATCACTTTGTGTATAAAGCATTTGATATTCTTTGCATGAAGCCTTTGATAGCCTTATTATCCTGAAAAGGATTCTTTATTGTGTCTGCACAATAGACAGTGTCAGAGAGGAGAAGAGACTGATATTTGCCAAGCCTTGCCATTGATATTTTTGCAGTACCTCATTTATAAAGTATAACCGTGTCCCCGTAGCTTCATACAATGGGGACCATTTCTGCTTGTAACACATGAATGGATACCAAGTTTTAAACACCAAAAGACTCTTTCTTCAATGCTAACGATTTACTGCAATTGCTGTATTTTTATAATTTTCTTCTAGTGCTTTGTATGTAATCTACAGTGTTCGATCTGTTTGAAAAACTGTTTCTTCCATTATCTTCTCCTACCCAAGGCTACCATTACCTACCTCTACCTTTTTTTTTTTTTTTTTTTTAAACTGCTTTGAAAAGACCTAAGCTATTCATTTTTGACAGGTAGGAAGCAGCAGGCCACCTACTCTGGGAGGGTATTAAGGCAGGTAGTTAGAAACCCTTCCTGTAAGGTTTCTGTTTGCTAGAATGAATCTTGGAAAAAAAAAATCAGAGGATACTGTATTTTAAAAATCTCCTGCAGTGTCTACATTGCAGCCATCAGATCAAATATAGATGAGAAAGATGACAAGTCTTGCCTTTTGATTGAGAATCTGCCATCCAACTGACACTACAAAGGCTTTCATTTTTTATTATTTTATTTTATGACCTAACAAGATGTACTCAACAAAAAAGGATGGGGGTAGCAACACTGAGAATATGCATTTATTATTGTTGCTGCTTGCTTTCCCTGTGAGCATGTTTATCTCCCATGTTATGATTACAGTAGGGCCCACCAATCTTGCAGTACTTGAAAGCAGTGGTGGGCTTAAACATGGTTTGGCCACATGATGGGACTAAATCCTCATTTAGTTGCAATGATGGGTGAATTTAAGTAGCCCTGAAAAATGTAAAGCTGTAATATTTTGTATGTGCAGTTCCCTGTATATTGTATATTTTGGTCTTTACAGCAGCGTCTTTAAAGGGACACTATAGTCACCCAGACCACGTCAGCTTAATGAAGTGGTCTGGGTGCCAGTTCCCTCAGGTTTTAACCCTTCAGATGTAAATATAGCAGTTTCAGCGAAACTGCTATATTTACATTGTAGGGTTAATCCAACTTCTAGAGGCTGTCTTCCTGACAGCCGCTAGAGGCACATTTGCGAAATTCGCATCCATCGCGCAGAGCGTTCATAGGAAAGCATTGAGAACCCGGCGTTGGATTAAGGTAAGTGGCTGAAGGGGTTTTAACCCCTTCAGCGCCAAGGGAGGGGGACCCCGAGGGTGTGGGGCACGGGTTGTTTTCCTGACACTATAGTGATCCTTTAATAAAGTGGCTCTGTCACTGTCTGGAGTGTTTGTAGAGAAGGTGAAGACCAACGACAGTAACTTTGGGCGAATTATACTTGCTATATAAAGACCTGTTCCTTGAGGCCACCGTCATTTTCTTACTGCTGATCCTCTTCAGCTCCTGGTGCTTTAGATAACTGAAGTCCATGCCAATGGTTTACTCTCGTGTATGCCCAAGAGTACAAGACTGAGATCTCAAGGGATCCCTTGAGACCACATAATGCTACATAGACAGAGCCCTTTTCCCTTTAGGAGCCACTAGTGACGGCTGGTGCCTGGGTGTTTGACAAAAAAGATTTTAGAGTTTTGTTTTTTTTGTTAATTGGGCTATGTTTCAAAATGGAATACCTGCTTCATTATTATCATTATTATTGTTCTATTTATTTTCCCCAAAAGTGCCGAAAAGGTGAGTGCTAATCAAATTTGATTTTTCCCTTCCTGCAGGAGAGTTCTAGTACAGCGAAGTGTAGTGGTTATGGTGCCTATAGCGCTTTATACTTGCAATTGTAATTTTACTTTGGTTCAAGTGTCTTTCTGTCCTGTTTAAAAGAACTCACTTTTATGGAATAAAACATTGAAAATCACATGTCCATAGCTCTGTCTATATCTACATATCTATCTATATTTCTATATGTCTCTATCGCTCTATAACGCATTTTAGCTCTTGCTCTCTACAGCTCGCTCGCTCTCTATGGTGCTTGCACGTTCTCTTGGTTGATATAGCTCTCGATCTCTTTTGCCAGGGTAAACATTGCAAATGTAAAGACAAGTAAAATATTAGGAGATATTTATGAAATGATAACAAATTATGGTATTCATTAAAGTGTTCTAAAATGTGAAGGGTTTTTGTTTTATAGTAAATTCCCCTAGTTTCCACTAAGGTTTGCTTTTCAGAACATGTATAGTCCTAGTTTGTCTGTCAAAAAAGTGTCTGACATATTCAGAAGATTAGGATGTAAAAAAAAAAAAAGCAGATAAACAAATAATGACAGTTTGAGTAAACTGCGGCAACAATTCTGTGAAAATTATAAAGAAATGTTGTTGATACGTTGATACATTTCAGTCCTGTTTTCTTTATGCTGACTGCCAGGTGCACAGTCCGGTGCTTATAACAATGATTTTAGAGAGTGCAAACATGGAGCTACCCAGTTGCAGGATTACGAGGTGTGGATACATTTAACTTAATTTTTCACACCTCACAAATTCACATTTGTTAAAAATAAGCATAGGTTAACGTAATATTAAAACCCTGACAAGTTACAGTTCTCCATTAAATATTAAGTATTGTAATGTAAAAGAATGGCAAGCCAGAAAGGTCATTTTAAATACCAAAAAAAACACAAGACAATCTTTACAAGACATCAGCCCAAGCATGTCGAACAGGATTCAATGCCATAACCATGGACAGGATACACTAGTTTCCTTATCTCAACTCTGTTGCCATGGGAATAATGTTGGGATTGTGTTCATTGACATGCATTAACCAAGTTTAGTGTTGTCACTAGGTTCATAGATTGTAACAGGAATCTAGAAGATGAGAATTCTGGCAGTGTTTTTCAAAGAAATGCTCATAAAAGATCCTTGGCAGTGAACAAACCACAATTTGATTCACCAATCCCAGGAAATATAAATAGCTAACTCCCGCTTTAAACGGTGCACGAGGTAAACAAATATATAAACACAACTGTATTGTAGTGAGTTATCTATTCAAAACATCTCATGGACCAGAGGCCTATGTTGTATTTCCCACAATGCATAGCTTGCTAGGTAAAATCTATTTATGGTTTGCAAAATCGTGAGCTATTCATTATGGAATGGCAGAGTTATGATGATGCACAGTTTTATGGACAGAGTAGACTACAATTGGCAAAGCTTGTTGCATTTCTCCTGATGGCGTCAATTTAAAAATAAATTATTTTTTGGTGTCGATAAGGAACAGTTGAGGTATATTTTTATACGATTTAAAAAAAAAAATAATTCTTTATGCACGTCACATGTTTGTGTTCCTTTCCTTTGTTGGCCTTTACTATTTTTTCTGAAAGATTACCCCCAGGAATTGGACACAATCTCCTGCAGCTGGTACTCCTGGCTTTGAGGTTTTCACATCATTATGCCCCATCACTTCATGCATCATCTTTTTCATTCCAATTCATTCCCTGACTCCACTGGTGGTGCCCACTTAAGATTCCCACACAGAGGGTTGCGATATGTACAACGTATTCCTCGACACAGGAAAAGTACTGGAGGATTCTTAATCGAATCATCAGCCTGATTTACTAACTGCAGGATTTACCTTCTACTTACTACACTGTTGCACTTTCTATATTTTTCAATCAATCTGTGTTCTGTACCAACACAGAAACTGCATGCTCCTGCATGACAAAACTTTGAACATTTCATTGCTACAGCATATTCTATTTCCATCAGATTCATTACAGCTGTGTCAGTCCTTTTATTAAAGGGACACTAGAGTCAGGAGTACAAATGTGTATTCCTGACCCTATATTGTTTACAAGCCATGCTTGGGGGTTGACCCTCTCATCCTCTTTCTTTCTTTCTTTCTTTCTTTCTTTCTTTTTATTTTATTTTATTTATTTATTTATTTGTAAAAACTCCCCATTTTTCCAGCTCCATGCTGGTCGGCTGGCACTGGCTCCACCATCAATCCATCCCCTTTGCTGAGATCATCAGAATTGACTATCTCAGCCAAGGAGGCGGTGCGAGGACGA
This sequence comes from Pelobates cultripes, assembly GCA_933207985.1. NCBI lineage: Eukaryota > Metazoa > Chordata > Amphibia > Anura > Pelobatidae > Pelobates > Pelobates cultripes. The sequence continues at coordinate 302,968,386 of OW240912.1, read as the reverse complement.
AGCCAAACGCCCCGCTGGCCAATTAGTATCTCCTAGAGCTGCATTAAATCACTGGATGCCTGAGGAAAGTTCAGCGTCTCCATGCACATTGTGCAGCACTGGCCCACTAAGCCCCTCTAGTAGCCATCTGAGTGAATGCCACTGGAGGTGTCCCTAGGGAGCAATGTAAACACTATTGTGATGGATCGCCTGGCACCCCAACCGGGTGCCTCTGTCAGTCGATGCTCCTAGTACTCACCGAGGGCTCCAAGCAGTCCACCCGACACATCAGCACTGTGGTCCCCACGTCCAGCGTTACAGCTTGGCTGGGAACTCTCCATCCACCCTGGACCCAAGACCAGGATCCAGCTTCCAGTGGGTGAACCTCTCCTATTCCAGAGAGCGTAGCAGGAACAGCTCTTAAAAGAGCTAGTGATTTATAATCCCAGGGGAGTATAGTGATATAGCAATCCCCTGGGTAGATACAGCCGTTTCCTCCACACATGAGATGAGGCTCTATGTTGAGGGTAAGCAGAAACACCATTTTAATGGTGCAACACTGGCCTTTTATGACAATCCCCATACAAGGGATGCGCCCTCATGGACCTTGTTGGGGACAGTAACACAAACTTGTAAACCAATAACAATAGAGGTACAATATAAGGCACTCCTACACATGGCATACAATCTCTCCCCTCTGCTTGGGAGATAATTGAGTTGATACAGTAATTAACTCAATTATATCCAAGTGAAAAAGAACATATATTTTACAAAACCCCAAAAGTACCCCAAAACACATCATATCCCGACAAATCTTACATCCCCTGATATCGCTGATCTAGGTGACCAACATATCTAAAAATCACCCAGATCAGTTCAGGGGTTCAGAAATTTTATTGAAGTCATATGTTACTGACCGCAGACATGGTCCCATAGCCAAAAATAGTTCCATAAAATCGCGGCTAAGTGCCACTGGAGGACCGACCGGGAACCAAGAGGCTTTCATGCTGAAAATAGTTCCAGGGCATTCGCAGCTACGTTCCCCTGAAGAAGTCTATTCGCGGTTTTGGTCCATGCGAACAAGATGGTCTCCACCACATGGTCGAATGGCTTTGGGAGTTTGAAGTGCCACTTTGATTTTTGTTTTTGACTCTACATTTTTTTAAAATAGTTATACTGGTGTCTTAATTCATATAATCTCTATTTTCTGGTTACTTCTGTGGTAAGTGTAGTGATCTGCCTTGTGCATTGCTATCATGTCTATGAAGGGAGTAGAGAGTTTAAAACTGTAATAGCACCACTTATGAAGGTTTGCTCACATGACTGGTCCCTGTGTATTGCTTGAAATTGCCTTTACCTAGGCCTAACCTATGGATCACTTTCCCTACATTTGTCAAGTTGTGATATCTCTAGGCTGTACATTTTTAAACGGACTACCATTACCACAATGATTTCATTCCCATTTTTCATTGTTTGTTCTTGACATTCTAATTGAAATCTGTGCCAGAATCAGGATGTCCTGCTCTGTAATATATTACATAGGGTTCCTTTACAGAGGCATAGAATCTTCACTGTATCTGAGATATCTAGAGTTTCTTTTGTAGACTTCTTCAGGTCCTGTCATTGTGAGATTTTTATTTGACCATGATGTTATAGCAAAATATTCCAAAGGTCAAAAGAGGCTTCACTCATTCTTTTTACACTCTTGCAGTGTAACTTCTGAGGATCTCCAGCGTCAGATTTTTTATTTTTTTTTCCATAGGAAAGCATTGATTCAGTGCTTTCCTATGGAGAGGTCTAATGCGCATGCAGCATTTGCCAAGCATGCGCCTTAGAGCCTCTTGTCGCGGGATAGAGGTGGAGAAGCTTCAACCCAGCGTCAAGACTTGTTAGCTTGTGTTTTGTGCATCAAAATGTAGATGATTGACTCTATATGTAATTACAAAATTCATAGAGCTGCAGAACATTCTGGTGCTTGATAATATAATTGTGTTGCTTGTGTGCAATGTTGTAAATTGTTACCTTTTTGTTTAGAATTGTAGTAATGTTCGACTACTCCAGACCCCTAAAGCACTTTAGTTTGCTTCAAAGCTTTGTGTGAAGAATGTGTCCTCCTTTTTGTAAAATAATTAAAATTTAAATTAACTTGGTTACACACCCCTGACCTTCATAATGTCTGGGCGCGGTTAGAAGTGGAAAGGTGGCAAATACTTCATGCATGAGATCTGCAGCTTTTACAAGCAAATCTACTGAAATCCTCTGTGGATACATAAACTTTCCGGTGTCTGTGAACCTCTTATATTTCTATGCTTTTCTGAAAATGTAAGATTTAATGAAAATTTTGGCATTTATACTAGTTCGATAACTGGTCACATCTTTTAATATTACCCAACCCTGCCAAGTATTGTGTTTAAATGAACACTTTTGCATTAAAAAGAAATACTGTTTGCATATTACTTTTTTGCTTTTAGATTTGAAGCATTGATCTATATTTAATGCTGGGAATGAAACTTTAATAATTTGAAGCTCTTTATGAGGAAGTGAACACAATACCTCAATGATGGGTGATGGATATTGATAACAATGATTAACAGCAATCTGTAATATAATAAAAAGCAAGACAATTGTGCAGATGGTATAAAAAAAAAAAATAGATAAGAAATCCTAGTAAGGGATTTACACTCACAAGGAGAGAGCCAATAGGTCATCTGGCTCTAGTGTATAGCATCTTTGGATCCTTAGGGAGATCCACAACCCTCTTCCATGTCTTTAAGTAGGTTAAGTTAAGACCCAGGCAATCTTCCTTAGTAAAAGCAGGAAGCTTAAGGATGTTAAAATCTGGCAAATTTATTAGTAGAGAATGTAAAAAATAAAATCCATAGAAACAAGTAGTATAAAGTTCCTATAAGCCCAAAACACATTTTACCATATACCAGCTTCTCCAGTTAGTAAATAGTCAGTTGTTTGTAGTTCAATCTTTTATATCTGCAGTTAATTGGTTACTGGCATCTGGGGGCTTCCAGAACAACGCTTTGTCTCCTGGAACGCACGCTATATTTAATCTGTCCGTCCATATCATTTCGCCATTACTCACCGTGAAATACATCAGACCGCTTGCGTCATTTCCTTTTTCCCTTGTGGAAAGCAAGGTGCGTTCCACCGGTGTGTGATGTCTATTAAAGCTTCTTTATGTTTAATCATATACCATAACCACCCATTTAAAAGAAAACATTTTATTTCTATATTTTTGTACCCTAGTCAAGGGTTTATAAAAACAAAACCCATTTTGTGAGCTTTGAAGTTGTTGTTGTTGTTGTTGTTAAAGGACCACTATAGTGCCAGGAAAACACTCGTTTTCCTGGCACTATAGTGCCCTGAGGGTGCCCCCACCCTCAGGGACCCCCTCCCGCCCGGCTTTGGAAGGGGGAAAGGGGTTAAAACTTACCATTTTCTAGCGCTGGGCGGGGAGCTCTCCTCCTCCGATCCTCCTCTTCTCCTCCCATGCGGCTGAATGCGCAGGCGCGGCAAGAGCTGCGCGCGCATTCAGCCGGTCACATAGGAAAGCATTCATAATGCTTTCCTATGGACTCTTGCGTGCTCTCACTGTGAAAATCACAGTGAGAAGCACGCAAGCGCCTCTAGTGGCTGTCAATGAGACAGCCACTAGAGGATTAGGGGGAAGGCTTAACCCATTCATAAACATAGCAGTTTCTCTGAAACTGCTATGTTTATGGAAAAAATGGGCTAACCCTAGCTGGACCTGGCACCCAGACCACTTCATTAAGCTGAAGTGGTCTGGGTGCCTAGAGTGGTCCTTTAAGTGCATGCTCTGGATTTTGGTGTGTGTGTGACGAAATCTATCTTGTCATTCCAAAATTCTTTTAGTCCAATAAAAAGATATTACAAGATAAATGTTTTGTCTATTTCATATTCATATATATATATTCATACACCTACACCCACGCTTGTGTCTCCAATAACTCTCGATGTCTCAAGCCCTTACCACTACATTCTTGAGCTTTCTCTCTAGTTTCCTGAATCCCTAGGAAAGTACGTCTGTCAATTTCTTACTGAACCATACAATTCTCTAAATCTAAACTTAATGTCATGATTGTTAGCGGGGTATCTGCCTCTCGATCGAATTACTTGCTTAATCCCACAATGTCTTCTGCTTATTGGGTGAAAAGCAAGAAATCTAAAGTAAAAAATAACAAAATTAATCATGTGACATTTTTGTAGTTGATCCAAGTCCTCTTGGTTCTTATCGTGAAAATTAAAAATAAGTGTTTTGTTTGTGTCTTAAGCAAAGACATATTTTCAAAAAGAGAAATGTGTATCTATATATGCAGTTATTCCGGTATCATTGTGGCTTAAACAAGTCTTTCTGATCGGCAGACAAAAATGCACAAAATCACATTTTTTGGCTGTAAAGTATTCCTTTATTCATCAGTTCAAAAGTAGCAAGCCTTAAGAATCAAAACTGTGATCACAGATAATCCTACATTAAAACGAAAAGCTGTGATTATATTTGCATTGTAAAGATTTAATGATACATTTGTTCTAAAAACAAAATGTTGGGATTCATGCTTGGACAGCCCTATGGAGTTTGAGATTGCCAAATGATTGTAGTAGACCTTTGGTTTCATCCAAATGTTGTTCTGGTGTTATGCTGACTTTTTCATAGCCCATCAAGAGATCAGGAAAGCAACAAGAAACAAAATCAAAACAGATTTGTGTCTGTGTTTGTACCCAGAGTCTCAAAAGCATGAGCCAAGCTGATAAACACACTTTAATAGCTTTGCCAGGAATTTCAATTGCTTGTCTTTTTATGATGTGCACAGCTGGTAAGTGTTATGAGAGGTCTGAGGACAGTCTATTAACAGCTGCTGTGGAAAGTGCACTTCCTGTCACCATTCTCTGTGCTGAGGCTCTCTGATTTATTGGATGAAGGAAGGACACAGTACAGCCTGCATCTGTCTCCCTGTCTGTGTGGATTTATAGTGTGATCCTTTTATATGGGTTGACAGATTCCGTTCAGCTGACTCAGTACTTTTAAACAGCGCTCAGATAATGACTTTAACAAAGAGTAATGTTGTCATCTCACTAATAAGGCGATGGAGCTGTAAAAAGGGTAGTAATCATTGGAAAACAAAATCTGTGTATCTGCATGAACCTGTGCACTGCCATATTTACTGAAGTTTTAAAAATGGGGTTACTTTTAGCACTGCAGCTTTAATGCAATAGGATCATGTCAGTACTGGAAACTAAGGTTACATTGGGCACAAACTTTACCGTAGAACATTTGGTGAAAACATTGTTGCATGGTGGTCATTGGCTTAGAGCCATCTGGCTTCTCTTACTCTTGACATCTGACTGCTGTAGTGGTTACGGAGCCAGGAGTTCTTTGGTGCAATCCAAGAGTCTGTAGAGGTTTTGGTGCTTGGAATGTTCCATTAAAATGTTATACATGCTCAGGTTTTTTTTTTGTTTTGTTTTTTTTTTTAACTAAATTTGTCTATTTTACACACCGTACAGAATGGTATCACTAGGCAATTACTGGGCCGCCGGACTTAATGCCTGTATAGTGTGCTTGGGTTTCTTGAAATGTGCACATTGGAAACATTGCAATGAACAAAAGTGATAGCATTGACCAGGCCTGCTGGCACCAGTAGTTATTGGTGATATGTATTCACATAGAAGGGCTATGGAAGGAATGTTTATGCATTCATATGAAATTTCTCTGCAGGTACTAAAGCTTGCATTTGCAAGCTTTGGAGCACCACAAGGTGATAGTGGCTCCCTTGATATGGAAGTGCATACGAAGAGCAGTGTATTTGTTTACTTCTGTTCCACCTCTGCATGCATTTCAATAGTGTTTACTGGGGTGAGAGATCAGAGGTCTGTCCCTCTCCAAGTGACAATTCTGCTTTAAATTGATTACAGGATTTTTATGGATTTACTTTTTTAGCCAAATCTATGAGTATTATTAAAATGTATATAATATGGGATGGACTTTATGACAATAACACACAGTGAGTTCCAAGGAGAGCAGTGCACAGAAGCGAGCTAGGATAAAGGCCAGAATGAGGGTCTGTAGTGTCAACATAACTCAGGTAAAGTTGAACAGGGTGTTCCTCAGATTTTTAGAGCAGCACATTTTTGTCTAATTCTAGTGAGCCTAACACCCAAAAGCAATAGATTTCACAGGAGCTCTGTACTTGTAGAACTTGCTAGGTTGGCTGCCAGGCCCTGCACCATATTATTTATTTTTAATTACTTGTATATTGGGTGAGGTATGAGTTGCATTTCCATTGATTTTAGATTTTCATTAAAATGTATGTATTCTACAGTTTACTTAATGTACGTGGCCCAACTAAGAGTAGCTCCATGATTGATCATATTACCTTTCACCTAATCCATTGTCATATCCTCATTGCAGGTATATTTTATTCCTAACCCTCCCAACACAAAAATCCTCTTTCCAGATTCCCATTTAACTTTCCCATACAACCTCAATATGTCTTGAGGAAACCTTGGTCCATTTCTGGTAACCCTTGGCAGGGAATCCACAGCATTTGAGCAAACATGCCATTTTAGGCCTAACCATATTGCTGATTCATACCACCACAGGAGCAGCAGCTTGATAACCATCTCTTTGGAAAGCAAAGAGCCAACATTCTTCTGGTTTTATGAATAAATCCCAACTGACCTTATCCTGTGTGCTGAATATTTTTAGATGTTGATTCATTTTTAGCATGCATTTAAAAAAGAGAAAAAGGAAAAAAAAAGCTAATGTTTATTCAATGTAATGTGACTTGGTGTTTTAGCCAAGTTATTATGTTGTGAATGTTCTAGAGGAACAAAAACCATTTCCTTAAGCAATAAAATAGTAAGGAGTACCAACCATCCAGAAGGTGCGCCTCAATATATACTCATTAAAATGCGTATTTTATTAAAGCTGTAATCAAAGCAAGATTGATACCTGTACATACTACATCCCTTTTAATTTTTATCCAGTTTACAATTTATCAGGATAAGGCAACATTAGGTACTGTTCATGTTGCGGAATAGCCAGTGTTGTGGCTCTAAGAGTATTATGGGAGATGTAGTTTACATTATCTGGAGTGCTGAAGGTTGCCTACCCATGTGAATATATTGTCATTTTTATTTGGATATGTTCATGGATTTTTATTTATTTTTTACAGTATACAAAGTAAAATTGGATGAATTTTGTTATTTTAACTTTAAGATAAATGCCTGATACTCGAAACTCTCTGGTATTCTTCATTGTGTGTATTTGAGCAACTCATTTTGATTTTAATTTAGGTTTACTCAGCACATCCTTGCTTGTTTTTAACTTTAATCTTAGTGTGGATACAGACCAGCCTAATCACATCCAATACATATTTAGACTTGATTTCTTGGCACTAATGTGTTGTGAATTTTGCAACCAGTCATTTTCATTTATTTCTGCCCGAAAATTACATGTTTCAGAGGTTTATGCAAGATTTGCAAAACACTCACATATTGGTTCTATATTTTAAAGCTGATTTGATTGGTGTCCCTAATTTCAGTTTGTTTATAATATTCTGTCTTGCTCAATAATTCACATAGCATAATATGTGTATAATCTGCATCAGGTTAGCTCTAGTTTTTGTTTTGAAAAACTGATCTGTCGTTGGTGGTTTTTAGTGTAATTTATCAAATAATGTTTAAAATGAATAGAATTCTCTTAATTTTTTTAATTTTTTTTTTTTCGCCCCCTTTTCGCTATCAATTTTTTTTTTTTTTTTGCAAGCTGCTACCTGACTCACTACTTGACATCTCTTGAGTCACTAAAGCGGTTTGTATTGTTTGCATTTGATTGTAAATGCTGATCTATGTTGTCATCCTTTTATTAATCCACATGTTGAGAGGACAAAAGTATAAAACTTTGTATTTTATTTAAATTTTTATCATATTTTTTTTTAAAACTTTTATAAGTTATACATTTGGAGTCAAAACAAGGATAAATACAACAAAGTTTGACCAGGTTATTTAATAAAATCTCAGATTCATTTTAGAAGGGCCGTCTTGAGCAAGACATTTTCACATTCTGTATGTTAATTACTTTTCAGATATCCCCATTTTTATAATGGCAAAGCGCTGCTGAATATGTTGGCACTTTATAAATGACAATGTAATACTTAAGTGAGGATTCAAAATGAATTTCAAAAATAAGGCCAAGCTAGGCAAACTGGAAGCATAACTAAGTTAGATAATTTTTCCATTTTGACTTTTTAGATTACATTTGGTATAATAATCCTGTAGGTGTAAATACAAACATGTAACACAATAATCGATAACGGCATGAAGAGCTTCTCACTGTGATTTCCTGGTGCACACGGTTGTTGTTGTTTTTCAAAACATTGAATAGAGGACAGTGAGAACTAGAAAAGGCACGAAATTGAGGGGCGGGGAGATGAAAGGCAAAAAAATTGACAAGTTGTATTATATACTGTATCTCTCTCTCTCTCTCTCTCTCTCTGTCATACAAGGGATGGGTGGGAACATTATATGTTTAAGTATATAATAGAATGTTGGTAAATTAGATTTATAATACATTACTTATTGTTTATATAACACCAACATAGTCCACAGCCATTTATAATACTAGAAAGTGGATATCCAATCTATACATGAAGCTAATAACCCTACTTGGTAGATAAGGATATTGTAGCACTTGAATAACATGACTTTAAATAAATATATCAAAACTAAGTATAATACTAAAATAAACTAAATACATATGTAATAATAATCTAAATCAGCCCTGTAAGGAGTTCAGTTATATAAAGTTGTGGCGGCCAACTATGACACTGTTTGAAGTCTGGTTTGGAATCCTATAAAATGAATTCTATAAACTTTAGCCAGCCCTAACTGATAACGTGTCTCTGGCAGTGGCTGATGAACGATTCTTTCTCTGTCCATGAAAGTAATTTATAATTCTGGGAGGAGGGGGAGGGAGGGGGGGGAGTCGAAAATGTATTCCAATATTTTACTTGCCCCAACTATAATGTTTAGTATATCAGGTGCTCATGGGTGGTATCCTCTCTATTCCTGTTTATCTTATTGTCATACATTGTTTCTCTTTTTTTTTTTCCTATTGCTTATAAGATGTCTGTATTTCATTCCTGATGGACTTGAACTGTGACATGTCTCTAATGTTGTCATTTGTCTTTGTTGCTGCTCCATGATACCAAGCACATGGATGAAACAATGGTTTGAGATTAGCATTGTATTTCAAATGTAAGAAGGGCAAGACGTGTGACTGAATTTATGAACTGTAATGACAACTCCTTTTCATTACAGAAACAAAGGAAATTAATGAAGTATTTGTTCAGAATGTACAGAATGCCTTTGTTGTTTTGTTACATTAATTTAACTTTCCTTTTTCTTTCTTTCTAGGCACCAAGCATAGACGATAAAGTAGATTTACATTTTGTTGCTTTTGTACATGTAGAAGGTCGTCTATATGAATTGGGTAATTAAGCCATTTTTATTATAAATCTATATGGTATTTTACATATACATAAGGATTTCAATGGTAATGTCCTTTTAGCAATTACTATTTTAAAAGATACGTTTTAGATACATTTTTTTGATTATAGTTTTGAGTCTAAAATTCCAATAGTCTTAAATCTCAAATTCCATCTGCTCAACTTCATTGACCTCAGTGCTAGCTATGCCTAATAAGAGAGCTTACACAGTAATGAGAAGAGATATCTTTTACTTTGCAGTACAGTTTAAAAGAAAATGTCCTTTTTCCTGGCAACGTTTTGTCCGTTCATGTCTGGTCCTATCATTTCCTTAGCTCTTGCCTTTTTTTTTTCCCTCCCTCCACTCACACTGTACTTTTGGAGGATGGCATATGTACCATCAATGGGCAAAGGGATTGTAAAGTCGGTTCTTGTGGGGAAAGCTGATGGCTGTATGTTGCAGAGCTTCCGTTTAAAAAATAAATAAATTAAAAAACAAAAGTTTACATTTTTGAAGCACCATGTGTTCAATTAAGAATTTATTTTCGCATGCTCTGTGATTTGAACTTTACTCACACCAAGGAGGCAGCTGTCTGAACTAGTAGGCAATTAAAAGAGCAGAAGATATAAAAAAATAATACAAAAAAATAATACAATTAAACACACTATGAAAAAATGGACGTTAAAAAAAAATTTCAGGAAGGGTGTGGGGAAACTCAAATAACTTTTGCTGTAATTTAAATGATGAAAGCAATGTGTACATATTTATTTGTACTGTTTCTTACAGATGGCTGCAAGCCTTTCCCTATAAACCATGGACAAACTAGTGATGACACATTATTAGAAGTAAGACCAATAATGTTCTGTTCGTATGTAACTTGTTCTAAAATTATTTTCCTAACAAGCAACAGAAAAATGTTAGTGGAAGTTACCATGATCTTAATGAAAGCAGTAGTGGGAGGTTGAGTAGTAAGGAAAAAATTGTGGAAAGAGCATTGGGTAATAGGGTTATTCACTAAAATGTGAATTCAGAGTAAATGTAACATTTAAATTGAACCTATAGAGCCAATTTGACTTTCTTTAAATCGCCTCAAATACATTAAGTACATCATATATCACAAACCTATATGATGTATTCAATCTAAAATTTGGAGATGTCACTCATAATACCTCTGTTCTAGTTCTGGCATTTCCATGTTTGTGGGTGTTACTCTTCATGTACCACCCACTCTCTGCCTGCTCCTTTATTTAATTTGCCTTTCTTGGGGACACTTCCGCCAAGCAGGGCAAATCTGCTTATGTATGTATTTTTCTTAATTTTATATCTGAACCTAAATATCTGAGAGTTTTTGTGAAACAAGTGATAAAATATAAAAAATAATTCTTTATTTGTTGGTAATCGGGATTGCATTTTATTTACCGTATTTGAAACATATTTTTCATATTAACCACTGTCGCCCACCTCCTGCCCCTTTGATTTTTTTTTTTTAAATAACCTAGTAATGCCTCTTTACAATATTTGTGTGAAGTATCCATTTAAAATGTACTTGCATTTAGTGATTTCATCCACATTCTGCTCTTCTGTCTTTATATTCTCTACAGAAAAATATTTGCCATTAGTTATGAACACTGGTTTATATTGGGTTTGCATTGTAACTCACTGGAATATTTTTCCTTGTTGATTAGGTATTCTAGCTTTAATTTTTAAGATATTACTTATTATTGAACGTAGGTGGTTTTTTAATTTCTTTTATTTATTTTTAATCTGATTTTGTGAAAAAATTAAATTGGTTATCTTTGCTCTTGAGAAGACAATAACACAACAAAATAGCTTTAAAAGCAAGGTCTGTAATGCCTCCCTATGAATGGATTTTATATAACAAACCACTTCAACTTTATATACACATCAATGGGGATTAAATGAAGCCCTACATTTTAGAGAGCACATTTAGTGTGCATCTCTGCGAGAGCCAAACTTGAAAATACAGTTCTTTTCTTTCTGGCTATACAGTAATTTCAGTCTTGATCAGTCCTCGTATGATATGCAATACAGATTGATTCAGTTTTGGTTTTTTTGTTTGTTTTCCTTCCACGTACTATGCTTTCTCCTGGCCATTGATTATCTTGGCCTCGTAAACCTGTAAGATTGTGTTTTTTGTTTTTGTTTTGTTTTGTTTTTCCCAATTGTATGTCTGAAAAGAGCAAAGTTTATAACTCTGACAGGGAGCCAAGATGTAGGCGATTAGTTTCAGGATAGAGCAGGGTGAGTGAGGTGGTCTTATTGAACAGAACTCTGTATATTGCTGAGAGGGACTATTTGTGATTAATCTGATAAATTGTTACTCATAGTGTGATAACATTGCGTTGTTTTTTTTTCCTTCTTAGGATGCTATAGAGGTTTGCAAAAAGTTTATGCAACGTGATCCAGACGAGCTGAGATTTACTGTGGTTGCGTTCTCCAAAGCATGATAAAAATCGCTATATCCAAAACTGCCAGGTGGTGAACTATATTACATTTTATATCCTTCACCTTGACAAATCTGAGAGTACTTTACAATAATAAAATATTTACGAAGTCTCCAACACTGTGCCGTTTCTTAACTGTGAATTACTACTGAATTCTTGTTCAACAATTTAACACCCAAAGCAAACTCGTCAGCCCACTCTTGCTGAAACAGAAGAATGTGCAGAGAGATTAAATGGTTGAAAATTGAATATCAAGTGCTAGCTTTAATTTGAGATTACTTATTCGCTATATCTAATTAAGTAAGGTATTGTCATGCATGAAAAAGGGCATTAATTCTCAGGATGAGAATATAATTTTGCCTCTGTAAATCACTGGTAAGATCACATGTTGAACATTCTGTGCAATTTTGGGCACCTATACTAAAGGAGGATATTATGGCACTAGAAAGTGCAGAGGCAGGCTACAAATGTAATAAAAGGAATATAACACTTTATGTATGAAGAAAGGTTAACAAAATTAAACTTTTTAGTTTAGAAAAACATCGCCTCAGAGGGGATCTAACATTATAAAAGTATATACAGGGCCAATACAAACCATTGTGTCACAAACAGGACTAAACACAGGACACAAGGTCATGCGTTTAGACTGGAACAAAGAAGATTTAGTTGAAGGCAAAGGACATTTAATTTTTTTTTTTTGTTGTTTACCATAAGAACAATAAGGATGTGGAATTCTCTGCCAGAAGAAGTGGTTTTTATCAGAGTCCATACAGATGTTTAAACAGCAACTGGATGCATACTTGCAAAAACAGAATATTCAATTATCATTTTTCAACTGTAGTGTAATAGCTTCTCGGTCAAAGGATGAATCTGACTGCCATTCTAGGGTCAAGAGGGAATTTTAGTTCCTAGTTTGTTGCAAAATTGAAATTGCTTCAAACTGGGTTTTTTTTTTTGGTTTTTTTTTTCTTCTTTTAGATCAACAGCAAAAAAACTAATGTGAGGACAAATGTGAAATTTCATCTTCCAGGTTTCAAATATTGAGGTGCGCATGAGATTCAATGGTGCATTGGATTTGAGAAACTATGATCTTTTAATGTGTTAAGACAATGCATTAAAAACTGGCACAAAAAAATACCTCTCTCACTGCCTTTGTAAACCACTGTCACACACATTTTACGGGGGGAGGGCTAACATCTAAATTTAAAGTGGCACACTCTGGCGTTAGCAATAAATGTATTTTGTTTCTGTTTAACATATGCTCACTAATATCTTAACAAATTAATATAACTATTTCAAATGTTTTCCTTTTTATTATGTCTTCCATTAAAAGCAAATTTTGTTCAAGTTAGTGAAGTGAGAAACCTGCCTTATTTACAGTTGCAAGAAAAAGTATGTGAACCCTTTGGAATTATATGGATTTCTGCACAAATTGGTCATAAAATGTGATCTGATCATCATCTAAGTCACAACAATAGACAATCACAGTCTGCTTAAACTAATAACACACAAAGAATGAAATGTTGCCATGTTTTTATTGAACACATCATGTAAACATTCACAGTGCAGGTGGAAAAAGTATGTGAACCCTTGGATTTAATAACTGGTTGAACCTCCTTTGGCAGCAATAACTTCAACCAAACATTTCCTGTAGTTGCAGATCAGACATGCACAACGGTTGGGAGTAATTCTTGACCATTCCTCTTTACAGAACTGTTTCAGTTCAGCAATATTCTTGGGATGTCTGGTGTGAATCTCCTTCTTGAGGTCATGCCACAGCATCTCAATCGGGTTGAGGTCAGGACTCTGACTGGGCCACTTCCGAAGGCGTATTTTCTTCTGTTTAAGCCATTCTGTTGTTGATTTACTTCTATTCTTTGGGTCATTGTCCTGTTGCAACACCCATCTTCTGTTGAGCTTCAGCTGGTAGACAGATGGCCTTAAGTTCTCCTGCGAAATGTCTTGATAAACTTGGGAATTCATTTTTATTCGATGATAGCAATCCGCCCAGGCCCTGACGCAGCAAAGCAGCCCCAAACCATGATGCCCCCACCACCATACTTCACAGTTGGCATGAGGTTTTGATGTTGGTGTGCTGTGCCTTTTCTTTTGCCACACATAGTGTTGTGTTTTTCTTCCAAACAACTCAACTTTGGTTTGATCTGTCCACAGAATATTTTGCCAGTACTGCTGTGGAACATCCAGGTGCTCTTGTGCAAACTGTAAACGTGCAGCAATGTTTTGTTTGGACAGCAGTGGTTTCCTCTGTGGTATCCTTCCATGAAATCTATTCTTGTTTAGTGTTTTCTAAAGGGACTAATGAAAGTATTTAGAAAATTGGGCAGACTAGATGGGCCGAATGGTTCTTATCTGCCGTCACATTCTATGTTTCTATGTTTACGTATTGTAGATTCGCTAACAGGGATGTTAGCATTTGCCAGTGACTTTTGTAAGTCTTTAGCTGACACTCTAGGATTCTTCTTCACCTCATTGAGCAGTCTGCACTGTGCTCTTGCAGTCATCTTTACAGAACGGCCACTCCTAGGGAGAGTAGCAGCAGTACTAAACTTTCTCCATTTATAGACAATTTGTCTTACCGTGGACTGATGAACAGCAAGGCTTTTGGAAATACTTTTATAACCCTTTCCAGCTTTATGCAAGTCAGCAATTCTTAATCGTAGATCTTCTGAGAGCTCTTTTGTGCGAGGCATCAGGCAATGCTTCTTGTGAAAAGCAAACCCAGAACTGGTGTATGTTTATTATAGGGCAGGGCAGCTGTAACCAACACCTCCCATCTCATTGATTGGACTCCAGTTGGCTGACATCTCACTCCAATTAGGTCTTGGAGATGTCATTAGTCTAGGGGTTCACATACTTTTTCCACCTGCACTGTGAATGTTTACATGGTGTGTTCAATAAAAACATGGCAACATTTCATTCTTTGTGTGTTATAAGTTTAAGCAGACTGTGATTGTCTATTGTTGTGACTTAGACGATGATCAGATCACATTTTATGACCAATTTGTACAGAAATCCATATCATTCCAAAGGGTTCACATACTTTTTCTTGCAACTGTATGTTTTAAGGTGATAGGCAATTAACAAATGTTGTAGTCTTAAATGACCACTAAAGTCTGCCAGACCACTTCATCTCCATTACGTGGTCTGGGTGCAGTGCTCCTGTTATTTTAACCCTGTAATGTAAAATATTGAAAAAATTTTTTGTAGAAAATGCCATTTTCACATTGCTGGGTGAAATACAGCCACTAGAGGTGCCTGTCATCCAGTATTAAGTCAAATTGCGTCCGGGAATTAAATGCCACAAATGAGGAAACTAGCAATCCAAATTAAAACTTAACTTTTAATATTAATTAAAACTTGCTAAATAACTACAAATTTCTAAGACAAACATTTGAACAAGTGTGTTACTAGTAACCAATATATTAGGGAATGTAATCAAAAATTACAAAAATAATTCAAATATACAAGCATGAGCAACTTTAGGAAGATGAAACCGCTACAAAGTCTTTTATAATAGATATAATGTAGCAATAATAATGAAAAGTGCAGGTCGTTAAATAGTGATGCCGAAAAGTTAGTCTTACCGTAACAAGATTAGACAGATTTTCCCCAAAAATGTCTCTCCCTCAACTTGCCTTCAAGGGTACCTTAAATAAACTAAAATTTTTAAACAAAAAAACTAGACTGCGCTTAAAGTCCCTGAAAATCCCTACACAAGCAGAGCGTAGTCTAACAGTAGCTGTGACATGTAAAAGTGAGAGAATAGCTGGTCAAGCTATGTGTACTATAAGTGGTCAGGTCGCCATCAGTGTATGAAGCCGACCGCTAAAAACAAGCTCTGATGACCATTTTGCTGGTAGGGTGACTCGTCGAGTGGGAATGCTCTTTCAAAGAGAGAGCATAGTGCCCTTCTTCCACTTACCTGAGTCCAGCATCGATGTCCCCTGGCGCTAGCTCGGGTCCGCCTCTGCTTCTACCCCCTCTAATATCATCTGACCATTCAATGCTTTCCTGTGGGGATTCCGGTTGTGCTGGAAGTCCTCATGCATAGCGGAAGTCTCTCTAGTGGCTGTCTGGTAGACCGCTACCTGAGGAAGCGTTAACCTATAATGGTAATTATTGCAGTTTATAACTAACTGCACTAATTACCTTTCCAGGGTTAAGGGTTGCTGGGACATTATAGGCACCACTTCGATGAGCTGAAGTGGTCTGGGTGCAGTGTCCTTTTAAGTAAAGCTGAGGATAAAGCTCTTTAAATCATGGGAACTGCATTCACAAACACAAATGTGTGACTTAATTATATGTTTTGTTTTCCTTCTCCACACAGGGACGGACTGACAATAGCCTGGGCTCGCTGCACACCAATATATATGCTGGTGTAGATGTACTGTGTATTTGATTGTATGTGAAGTGAATGCATGCTTTTGTGTGTATATTCACTGAGTCACATTGTAAGTGAATATATGTAGGTATGTGTGTCGTGTCCAGATATGTGGAATCAGAGTATAGTTAAAGGGAAACTATAGTGCCAGAATACCAAAGTTATTTTCCCGGCACTGTAGCTCCCCACAGTTAAAAACACCTTCTGTCACGTACCTGATTCTAGCGCCACTGTTGCTCGGTGCTGGTTCAGTCTCTGCCTCTCATTGTATGATGCTTTCCTATGGAGTTTTGGGTGACACTGACACATAGCGTGAGGACGTCCAGCGTCAGGCAACCAAAAGTCTCCTAACCACTCAGAAGTTCCTCTAGTGGTTGTCTAGAGATGTAGTTTACCCTTGAAGGTAATTATTGCAGTTTATCAAAAACTGCAGTAATTACCATTGCAGGATTAAGGGACCTGGGACACTGCACCCAGATGACCTCAATGAGCTGTAGTATTTGCTTTGCTTTAAATATGGGAGCCAGCTTAAAAAGTTAGGAGCCAGTTTTTTTCACTAACCAAAATACAATTCTTAAATGAACACTATATAGTTACCAGAACCACTGTAGCTTAATGTAATGGCTCTGGTGGCTAGAGCCTGTTCCTTTCAGAATTGTATATTTGTTGTTGGGAAAAAAAAAAACTAACTCCTAACTAAAGTTTCTGCTATCTAGACACTAAAGTGTCTCCTATCCTTATTCAGCATCACAATGCTCTCCATAGAGGAGCTGAACCATAGAGATGCATTGATTTAAAGAATCTCTATGAGGAGATGTGGATTGGTGCAGCATTTTGCTGCGCATGCTAAATAGGATTGGCTGAGATCAAAATTGATTATCTCCGCTATGGAGGCGTGCCAGCTGCAGCGAGATGGACACGTCATTGGAAAAAAGGTAAGTAAAAACACCATTCCCACGTGACTTAAACATGTACATGCACTGACCGACGGATACACACATACAGAATGAGACACTCACAGATATATGTACACACATTTACTGACACATATTATCTCACACACTTTAGTGTGTATTTTTTCATTTCTCTCACACACACACACACACACATATTCATATATTCATAGATACACATAGACAAATACACATACACACAGAAAAATACATATATTACCACTACCCTCTTACCTACCTTGTGGACGCAGGAGAGGCTTTCCTTGGGTCCAGTGGGACTAGGCGCAGGTTACAGTGGTGATGGATGCAGCTGATAGGAGTGGGCTGTTGTTGATCCAGACTCCCACTCTCCGGTATCTCAGTGCGCTGGGAGGAAGTGAAAGGAACTTAACTACTTCCTCCTGGCACTAAACTAGTGCAGGGGAATGGGTGGGCCGGTGGGAGCCTCTGCTGAATGAGCGGGTCATGCAGGTGGCTCTGCAGAATGGGCGGTCGGGTGGGCGGCTCTGCGGCCAGAGACATCTCAACCTGTTTCTCTGTCAGCTTGTCCTATGTGGTCTCAGTGTCAAGAGGAAGTAGTTACAGTTACCTTCATTTCCTCCTGGTGCGCAGAGATAGACAGGAGGAGGAAGGGAAGGACTGAAAAATCCAAGGTGACACGAAAAAATTCTCAGTTGCCATGGCGACCTGGCGCCTGGGATTTATCGAGCCCTGATTTAAATTACTATCAAGAGACCACAGTAGTAATCTCAGAGGGGATAGTGGGTTTAGGGGAGGGATAGTGGCCAAAGTGGATGCTGGGGGATAAAGGTCGTGGAGGGGTTAATAGGGGCTTTAATGGCTGCAGGGGGCTATAGGGGCTGTAGTGTGTGTAGCAGACATGTGGGCTGCATTAGGGGCAAGACGATAATGGATGCCGGTGGCATAGGAGCTGCAGTGAGGACAGGAAGTAATTGAGACTATAGTGGGGGTAGGGGAAAATAGGGGCTATAGTGGAGGTATGGGTGTAATATACGCTATAGTGGGTGCAGAGGATCATATGCTTCTTTTGTGAGATAATAGTTTTTCAGTTGACTGTCAACTGTCTCCGCCATCCATCTTAAATCTTTTATACACCTTACTTTATGGTGTTACGGAACAATAGGAGGGTCTAATTCACTACAATTACTTGATTATTTTGATAACGATGTTCCATTCATCACTATGTTTTAGAATTTACCTATACATTAAATTAAAAAGCGATCACCCCACCTAAGGGTAGTATGCATTCACAACAAACCAAATGATTTACTAAAAGATAAAAACAAGCAGAACTCTCTTCTTTCCAGAACGTTTTTTTAAAATCTTTTATTATTACTATCTGTATTGTGAATGTTTGTTTGTTCAAGGGTCATGCGGGCCCCTAACTGACTGTAGGTTGGCTGGGGAGATTTTTAACTCCCCAGCCTGGATGTTACTTTCCAGCACCGCAGGCGGTCCCCCCAGAGCCTCGGGCCATCGGTTCATGACCATATGAACATGTGCAAGTGAAATTCAGAGTAAGGAACCCTTTGTTTGGTGAGGAAGTACCCTTTTGTAAGTATAGTGCATACCCATGCAAGCGCTATCTTTTGAGTTGGCATAGAAGTGGGATTAGGTTTTCAAGACATCCATGATGGTTGGAAATCCACAGAAATTACAAGAACCTGGGATATAGACATTTCAATGGGTCAAATTCGACGGGGGTATAGCAAACTCAGTGCTCAAAATTTCTACTAGCTATTGGCATGTTAAAAATTAAGCTCTGGAAAGTCAAGGCCGTGAACTGGCTGCACCAGTTTTGCAGCCATCATTTTATAGGGCATGTGTGTCAAGTAGTGTACTGTTGGCATTGGCATTTGTGCGTCTATGCTTGACATTGATATGACAGTAATGCACCAAGAGTCCTTGTGAACAGCCTAAAGCAGAACCCGATGATCAAGACAATTAGCCACTCCACCAGGCAGTGATAACATAAACATGTTATGTATCAAACTGTCACTGATAATAAAGTTGCTCATAGAGTTTATAGGTATAACTGCACTCGAAATTATAATCGGACAAAATAACAATTTACTCCAGGAAGATGATTTTTCTGTATGTATATTGTTAAAGTTTGCTGGGTGTGGCTTTTTATCATAATAGTATAGCACGATACTGAGAATACTTTTTTGCAGGATTATAACATCCAGTTTTAGCCCAAAAAGTGATTTGTTGAACACTGGTGTAATTAATTGGTGGCAGTTGTTTATAATGAGTTTCTGGGTGTATGGCTTGCCAGTCCAACCAGTTGGTCCAGACTCCGAGTGCTGAGAGAGTTCTAATAGTTTAACATTGTTTTAGTCAACAAGCTTTGCTATACACACCATTAAGAACTAATTGATTGGCCATGCATATGTCAATGCAAGAAATGAGTAAACTTGTTTGTAAGTCCAGAGACCTTGTAATACCAGTTCGCACTTCATTAACAAGCTTACTACACTAAAAGAAAAATGTTCTCGCTTTGCGTAATGTGTGAGGTCGGTTTGTTCCTGTTTAGATCTTACTACAAAAAAAAGTCTCAGTAGCTTCACAATTTGATGATAAATGTGATGCTTTAAAAAGGGTAAATTTTAAACCAGGGAGATCTGGCTTTGTGTGTTCCTTTTGTTAGTGGCACACCTTAAATTTATGTATGACTTTAACTGTTTTCTAGTTCACGTAGGTCCTTGTTCTCAAACTGTGATTCAGAAACCAGCAGTGTCCTATAAGTCATCTGTGAGTTTCTGCATATGGAAAAGAAATGTGTTGGCATTAGATTTATTAAAGGGTTACTCCAACCATTCTAACCACAGCAGTTCACTGTAGTGGTTATGATGGTAGGAGTATACTGGTGCCCTTCCCTGGTAATGGGGGCAAACTATCTCTCTCTTTCTATAGATATTTACTTATTTGTAAAAAAAAAAAAAAAAAAAAAAAAATTGTAGTTTTGTTTAGTTGAATCTTTAGTTGTGAGATTTTATTGTTACTATTTATAAAGCGCCAACAAATTCCATAGCGCTTTACAGTGGGTGGACGAACAAACATGTAAAATACATAAAGCAGGGCAAGAAGTGTAAAATAGAATCCGTTCCCACTTATATCAGGTAAGCAGAGAGAGAGACTAAATCTGAGTACAACTAGGTTGTACTTAAGGCCCCCACCCACCGCTCAGGGGTGGGGGCCGAGACGGACATTAGGATCCCCCCATTGGTAGTTAGGGCCCCACCCACTTCTCAGGGGTGGGGGCCAGGCGGGAGGACATTAGGTCCCCCCCTTATTAGTATTTAGGGCCCCACCTGCCGCTGGGGCCCAGGGGGAGACATTAGGTCCCTCCCCTTTATTCTAATTAAGTACCCGAATTGCCCGAATTCAGCAATATGGAACTATGACAATAGTGGGAGGGACTACGAAAAGGAGAGAAAAATTGGTGAGGAAGGGAATAAGATAGGATAAATACAAGGAAGGAGTGGGGGAGAAAACCAAAAAAGGGTGGTTGGGGGGAGGGTGTAGAAAATAGGGTATGTTTATGGCAGCACACACAGACAGAGAAAGAGTGGCTGCTGTCTGCTCCTCCATCCTACTCAACCAAATCTGAAAGGCAGGAGCCACTGACTGCATCTTTAAAACAGATCAATGACGGGCAAGCATTTCTTCCATGGTTTTCTCTATGACCTAGTCCTGCCAGGCCCCAAGTATACTCTGTAGGCCGGTTTACAACATCTGGCTTCTACAGAGATGCAGATTCAGGGTGTCTATATTGCCAAACATTCATTGACTGAGTGTCAGTTGACCACTCTCAATCAATAAATGACTGTGCACTCACATTTGCAGAGAACTGACATTAGCCAAGTGGAACTCTAAGTAATATGTTCGAGAGCTTTAACATAAACCAAAGGTATGGGAAATATTCTGATCAGGTTCATTCCAAAGACCTAATTAAATCTAAGATATCCTTCTGTCTCTCAATTGTGAAATTACTACTAATGGTATGTGGTGGAACCCCAGGAGCAATTTACAATTGCAATTAGTTATATAGTGACAACATATTCTGCAGCACAGTACTATAGGTAAAACAAACCATTTGAAGAAAACACATATGAGCTATGGGAACAGTAGGTGAAGAGGGCCCAAACAAGCTTAGAATCTAATGGGATGAGGGACAAATACAGAAAGGGATGTGATGGAATCAAATGATCTGGATCTACCTGAAAAGATAGGGTGTTTAGGACATAGTCTGTCTGATGATCAATATAGTATTAACCATATTAATGCCAGGTTATCAACACTTTGAATATTTCTAAATTAAATATTAAATTAAAAAATACTGATACAACAGGTTTGAGAGAACATTTTTCTAATCTGTGTAACATTAATGCAACATACCAAACAAAAACCTAGAATGTTATGAGAATTAAATACAATCTAAATTGTTGTAAAATTATCTATCACAAAATGTTATATGATCTGTAAACCTTTACAAGTACATATGATTTCCACAATTTATTTCTTACCATTTGCTTTATGTGCTAGTTGGGCCAGTTTATCTGTATATCATAGGTTTCCTTTGTGAGATAAGTTTTTCAGTTGACTATCAACTGTCTCCGCCATCCATCTTAAATCTTTTATCCACCTTACTTTATGTTGTTACGGAACAATAGCAGGGTCTAATTCACTGCAATTACTTGATTATTTTGATAACGATGTTCCATTGATCACTTTGTTTTAGAGTCTACCTATACGCTAAATTAAAAAGCTATCACCCCACCTAAGGGTAGTATGCATTCACAACAAACCAATTGATTTACTGAAAGAAAAAACAAAGAAAAAAAACGAGCAGAACTCTTTATCTTTTATTATTACTATCTGTATTGTGAATGTTTATTGTTTGTTCAAGTGGAAATGTCATCCTCCCACCTGAAAAATAAGTATTTAATAAAGTTAGAATCTTTATGAAATACTCATTTTGACTGAGTTTGAATTTCACTTAAATTCCAACGCAGTAAAGAGATAGACAGAGATAAAGTAGTGACTACTTAGTCGGTCGAAAGTTAAATACAGAGACAAAGTGTCAATCCCCCAGCCATCACCAATGACGGCTGCAGGGAATTGGCTGTGTCTGTGGAGTATATCGTGGGATCCTCCAGAGACCTGTAGATCTCAATACGCGAGAGTACAGCAGTGACATCAAAGAAGAACGTACAAGATGGTCATGCCCACGAGGGACAAATTCAGGTAAATCTCACCCTTACCTGCCCCCTGGGCCCCCAGTGGCAATCTCCATCAAAGTCCCCAGACGGTGACAGAGCTGCTTTAATGGTTATGTGTTGCATTCCTAGTTTGTACAGCATTTTATTTTTTATTGAGGCACTTGCAGTAATACAAATAGACAATGCAACTTAACCCCCTTAAGGACACAGCTTCAAAAGGACACAAGCCATGTTTGCATACCATTTCTTAAAGAAGACATCCCAGGGTATTTCAAAAGGCATATTTTGAACCTTAGCGTAGTGTAGTGGTAATAAGCATTTTTTATTGCCTTTTTGACACACAGTTTGCACAGTATATTTTGCAGACCTTATGTGTGCTACGGCTGTATAATACTTCATATGTTGCTCAGCTTTGTCATCTGAGTACAACAATACCCTTATATGTACCTTTGTCAGGTATATGTGGACATTGAAGGGGCACATTTGAGACATAGCCGTTCCAGGTTTTTTTTTTTTTCCAAACTTTGAATTTTTACGCTGTGTCCATGTCCCATTTTGGAGTATTTTAGCAGGCTATATATTCCAACTACATCATAAAGGCATACAATTTCTTAAAGAAGACATCCCAGGGTATTTTAAAAGGCATATTTTAAAACTTAGCGTGTGGTCATTTTTCTGCTAGTTTGTTTTAGGTGTGGTGGTAATGAGCATTTTTAATGTATTTTTTTTTTTTTTTTACTCTTTTAAACCTTTTCACTTTTTAAAACTTGTTTTGAAATTTTTTTTACTTATTCAAATTTTTTTTTACTTTTTTAAAACTTTCTTTAAACCTTTTTTACACTTTTGATATTTTTATAAACTTATTTTTTTTACCATTAACCCTTAACCAGCAGTAAGCAGCACTAACCGTAAATTCCCCAATTTCCCATAACGCCCACCAACCCCAGCTAGCAAAATATATCATTTTAACTAATTTTAACATAGAAAAATATTGCTTGACAATGAGAAGGCTCTTTTTTTTTTAGTGCTTTGGCTTGGCGCTACCCAAGTTCAAAAGGATAATCCAAACATGCACTCCATGCTCACAGTGTTTAGAGGGGTATCAACTCCACCTTGCTGACTGAGCCCAAAAAAGGCCAAAACAAATGTCTGGGGTTGTTGTATCTCTCATGCAGAGAGAAAGGCATTTCGGTTTTGGACTGCTCTTATTGGTGGGATCAGTCTGATATTTCTTGGAACTGGTTCGCTCTGTAATGGCTCAAGTGAGCAAAAACTATTTTAAGACACTGTGCAGGGATTTACCGAAGGGCAAGCTACTGAGCTCCTCTAAGCTTTTGTCCATTCTCATAAAATATATTCTCTGCTTTAACTCTAATAGAATTGTACACATGTAATATCACTTTAACATATAGCAGTCGTCATGAATGCAAGCAGCAGCACATATACATAGAACCAATAGTGCAGAGTAGACTAATAAAAGAAAAGAGCCAGTAGTATAATGTAGTATAAGATATAAAAGAGGTAGTCGATTAGCAGATAAGTTACTTTGCATGATTGTTACACTGCACTTAATTTTGCTGGTAGTAGAAGGTTAGACTAATAAGCAATAAAAAGAAAAGTAAAAAACAAATCAGATGGAGCAATGGTTAAAAAGGTAGAAACTGCAGATCTATGATTGATTAATTACCGGGTTATAAAACTAGGGTGGGGTGACCCAACTTCAGTAGAGTAGAGAGGTGGTCTGGAAGACCCTAATTACAAGGTCGGTTCCCTCCTAGAATCAAATACAGTCCCACAAAGTCATAAGCAAAAGGCTGGAGGCCCATGTGGTAACAGGTAGATGTCAACAGAGACCCACGTGCTGTAAGGACCACAACAACATTGAGGATTGTTGACTGCAGAATTGATCCGAAAACGTGGTCTCACGACCCTAAAGTGAAAATGGTATGGCAGGGAGACTTTCTGTTGTAGCCTTCATACCTTGATGTTGCCAAAATTATGGAGGAGTTTCAGCAAGTACTCTCTCACAGACATAACCATCTGCATAATCTCTTTATATTAGAAGCGATGTATGATGAAACATCTAAAGTGATCACATTTTGCTGTTTTATGGCCATTACTAAAAGTCATTTTTCCATTTGATAAATCCTTCACAGACAATAGGAACCTATAGGAGTAGTGATAAAACTTGCTGCTCATTTGCTAGTAGACAGGTTTTTCACACATGGAAACCTTTCTATACCATTTACAATATGATGGGCAAATGGTACTGGTGCAAAATAAAAAGTTTAACACTGCACTGACTAAATCCTTATATTATTCGGTTCTCCAGTTATTAAAATCCTGTACAGACAGTGTACAAATATGTAAATATAATTGATATCATGGAGGTGCCTGCATTGACCAAGTGGGGCCTAGTAATATGTCTCCTATTTGTGGTGCAAATGTCGGTAAATAAGTGAGTGGGCAGCTGCTGGGTGCCAAAATGCTTGTTTCCCCCTGTGTGTTGGGTTTTCAAAAGACCTCCATATATCAGAGGGAAGACCTTTTACTTTTAAGAAACAAGCCAATAAGCAGCAAATTACTGCTACCTTACACCTTCCCCTGTGTGTTGTGTTGGCAGCTTTAAAAAAAATTCAACCAAGAGTTCATAGGGCCATTAGTTTGTATGAGGGCTCTTGCCCATCTGCTGCCTTCTTCCCTGTACTATGGGGTGTAGAATATAATAATTGAAACTGGAAATGACCTACCACTGATCCTCCGCTATACTTCCCATCTTTGGAGTTCCAAAAGCATTTTGCTTAAATGTTACCACGCTGTAAATATCATATATTTTGCAGTTTACATTTTTTTTCTTTTTTTAATAAAAATAGATCAGACATATGAAGTCTGAATTTAATC
The DNA here is from genome assembly GCA_933207985.1 of Pelobates cultripes. Lineage (NCBI taxonomy): Eukaryota > Metazoa > Chordata > Amphibia > Anura > Pelobatidae > Pelobates > Pelobates cultripes. The sequence continues at coordinate 302,942,921 of OW240912.1, read as the reverse complement.
TTAAGGTATATTAATTGAAAGAAATAAAGCTAAGATAAACATAAGAGCACCTCTGGACCCATTCTAAGAAAAAAAGCTCGTAACGTGTTCTAAACCATTGGAGATGTCGCAATTATACACAACCTTAAAATGCTATTGATTTATTTCCTAGATAACGGAGGTTTTTTTGTGTTTTTTTTTAAGTAAAGTTACTATTTTTTATATCATTAATATTTGTCTACAGACTTTATTTCAATCTTTGTAACTTGCTAGCGCTGACAGTATTTGCCAAGATCACTATTCAATTAGCAATCACAGGATGTACCAACTAGAATTCTTATTAACCTCAAAGAAGACTCGAGAACTCAGCTGAAAATGAGATGCCAGCAAGTTCTCAGAATGGAGTGATATGGGGGAAGCTGTGAAAGTGTTATGTAATCAATTCACCATTGTTTAAATTTGAGAAGAACAAGAGTACATGTTATGTTTCAGTTTCATCTGACTAGAGTTTAAAGAATTCTGCGAGATGGAGATAGGGCTTAGTATGCAATATTTTTGTGGTGAAAGGAAATTTTATCTACACCATAATGTGATATGAAACAAAGCACTCACATATTCAACTTTTGTGGGGGATTTTGTTTTAATTTTATTTTGTTTTGACTGGCACATCAGTGCTTATCATTCTTCTGAGGCTTGAGAAAGACGGATGCATTCATTTAAATGCCCCAGCTGCTGTACTTATGCTGGATTTCTCATTGTTTTGCAAATTTACATTTCTGGACTGTTACACCAATTCAGCATTTTGTGAGTAAGTCCTCCAAAATGAAAACATTGTTTTAAAGTCTTTTGCAGTTAAAGCGGCACTGTCACAAATGGGGACTTTGCATAACTTGCCTTCGAAAGAGTACAGCATTGAGGTCTATGGAGGATCCCATAGTCTTGCGCTATAGATACATCTAATATCTCTGGAAGATTAATGTTTCCAGGCGGCGATAGCTCTTCCCAGTGTCTAGAAGTGTCAGACGTAGGAAGAGTACGGAGACAAAGTAGTCCCTACTTTGCGTTGAAATTCACTGAAATTCCAATGCAGTTAGTATGAGTATTTTAGAAGCTCACAAATCTGTTCACCATTACCCTCACTAGCCAGAACAGTCTTAATGCATAGGTATGCTGGGCAGTTGCCCAAGGGCCCCACAAGCATAGGTGCCCATAGGCTTGACAACTTTTCAGTATATTATTCCTGGAGATTTATTCAGAGCCTTCATACCCTCTTTATTAAAACATTTAGGTGGACTAGTCACCTCAGTGTTAACTGTTATCTGCAAATGTGATCTTGCTGTTGTAAATACATATCTAGACCTTGACGAAAACAACCGTATGATTTACCAACCGAATACCATTTTTATGGTGAATTTCTTGTTTTTCAATAAGGCTCATGTTATATTGTCCAACCGTTTGTGTGGATTAACTTCTGCTGTACAGTTTGATTAGATTTTTTTTTTAATGTTGAAACACAGATTGTGTAGGAGGTACCATTAAATATAAGATGAATTTTAATAATTAAAATGTTTATTCCTGGGAGTGGTTGTGTAGGCAGGGCCTAAGTGCACTGCTTTGCCTGGCGGCCTCTAATGCTGTTAAGGCGGCCCTGTCATTTTGTTAACCCAGAAAGAGCTTTTAATTTTGTTCCAATTCAGGAAGCAAATATTGGGATATTTATTATACTAGAAATGAGTCAGTGACTTTTATAGACACTTTCCCAGAATACGTTTAGAAAATAACAGACAAAACCAGTTTGATATATACGTATTTTATATTTTTTCTATCTAATTAAACAAATGCCACAAGACCGTGTTGTTTTTGGGACCGGAATTCCAGGGTTTATTCCCTAAAAATTAGTTAAACAGTACATGCACACGCACTTTATTATTACGAGCAGATACATTGCAGCTTGCAGCGAGTAGACTGCCTTCCCAGTAAAAAACATGTCAGCTCTGTATTGTTATTACTGTGTTGGCATACCCCTTTTCAAGCCATGTCCTGTATCCCAGTGTGCCCACTCTCAACGTTGGAAGGCTTACAAACATGTTCTTCAAATTACTATGAATTATTTGTAACTGTGTCACTGTTGCCAGGATACCCACAGGGTTGCTTAGCACTTATACCAGCTATCTGCGAAGCTTTCCCTGAATTTAACAAGGTGAATACAAACATCATTAGTGGGTAACACTGATAACCATTCTAATGTTGTCCTTGTAAAGTGGGAGTGTAGCAAGTAAGCCTTGTCTGTGTGTTTCTGCGATCCCTAGCCACAACTTGTTAGTGAGGGGAAACATTACAGTAAGTGTAAGAAGGGTGCAATATTTACCCCTTGAAGCAAATCATTTTCTATTCAATATAAATGGAGGCGAGAACAGAGACCAAAACGTAAATTTGCACAAAAATACACAGAGCTCTGGAGTGTTTAGATAATATACAGTGTAAGTGATTGATATATGTATATCCAAAATTACCAAATGATACCGCACTAATTTGGTAATTTTGGATAGTAATTTGTATGGTCTTTGGAGGTGACGCTGATACCTGCACCAATGTTGTGATTGGGTGAAAGCACATTCTGGATCTTTTTTGGGGATTGATACAGTGAGGGAAAAAAGTATTTGACTCCCTGCTGATTTTGAATGTTTGCCCACTGACAGAGACATGATCAGTCTATAATTTTAATGGTAGGTGTTTTTACAGTGAGAGACAAAATAAAAAAAAAATCCAGAAAAACGCATGTCAAAAAAGTTACAAATAGCTATGCATGTCAATGAGAGAACTAAGTATTTGATCCCCTATCAATCAGCAAGATTTCTGGCTCCCAGGTGTCTTTTATACAGGTAACTAGATGAGATTAGAATCACTCACTTAAAGGAAGTGCTCCTAATCTCAGCTTGTTACCTGTATAAAAGACACCTGTCCACAGAAGCAATCAACCAATCAGATTCCAAACTCTCCACCATGGCCAAGACCAAAGAGCTGTCCAAAGATGTCAGGGACAAGACTGTAGACCTACATAAGGCTGGAATGGACTACAAGACCATCACCAAGCAGCTTGGTGAGAAGGTGACAACAGTTGGTGCGATTATTCGCAAACGGAAGAAATACAAAATAACGTCAGTCTCCCTCGGTCTGGTGCTCCATGCATGATCTCAACTCGTGGAGTTTCAATGATCATGAGAACAGTGAGGAATCAGCACAGAACTACACGGGAGGATCTTGTTAATGAACTCAAGGCAGCTGGGACCACAGTCACCAAAAAAACAATTGTTAACACAATATGCTGTGAAGGACTGAAGTCCTGCAGCACCCGCAAGGTGTTCCTTAAGTCTCTCTTTACTTAAGCTCCACAGCAGCACATATAACATAGTAACATAAAGAACCAATCAGAAACAAGAACCAATCTCTAAGACTCTGTGCTCTAAGTTCCTCCTCCTCTTTCTAGCTGCGACACAAACAGGAACCGGATAATTGATGAAGATGATAACAGAATAACCCAAGGAAATGAATCCAAGACTCGGGGATATGAATCCAAATTTGGCAACTGGAGGAAACATTAAACTGAAATGAGAGAACAGAGTTGAAAAAGAGGATTAATCGGATGAATTGAACTACTAAATGCTGTGATCCTTGTCAGCAGGTAGCACGGTCCTCTAGGGCAAAAACATGCACAGTCCTTTGCTTTGCATATAATCCAGTCACTTTATTGTTAAATCCACGCAGGATACAGCAGTAAATTAAAACATAAATGTAACACAAAACCTATAAACAAAAACCTAGCTCGGTCTGAGCACTAACTCACTTTGAACATCCCTCTCTATCAGGGTTAAACTAACAAAACATATGGCACCAACCTTATTAGTTAGCAACACTCTGCTGGCTAGCCTGTTGCTTTCCTTTCCGCACTCCTAGTGCTCCAAGCCAGCCTTGACTTGACTGCTTTCCTTTCTGCACTCCCAGTGCTCCAAGCCAGCCTTGCCCTGACTGCTTCCTTTCTGCACTCCCAGTGCTCCAAGCCAGCCTTGCCCTGACTGCTTCCTTTCTGCACTCCAAGTGCCTAGTCTCCTTGACTCTATCTGGAGAGAACAGCCTCTCTCTCCTACCTGCTTCCTGGGAGGAAGCCAGCAATCCCTCTCCTTTACCTGCCTAGCAGGGAGGAGTTTATTCCCACTGCAACAGCTCATTAACTGCAGCTGAGCAGTGGGTTGGAGACGATCCAAAAAACCCTGGCCTGGATCCATGTCTCCCCAGAAAACCACTAAACTGTGGAGTGGAGCATTGGCCCACCCTTCTCTCCAAATGCTCCACCCTAGGGGCCCATAACTAAACAGTGTTTTGTGTTGCCTACAACACATCCTACACATACTTCCCCTGGGGTTAAAAGGCCTATCTGCCTTCACTTTATCACAATGCATATAACCTGGAATGAAGAAACAGTAAACCATGTCCATACATGGAAAACACTTCCGAAAGTCAGTGGATAACCGTGTTAAACAAAAATGCAGTTGGAGTTAAATTTAAAATGGTAAGAGTAAACATAGCCCTTATGAAGACTTACCTGAAATGTAACGAAGCCGGGTCGGGTAACTGAGTTGGGTGGGAAAATATTTCCCAGCTGTCATTAATAAAATTAAGATTATAGATACACTAAAGCTAGTATAATCTACAATTTTATCACAACAGAAGGCTTCCTATTTTGCAGTTTTAACGCTCAGAAAATAATGCAAAGGATGCATGGGCAATAAAAATGATGAAAGGTCTGTTCTCTTGACCAATACGTAGATTGGAGGATATCCTGAAGTGAAGCACCTGCCATGAAGGCTCCCGAAGCAGCAGCTCCTCTGACTGAATCGGTTCCAAAGAAGGAATCGATACATTCCAAGGAGAGCAACTATCTCATCCACTGTGCTAGGGTGGCAGAAGAGACAGGGGCATGAGGACGGACGTAAGAAATCAAAATCTGTCCAGATCGGGAGGAATGTAGTGGAGAAGTAACCTCCGAATATCTGGAAAGAGCAGAAGCTACACAAAGTTTCGGAAAATCTGTAAAGTATGGATAAAAAAAGTGGCCGATTCGGATTTCGGACGTCTAGAAATGGAGGAGGAAACTCCTTCCGAGGAAAACGTATATCCATCGAAGTCGAAAGCCCTAATGTCAGAGACCTGACAAAATGAAACCCTGGCATAATAGCAAGGTGAATTTCGTTGATAACTGCGGAGGAGAGAGTTGTGCATTTTCGGGCCAATTTCAAAGAAAACGGAGGACCATATTCACGTCCCAGAGGTGAGAATATTTTGGAGCCGGAGGCCAAGCAAATTTGATGCCACGAAGGAGTCTGCAGATTAGTTGGGTCCGGTCCAATTGGGGTTCCCTACAAGGGAATATGCACTGCCAAAATGTCTGAACGCACCAAGTTAATGTATCAAAATGAACGTTCACGTTCAAAAAGGTGAGAGAGAAAATTCAGAATAATGGGAACAGGAGCTGTGAGGGGATCGGAATTCCGTTCCATACACCAACTGCACCAAGTATTCCAGGCGGACAGACATCTTCGAGTCCCCGGGGCCAAGGTATCCCAAAGGAGGTCCTTAGTTGTCTGCGATAGGCCTCTGACATTCCAGGTACCCTGGAAAGAGTCCAAGCCACCAATCAAAGACTATTGTCCTGTACCAAGGGGTGTGGATGGCCCTGAGGGTCCAAGAGGAGATCCGGGAATGTCGGAAGCAGGAGTGGGTCTTGCCAGGATAATTCCAGGAGGCCAGGCTTGGCACTGCCAAAGGGGTGTCAGTAGTATCAGACTGATCTGTTGTCGTCGAATATGAAGTATGACTCTGGGAATGATGCCGAAGGGTGGAAAAGCAGAGTCTCCACATACTGGCCACTCTTGAAGGAAAGAGTTTACTGCGGTTGATTCTAGATCAGGGAGCCAACTGAAGAACCTGGGCACTTGGTAGTTTGTGCATGACACAAAGAGGTTTATATTGAATGGAGCTCGCCGTAAGGCAATGCGTAGGAACACTGACCGGTGGAGTCGCCAGTTGTTGACGTCCCTCCAATGTCTGGACATCCAATCCGCCATGATATTTGCCTCTCCTGGCAGATATTCCACTTGGAGTGTAATGTTGTGCTGGAAGTAAAAACTGTATATCCTTTTTTGTGACTTCCAAAAGGGTGTGTGACCTGACCCCGCCTAGGCTGTTGATGTATTGCACTGCGGAAATGTTGTCCATCCTCAACAGTATGCAACAATTCAAGAAGTGTTTGGCTTGGCTGCGGATTGCGAAAGATCCAGCTATCAACTCTAGACAATTGATATGAAATATGTTCTCTGACGATGTCCAGCGTTCCCCTGTGGAAGATGACGACGGGCTGGAGGCGCCCCAACCATCGTGGAGTCTGGAGTGGGACTGGAGATCGCCTTGCAGTTCCTGGCCGACATGTGGAGAAGCCACCATTGGAGTGCCTCCCTGACGTCTGTTGTGAGGGGGACCATTTGATCATATGATGGTTGGTGACATAGAAACTGGTAACGGCAACCTGGAGGGGAATATGGTCACGTCGTAATGTCTGGCGGAGTTCCTTCCGTATTGCCAAGATTTTTGATTGAGGGAGACGGAGGACGCACTTCAAGGTGTCTATCTCGAAACCCAGGAACTGAACCACGTGTAATGACCAAAGAGCTGATTTCTCTCGATTGACTACAAACCACAATGACTCAAGTAAGGAGATTGTAAGATCGAGGTTGTTGCAGAAAAGTAAGAGATCGTCCAGATAGATAATACAGCGAATGCTTTTGGCCCGTAAATGTGTCATGATTGGTTTTAACAGCTTGGTGAAACACCAAGGAGCTGAGTTGAGAGTGAAAGGAAGTCATGTGAACTAGAAGGATTGGCTCTCTCGGTCTACTGGGACCGACAGATATGCGTCCTACAGATCTAGACGGGTAAACCAATCCCTTGCACGAAGGAGATAAATGCCCTCCATCTTGAAGTGCCTGTAGATCACGAAGGAGTTCAATCATCATAGATTTATGACCGTGTGGAACTCCCCTGACTTCTTGTGGACCAGGAAGATGGAACTGAAGAAACCCCCATTGTCCTCCTGCGGGTTGGATCGCCCCTTTTACTAGAAGGGACTAAATCTCTGTGTCTAAACGAGCTTGCTGTTCCATCTAAACAATCAGATAAGGTGGATGATCCAGTTGTTGGGGTGGAGAATAAAAGTCAATTGAATAACCTCGGACTGTATTTAGGATCCAAGCGTCTGAAGACAGTGTTTTCCACCCATCAAAACAGTGATACAATCTGCCAGCATGACAAAGACAAGAAAGGTATAGAGGAAGATGTCTCATCTGAGGGCAGTCTGACTTGACCTTGTGCTCTACTTCCTCTCCCATGATCCGATCTCTGGCTGTAGAAGCCCCGTGGTTGGCAGCTCGGAAGAAGGAAGGAGAGCTGGATCTTCTGTGGAGGGCCTGAAATGGCTGGCAGTTCGACCCCTTTGATGGTCAGCCCTGTTAAAAACCTGGGAATGGTATTGGCAGAAGACCCTCTTCATGGACGACTGGGCTTTATTAAGCGTAGTGTAGAGGTTGACATGTTTGTGGAGTTCTTTTATAAAGGACTCTCCAAATAATAGGCCTTTGGCCAAAGGGCCCAGTTCCTTGGATCCAAGGTCTGATAGCTTGACATTCATGCGGATTAGCACTGCTTTTCTTTGCTCCACACATAAAGAGACATTCACATTGCCCAGCAGGCAAATGGAGCGTAGAGCTCAGTCCCGAATCATGGACGGGTCTAGAGTAGCCTCTTGAGAAATAGCTTCATCAGCTAACATTAATATTTTGGCCAGGGGTCCCAGGACATCCAGAAGTTTGTCTTGTGTAAGCCGAAGGCTTCGTTCCACACCCTTACGCAGGTCACTGCCCGTTCTGGCCAGGTAGGTATATACCGTCATATCAAATTCCTGAATCAGAGCGACTTTGTCCGGAAGAGATGGTTTGGGGCACTCTGCCCTCAAATGTTTACAGACCTCCCGGTCCAGAAGCCTTCTGGGCCAAGTGATCTGGCAAGGTCCATTCAGAGGACCATGGGTGTCTGATATGACAAGGGTCAAGGGCCTTAGAATCCAAGAAGGTATCTGTTCCGTCTGGAGGCAGTGTCAAGAAAGCTGAGTCGTGAGTATAGTGGGTGTCTCCCTCGTTTACATCTGGCCAAGCAGGCTCATCTTCTGAGGCCGAGTAATCTGCTCTCCATTCATCCAACACCTCCATAGGTGAAGGGGGAATCGGGTCCTCATCCTCCTCAGAGAGGATAGGACGGCTAGTAAATTTCTAGTAAATTTCTCCTTTGCTCTGGCTGTTTGGACCGTTTTGCCAAAGCTTTACCCTTACTATTTTTGGGTTCCGGGCCATCCCCTTTCCAGTAGCATTTGCGTGGATGGAGTTGCTCTACTTTGGAGGAATCAGAGGCATCCTCTACACACACAGGAAAGACCAAAACAACAAGCCAGTATTCAAATATGTATATATGCCTTTAAATATATATATATATATATAGTGGAAGAGTTGCATTAACAACGAAACAGCTGTCCATGAGTGGTTCACTGGTTTTGCATCTTATCCTAAATTGTGTTCCAAGCAGTTGTATACTGCAAACACAAATTTAAAGGAATCCATGTTTAAAATGGAATGAGGCAAAAATGTGATTCTTTGTTAAACTAATTTGCATATGCCCACCCAGAATCCTTTGCGGTTGTAACATCACTGCTGATTTGGGATTTCTGTGGGAAAAGCAAGTCTTATGGCTTGACTGGTGTGCAGATTTTTGTTTAGCATTGTATTAACTATCCACATACTTCAGGTGGAAGGGGTTTTCAATCACAATTTTTCCCCACCATAACCTATTTGGATTTTGCTTCCCAAGCACTACCAAGCCTCCATAAGCAAACCAGTAACCAACCTCATGCTGAAGAGTTGCATTAACAACGAAACAGCTGTCCATGAGTGGTTCACTGGTTTTGCATCTTATCCTAAATTGTGTTCCAAGCAGTTGTATACTGCAAACACAAATTTAAAAGGAATCCATGTTTAAAATGGAATGAGGCAAAAATGTGATTCTTTGTTAAACTAATTTGCATATGCCCACCCAGAATCCTTTGTGGTTGTAACATCACTGCTGATTTGGGATTTCTGTGGGAAAAGCAAGTCTTATGGCTTGACTGGTGTGCAGATTTTTGTTTAGTATTGTATTAACTATCCACATACTTCAGGTGGAAGGGGTTTTCAATCACAATTTTTCCCCACCATAATCTATTTGGATCTTGCTATATATATATATATATATATATATATATATGACAAAATAAATTAGTTTAAAGTAGTTTGGAGAGGGCTGCAGCAGAGAGTAAACTGCTACAGCCCTATCAGATCCACTAAAAGATAATATTAGGAGCCCAGTGGCATGCTATGAGTAGTTCCCTCTTGTTATTCCAACCCACGGTGCTCAGCCGCGAGCCAGGGTATGAGCAGGGATTCCACCCAAGAATTCGACTTGCGATGTCAAAGCTGCGAGCCTGGAAACAGAGCAACAAGCCGTACTAGGTTAAACCTGCACGGCTTGCAACTCTAATGGCCGCATACGCGCGAGACTCCCAAAATGAGCCGCGAGATCCAAGATGGCCACGAGGGATTAGGAGGGGCCAACGGAGACGTTCTTCGCGGTCCTGAAACCCAGGAAAATCGGAAAGGGCAATAAAAAAATGTACGGAGATCTCGGGCAAACAAATAAATCAGTCAAAACACAAGTAAGAAACATAAGATGAATTAATACTGAGGGAAAAGATAAAGAAAATAATAAGATCTGGTATGCGAACAACAAACTGACACTGACCCAAATCACGAGAGCGCTACAAACACTATACTAAACCCCTACCGTGACCCTACTCCTCTCCTCCTCGCAACCCCACACCTTAAAAATCCAAAATGGCACCGTCAGGGATGTCCCCTCTCCCCAATCCTGTTCGCCCTGTCCCTGGAGCCGCTGCTACAAACCCTCCGCAAATCACAGGATATCAAAGGTCTCAGCATCAGGGACACAGAATATAAAGTAGCGGCATATGCCGACGATCTGCTCATCACCATCACAGACCCTGAGAACTCCATCCCACCACTCCTTGCAGCCCTAAACCAATATGCCATGGTATCAGGGTACAAACTAAACGTTGATAAAACTGAAGCCTATACAGGTATCACGACACACCCTCCAAACCCTCCAGCGGCAGCACCCCTTCCAATTCCAAAGCGACACAATCAAATACCTGGGCACCACCCTGCCAGCAGATCTTTCACAAACACACCAACACAACTACATCCCACTCATACAAAAAGCTCACCAGGACCTCAACAAATGGCATACCATGCCCATCTCATGGCTCGGCCGACTCGCATTGATCAAGCTTAACCTCCTGCCCAGATTCTTATATCTCTTTCAGGCACTCCCAGTTCTGATCTCGCAACGCGACTTCAAGACACTCAAGACCCCACATTGACAGATTCATATGGGCAAACAAAAGGGCAAACGCCTAACACTATATGTCCCCAACAGTTCCGGAGGCCTAGAACTCCCCAATTTCACCCACTACTCCTACGCCGCACAGCTGGCACAGGCACAAAATCTCCACGCACCACCCGGCATCAAGAGGTGGGTGGACATTGAACACTCGATCATGGGATGGAATTTCCAGTCACTGTACATTTGGCTCCCAAAAAACGCAAGACCCCCCCCTTCCCCCGACCTCCCCAGTAATTCTCACAACCATAAAAATATGGGACAAAACTGCGACTAAATTCCGCCTCATATCAAACCCATCGCCCCTAACACCCATACTTCGAAACACAGACTTTACACCCGGTATATGCCCCAAAGACTTCAAAAGATACGAAGACAATGGACTACTTTGACTCTACCACTTCTACCGGAACCAAGAAATCATCCCCTTCCCTTATCTCCCACAAAACACACATCTAAACACTCACGACTTTTTCCACTATACAGGGCTGCCATCAGAAATTTTGGGCCCCCTGACACAGCTCAAGGTCTGGGCCCCCTGGTGCGGCTCCCACCCCCTGATTCCGCCCACAGGGATGCAGTGTCTGTACTGATTCTGGTGTGTTATTGTGTAAAGTGGATGCAGTGTGTGTTTAACGGATGCAGTGTGTATAGTGGATGCAGATTGTACATTTGTGTAATGTATGAGGTATATATTAGATGCAGAGTGTGTGTTTGTGTAGTGGATGTAGTGTGTGTTTATAGTGAATGCAGAGTGTGTGTTTGTGTAGTGGATGTAGTGTGTGTGTGTGTGTGTGTGTGTGTGCGTAGTGAATGCAGAGTGTGTGTAGTGGATGTAGTGTTTAGTGAATACAGTGTGTGGATGTAGTGTGTGTGTATAGTGAATGCAGAGTGTGTGTATAGTGACTACATAGTGTGTTTGTGTAAGTATTTAACCCCTTAAGGACACACGACATGTGTGACATGTCATGATTCCCTTTTATTCCACAAGTTTGGTCCTTAAGGGGTTAATGTGTGTATAGTGACTGCAGACTGTGTGTTTGTGTAGTGGATGTAGTGTGTGTAGTGACTGCAAAGTGTGTGTGTGTGTGTGTGTGTGTTTGTGTAGGTACTGCAGAGTGTGTGTTTGTGTTAGGAAGTAGTGTGTGTAGTGACTTCAGAGTGTGTGTTTGTGTAGTGTGTGTAGTGACTGCAGAGTGTGTGTGTGTTTGTGTAGTGACTCCAGAGTGTGTGTTTGTGTAAGGATGTAGTGTGAGTAGTGACTGCAGAGTGTTTACACACACACTGGCCCCACACACACCATACACATTTACACACTTTGCCTCACACACACTGCCCACCCATATACACACAGACCCCCATACTAACATTGCCACACACATACACAGCCCCCTCATACACACATTGCCCCACACACCCTACACATTCACACACTACACCCCCCACACACACACACTGAACCTTTCACACACACTGCACCCCTCACACATTGCACCACTGCTCCTATACCCTACTACAGCCCCATATCCCAGCAGACCAAAGGTAAGTTGTCAAACTGTTCTTAAACGGTTTCACTACTTACTCTGGGAGGGGGTCCTGGCCCTCCTGGACCATAACCACTAGACAGAGCAGTAGTGGTTATTGTGCATGGATTATTTCTTTAAATAATCTACAAGTGCCCCAGTAGCCAGCAAGCCAGCCAACCCACAGGCCAGCCAGACAGCCAGCCCACAGGCTGGCCAGTAGCCAGCCAGCCCACAGTCCACCAGTTAGCCAGCACACCGGTCAGCCAGTCAGCCCACAGGCCAGCCAGTCAGCCCACAGGCCAGCAGCCAGCCCACAGGCCTACAGCAAGCCACAGGCTTACAGCCAGCAAGCCCATAGCCTGCCAGCCGCAGCCAGCAAGCCCACAGCCTGCCGGCAGTAGCCAGCAAGCCCACAGCCTGCCAGCCGCAGCCAGCAAGTCACAGCCTTCCAGCAAGCCCACAGACTGCCAGCCAGCAACAGTAATTAAGGTAAGAGGAGCCAACTTGGCCTAGGTATCAGTGAGCTATGTTGTGTTGCTATATTGTGAATAGGAACCAGAGTGTTGGAGAGACCCCCCTCCAGGCCCCATTAGACTTCATTGTAGTCTCTACTGGGGCCTGGAGGCGACTGTTTCCAGCAGAGGCTATCTAATGGACACTGAGATGGCCTCTGTTAGAAAGACCCCCTTCCAAGCCTATTAGACTCCATTGTAGTCTCTACTGGGGCCTGGAGGGGATTCTTTCTAACACACTCTCTAAAGGACACTGAGATAGCCTCTGCTAGAAAGACCCCCCTCCATGGCCCATTAGCCCTCAATTGTAGTCTCTACTGGGGCCTTGAAGGGATTATTGCACTTTTTTCCTTGTGTCTAAAGATTGTGTAGGGTGTGGCTGGAGGCGGAGCATGGAGGCGGAAAAAGGATGGTGCTTGCTGCGGAGCATGGGTGGTCCTGTAAGGGGGCCCTTGATTTATTTTGCCCGGGGGCCCTGAGGGTTCTCAGTTTGTCCTTGAGCCCAGGGTTCCAGACCTTCCTTGGGGAACTATTCTTTGTACCCCTCTCCCTTGAGCTTTCCTTTGTTGCTCTTATCTTTTTTCCTTTTATTCTCTCCTTATTTCTGCCTTTTGGCTCTTTCCCCCCTTCTCCCTCTCTGTTTGGCGCCCTTTTGCGCCTGTTTTCACTACCTCTGTTCAGCTGATTTCGTGTATGAATCAAGCCCGTTCAGCTAAATTCATCACAAATCTATGCCGTTCGCTAATATATATTACCGGCACAAATTCGTCTGTTTGCCGCGTTTGACTATTTTGCCCCGAGTGGGTTTTCGTTTGTCTGTTTCCTTTATCCTTACCCTTCGTTTGTTTGTTCCCACGAATTTGTCTTATTTAAATGGAACGTTCGGTTTGTGAATTGGACGCATTCACAGGATTTTTTGCTGCGAATTTCGTGAGACTGGCGTCGCCATTTTCTGCCCTCCTGTCCTTCTGGCTCTGTGCTCTACCTCGTGTCTCTTCCTGTCTGCCCCTCTGGTTCCTGAGGAGCTCCCCTATCTCTACCCTCTCTGGTGAATATCTAGTGTGGGGTGATTAACTCCCACTAGCCTGTACGGTTTTCTTTTGTTTAGATTAATTGTTTAGATTATTTGTTCAGTCCATATATTTTGTTGAGGAATCTCACAGCATACTATGCCCAAACCTAAAGTGCCTGCCTGCCCCCCTTCCCTTGGTGAGATGGACATGCCCCAGGGCTTGGTAACCCCTCTTCCAGTTCTAATTCCCCTTCATCTGCAGTGGACCCTATGTCTCTGCCTGATGAGGCTCAGTCCCTGGCGCTATAGCGCTCAGTCACTGACGCTATTATGGCAGCTATGGGCTCTATGTCCTCTGCCCTCTCCCAGACCATCTCCCAGGCTTTACTCACGTGCCGACTGGCCGCAGAAAGTTTGACCACATTGACGCGCATAACGCATCCTGTCTCAGATCTTTCAGGGGACGTACCTAAAAAGGCTACCATCAAAGACAAACACTTAAACCCCTCTGCCTACAGAACCCATATGACGGGTGTACCTGTGACCACCCATGATAGCGTGCTCATGTCACGCAAAAGAGCCTTTCCACGCCAGGCAGAATAGGCGCGGCAGTGGAAATGTGCTAGAGCATAACAGGAGAGCGACTCCAACTCAGAAAGTCAAGTGAGGAGGCTGGCGCTGAGTCCGTGAGTGACTCTGACAATGAAATGTGCAAGCAGAGCACTGATCCTTTTATTCCTGCTCAGTCTGGGGTGGCTGTGAGTGGCTCTTGGAGGGACTCCCCCACTATTGCGGGCTCCACCCTCATGGATCCGTCTGGGGACCCCATGTTCGACCTGGATGCTCTCCATCATCCGAGGTCGGCTGAATGGCTCCCGGCAGACCATGTGGCCCGTTACCTCGAAAATTGGGTACGGCGACCCCTCAGTAAAGTGGCATGAAACAAACTCAGGGCGGAATGCCCATGGCCCTTGGTGCCTAGCAAAGTATGTGAGACCCCCGATAGTCGATCCCAAAATGACCCAATTCTCTGCAATTTGGGATGGAATCCTCGCAAGGGTCTGGATTCGGCACTTAAATTGTGCCAGGACTAACATCTGGACATATTTGGTCCACTGGCTAAATTATTTGACCTGGCTAAAGTCGCCAGAGCTGAGAACAGGCAGGTTGACCCAGAAGAACTCCGTGGCTGGGTGCAGTGGGCTATCTGCATAGTGGGCAGTGTTAACACCTTCCTGTCCATAGAACAGCGTAAAGCCATTCTCTTTAAAATTGAGCCAAAGTTGGCCAACCTCGCCCTCACCGAGGTGGGCAAGGATGCCCAGGGCCTGTTGTTTAGGGACTCCTTTAAAAAGGACCTGGGGCGCTTTGTGGGAGCTTTTACAGCCCTGGACAAAGCCCAATCCTCCATGAAGAGGGTATTTCAAGGGCGGGTCTCTACCAGGGCCGGGAGATTCAGGGGTCGTCTGTCCGGCCATTCCAACTACCACTCCCGTGGATCGGGACGAGGTTCCTACATCCAGCATACGCCCTACCAGGAGACGAGAATCCAGTCCCCCTTCTTCCCTTCTCATGGAAGGCCATGGCGGTCCAGAGGCTTCAAAGGGAACTCTGGTTTCAGACGCCCTTATGGTAAGCTTGCATCTACCTCATGTTTTTTCCTATATTTGTGTAGGGGGCAGTCTCCGTCATTTTTTCCACACTTGGTCAGCCATCACCTCAGATGTCTGGGTTCTGACCACCGTTCAGGGCTTCCACATAGAATTGGTCAACACTTGGTCACATCCCTCCTCCTCGCCCTATTTCACTCTCCATGAATGACTGCGTCTTGATAGACGTGGAATTGTTGGCCCTTCACACAAAAGGAGCGATAGAACTAGCCCCCACATCCCCTGCAGGGGTACTCAGCAACATCTTCCTGGTGGAAAAGAAGGGCAGTCATATGTGCCCAGTTATCAATCTCCGTCCCCTCAACGTCTTGGTGCTCTATCGCCATTTCAAGATGGAGGGCATCCACCTCCTGCGAGACTTACTCATTCGCGACAACTGGATGGCGAAATTAGATCTGAAGGACGCATTCTTGATGGTCCAAGTGGCCGAGACATCCAGGAACTTATTATGCTTCCTCTGGCACTTTACATGCCTTCCCTTTGGACTCTCATCGGCTCCTTGGTGCTTCACAAAATTGATGCGCCCACCCATGGCTTGGTTGCGCAGTCGAGGAGTTCGGCTGATAGTCTACTTGGACGACATCCTAATCATGGCATCTGCAATGAACGATGGACCTCCTCTTTCGCCTGGGTTTCCTCCTCAACTTGGAGAAATCCTGCCTGTCTCCTTCGCAACACATGGAGTTCCTCTGGTTCACCATAGACTCTGAAGCGGGATCACTCAGCCTTCCTCCGTCCAAGATTTGGACCATCCGCAAGGAATTACGCCGCACTCTAGCGCGCTCCACGTTACCGCTAGCAATCTGGCAAGGATCATTGGACTACTTACATCTTCGATCCAGTCGGTGTTCCCAGCCCCTCTCCATTACCGTGTCTTCCAACGGCCTGAAGATTGCACACCTCTGCAACGGGGCATCCTATGTGGACATGGTCTCTCTGGACACTGAGACTCGAGACGAGTTGACCTGGTATATCCATAACCTCTCAGCTTGGAATGGCAAGGCCATCTTCGGTTCCCAACCGGAGTTCACAGTGGATTCGGACGCAAGTCTCCATGGTTGGGGTGCCCACTGCAATGGTGTGACTAACGGGGGACATTGGTCGGACGATGAATCCCAACTCCACATCAATGCTCTAGAGCTCCTGGCCGGCTCCTTCGCAATCCGGAGCTTTGCGAAAGGGACTGCCAGCGCATGCATCTTCACGGTCCGCTAGGTCAATCAGATGGGCAGCACACAGTCGGCAATTCTGGCCCGCCTGGCGAAGGACTTTTGGGCTTATTGCTTGGCCAGGGATCTGGTTGTCCAGGTGGAATACCTCCCGGGACTCCACAACATTCATGCGGACTGGAGTTTACGCTATCTGTCAGACAGCAGCGATTGGAGATTGGCCGTAGATGCGTTCTCCGCTATCTCGTCTCTGGGGTCCTTTTGCGATCGACCTCTATGCATCCCGGCTCAATACCCAATTACCACGGTTCTACAGCTGGCGCCTGGATCCGGCCGCGGAGGCAGTAGACGCCTTCCTGCAAGACTGGACCAGCTCGCTCCCTTATGCCTTCCCTCCGTTTGCCAGGATCCCTCGGGTCCTGCTCCAAGTTCGTCACCAAATGGCCGACCTGATTGTGCTGACCCCATTCTGTGGGGCTCTATCATGGTTCCCACAGCTCCTGGAACTGGCGGTGGATGTGCCCAGACTGCTGCCATCCTACCCAGACCTCCTTCTGGATCCATCGGGCTGACGACACCCTCTCCTGCTGGACGTTGCTGCTGCTCGCGTAGTCCCTGGGAAGTCCAAGGAGTTTCGGACACAACTCAACACCTCCTGGCAGACGCATTGGCCCCGGGAACTAGACGATCATATGGGATCACTTGGAGAGCTTGGTTTGGTTGGTGCCTGGCTCGGAATATGGATCCCGTTTCGGCACCTGTAACTGCGATCCTCCAATTCCTCACTTCCTTATTCGAGGCTGGTCGGGCATACCGCACGATTAACTTGTACAGATCGGCCATTTCCTCTGCTCATCATGGCTTTGACGGCTGTCCCGCAGACCAACACCCTTTGGTGTGTCGCTTGCTTCAGGGCTCGCAACTGTCGCGCCCTCCTAGGCCTCGATACTTAGCTACTTGGGACGTCTCCTGCGTTTTGTTGCTTTTTACTTCCTGGCCTCCTAACTCGGACCTCTCTTTACAACAGTTGTTGGCCAAGTTGGTCTCCCCTTTTTGCCTCATTTCATGCAAACGGGTTTCAGATGTTCATGCCCTGGACTATGATGCTAGGTCTTTCACTCCGGACGTGGTGACATTTAACATCTCCAGATGCACCAACACGGCTATTCGGTCGGTTTCGGATCTGAGTTTTCCAGTTACCCCGGCGTTGTGTCCAGTGACCCGTTTGCGGGAATATGAACTTCGAACGAGTGCACATAGTTCGGTTTCGTACCCTCATCTTTTCCTCTCGGTTCATCAACCTTTTTCCCCTGTGTCCAGTACTATCTTGGCTCACTGGGTGAAATGGGTGATGTCGCTGGCTGTTGTGAATTTGTCCAGCTTTACGTCCATTCCTTCCGGGGGGCATCAGTCACCTCTATGGTGGCTTCGGGGGCGCGTCTGGAAGACCTGATGAGGATTGTGGACTGGTCCCACGAGTCCACATTTCGTGAATTTTATTTTAGACCCCTCACGTTTTTTCTTCTGTTATTGATCAGCTTCAAACTTGCAATATGAGCCTTCGATGATATCATCATCATAAAATCATTACGTTTCGTCATGAAATAGCAAAATCATGTAATTTATCAAGACAACAGAGGATATTCTGGTGCCAAATTTGAAATGTTAGAGCTATTCTGCTGGGTTGCATGGTAACTGCTACTTATCTAGCACTTTGTCCTAGAATTTTTTTACCTCTTTCTACTTTGATAATTCTCCCCTCAAAGATAGAGAAAGAAGTATTACCGGTCCTTAAGAATTTGGCCTTGTTTAACATGAAAAATTTTGAAAAAGACAGTAATTACTAAAGACTGAGTGCAGTAAAGGATTAGAAGGTCAAGGTCATGATAACATATGTCAAGATTGTGTAAAACATGACAAAAATCTGAACCAGTAGATGACAGTCAGAAAACTCTGCTACACTTAACCAATAAATGAGTTATAGAGGCTAAAGTGACTTGATGCATAATGTCTGTTTATGAATACTCATTTACAAGTACTTAAGGATTACAATACTCCTGAGTATTTCAATAGACATATTTATAGCGAATCACTAGTATTGTGTATCATTCTAAAGAGCTAGAATATTTTCTATTTAATCCATGATGCACTTGGTACATTAATCTGTGGAGTCACAATAGATGCCAGGCAGTAGATGAGCCACTTATCATTATATGTAAAATTCTACATTTTTTTTTTAACCTTTTTTTCCTTTTTTATATAGTTTAACGTTTGACATTTTCTCCTGTGATTTGTTTAAGGCCTCAACAGAGATAATTAACAGGCCTCATCACATGTAGTTAAGGAGAATGCCAAGAGAATGAAGGAACCTAACAGACGATGGATACTGTTTCAGACCTTCTCAGTGTTCCACTATCCATTAGTGCCTTTCTCCGTTTACAGTTCATTTACAATCGTCGTTTATTCTTTACACAATGGACAAGAGGAAACAGATCCAATTTTCCACCTCAGAGGTCTCAGAACTTTGACAATATTGCCTTATCAGTCAGGGGAATAATTTTGTTCCCATTTGTCTTTGTACTAACTTTGAATAGACATTACGGTGCTAACAGCACAGATCTCAAATTAAACTTATTTGCACAAGATTAGGTGTTTTTTTCTGTTTTTTTGTTTTTTTTAGCAGTTTGCATTAAAGGTGACAATGTGTTCTGTACTTGCTGTACACTGTGGAAGTTCCTCTCCATTGCCATGAGACAGATCACTAAAAGACTGCTTGTTACATACCAGAGATCATTACAATGCCAAGAGGAAATCACTGTAACATTATTAATGGATACTGGCACATAACCAAGTAAATATAAATAATTGCATCCGGTTGATGTGCTTTTAGTATTTTCAGATTGCAACAGTTACAAAAATAATTGATATTTTGACAGTCCTGTATAAAAATAATTTTATAATAATAGACAGTAACTTGATCAGTGATTATATGACACCCTTGGGAATGGATTTATGGAGGACAAATATACATTGCAGCTCTATAACCATCAATTTAATTTTAGACCGCAATTTTAGAATAACGAGCATCCAATCCAAAACTGCATACATTTGCCTTGACTCAAGTAACAACCCACTGTGCCTCCTTCCAGAGCCGATTTCAACAGGCAAAACCTCTATCACAATTTGTATCATATAGATATTCCTCATCTGCCGTGTACCCAATCCATCTAATCCAGTTATCTGTATTTATTTGTTTTTTGTTTTTATTTTTGCAGTGAATTTAAAAAAATTCCCAAGTGCCTAAATAGTCTGATTGTGAATATGTGTCTGGTGGATAATTTTTCCAACAGCTAATTTAGTCTAGTAAATATTACAAATGGGGCTTTCATTTCACTATTTAGTAAACAAACCCAAATATTTAATCCTGGCATCCCATCTATAAGAATAAAATCCATTGTTCTGCCTGTGCCTAAACCCTTCTTAGGTCTGCTGTTTACCAAAGATTCTCTGCTGCCTCTCCGGTTTACCAAATGAAATAAGTAGTTAACAGTTACTCCTCTCTGGAACTTCCATGATGCTCAAATCTGTCCAAGTGACCTCCTGTCTATTGCTATACCACCAAGGTTCCTGGTTAACTCAACTAAGTAGTTATCTGTTACCAAGCCATATCAATCCTCAAAGCTGCCAAGAACTCTTAAATTAAAGGTAATATACAGAAGAACTGTGTGTGTCCATAATTTACAAATACAGTGCCTTGGTGCAATCCCACGTTGAAATATAAACCAAATTAGAAAAAGGGTGCATTCACAGGTCAAAATCTTGAGGAAGACCTCAACAGGCTGAAACGTTGATCAGTTATTTTTGTGACTTTATGTTCCAATAAACACCATTGAATTTATGGAAAGACCTGTGAGTGCACTATTTTTCTAATTTGCTATATATATATATACATATATATATATATTTGTTGCATGTATGTATGCACAACCCATTCATTTTCAAGTTGACTCTAAACGTTCGGGCCTAACAGTCTATACGAAGAGCAACATCTTACCCTCTGCTTCTAAAAAGTGCAGCAAGATTATATGGGTCCTTTCATTTCTACTGTCAGCATTACATAAGCAGTCCAGAGATTGATAAAGATTGCTATAGCAGTTTTAAATGACTTTACTTTAAAAAAAATCTATTTTTGTCACACCTACTGTGTGTGAGAAAAATAAAATTTTTGCATTTATACATACATGCTAGACTCTATGTGATATATTGCATGATAAAGAACATTATATACTGTAGAAATCTTTTTATTTCCCAAATGTTTTTATAAAACTTTAAAGAATAAGTTTGTCGGAAGAGCAATCTATACACAAAATTTCTGTTATATTATATGTTTATATGCTATCTATTTATCCTTCACTTTATATAAATGTTATGCTAATATTTTTTTCAATCAAAAAGTGCTCGCTACTGTCTCCTCCAGTAAATGCACAATATTGCACCACCAAAAATTGTGACACCTTTTTGTTACTGATGTATTTCTGGAATTCCATTTGATTGTGGTAAAATATGCTGTTTGGTGGGACCTTGTAGCCTACTTCGCATAAGGTTCTAGATAATTCATGTTTAGTAGACTTGGAAACGAACAACTGTGAACTGCGTCAAACCAATAAAATGGCTGTTAATCTATTGACGAACAAATTGATTTGTTCGTATACAGATTTACAGGCATTTCTTTTGTACAGCATTGAAAGCCATACATTGTGTTGCTCACAGGAGTTACATTGAAAGGGCTCATTTTTCATCCGGCGCAAACCCCAGTTATTTTATGCTAACTGGCCATTAGTACCAGCGGCTGTAAAAAATTATGCTAGACAAAAAGACTCTTTACTGCCATGGAACACCATGGAGCATGCATGCATCTACTGATTATTTTATTCAGTGTTTTAATGGTTTCTATGATTTCTTAAGGAGAGGTTTAGCTTTCACCAGACAAAAAGAAAGACATGTACATAAATGGTGTGCACGTACCACAGGGTTAGATATACACCAATTGGTAAATTTTAGTAAGTTCCATTTGGGATAGTTTTGCTGTTTGCTTTTCGTCATGTTTTGTTTGTTTGTTTTTTTTAATCTTATCCCAATGTACACAAGGATATTTACTATGTTGTTTAAAATATCTGATAGGATTAAATGTAATCCAAATATTATAAAAAAAATACTACTCTTTTTCTAGATTTCCAACATAGACAACATTGCTAGGCTTTTCTTATAATGTCTGAAACAGATCAGACAGAAACCCATTGTTTTGAGTCACTCATATGATTTTGAATGAGTTTACAATGAGCTCAAGATTGTCTTCTCTCATGGTTTAGATAGAGATACAAACACATTATTCCAGCATTGCTCAATCTCTCCTTTATGCTCCGAGCAATTCATTGACTTTCATAACCCACCTATCTCTGTCTCACAGTTATCTCTCCAGTCCACAAATATTTAAGCCGTTAATCTGTAGCCTGGCACTTCTAAACAGGATTAAACAGAACAAACTCACTCTCTGACCCTGGCGCGTGTAATGCTCTAAGATATACCGTACATTGACTTCTCACTTTACACAAGTTTGTATTTGCAAATTTGAGCATTGAAGCTTGCCGCATGTTACATCGCTATACAATACTAACACTTGCAAAACTTTACCTCTAGTTTTAAAAACTCCAACCTAAACTTTGTTGTGAGTAAAAAAATAAAACAAGTATACTTAGCTGCTATCATGGCTTGGCATTGGTCCAACTACCGATTCATGGACCATTAGCAGCTTCAATTAACTGTGTGGCTGACTGTGACTTGAGCTACACTGTATTTCCATATTAGATGAAGATCTCAGTTTATCAGATTATGTATAATATCTTTTATTACATTATGTTTGTTTTTGCTTAATGGCACTTTACTGTAAGTATTATTACTGTGGAACCCTGTTATACACACAGACACATCAACAATATGGAGCTCCTAGAAATGAGGAGCATTAGCATAGAAAAGAGGGACAGAGGGATTTGGGCCCCATCACTTTGCCTAGACGAGTACGTGTTACAAAATGTATGTACATTTACAGACAATGGACATCCGGTGATAGGCTTAGAGTATTGTCTGATGCTCTCAGCCTATCACTGCTGCCCCTTCACTGCTTGTCGTACTAGTTCAGCATAAAGAGTGCAGCAAAGAAGAGGCAGCAAATGGGACACTATTTCTGTGTTAAGGAATTTGAAAACATACAACACTAGAAATTAAAGAAGTGCCAGGGGAATTCAGGCACCATCTCAATGAAGTGGTTTTGGTTTGCGAAGGGTATTTGTTTAATCAGTTAAAGAAAAAATAAACATTGCAACTTAAATATAACTAGCAAAATGTATTCAATTGTAAATTAAAATACCTGTCAACTTAGTGGTACCTCAAAGAAATATAAACACAATGTCTTTTCCATATGGAATATGGGTTTATAGGTTAATGACACACTTGTCAACTATTAGCATCATCAATACAGTTGGATGTCTGTAAACTTTACAAATCTTAAAAAGGTGCTGCACATTACTGTTGTCACTACTTTGTTGTCAACTCGACAGTATGAGCCTATCAAGTTCGACATTGCAAGTCAACAGTAAAATCACACTTTACTCTGTTTTGAAGACA
>OW240912.1:302899412-302919661 GCA_933207985.1 Pelobates cultripes | reverse complement strand
CCACTTTAGGATCTGTTATTTTTGTCATTAAAATAAAGCTTTGTTAATTTAAACAAAACCTGTCTCCTAATGTCTTTACCTGACTCCTAGATTCAAAGCTAATTTGTGAAGCCCTGTCATGTGGTATTTATTGTGCTTTATCATGCTGCCATTTATTTATTTATTTTTACCAATTGCGACAAGTTAGTCGTAAAAATGTTTTTTGGGGTTTTGTTTTTTTCTATTGTTAAGGTATAGATAAAATGGGTACAGAAAATAAAGAGGGGAGATATATGAGTTGGTCACACATCAAAAGTACAGTAATATGCACATTGTTATATATACTCTGTGGCTTGACTGCCTCATTTTTAAGTTTATAACATACAGGCTAAACTGACACATTAAAACCTACAATATAACCATGTTAGCAGGTAAAGATAGTGAGTTAGATGTGTGTTGCAATGTAACGATAGGGTAAAAATAAGATTAATTTAACAAAGAATAATGAGTTGTTGAGCCAGGAGACATGCTAGGTTAAGTAGTATATGGAGAAACAAGCTGAGCTATACACATGTTAAATGCATCTAGTTGCTCTGAAGATTAGTGTTCACTGTGATCCTGTGCTCTAGGGAAAAAACACTACAGTCAAGGTTATAAGAGGCATTATGGCTTAGTTACATGTACTGGAACACGGTGGAGTGAGTGTGCGAGACATGAGGAAGTCTGTGTGTGGTATTCTCTTTCATCCAATTCCTTCCGTCGGGAGGCGTCTGGAACCTGCTGAGGACCGCTTCTGTAAAGGTGCGGGTGAGGGTCTCCCTCCAGCCTCAGGCTGGTGTGTAGGCCTGCATCTCTTGGCCATAAACTCTGTGACTTCTGAAGCCCGAGTTTCCTCCGCGTATGGGAGCGTAGGCGGGCCTTGTGTGTGGCTGCCACTTGCGGTGCATGGGCCACCGCCAGTGTGGGAGATGCTGTTGGGTCAAAGCACTCCTGTCCTTCAGCCTGGGTGGGCTAGGGAGAATGAGCGTCGGTGGGTATACGGGTGCTGTGGCTCCCTGCGACCCTGCTCATCCGCTGCCATGGAGCCTTGCTGTGTGATCTGCGCTGCCTGCTTACATCTCCGTAACCTTTGAACAATTCTTCTAGGCACTGCATGATATCCACGGTGGTACCATGAAGGTGCTTTTGATTTGGGAGCAGGCTCAGGTTATGTGTTTTGATCCAAATGAGTTGCTCCGGATGCACAGCGAGGACCAGGATATCCCCCACCGGTCCAAAGGGAGGAAGAGTTGAAGAAATGAGAATTTTGGGACTTTCATGCCAGTGTGCGAGTGAGAAGAGCGGCCGCCTCTCCCCTGTTTGATCCCGGTAGGCCTCAGCAGCTGAGCCCGGGCTCCCAGTTGGGTATGAGAAGGAGTTTGGTGTCCAAGAGTTCACCCGGGTGTCCCCAGCACCACTGTAGCACTCCAAGTCTCGGGCGTACTGATTTTTCTGGGGTTATTTTTTACCCCCAAGCAGTGAGTTTCGTCAGGAGCTTGGTCTCGGGACGTCCGTTCAGCCTGGTAGCAAGGCTCCTCCCCCTTTTCATCCTTTTTCATACACATTGCATGTTTGCAGTGCAATTTGTAAATATGATTTACAAATGACTTCAGAAAGATCATGCCAAATATGCAGACAATATAACAGAGCAGCAGGAAATGCTAGCAGAATGCTTGGTTGTATAGGGAGAGGTATTAGCAGTAGAAAGAGGGAAGTGCTCATGCCATTGTACAGAACACTGGTGAGACCTCACTTGGAGTATTGTACGCAGTACTGGAGACCGTATCTTCAGAAGGATATTGATACCTTAGAGAGGGTTCAGAGAAGGGCTACTAAACTGGTTCATGGATTGCGGGATAAAACTTACAAGTTAAAGGAACTTAACATGTATAGCTTGGAGGAAAGACAAGACAGGGGGGATATGATAGAAACATTTAAATACATATAGGAGATCAACACAGTAAAGGAGGTGACTATATTTAAAAGAAGAAAAACTACCACAACAAGAGGACATAGTCTTAAATTAGAGGGCAAAGGTTTAAAAATATCAGGAAGCATTACTTTACTGAGAGGGTAGTGGATGCATGGAATTTCCAGCTGCAGTGGTATAGGTTAACACCGTAAAGGAGTCTAAGCATGCGTGGGATAGGCATAAGGCTATCCTAACTATAAGATAAGGCTAGGGACTAATGAAAGTTTTTAGAAAATTGGGCAGACTAGATGGGCCGAGTGGTTCTTATCTGCCGTCACATTTTATGTTTTCTATAATGAGTGCCAGTATGATACCCCCAAAGTGTTCCCCCAGCCATTATTTCATTAAGTTACAGTTCCATATAAAAACAGGAAAACATCAACTTTTACAGTGAGATTTTTTTTTTTATAGTTGTTTTTATGAATCTCTGTATCATTTTGGAGCAGTTTTCTAGTATGTTACCACACACCAGGGTAATTCAATGGCATATTTTGAACCTTATTGTGTTGGCATTTTTCACCAGGTTCTACTAAGTGTAGGGATAATTGTTTTTGTTTTTTTACTGCCTTTTTCCACACATATAGAGATTTTTCTGCATATTTTGTAATCCTTATGTGTGCTGTAGCATAGTGTTAGCATAACACTAGATATGTTGCTCAGCTATGTCTTCTCAGTACAGCAATATCCCAATGTGTACATTTGCCACATTTATGTAGATGTTGAAAGGGCAAGGTTGAGATGTAGTCGTTTTAGTTTTTAAGAGTTCATTTCTTGTAAAAGAGAGTTCTGCAATGTTTTATTCACTTTTTATTTTTATTTTTTACATGTACTTCACTGATCCCTGTCTCTCCACTTCACAACACAGAATGAGGTGGAGAGAGGTGGGTCAGATGGCCACACAGCACAATGACCACTGTGACTGGCTGCCACAGCACACATAACGCTGAGGCATGCAGCTGCAATTGATAGTCCATCTGCTGCTTATTGCTAATTCTGCCGCTTGGCGGAATCATTCAATCATGTGCCCATATGGGTAGGACAACCATTATGGAATGATTTCATCATGTGTCATTAACGTGAAAAAAATTACTGGCAATTGCAATGCAATAAGCTAAAGTAGTTGAATTAATGAATGACAATCTTTCTGTTTCTGTCTGAAATTTGCAGAATCAAACATTTTCCTCTTTCATCAGTTCACCATGTATGTGTATGGTTACATTTTCTGCAGTATTTTTGTTTTATTTTGTTACTTTTATTCCCATGGCAGTAAGTATTTAACAATTGTTTTGTTTTTTAGTGTCAACAGAGTATTCAGCATCTTCAGAGCCAGGATGGGGGTGTAGACCAATCAGTTCTTTTTCAGGTGTGTATTCAATGTAACCTGATAAAAAGTTATTCTTACCAAAGTATATGGCTTTTAGCAGCGTGGTAGTGCCATTTTTAAAACTGTGTACCATGAACATTGGAATTTAGTCACAAAGTTCGTTCTGGTGATTTCAGCGTGGACTTGGGTTTTTATCTCACTAGCTGTAATATGTGATCAGGGGTTTTATATAACAGGTGACAGTAACATCATTAAAACCACTGACAATTGAACGGAAAAACATTATTGTTACAATGGCACCTCTTAAGGTCTGGATATAACAGACAAGAAATTAACAGTCAGTTCTTGAATTTAATGTGGCGGAAGCAGGAAAATGGGCAATCTGAGTGACTTTGACAAGAGCCAGATAGTGATGGCTAGTGGAGTGCGGGGTGTTCCAAGTATGCAGTGGTTAAAGGACCACTCTAGGCACCCAGACCACTTCAGCTTAATGAAGTGGTCTGGGTGCCAGGTCCAGCTAGGTTTAACCCTTTTTGCAGTAAACATAGCAGTTTCAGAGAAACTGCTATGTTTACATTAGGGTTTATCCAGCCTCTAGTGGCTGTCTCATTGACAGCCGCTAGAGGCACTTCCGCGCTCCTCACTGTGATTATCACAGTGAGAAGATGCCAGTGTCCATAGGAAAGCATTGAGAATGCTTTCCTATGGACTGGCTGGATGCGCGCGCGGCTTTTTCTGCGCATGTGCGTTCAGCCGATGACGGAAGAAGAGGGAGGAGAGTCCCAGCGCCGAGGGAGCCCGGTGCTGGAAAAAGGTAAGGGATTAACCCCTTCCTCCCCCTTCAGTGCCACGGGAGTGGGACCCTGAGGGTGGGGCACCCTCAGGGCACCATAGTGCCAGGAAAAAGAGTATGTTTTCCTGGCACTATAGTGGTTCTTTGATAGATGCAACCAAAAATGGTGCAAGAAAGGATAAAGAGTGAACCGGCATCAGGGTCATGGGCGCCGAAGGCTCACTGATGTATGTGGGGAGAGAAAGCTAGCCTGTTTGGTCCGATCACACAGAAGAACTACTATTGTTTAAATTGCTGAAAAACTTAATACTGGTCATGAAAGAAAGGTGTCAGAACAGTGATGAATCATGTTTTCTTCTAGATCAGGTGGCTGGCCAAGTGCATGTGCGTCGTTTACCATGGGGAGTGTTCCCTGTTGTTAGTAACCTCTTTCAGCAGAATAATGCAATCTGCCACACTGCAAAATTTGTTCAGGAATGGTTTGAGGAACATAATAAATAGCTTAATGCAAATCTGATTCACTGAAAGATGGTTGTTTTGGGGGGAAAATAAATAGTCCGTATTTCCTCATCCAAAATGTCTTATTTTAATTAATTTTTACATTTAAGTAGAGGTTTTTGCTTATTTGTTTCAACAGAGATTTCAAGCTGCTGGAGTAGAAGTAAATGTGGAGAACCTTAGAAACGTTACTAATGCGGTTACCTCTCTCTTTAGGTAAGCACATGCCTGATACAAATGGTTACATTTACAAATCGGGAAAAGCAAAGCACTAATTTTGCTTCCATTGAAATGTTCTAATGTACTTCCAACACTGTCCACCAATACTGTAAATATAACATTTAACACTATTTCAAATGGGTTATGTCAATCTGAAACCTTTATACCACTATAAAACCTGCTAGAGGTAACAGTGTCAGCTGCAACTGACATATATCCTAATATGAAAAGCAGACTATGAACTCAATATCCCACTTCAGCTTTTTTACTGTGAACAGTCTCAGAGCTGGATAAAAATCTGAACAAGCATACTGAAGTTATGTGGTTATCTCAATGGGTAAACTAATAGTTTAATTTGGGGGGGAATAAACATTTTGTTGTGCAATACTTGTCAGTTATAAATGTCTTTGAATTCCTGAGCCAAGTAAGGGTAAGCTTTTTGTTGAGTGCATATTAAAAGCATACACTAAGCACCAAAACCATTTTAGCTTAATGAAGCAGTTTTGGTTTATAGATCATGCTTTCGCTGTATCACTGCTTAATCATCTGTCATTTAGGAATTAAAGGGACACTGTAGGCACCCAGACCACTTCAGGTAATTGAAGTAGTCTGGGTCCTGTGACCCTTTGGATTCCGGAAGCCCTCTAGTGGCTGGTGGACAAACAGACTTTTTGTCCGTTATCTGGTGCTGGACGTCCTCATGGACCTCCAGCATCTGGGGAGGTTTAATGCGCGAGCGGCCATTGCCATCGGCGGTGGAGGAGCATGGGCAGAGCCTTACCCAGCTCCGAGGGACATCGGCACTGGATTCAGGTAAGTAGCCCAAGGGGTTTTAATCCCTTCAGCGACATGGGATGAGGGAGGGAGGGGGGCACTCCAGGATTCTCTAGTGCCAGGGGAACGGGTTTGTTTTCCTGGCACTGGAGAATCCCTTTAAATTACTTATGTGTCTGCTTATGTAGGCCTAGCCACACCTCCCCTGGCATTGAGTCACACATCCTGCATTAAAAAATGGTCTACTTTAGAAGTTTTTATCTCCTGCTCTGGTATTTGAACTTTAGCCACAAACGGTAGGCTCCTGCAGGTTCTAGCAAGCTATTAACATAACAGTTAGCAATTAAACAGAATGTGCAATATAATAAGTTAAAACATTAGATCTCTCTTTACAGGACATGTGTAGGGAGACTGTGTAGGTCACATGTAGGTTAGGTGTGACTAGGCCTGCATAAACTCCTAAATGGCAAGGAAGGTGACTATAGGGGCATGACATGTACACCATGTTTATCTCTCTTTTGAAGTACGATTTTTAAATAATTGATCTATTCCAGCCATAAATGCTCATGTGTCAGAATTGACTTGAAATTTCACATCCTGTTCTTGTACACTGTGACAATCTTTCATGATAGTTTATTTTTGTCTGCTTCACATTATCCTCCTTTAGGAAATGCTGTTAGCTAACCATTGAAAGGTCTACATTATAATACATAAATTGCAACCCATATTTTACTCTTTTTCTTATACTCTGAATTCTGCACGGTTGTTAGTCCTTGCTCTTAGTGCTAATATGCTACAATCAGGGGCGCCATCAGGGGGTGACAACCATTACGTTTGTCACGGGCCCGACTGCACAGGTAATCCTCTGCATGCCTGGCCCCCCAGCCCTTCAATCTGTGTATATATATATATATATATATATATATATATATATATATATATATATATATATATATATATATCGAAAATTACTATGTGTATATATATATATATATATATATATATATATATATATATATATATATATATATATATATATATATATATATATATATATATATATATATATATATATATATATATATATAGAATTAACTATGTGTGTATATATATATATATATATATATATATATATATATATATATATATATATATATATATAGCGAGTACCACTATGTATATATGCATTTGCTGGCCCTGCTGGCTTCCAAGCAGGGCCCAGGACACACTGACCTTCCCCCTCCAGCACTCTCGCGAGCCACAGCTGTAAACGCAATGCATGCTGGGCTTGTGTCAGAAATAGAGCACTGGCTGGCAGGAGGGATAACATGGAGGGAGTCTGCTGGGCTCCTCCTTGCTGGCCCAACAAGCGGAGTCACCGGACCACCAGGGAATCCAGTGTCCCCCCTCCCTAGCTACAGGTAAGAGGCAGGGAGGGGGAATACATTTTTTTTAAAATTTATAAAAATTCAACATAAAAAAATACCTCCCAGCAGCATTTTTCACACATCCACCACACACATACATCATCAAACAGACAAACTGCATCCACTACACAACCATACACATCATCCACCACATAAACACACAAAGTGCATCCACTACACAACCATACACATCATCCACCACATAAACACACAAACTGCATCTACTACACAACCACCCACATCATTCACTACACACACACAGCATCCACTACACAAACACACCATCAACCACATAAACTCACAAACTGCATCCACTACACACATCATCCACTACACACACACACAGCATCCACTACACAAACACACACTCTGCATTCACTATACACACACTACATCCACTACACATACACTCTGCAGTCACTATATACACACTACTTCTACTACACAAACACACACTCTGCATTTACTATACACACAAACACTATATCCACTACACAGACACACTGTATTCACTACAGACACATCCACTACATCAAGGGAAATGGATCAGCGCTGCGTGATATACTAGAAGGTTTGAAACAAGTGAATAGCAGCAACCTATAAATATGAGGTTCCCTCTAAAGTCCTCAAAAGAGAAATGGCAAAAACAGAAGAAATATAGGTCGCGCTGTAACAAATAAATATAAAATATTTTAATACACTAAAAACTATAAAATAAAAACAAAGTGTAACAAATAGTCCAAATAATTAGTGTGCTTATAATAAGTTCCAGTAGATAGATAGATGAGAATTTCAGTACTTGGTGTCCATCTCTTACTGTTTACGGCACAGGAGTGAAAAAGCAGGATCTTCTAAAATAGATGTAGATGTAGGTGGTGTCTTGATTCAGTGGAAACCATAGATAAAAAGAACACAAAAAATCCAATAGTGTAGATTGTCTGTAGATAACTGAGAGTATAGAAGAATATTAGGGAGGTAATACACTCACCTATTTCAGAGCACAAACTCGCTCTAGTGTGTTGGGCATTCAGTGGCGTTTGTCCCCCACTGGTAGGATATAGGTGAAGACAGTTCCTCCGTATGAGAAAAGGGATAAAAAACACAATATAGTGCTCACTGGATTAATAAAATGAATAAAATAAAAGAATAAAAAATACTCACATTGAGATGAGCAGAATAAAACTGCTCAGTATACTCGCATAAGTGGTACAATCCCCACCTAGGATTCTTGGTTGTATGTGGACTCCAAGGTAAAGATTGATCAGGTACCAGGAAATTAATAAAATAATATAATAAAGTAATATTTTATAATATTTTTTATAAACAAAAAAAAGGAGGGATATATGGCAAAGTTATAATAAAAAGCCAATATTCCTTTATTAATACAGTAAAAAATATATATAATAGCCAAAACGCGTTTCGCCACACAGGGCTTTATCAACTGGCAATAGTAAAAAACAACCTGGTACATGGATACTTATATAAACTTAGATAAAACATGTTAATTCAAATTTTGGCGCCAAAATGACGTCATCAATACAATTGATAATAGTGTAAAAATGTAAAATCATAAGAGAAAAAGTACATGATGTCTGTGAAACAATATATATATTAGTGGTTTAAATATTATAATAAAACGAGTGATATAAATGAGCAGAAAAGGAAAAATAAAATAAAAGAGTCATGTGATCGCAATATAATGCGATCACATGATGTATAAGTGCAGGCTGGGAAATGTAGTGAGCGGTCGCGAACCTCCGCGACCACGTGATAAGCTGCTCGCATAGGAGAGAGGCGGCAGTTCAGACGGAGGTCGGCATAATACAACATGCCTCCGTCTGACGTCAGCCTAGGGGGCGGCAACATCCGCCGCAAGTACCCTTGGGACATGTAGTGATTCGGACGGAGGCTAACACAAAGAGGCATGCCTCCGTCCGACATCACCAAAAAGGGGGCGGGGAAAGGAACCACTCGCAATAATAACAAATGAATACACAGAAATATATATTCCTAGTGGCCTGCTGTAACATACCACTAGGGAAAAGGATAAAACCAAATAAATAAAAAGATGGTAGTTTGGACTCTTATCTGGTGTAGTTACAGAGTATAATAAGAATAAATATAAATGGAAATAAATATAAATAAATAAGTACATCAATTAAGAGCCTTATATAGAACTGGCATATATGTAAAAAAAAAAAAAAATAAATAAAAAAATAAAAATAAAAAAAATATATATATATGTTTAAAAATTATAATTGATAAAAAAGATAAAAAATATATTTTTATAAAAAATTAAAAAGGTCAAATTCAGCGTTTAAACCCTCAGGACAGAGGGTTTTGAGTTGAAAAACCCAATACATTTCCCTTTTTCCTAAAGCTTTAGTTATATCTCCACCTCTCCATGGGAGGTTAACTTGTTCAATCCCAATTGCTTTTAGAAGAGTAGGGTCTTTATTGTGTATAAGAAAGTGCTTGGAAACTGAGTGATTTTCAAAACCTCTTCTAATATTGCGACAATGTTCTGCCAATCTTACTTTTAGGCATCTTTTAGTCATGCCCACATATTGAAGTCCACATGGGCATTCCAATAAATATATAACATTTTTGGTATTACAACCTATAAATTCTTTAATTGTATAGGAGGTTTTAGTTATATTAGAGGAAAAGTGCGTAGTTTTAGAGTTTGTAATTTTCTTTGTAGTTCTACACACAATACATTTATTGCACTTAAAACAACCTTTTGGCCTAGATAAAAAGTTTTTTTTCTGTAATACATTCTCTTTCGTATAATTCTTAGTAAGAATAGTTCTAAAGTTGGGAGCTCCTCTGAACACAACATTTGGTTTATCTGGGATATAATCTTTTAAAAGATGGTCCTGTTTTAGAATATGCCAGTGTTTATTTAGAATTTTTTTTTAAATTTTATTCTTATTATTAAAATCCAATATAATAGGTAATTGGGGAGGGTCTGCTTTTTTAACTTTGTATTCGAGAAGATCCTTCCTTTCCTTCATTTTTACTGCCTCCAAGGCTGTGTTTAACTTCTCTGCTTCATAATTTTTATCTAAAAACATATTTCTTAATGAGGTAGACTGAGCATAAAAATCGGCATCTTGAGAACAATTTCGGTGTAGACGAAGAAATTGGCTTTTTGGGATACCGTCCAACCAGGGTTTGTGATGACAGCTAGTTTGGTCAATAATCGTATTAGTACAGACCTCTTTAAAAAAGGTTTTAGTTTGGATACAACCATCTTTAATAAAAATATTTAAATCCAAAAAGTTAACTGACGTTCTGCTAAAATCTGAAGATAAAACTATGCCTCTGTCGTTTGTATTTAAAAATTCTAGAAACTGCTTTAAAGAGGTTTCAGAACCTTGCCAAATAAAAAACAAATCATCAATATAGCGGAAATAGGAAACCAAGTTTGCCCACCAGTCATGGTCACCCCAAACTGCCGAGGCTTCCCAGTCGGCCATGAACAAATTAGCATAGCTGGGGGCAAACCTGGTTCCCATAGCTGTACCTTTCTTTTGTATATAAAATGAATCTAAAAACCAAAAATAATTATTCGTAAGGATTATACCTATACCTTGTATAATAAAATCAACTTGGGGATCTGGAATGGAGCTATTCTGTTTTAAAAACCTCTCTACTGATTGACATCCAATATCATGGGGAATTATAGTGTACAGAGATTGCACATCACAAGTTACCAATATATAGTCATGGCTCCAATTAAAATCATTTAAAAAAGATAAAAGGGTCATAGAATCTTTCAAATATGATCTGGTTTGTTTGACCAGAGGCTGAAGCAAGATGTCAATATATTCGGAAAGATTAGATAGAACAGAATTAATACCCGATACAATTGGTCTCCCGGGGGGTTCTCTCGCATTTTTATGAATTTTCGGTAGAAAATAGATAACTGGGATTTTAGGATAAGGGATGGTGAGATAGTCAAATTCATGTTTTTTTAAAATACCCGTATCTAATCCTTTTTTCAAAAATATACTTAAATTTTCTTTAATCTTAGAAGTAGGGTCATAAGGTAATTTGTCATATACTTCAAGGTCACTAAGTTGGCGGTTTGCTTCTTTTCTGTACATGGCCTGAGACTGAATAACTAAACCCCCACCTTTGTCGGCGGGTTTAATAACAATATCTTCATCTTTTTGAAGATCTTTTAGGGCTTTCCATTCCTTCTGTGTGAGGTTTTGGTGATCATATTTAGTGTGTTTAATTTTTTCAAAGTCTTGAAGAACTAATTTCTCAAAGACTTCTATAGAACCTGATTTAAAATTAGAGGGATAAAATTTAGAAGAATTTTTTAAGTTGGTATGTGTAATAGAACATTCAGTAGTTGTAACAGGGTCCAAAATTTGTGGTAGCGGGCTTGATTTTGCAGAGATGTTACTATTTTGGGCAAAAAATCTTTTTATTGTTGCTTTTCTAACAAACTTGTTTATGTCCAAGAATGCTTGAAAGGGTTTAAATGAGTTTGTGGGGGCATATTTAAGACCTTTACTTAAAACTAAAATTTGAGTAGATGTTAAAATTTTTGGGGAAAGGTTAAAAATGCCTAGTTTTTTCTCGTCTATATTTATTGTAGTCTCTCCTTCCTTTCTCTTTTGTAGTCTTCTACCTCCTCTCCTTCCTCTATACTTAAGCTTCTTTTCCTTGTTCTGGGTAAGTATGGAGTCTGTGTATGGGGTAGGTTCTGTGTGCGAATGTCTAAAAAATTGTCCTCGATTTCTGAATCAATGGATAGTAGTTGATATCTGTTGTTGTGGGTGTAATTAGGTGGTGACTTGGGAGGATCTGGATGTTTGTGACCAAACCTAGATCTCTGTGGCCTTGGTGTTAAGGGTTGAGTGAAACTGGATCTGTTGGTGGTTGTATAATGAGGAAAATTTTGGTAATCTGGTGATTTGTGATATTTTTTAGTTAAATAAGTGGATGTTTTATAGTTGTGTGATGCTCTTTGTCTATTTGGAGATGGAAATTTTCTGTCGTGATGCATGTGAGAGTGAGTAAAGGGTTTTTGTCTATGGTGAGGGTAATAGTTGACTGAACGGTGGCGGTATGATGGCGGTGGGGAGGAGTGATATTGTGATTTATTGTGACGGTAGGAATTTGTGTGGTGGATGTGTTCGTGTTCTTGATATCTATTTCTTATTGTGGATGTGTCAGTGGTGTACTTTTTGTGTTGATTATATGTCCTAATTTGATTATTACTGTAATCTTGTTTGTCTCTCACATATTTTTTTATTTTAATATGTTTGGTATCTGTTTCCACTTTTTCAATTTTGCTTTGAATCAAAACCGAGTTTTGTTTATAAGAATGAGTTTCTGTAAATGGTAGTAATCTATCCTTAAGTTGATTTATTTCACTATCTAGTACAGAAAGTTTTTTACTTTTTTTTATGATTAGGGTTTCCATGAGACCAAACGTACACACCTCTAGTTTATTAAACCAGTCATTCATGAACTCCTCATCATCTTGATCTGTGGTGGGTAGTTTGTATAATCTTAGGCCTCTTGGAGTAATTTTTTCATCTATGTATTTTTTGAGAGTAGCTATCTCCCATTTCAATTTAATTTCTGAAGTTAGTGATTTCTCTAATTGCCTAAATAGATCTTGTTGGTTATATATTGGTTGTTCATTGTAAATTGATGCACTATTGTTTGTATCAAAGGCATGATTTATGTCTATGGTATAGTTTCTTCTATAATCAAAAATAGACATAGCTATTATGGTGCACACAGCTGCTATCACCAGAGGGAAAAAGAACAAATACAGAAAGGGAAATGGATCAGCGCTGCGTGATATACTAGAAGGTTTGAAACAAGTGAATAGCAGCAACCTATAAATATGAGGTTCCCTCTAAAGTCCTCAAAAGAGAAATGGCAAAAACAGAAGAAATATAGGTCGCGCTGTAACAAATAAATATAAAATAAAAGTAAAAAACTTTCTGTACTAGATAGTGAAATAAATCAACTTAAGGATAGATTACTACCATTTACAGAAACTCATTCTTATAAACAAAACTCGGTTTTGACTCAAAGCAAAATTGAAAAAGTGGAAACAGATACCAAACATATTAAAATAAAAAAATATGTGAGAGACAAACAAGATTACAGTAATAATCAAATTAGGACATATAATCAACACAAAAAGTACACCACTGACACATCCACAATAAGAAATAGATATCAAGAACACGAACACATCCACCACACAAATTCCTACCGTCACAATAAATCACAATATCACTCCTCCCCACCGCCATCATACCGCCACCGTTCAGTCAACTATTACCCTCACCATAGACAAAAACCCTTTACTCACTCTCACATGCATCACGACAGAAAATTTCCATCTCCAAATAGACAAAGAGCATCACACAACTATAAAACATCCACTTATTTAACTAAAAAATATCACAAATCACCAGATTACCAAAATTTTCCTCATTATACAACCACCAACAGATCCAGTTTCACTCAACCCTTAACACCAAGGCCACAGAGATCTAGGTTTGGTCACAAACATCCAGATCCTCCCAAGTCACCACCTAATTACACCCACAACAACAGATATCAACTACTATCCATTGATTCAGAAATCGAGGACAATTTTTTAGACATTCGCACACAGAACCTACCCCATACACAGACTCCATACTTACCCAGAACAAGGAAAAGAAGCTTAAGTATAGAGGAAGGAGAGGAGGTAGAAGACTACAAAAGAGAAAGGAAGGAGAGACTACAATAAATATAGACGAGAAAAAACTAGGCATTTTTAACCTTTCCCCAAAAATTTTAACATCTACTCAAATTTTAGTTTTAAGTAAAGGTCTTAAATATGCCCCCACAAACTCATTTAAACCCTTTCAAGCATTCTTGGACATAAACAAGTTTGTTAGAAAAGCAACAATAAAAAGATTTTTTGCCCAAAATAGTAACATCTCTGCAAAATCAAGCCCGCTACCACAAATTTTGGACCCTGTTACAACTACTGAATGTTCTATTACACATACCAACTTAAAAAATTCTTCTAAATTTTATCCCTCTAATTTTAAATCAGGTTCTATAGAAGTCTTTGAGAAATTAGTTCTTCAAGACTTTGAAAAAATTAAACACACTAAATATGATCACCAAAACCTCACACAGAAGGAATGGAAAGCCCTAAAAGATCTTCAAAAAGATGAAGATATTGTTATTAAACCCGCCGACAAAGGTGGGGGTTTAGTTATTCAGTCTCAGGCCATGTACAGAAAAGAAGCAAACCGCCAACTTAGTGACCTTGAAGTATATGACAAATTACCTTATGACCCTACTTCTAAGATTAAAGAAAATTTAAGTATATTTTTGAAAAAAGGATTAGATACGGGTATTTTAAAAAAACATGAATTTGACTATCTCACCATCCCTTATCCTAAAATCCCAGTTATCTATTTTCTACCGAAAATTCATAAAAATGCGAGAGAACCCCCCGGGAGACCAATTGTATCGGGTATTAATTCTGTTCTATCTAATCTTTCCGAATATATTGACATCTTGCTTCAGCCTCTGGTCAAACAAACCAGATCATATTTGAAAGATTCTATGACCCTTTTATCTTTTTTAAATGATTTTAATTGGAGCCATGACTATATATTGGTAACTTGTGATGTGCAATCTCTGTACACTATAATTCCCCATGATATTGGATGTCAATCAGTAGAGAGGTTTTTAAAACAGAATAGCTCCATTCCAGATCCCCAAGTTGATTTTATTATACAAGGTATAGGTATAATCCTTACGAATAATTATTTTTGGTTTTTAGATTCATTTTATATACAAAAGAAAGGTACAGCTATGGGAACCAGGTTTGCCCCCAGCTATGCTAATTTGTTCATGGCCGACTGGGAAGCCTCGGCAGTTTGGGGTGACCATGACTGGTGGGCAAACTTGGTTTCCTATTTCCGCTATATTGATGATTTGTTTTTTATTTGGCAAGGTTCTGAAACCTCTTTAAAGCAGTTTCTAGAATTTTTAAATACAAACGACAGAGGCATAGTTTTATCTTCAGATTTTAGCAGAACGTCAGTTAACTTTTTGGATTTAAATATTTTTATTAAAGATGGTTGTATCCAAACTAAAACCTTTTTTAAAGAGGTCTGTACTAATACGATTATTGACCAAACTAGCTGTCATCACAAACCCTGGTTGGACGGTATCCCAAAAAGCCAATTTCTTCGTCTACACCGAAATTGTTCTCAAGATGCCGATTTTTATGCTCAGTCTACCTCATTAAGAAATATGTTTTTAGATAAAAATTATGAAGCAGAGAAGTTAAACACAGCCTTGGAGGCAGTAAAAATGAAGGAAAGGAAGGATCTTCTCGAATACAAAGTTAAAAAAGCAGACCCTCCCCAATTACCTATTATATTGGATTTTAATAATAAGAATAACATTTTAAAAAAAATTCTAAATAAACACTGGCATATTCTAAAACAGGACCATCTTTTAAAAGATTATATCCCAGATAAACCAAATGTTGTGTTCAGAGGAGCTCCCAACTTTAGAACTATTCTTACTAAGAATTATACGAAAGAGAATGTATTACAGAAAAAAAACTTTTTATCTAGGCCAAAAGGTTGTTTTAAGTGCAATAAATGTATTGTGTGTAGAACTACAAAGAAAATTACAAACTCTAAAACTATGCACTTTTCCTCTAATATAACTAAAACCTCCTATACAATTAAAGAATTTATAGGTTGTAATACCAAAAATGTTATATATTTATTGGAATGCCCATGTGGACTTCAATATGTGGGCATGACTAAAAGATGCCTAAAAGTAAGATTGGCAGAACATTGTCGCAATATTAGAAGAGGTTTTGAAAATCACTCAGTTTCCAAGCACTTTCTTATACACAATAAAGACCCTACTCTTCTAAAAGCAATTGGGATTGAACAAGTTAACCTCCCATGGAGAGGTGGAGATATAACTAAAGCTTTAGGAAAAAGGGAAATGTATTGGGTTTTTCAACTCAAAACCCTCTGTCCTGAGGGTTTAAACGCTGAATTTGACCTTTTTAATTTTTTATAAAAATATATTTTTTATCTTTTTTATCAATTATAATTTTTAAACATATATATATATTTTTTTTATTTTTATTTTTTTATTTATTTTTTTTTTTTTTTACATATATGCCAGTTCTATATAAGGCTCTTAATTGATGTACTTATTTATTTATATTTATTTCCATTTATATTTATTCTTATTATACTCTGTAACTACACCAGATAAGAGTCCAAACTACCATCTTTTTATTTATTTGGTTTTATCCTTTTCCCTAGTGGTATGTTACAGCAGGCCACTAGGAATATATTTTTCTGTGTATTCATTTGTTATTATTGCGAGTGGTTCCTTTCCCCGCCCCCTTTTTGGTGATGTCGGACGGAGGCATGCCTTTTTGTGTTAGCCTCCGTCCGAATCACTACATGTCCCAAGGGTACTTGCGGCGGATGTTGCCGCCCCTTAGGCTGACGTCAGACGGAGGCATGTTGTATTATGCCGACCTCCGTCTGAACTGCCGCCTCTCTCCTATGCGAGCAGCTTATCACGTGGTCGCGGAGGTTCGCGACCACGTGACCGCTCACTACATTTCCCAGCCTGCACTTATACATCATGTGATCGCATTATATTGCGATCACATGACTCTTTTATTTTATTTTTCCTTTTCTGCTCATTTATATCACTCGTTTTATTATAAAATTTAAACTACTAATATATATATTGTTTCACAGACATCATGTACTTTTTCTCTTATGATTTTACATTTTTACACTATTATCAATTGTATTGATGACGTCATTTTGGCGCCAAAATCTGAATTAACATGTTTTATCTAAGTTTATATAAGTATCCATGTACCAGGTTGTTTTTTACTATTGCCAGTTGATAAAGCCCTGTGTGGCGAAACGCGTTTTGGCTATTATATATATTTTTTACTGTATTAATAAAGGAATATTGGCTTTTTATTATAACTTTGCCATATATCCCTCCTTTTTTTTGTTTATAAAAAATATTATAAAATATTATTTTATTATATTATTTTATTAATTTCCTGGTACCTGATCAATCTTTACCTTGGAGTCCACATACAACCAAGAATCCTAGGTGGGGATTGTACCACTTATGCGAGTATACTGAGCAGTTTTATTCTGCTCATCTCAATGTGAGTATTTTTTATTCTTTTATTTTATTAATTTTATTAATCCAGTGAGCACTATATTGTGTTTTTTATCCCTTTTCTCATACGGAGGAACTGTCTTCACCTATATCCTACCAGTGGGGGACAAACGCCACTGAATGCCCAACACACTAGAGCGAGTTTGTGCTCTGAAATAGGTGAGTGTATTACCTCCCTAATATTCTTCTATACTCTCAGTTATCTACAGACAATCTACACTATTGGATTTTTTGTGTTCTTTTTATCTATGGTTTCCACTGAATCAAGACACCACCTACATCTACATCTATTTTAGAAGATCCTGCTTTTTCACTCCTGTGCCGTAAACAGTAAGAGATGGACACCAAGTACTGAAATTCTCATCTATCTATCTACTGGAACTTATTATAAGCACACTAATTATTTGGACTATTTGTTACACTTTTTTTTATTTTATAGTTTTTAGTGTATTAAAATATTTTATATTTATTTGTTACAGCGCGACCTATATTTCTTCTGTTTTTGCCATTGGGAATGCAAACTTGTATTTCTAATGCTATAGTGCTCCTATCCCTGGCCCTTTATAGGTTGTCTGCCCATTCCCATTTGCGCTAAAACTAAAATACATTAGAAAGGCCTCCATCGCCAAAACATCGTCGGAGACGCAATTTAACTCAATCAGTGCAGTGGAGCAATCCTACTTGCGATCAGTGTGACAGCCACTAAAGGAGACTTTAACCCTACAATTTAAACATTTGAACTAAGAATCAAAAAACATTGTAAATAATAGCAGCCAAAAGAACAGGACCACTGACTCTAGTGGTCCTTTAAATAAATGATAGATCTCACAATGCTCATGCAGCCTATGCTAATAGACACATACAAGTATTATTATTTTTTATTATTTTAGTATTTATATAGCGCCAGCAAATTCCCTAGCGCTGTACAATGGGTGGACTAACAGACACGTAATTGTAACCAGACAAGTGGACGCAAAGGAACAGAGGGCTTGAGAGCTCTGCTCAATGAACTTACATGCTAGAGGGAGTGGGGAATAGTGACACAAAGGGTAAAAGTAGGGGTAATTAAATAGGTTGCTATTAAAGTATTCTGAGAACTTAGTAGGTTATTTTTGACAGTTGCAGGAGAGGAGTCATGGGGGATAAAAACCTGCTAACAGTTTAATTGATACGCTTTCCTGAAGAAGTGTGTTTTCAAAGATTTTTTGAAGGAATGGAGACTGGGTAAAAGTCTAACGGAGAAGGAAAGAAAGTTCCAAAGAAAGGTGCAGCCCTGGAAAAGTCTTGAAGGCGAGCATTAGAGGTGGGAGTACGGACAAAGCATAGATATAGCTCATCTGCAGAGCGAAGGACATATTTGTGTATTAGTAAGGATAAATAGGTCAATGCAGCATTATGTAGGGACTTGTAAGCAAGCACCAGAATCTTAAATTGAGCCCTATATCTAGACAGGAAAATGAGCCTCGCCACCGCATTCACTATAGATTGCAGCTGTGCAAGCTGGGAACACGTAAGACCACTGAGAAGGGAATTGCAGTAGTCAAGGCGAGAGAGAACAACGGTATGGACCAGCACCTTAGCCGCGTCTGGTTTTAAAAAGGGGCGGATGCGAGCTATGTTTTTGAGATGAAAGTGGCAGGATTTGGCGATTGACTGGACATGAGGGATGATGGAGAGGTCGGAGTCAAAGAGAGTACCTAGGTAGCGAGTCTTCGAGGTAGAGGTGATGGTGGTGCCATTGACTCGGAGAGAGACAGACACATGAGTAGCAACACTTGAGGGAGGAAAGACCAGAAGTTCTGTTTTGGACAGGTTGAGTGTAAGGAAGTGAGCAGCCATCCAGTTGGAAATCAGAGAGGCAATCAGAGACATAAGTAAAGATGGGCAGAGAGATATCAGGAGAGGAAAGGTAGATTTGCGTGTCATCTGCATATAAATGATATTGGAAGCCAAAGGTGCTGATGAGTTTGCCAAGGGAGGCAGTATATATAGAAACCAGTAGGGTACCAAGCACAGAACCTTGGGGATTGCCAACAGAGATGGGTTGGGGAGAAGAGGCAGAGCCAGATAAAGAAACACAGAAAAAGCACTGGGAGAGGTAGTAGGAGCACCAGGAGAGAGCAGTATCCCATAGACCAAGATTATGGAGAATGAGAAGAAGCTGTTGATGCTCAACAATGTCAAAGGCAGCAAAAAGATCAAGGAGAATTAGGATAGAGTAGGAGCGAGATTTAGCAGCGATTAAATCGTTGGATACTTTGGTCACAGCCATTTCGACAGAGTGACGAGCGCGGAATCCAGATTAAAGCTGGTTAAAGGACCACTATAGTGCCAGGAAAACATGGTAAAAAGAATAAATGGTAAAAACTAAAGAAAAAAGTTACCTGCGCTCTCTCCTAAATCCCTATGTATATTTAAACAAATGGAGGTTATTTAGTTACTCAAATGGTACTCCAATTACTCCAAAGTAAATAAATGGAAAAACATTTTTTCTCACAAATGTGTATCTGTATACTTTATAGTGTTTTTTTATTGCTAAAGACACAAACTTACCAACTCACAATTAGCTATAGCCACACAATCAAAAAGACGCATATATACAGGCATAAGCACACAGTCGTACAGGCAAACAGTCATACAGGCACATGCACACAATT
The DNA here is from genome assembly GCA_933207985.1 of Pelobates cultripes. Taxonomy (NCBI): domain Eukaryota; kingdom Metazoa; phylum Chordata; class Amphibia; order Anura; family Pelobatidae; genus Pelobates; species Pelobates cultripes. The sequence continues at coordinate 302,899,731 of OW240912.1, read as the reverse complement.
ATACAGACACCAACATGCAGCCATAGACAAACTCACAAATGCAAACTCTAAGTGCAATCAGGTCCCATTCATGAGACTTACACTTTTCTCCTGTCTATATTCTAAGTTGTGGAAAGCATATGTGCTGACTCCTTGGGCACAACCGATCCTTTCAACATGTCCCAATCGTGTGCCCTGAGTGCAACCCCAACTGTTCTGGTCTACAGTGGGGAAAAAAAAACTGTTTTAGATAGGCAGAGGCCAGAGCCAAATTTGGGGGGGAAATTGGGCACGGGAATTTGAAGGCAGTGCAGCCCAATCGAAGGGGTAGAGCCAGAAA
>OW240912.1:302869640-302899312 GCA_933207985.1 Pelobates cultripes | reverse complement strand
GCTTTTAAAAATGTCTCCTGATACTGGCTGAAAATAAACTTCATCAATGGGTTACTAGAGCTAGATTGTAATGTAGGACACAGGCACATGTAAAAAGATGTCATTTTTATTTCTACTTAAACAGCGTCAAGGACCTTTAATGAATCCAACAAGGTACACAAAATGTTGAGAATTCTGGATTGTTAATACATCCAGATACATTTTCCCCATGTTTCATTTATATTCTTCTTGTTACTAAACACTATTTCTCTGACATTTTTAGAAGATTTGGAGAAGCCACCAGAGGTTGCATACAAATGCAACAACGTTCTCCATTATTTAGGAACAGTTCAGCAACTACAGATGTTGCAAAGTATGCAGCTTCTCGTGGATAGAGATTCAGCAACTATGTTCCATGCACTACAGTTGCTTTGATGCAAAGCACGAGAACTGCTTGTGGTTGGAGTCTCCTGCTTTACCCTGTCACTCAATTGTCAGTATAGAGGCCTAAAAATATCTCAAAATCTAATTTTTACATATAACCTTGTGTGTGTGTGCCTGTTACAGTTAACACAGCCATGCATTGAAGATGCAGATTAAGGGCGCACACTGCTTACAGTTGGGTACAACTGTTACTCTTATACCCACTATGTGTTTAATTTCCAGAAAAGAACTTACAAACAGTTTATTTCTTGCTGTCATGATGAACAGGCGTCTTCTGTATCCTGTGAGCAATACTAAAAATAACATCTATTGGCGCTATAGATGACGTCCCATATCCATGGCAACACATAAACATTAAAAGGCAGAGAATACTACAAATATTAAGTAACCCAAACTTATAGCTGCTCATATAGCCGTTATAATTCTGCTATCCTAAACTGATTTATTTTGTAGGGATTTATATAAAATGTACGATCTCAGTTCTGATAAAATGTAAATTAAATAATTACTAAAGACAACTGTGTTTTATACTGTGTTTTATACTGTCTGAAAATGAAGATATAAAATGGTTTCATGACAGTCATGTTAATGTAGAATTAACATTCTATTAAATGTTTTTCAGTCTCTTTTTTTATTTTTCCTATTGTGGTCGACATTTTGCCAGTTTGTTCTTAACGAACCACAAGGTGATGTTTTGTGAAAAGAAGTCTGATACGTTTTAAGACCTCTGAAGCCTGTTTTCTTTTCCCATATATGTCTTGATTTGACATGTGTCTCCTGTTTCAACCCTTGGGTGTCTGAAGGGAATGCTCACTAATGACATCTCACTGTTGAATTTAGAAGTGTACTTAGTTTACGCAACAAAAATGCAGGACTAGAAAGAAAACTAATTATAACATCTTAAAAATGCTTCACAGTTAATTGTACATAGTTAATTGGTTTATTTTAGGACTAAACATTAGTATTCTAAAGAATTAGCATATTCAAAAAAAAAAAAAATTCAAAAAAGCCCAAGCACATTAATTCCATCATACCGAAGACTTTTTATTTGAATAAGCACAACATGACAACGTGTCAGCCTCAGGTGGCCTTTCTCAAGTCAGAAGTGACAAGCTGCACATACAAAGTCCAGGCACCAACACCACTTCAAACCACTGAAATGGTGCCTGCAGTAACATTCTTAATGGGAATTGGTCTGTCTTTATTATTTTAAATGATAAAAAAAAAAAACTACATAAGAGATTTACTGATTGTTTTCAGAAAAACACAAATGTTCTTCTATGCATTTAAAATGAAACATGGTATTTTAGATGGATGCTTTGAATATGTCTTTTCCCAGATAACCTCTAGAGCCCAGGATGTATTGAAAAGCTGGAGACATGCTAAAAGTGCTTTATCTGGTCAGAAATGTGATTTTATTTTTATATTATGCACCAACACCAATTTCATACACGCACCCAATATCAAATATAGCATTCAGATACAAAAAGTGGTTACATACCGCATACTACATAGACAAAAAATGTTCTTGCCTCATTACCCTGTTCACCTTTTTTATAGTGTCAGCCACTAAATGGCTCTGCGACTGTCCAGGAATGTTAAGTAGGAGGCTTTGTTACTGCATTCCTATATAGTGGAGATTTGTATTTGAGCCACTGGCAGTCCTGAACAACCTGTTACTTACTTCCTCAGTTTAAAATGTTTATGAAAAACGAAACCTCACTTCACCCCAAGGCTGTATCATTAGTCCTCCTATGTTTTTAGTTGTCATTCCACAACTTGGTTTCCCTGCATTTGTATGTTACACCATTACTGACGTGCAAAGAAAGCAAAAAATAAACAGTGTGACATTGAAAAGAACTTCAAAGGTTCAGTATTCCCACTAATTGCTTAGTGTGACCTTTCACTGTTTAATTTGTTTTCATTTTGCAGATTATTGAATACTTCACTGAAAAGTATAGTCACTTCAACTCCATTACCAGCTGAGACGTTTGTAATGTCTTTGTGTATTTTCAACTTTTTACAGACTTTTAAAACACTATGTATGCATATCTAAAGCATGTTTCTGCTAATTAACACATAACATTATAAATATATAACATTTTTGGTAAGAAAAAGCACACACTGAATGTTTCCTATTCCACAACAGGAAAGTTAAAAATACACCAGTACTTTCAGCATGCTCAATTGTTGAACAAATTGTGTATTTACAATAACTAGAATTGCAAAACGTAGATCAGCTGAATTGCCAGAAGAAAACACCAAAAAAAGTTCAAAATAAATTTTAAAAAATTAATACTTTTCTTTCTCCATGTTAAAAGCTGTGATTGGGACCAGCAACAAGGTAAAGACACCACCATAATACTTACGCATTTTGTGCCTCAGGGGCACTTCATCAAAATGCTTAATGTGTAAGTGTTATCATGATGGTGCCTTCCCCCTGCCACTGGTCCTTTGAGAGTCAGATTAACCATAAGGCATTATAGGACCCAGGGCCAGTCTTGGCCCGTAACTCTAGCTCTGTGTGTGTGGGGTCCATCTCTGGGCTGGCATGGAGATCAACAGATCTCACTACACAGCTATGCTCCCGCTGGTGGATCTAGAGGCAGAACATCAGGGAACAGTGTGGCCCCTATATCCTTCCTGTGCAGCAGCACTGGAAGGAAGTGATTTCCCCCCAGGTCGCCTAAAATTCTAGTCATACTGGCTGGACAGAGGTGGCTCTCTAATTAGGTGCGTTAGGTGGCCACCTAAGGCTTCTCGCTGACCGGGGCCTTGCAGCTGCCTGACTTGCCTTAAGGCAAACTGATCCATTGGGTCCTTGGCCCTTGGCTCCTGGTCCGTGACTCCTGGGTTTGGGGGCTTTTTACTCAGTCTGCCCTAGGGGAGAGAGATCCCAGCACAGCATAGGGTCTGCAGCTTTGCCGGCTTCACAGATGCAGACCATGTGGTAGAGGTCTCAAGAGCTCAGTCAATCAGAGCATTGCTGCAGGTTACCATGGCAATGCTCTGACACTTTAAATGAGACCTCTACCACATGGTCTGCAACTCGGCATGCAACGGAGTGGGAGACTGGATAGCAAGGACCACCAGGAAGGGAGGCCACACTATCAATCTCCCACACACTTTTACCCCCAACACACTATCACCAACCCCCCACATTATTACCCCTCTACACTATTACCACATACACTTTCACCCCCCACATACACAATGTCACCATCCCCACACACTGTCACCCTCCAACACACACACACTGTCACCCACCACACTGTAACTCACCCTACATGCTGTCATCTCACCACACCACTGGCAGCCTCTTTTACCAAGCTACACTTACATTAACCACTAAACATCCTGTCACTATCACTCCCTTCAACCATATCACACACACATTAAGCTCCCCTAATCCTGTCACACACCTTCTCTTGGACTGTCACACTCAACCTCTATCACTCTGTCACACTCACCCCTTTCACCTTGCCACAATGCTAGACACACTCAGAAATACACACAGCCAGATACACATATGTATGTCTGTATTTGTCAATGTGTGTGCATCATTGTGCATGCATGTGCGTGTATAATAGTGTGTATATTGCCCAACCCAAACTTTCATTTCTGTTTGCCATAACCCCTTCACACAAGCACTAATGTATACACGACTGCCAGGCTATGACACCACACCACAATTGTGTATAAACGATTAACATAATTGCAAATTAAATATCTTTATTGCAAATTAATTTACTTGGCAAATTATGCCAAAACTACAGTCAGAGAGCTCACAATACAGTGGCACAGGAAGCCACAACATTGCAAGCCTTTGAATGACAAATACAGAGATCAACTTTCGGTGTCCAGTGCTGCAAGCCTGCTTTTCAATGTAACTATAGCTCCTTAAACAAACACACACTGCAAACCCTATGGATGGAGGTGGGAAGGGTGGCCCATAAGCTTGCCCATGCTCCATTTCATATTAAAATATGGCCCTGCACTCCTCATATGTGTATGATAGTGTGTATGGCAGTATGTATCTGTATATTTGTATATATAGTTAACGAAGATTTCTAAATATGAAATCTGAAGGTGATTTATCCAGTCATATATCATGCTATTAGTAAATTTTAATTAATTTAAATTAAATAAAACCAGCATAATTACCAGTTATGTAGATATTCTCATCAGATGAATAGGTAGTCCCAGAAACTTGATTGGTTGTATGGAAGTGCGTGAGTGATAGAGAAAGTGGTGTTGGTTAGAAAGTATCAGTAAAATTCTAAGTGTTAAGAGTTTTAAAAGAGTTGAGTGTCCATGAGTTTAAGAATAGAGTGTTAGTAAATGTCCTGGACCTCTCTGCATGTCCGAGTTGGAGTCCCCCAAACTTCAACTCCCTCTCTCTGTATCTCTGTCTCTATCTGTCCCTTTGTCCTTACTTTTAAAGGGCCAGACTCTTTGTACGTCATTAGTTTTTTTGTAAATATAAGTTTATTTTTGAAGTTTTGCTGTAGCATATACAATCAAACATGCATTAGTGAGTCGGGAGACACGCAGGTCTCATGTACAGTAACATTTAGTTTAATATTTGACATTTACACAGTATTCCTTGAGACTTGTAGGCTTTATTATCCTCATGTGTCTATAAATTCCGTATCTCCTTTGTTTCTTTTCCCTTTCTCTCTTCTTCCCTCCCCGCTTCCCCTCCATCCTCTAGTTCCCTTCCTCCCATCCTTCCCTTCTTGTTCCTTTTCCTTCTCCTTCCCTCTCCTTTCCCTTCCTTTCCCTTCTCCCCTCCTCCTCCTCCTCCCCCTTTTCTTCTTCCCCCCTGTTTTGCATTCCCTGGTATCGTGGGATGTTTCTTTTACCGTGGGGTTAGGGCTATCTCATTCTGCTATGGGAGTCCCTATCACATGGTTCGCTGTGTTCTATCCGTGCATTGGCGCAGTCACCTGGTGTCGGTAGCCCCTACCTTCTGGGCTTCAGTCTTTGTCGGATATCGTCCGATTGTCCGGTATGAGCGGTTTTACCAGTGCGTTTTATTCTTGAGTGTTGTGCGTTATTCTGTGGCATATTTGTGCGCTGTCGTTACATTGTGTTGGGCTTCTCTTACAGTCCTGGGTCTCCCTTCCCTTGTTCACTACTTCAGCTAGTGTATGTTTGTCTTTACCTCCGTTTGGGGTTGTTTTCTGTGATGGTCGGCCACCAAGCAGTATATACCGCTTTTGTGGGTGACCATGCCTAGATTGCTCGTGTTCGCCTCTGTGGATTCCAGATGGTGCTGGAACTAGAGCTAGGTATGTTTGTTTAATGATTCAATCTGAGTTTACTTTTGTGTGGCTGTTGTATTTTCCTTTTCTGTTCCGATCAGCATGTATCAGTATGTAGCTGTTTCTTCGTCTGTGTTTGTGCTACGGTGTGGTGTTGCACCTACTAGGTTGTTATGTCTCCTTGGTCCTTGTGTTGTGTTATAGGTTTGGAGAGATAGAGGAGAAGAAGAAGAGAGAGAGAGAGAGAGAGAGAGAGAGAGAAAAAAAGGGGGGGAGAGGGGGAAGGTGTGGGGAGTGGTTGCCTGTTTGATGTATGAGGTCACCTTCTATGTTACATATGCCAGCCAAGGCCTCCAGGTTCTTCTCTCCCCAGCAGCTCTGCTATTTTGGCTTCCGCTATTCGTATGTCTTCCACCTTGCGTTTCCATTGTTCTGTCGTGGGTGGTTCTTGTTTCTTCCAGTGTAATGGGATCAGCGACTTAGCTGCGTTCAGCAGGTGTCTCAGAATCGACTTCTTGTAGGAGGCAAGAGGTTGTTCTGTGTGGTGTAGAAGGGCAGCTGCCATCGTCAGGGTTGGGGGGTCGTCCAGAATGTTCTGGAGTTCACGTTCGATCTTCCTCCAGTATGGCTCGATGATTGTGCAGTCCCACCATATATGTCGCAGCGTTCCGGGACCCGCATTGCATCTCCAGCAGGTGTTCGGTATAGTCGGAATGTATCGGTTGAGAGCAGAGGGTGTGCGGTACCAGTGTGTCAGTAGTTTGAAGTTTACCTCCTGGTAGTGAGAGCTGGAGGAGCTCTTGTGTTGTAGTGTCAGGATTTTGACCCATTGGTCATCTGGGAAAGTCGTGTCCGTCCATTCCTCCCATTGTCGTTTGTACAGGTTGTTGTTCGTTCTATTACCTGTGATTAAGGTTCGGTATATCGCCGACACTTTCCCGTCCGCTTCCGGTGCTTGTGAGCATAGTGTTTCATACCATGTGAGGTCCCTGTGTATTCTAGTTCTGTGCGGTAAGTTATGGTAGTAGTGTAGCAACTGAGCGTAATGGAACCGGTGCATGAGCGTGAGCGGGTTTCCGTCTGCCATCTCCCTTAGTGATTTCACTCCCGTATTGTTGAGTACTGTGTGTATGGGTATGTTCCCAGTCTTGAGCGTCAACTGGCCACGCGGATGCCGCAAGTCCATCTCCCAGATGTGGATTATGAGTTATGGGGATTAACGGGCTCGGCTTGGGCGAGATCTGTTGTTCGTTTCTCATTATAGACCAGTGTTAGTGTCTGTGTAATCGGGGATTCCTCTCCCAGGGTTGAATGCGCTTCCGTTTCTTTGTGCCATATCAGCGAGTTTAGTCGATTGTCTGTGGTATCTCTCCAAAGTGTCACCCACCGTTTTTGTGTTAAGGGCCATATGTAGGTCTCTTATCCTTTGCATGACCGTTGCCTGGTGGTAGCGTTTGATGTCCGGTAGTGCTAGTCCTCCCCATCCTCTCGGGAGGCTGAGTTTGTCGAAGCTAATTCGCGCTCTGTCTCCTTTCCATATGTATTGTATGAATGCTGTTTTTAGTCTCGCGAAGAAAGTGCGTGGAATTGTTTGTGGCGCTGTATGGAAGAGGTATAGAATTCTGGGGAGGATATTCATCTTGATTACTGCTATCCTCCCCAGCCATGAGATGTGTGTGTGGTTCCATCTCTCGAGGTCTCTGAGAATGGTGGTCAAGAGGGGTGCGTGATTGTGTGTGTAGATGTCTTTCGTTTCCTGTGTGATCTATAGCCCAAGATATTTCATCCGTCCTTGGCACCATTGGAATGGGTAGTTGCTTTTCAGTTGCATGCTTTCCCTCTCAGTTACAGTAACGTTTAAAATGTCACATTTCGTCAGGTTGAGTTTTAGTCCCGAGAGGCGTCCGTAGTTTTCGAATTCAGTCAGGAGCGGGGGTATGGAGTCTGTCGGGTTCCTGAGGAAGAAGAGCATGTCATCTGCATAGGCAGCGACTTTATGTTCGTGGGTTTTATAGCATAGTCCCCTTATTCTCTGATTTTTTCGGATGCAGTCTAAGAGTGGTTCCAGTGTTAGTGCGAATATGATCGGGGAGAGCGGACATCCCTGCCTCGTGCCGCTCTGAATGTCGAAGCTATCTGTAAGGGCCCCGTTGACCCGTACTCTAGCGGTCGGGCAGCTGTATAGTGCCGAAATCCAGGTGAGTATACCCTGTCCCATGCCCGACCTGCGTAGTGTCTCCATCATGAAGTTCCAGTATACTCTGTCGAAAGCTTTCTCCGCGTCTGTTGATAGTAGGATCAGTTTCGTCTTTGTTTGTTTGGCTAAATGTTGGATCGCGAATAGTCTAAGGGTGCAGTCTCTGGCCTCCCTTCCCGGGATGAAACCGGTCTGGTCTGGGTGTATTAGTCTCGTAAGATATGCTTGGAGCCTCATCGCTATCACCTTGGAAAATAGTTTTACGTCTGCGTTGAGTAGCGATATGGGGCGGTAATTTCCCACCTGCTCTGTATTTTTGCCGGGCTTAGGGATGACCGTAATGGTTGCTGTCAGCGATTCCCTACCAAAGGTGTATCCTTCTCGTATGCAGTTGATCGCCTTCGTTAGATGGGTGTAATAAGTGGGGGGATGTGATTAACAGCCAAAATGTATGCCAATGAAGTGTTACTGTGTTCTAAAACAGGGATTTAAGCCCCCATTCTACCCTTAGGCAATAATGGAGTCCTCTGTGAAGCACATGGCCTTTCACCAGGCAAAATCAGTTGGGTTGTTGATAAACTCCTCCTCCATTCCCTTCCAATGCAATACCCCTTCCCCCAGGAGGCACTCTGGTTCTGTTACATCCTAAGGGATTGACTAAGGGAGGTGTGTCCAGCAGAAGGAGGGGCTAACCTGTTTAAAGCCCTGTGAATAGCACATTCTCTCTCTCTTTTTGAATTACCTCTCTTCACCTTCTCTCCTCTCTCCCCTCTCCCCACTGTACACACCCTCTCTCTCTTACTCTCAGCTGCTGATCAATGGAGTGGTAACTGTATTACATGTCTATGCCTGGTTTACTATGTTTATTTAGCCTACTTTCCATTCAGTCAATGATTAGTTTTAGTAGCAACATATACTAGCCTATTTCAAATGTATATGTATTGTTTATTTGTTTGATTAGCCTTTATTAATAAATATTATTGAATTGCCGAAAGCAAGGAGTGTGGACTCTGACTTTACACTCGGTTTTTAAGTTATTATTTTAAGTTATTATTTTTAGTTATTAATGTTATTATTAATTCCAAGTTTATTCCAACTTGCGAGTTAAACGTTTATTACAATGGGGTACGAGAATGTTTCCGAATTTTTTGAGGTATTCTATTGGGAAGCCGTGTGGTCCCGGTGCTTTTCCGTTTTTTGCCATTTTCAGTGCTCTCTTGATCTCCTCTTCTGAGATCGGTGTGTCTAGTGCTTCCGCTTCCTCTTGCGTGAGGGCGTCCGGTCTGTAGTCTCCCAAGTAGTCCGTCGTGTCTAGCTTCCTTGTATTTCGGGTCAGTTCGTCCTCGTCCTTTCGAATATTGTACAGTTGCGCGTAGTATCGTTGGAATTCGGTCGCTATCTCTTCCGGGAATTAGGTTAATGTTCCTCGGGTGGTGCGTAGGGCATGTACCTGCGCTCTACCCTGTACCACTCTCAGCATGCATGCCAGTAGTTTACCCCCCTTGTTGGCGTGTCTATAGAAAAATGCGTGGTTTCTTTGGAGATTCCTGGCATGCCTTTGCTCAAGCAGTTGAGAGAGTAGTCTTCTGTTTGTTGTGAGGTCCCTGTAGGTCTGGTCTTGTAGGGTGCGTTTGTGGGCCATTTCCAGGTCTGATATCTTCTGTGTTAGTTCCGTTATTTGTTTTCCCATTTCCTTTTTCTTTCGGGTGGCCATACGTATTAGGTGGCCTCTGATAACGCTTTTGTGTGCCTCCCAGATCGTCATATCCGAAACCTCTCCAGTGTTGTTTTCCGTGAAGTATTGGTTCAAATGTACGGTGAGTTGGGTTCTGAGTGCCAGGTCCATCAAGAGGGAGTCGTTTAGCCTCCAAGAGGTTCTTGCCGGCTTATATAGGGGAGATGACATAGTCACCTGCGTCGCACTGTGATCTGACCACGGCGTGGCAAGGATGTCCGCTCTCTGTAGGTGTGTGAGTGTACGTCATTAGTTGATAAACCAATAGGAAGCTGTAGGTGGATTCAATCGATGGATCGCAATTTAGGTATTTGATCCATAGAGGGCAGTCTCGTCTAACAAAACCTTCCTATCCAGGAAAGAGTTAACTTTTCCTGATGACGATTTTGACCGTCATTTGGCTAATCTAAAATGACTACCATAACTTAGATTTGCTGTCAGTTCAAAGCGTTTGTCCCAGTCTTTGTGGCAACTACTTTGATTGTAACTTGTAAAATTGACAGTTCTAAACTCAATTTCACCCCTTATTTTACAATGGAACCTTGTAAAATTTAGAAAGTAAAATTAATTACTTAGTTTTCTCTAGTCACTAGTGTCTGTGTTTAGATAAATGCATTCCTTAGTGGTTAGTGAAAGTAAGAAGAAACTATGTGTCTGTTATCCTGAAGATAGCAAAATGGAGTCTGCTCTGTTTCTGAGTGACTTGGCAATATACACTTTTAATTTCTTTCTTAGCACAAAATGTCTGCCGATATAAATATTCTGACAAGTCAGACACAAACACACACACACACACAGTCAGACACACACACACACAATCACTCACATTAACACTTTTTTTTTTTTTAATTTAACCCCACCACCCCCCAGCCTCCTTACCTTTGGGAGTGCTGGGGAGGGGTTCCTCTTTCTCCCTGGTGGTCCAGTGGCTGCAGGCGGCGCTGGCTACTGGGCGGGCGGCTGGCGAGGGAGCTCTTCCTCTGAGCTATCTGCTCAGCTCCCTCGCACGCCGCAGAGTGAGGCTGGGAGCCGGAATATGACGTCATCTTCCGGCTCCCAGCCTCACTCTGCGGCGCGTGAGGGAGCTGAGCAGACCGCTCAGAGGAAGTGCTCCCTCGCCAGCCGCCCGCCCAGCAGCCAGTGCCTAGCATGTCTATTAGCCGCGAGGCTAACTAGACATTTGCCCTGGGCATATGGGGGTGGCGTTTTTTGCCGCCCCCTGAAAAATGTCGCCTGAATGTATGCATCTGTGTGAGTGTAGTGTTTGCATGAGTGCACCAGGTTCTAGTGTGATGGGATTCCAGCATGGTTAAAATTTAGTAGGCCAAAATCTCCATGTGGCATATGTGTATGTTGTGTCAGTTGGTTAGCTACATGTAGCTAGGATACTGTCATCAGTGTACTGAGCATGTGCAGGAATGCAGGAACTGAAATTGCACTTATTTCCTTTGTCTTGGATGAGCCATGTGGTTTGACTAGATGTACAAGTCTATATTCTGCTCATTGATTGGTTAAAGGTATATGTGGGTGTAGCTATTAATGGGAGGAGTTATAGTGCTATATAAGGAATGTACACCATGTGTTGGTCTCTCAGAATGTTGGAACAGGAGTTCATCTGAGACCCGATCGGTAATGTGAATAAAGGCCTGTTACTTCCTGAAGACCTGTGTCCAATATTTCTGTGTTTGGCTTCTGCATGCTTACACTGCAACACTAGGAGTGAGTGCAAATCTGGCATCCTGTCAAGGGCCCTGGGTAATTTTAATCTGGCTCTGGGTCCAAGCCATGGTTTTTAACTTGGAACAATAAATGTGTTCATTTTTTAATTTTATTTTGCACTTTCTTGGGCATTGATTTTCTTCCCTGATCTACGTTTGACAATTCTAGCTATGTATTCAGGACCTGCTACAGCTGAATACATTTATTTAGTGGACAGGTAAAGGGTAAATTCAAAAAAAAAAATAAAAAAATTATATATATATATATATATATATATATATATATATATATATATATATATATATATATATATATATATATATATATATATATATATATATATGTTTACAGTAGCCATTTTTATTTAGTTTTCCCTGTAAATAATTATTCAGCCAAATCTAATTTTCTACTGAGCTCTAAACATGGCAAATTAAGCTCCATTGAATTTATAATTTTGATTTGACTATTTTAAACCAAAATTGCAAGATACAATTTTAAAACAAATTCCATAAGTAGAGATGGGCAGGTAAATTGTTTAATCGACATTATAAGCACAATAACTTTTAACCCCTTAAGGACACATGACATGTGTGACATGTCATGATTCCCTTTTATTCCCGAAGTTTGGTCCTTAAGGGGTTAAGGAGTTCCCTTTTCCTGTTGTGACAGAGCTCCCGGTAACCCAGCTGGGTACCTCCACCAAGTCCGCTTCCTAGCTGCTTGCAGAGACCCTGGAATGCTTCTGCCTATTCCGTTACAGCCCTTCTTCCAGGCAGGTATCGTTCCCACTGACTATTCCGCAGAAGCTCTGCTTACAGTGATTATAGTTATTGCCTTTACAAAGGCAACTGTGGCTCTCAGGCCTAGCGCTTTTGATTTATCCCAGGGAGAGGGATCCTGCAACCAGCAAACAGGTCAGAAGACTTTATCACTAAGATCCCTACAATCCAAACAGGACAAAATTTACAAAAGGAACTGACATACAAAACTTTATTTTTTTGAGACTAGCCCATATGATGCTCACATTAAGCTTACCGTGACAACTCAATAAAAATACAAACACTCAAATCACATTAGACAACATACAGGAACTTATAAAAAAAATAATGACATATTTATAAAGGGGTGGGAAGGACAATAATTAACACAAAACACCTCTCCTGCTTGCAGAAATAGCAATATCCAAATCAACCTGCAAATTAGCAATCCTTGCTATTCAGGTAGTGCATACAGCAGTTGCTAGATCCTTGCAACCAACAGGTGGCGCTGTACAGGCTCCACAGCCCTATCCACCTAGTTGATTGCAAGCATTAGCAATACAGGAGAGCACACTAACATTTAACACTAAACAATTACATTACACACACCCTGCACCTACAATGGGTACAGGGTGACTAAAACATAGGAAAAGTCCCGCAGCCTATATAAATAGTCTGCCTGAAGGTCCAGGTGATGGTGACTACTGTCACACCTGTCATTCCCACCTCCTTATAGTAGGGGTGATTTGCTAATTTCTCAGTCATTATATACTCAGCCTCACTTACCCCTACTCCTTTGTGTAGTATAAGAAAATTATGCTCTACCTGATAAGATTCACATTTGTTTTTATGCAAAAAAAGAAATAATAAAAGGGATAGTGTAGTTTAAACTGGAATATTCTCTTTAATCTTTTAATACATCACATTTCAGCAGTTGATTCAGTCTGTAACATGGTACCAACTTGAATTGACAATTTTTAAACAAATGATACTCAATTGTCTTCTTCTGAGCATTCTTGTAGATATCCAATCACAGTAACAGCTAATTTAACAATAAACTTTTGGATTTAGCTCATGCTGGCAGTTATGTGCCAAGAATAGCAGCCAATTTCAACCTGCCAAGCTGAGACAAAATTAACATCCGGAATTAGGAGCCAGCTATTTGACCTTCAGAACACAGAGTACATAGACAAATCTAGAATGTTTACATAACAGTAATATTGAGTTATATAGAATCTAAAATGGTCCTTATGTACTACAAACTCACCAATATATGTGTTAGTTTGTGCATGTTTTACCATGTTAAGCTATTGGATAAAGAACCATCCATGCAACCTTATATTTTAAGTCATTATCAAATTAGTTTTTGGTCTCTTTCTCTGTGATGATTGGTGCTCACATGTATGTGCCCAGCACCCATCACCACAGAGACAGGTTGATCTTTGGACTTGCAAGCAGTCTTCTAAAGAGCAGTACCTGAAAGTCCTTCTTTTTTCATGTACTTACCAAGTGCCATTCTTGACTCTCCGATTAGCAGGCTTTATAGATAGAACTCCAGTTGTGATAAATAGTTGTGTCATTTTGTCTAATTGAAATGAAAGGCTGCAGGGACATCAGTAAGCTGAAGTCATTAAGGAGCCCATAATGACTCTTTAACACAATTATTTGAAATTTTAAACTATGTAAAGTATAACATAGGTACCCCGCTAACTAACCAACTCCCCTTAAAATTTTTTATCATTTATTGTATATGGAACTGCCAAACCTCCAAAATGTGATTATCAGCCTGACATATTATCACACTAAACTGACTTGTAGCCTCCTAGCTGGCTCCACTTAGGATAGACCATTCCGAGAGCACTGCTAAACAAAATTAGGACAATGGGACAGGAAGGTTTGAAAGCAAGCATTGCTGTGATTTCATGAGCAGACCTTGCAGTAGAAACTACCCTTACTTGCTTATACTATGCAAAATCTGACCTTAGTAAGGACAGCGGGTGAGTACTACACCAGTCTTAAAAAATGAAATGTTTTAACAAATTCAGGACAGTTTATAAAGTAAATACTATCTAGTAGGAATAGTGTACACATTATTATTAAAAATGGCTGGACAAAATGTGTTCCAAGTTTGTGTGGAATTAGAATGTTCACTCTTTCACCCAATGTTTAACCCCTTAGTGACCAGACTGTTTTTCAATTTTCTTACCTTAACCCCTTAAGGACACATGACATGTGTGACATGCCATGATTCCCTTTTATTCCAGACGTTTGGCCCTTAATGGGTTACAGGACCAGGGCTCATTTTAAGTTTCTGCAGTGTTTGTGTTTAGCTGTAATTTTCCTCTTACTCATGTACTGTACCCACACATATTATATACTGCTTTTCTCGACGTTAAATGGTCTTTCTAAAGATATCATTATTCTCATTATATCATATCATTTACTATAAATGATAAAATATGATGAAAAAAAACACAAATAAACACTTTTTCTAACTTTGACCCCCAAAATCTGTTATGCATCTACAACCGCCAAAAAACACACATGCTAAATAGTTTCTACATTTTGTCCTGAATTTAGAAATACCAAATGTTAACATGTTCTTAGCTTTTATTTGCACGTTATAGGGCAATAAGTACAAGCAGCACTTTGCTATTTCCAAACCATATTTTTTACATTGTAACACTGAAATCTGTCAGGAATCCCTGAATAACCCTTCACATGTATATATTTTTTAGAAGAAGACAACCTAAGGTAATAAACCTCAGGTATATTGACTCTTTTCATGCAACCATTTTACCACCAATCTATACCAAATAAAAAAATAATAATAATAATAATTGGTGATTTGTTTTGACACACAGCAATTTAAGAATACATGTACTGAGAACTTTAAGGGTAACTGCCAAAGAACACCCAAATATGTGTTCAGCAACATCTCCTGAGTACAGTGATACCACCCATGCACAGGTGTGTTGGGTTCTCTGGGGCTAAAAGACCTTATTTGGGAGGTGTGCATTCCAGTTTTAAACTTGGAATTTTCACAGCTGGTCATCATGCACCCATGTCCTATTTGGAACATTTTTGAAACCGGCCAATATAATTTACCCCATCAAACCATATATTTTTGAAAAGTAGACACCTTAGGATATTTCAAATAGTGGTATTTTAACACTTTCCATGCACTTATTTAGCCACCAGTCTTTGTCAAACGTTTGGATAGTCATTTTTAAAAATTATTTTTCACACACATTCTACTTTCGGCATGAATTCTCAGCTCCTGTTATGTGTTACTGCCAAAGAACACCCCAATATGTGTTCAGCAACATCTCCTGAGTACAGTAATACCACCAATGTATAGGTGTGTCGGGTTCTCTGGGGGCTAAAAGACCTTATTTGGAGGGTGCGCATTCCAGGTTTCCAACTTGGAATTTTCACAGCTGGTCATCATGCACCCATGTCCTATTTGGGATATTTTTGAAGCCGGCAAATGTAATTTACCCCCATCAAACCACAGACTTTTGAAAAGTAGACACCCTAGGGTATTTCAAATGGTGGTATTTAACACTTTCTATGCACTAATTCTACCACCAGTCTTTGTCAAACCTTTGGGTAGTCCTTCTTTGTGTTATTTTTCACACACATTCTACTTTAGGCATGGATTCTCAGCTCCTGTTATGTGTTACTGCCAAAGAACATCCCAATATATGTTCAGCAACATCTCCTGAGTACAGTGATACCTACCTATGCATTGGTTTTGTTGGGTTGTTTGGTGGGTGCAATGCCAGCTGACATGTGTTTTTCAAATTTGACATTTCTTCTTTGCCTATCTTCTTTTTGAGGGCCTTTTTAGATATCCCAATTTTTTTTTGCCATGAGCGTGCATATATTTGAAAAGTTGACACCCTAATGTATTGTATGTGGAGTGTGTTGATGTGTTTGATGCAATAATGTTAGGAGAAAAGGTGTGGTGGTAATTTTTCCTTTTTCATTTTTACACACACATTGCTTTTGACTGTGATTTAGGAGAACCTGTTGTTGGTTATTGCAATTAAACACTCCAGGTTGTTTTCTGCAAGGCCTCCTGAGTACACATATGCCCCCCATGCATAGGTTTGCCAGGATTTTGGGAAGGTTATGTTACAATTGTATGACTTGTAATTTGAGTTGAAATTGAGAGTATTTCTTCTGATAGGCTTTAGTTTGGGGCTTATCACGTACCCCAGTTTTATTTATTGCCATGAAAGTGTATATATTTGAAATGTAGACACCCCGAGGTATTGTATATGGAGTGCTTTAATGCCTTTGATGCAACCGTTTTAGCCAAAGAAAATTGGAGAAAATGTGTGGTGGTAATTTTTCACTTTTCATTTTTACACACACATTGCTTTTTGACTGTGATTTAGGAGAGCCTGTTGTTGGTTATTGCAAGAAAACACTCCAGGTTGTTTCTGCAAGGCTTCCTGAGTGCACCCATGCCCCTCATGCATAGGTTTGCCAGGATTTTGGGAAGGTTCAGTTACAATTGTATGACTTTTAATTTGAGTTGAAATTGAGAGTATTTCTTCTGATAGGCCTATCTTTAGTTTGGGCCCTATCACGTACCCCAGTTTTATTTATTGCCATGAAAGTGTATGTATTTAAAATGTAGGCACCCTGAGGTAATGAACAGTAAACGGAATCAAAAAAAAAAACGGAACGGCAAATGTAAAAAATAAATGAAAAATGGACCAGTGTGTGTTATTGTTTGAATGCAGAGTCCAAGCTGTCCAGGGCAATCAGGACAGTAATATACAGTGTCCTTTCTCTGCTCCCTCTTGAAACAGACTCTGCTTTGCCGCAGTAGGTGGGATTTTAAAAATAAAGTGTGTAGCCCCAACTGTGCTCTCTCCCATCACCGTCCGGGGAGCAGGTGCATCTCAGTACGAAATCCCCGAAATGATCTCTAGCTGAAACTGTAAAAAAGTCAGTTTCATTCCGGGGTTTGCTTTTTTGAACAACAAAAAAGCGTTGTGGGTTGCAATCTGCATTAAGTAAATTGCAACCTTTCTGTACCAGGCCCTTGTCGTCCGTATAATTAGGTAGGGCTGCAGGAGCTGATCTGCCAGATCAACCCCACCAATATGCCGGTTATAAGCCTTGATGCATACTGGCTTCCTTGTGCTTTCAGCTCTCCCACATACAGGGACCTCTACAGTCCTCTCAGTGTGGGTGGTGCTAAAAAGGTTCACATCCTTCTCGTGTCTGTACTTAACTGCCAACAGCTCCTCTTGGCGCAGAGCTAAGGTCCCCCCCCACCCCCCTCTTTGTAGCCGGGTGCATGCAAGTTGTCCTGGGAAACCTGCACGTTTTTTTTTTTATTGTACTGCAAGCTACTGTATCTAAACAATACAGTAGCTTGAACAAAGGGACACTTCTATAAAAATTGTCTGTATACACGTGGTACCCTTTGTTCATCAGGGGGAATATTAGGTCCCAGACAATCTGGCTACTGGTCGACCTATGTTCTGGGCAACCTGGAGGGTCGTGGTGGCTATCCTTTCTCTTGTACACCTGGAATGCCTGAGTATATCCAGTCTCACTATCACAGAGCTTCTACACCTTTACACCATACCTGGAGCGCTTGGAAGGAATACACTACCTTCCCTTATACTTCATCAGGGATTCATACATTCCATCCAGGTGTATAAGCCTCTGCAAACCTGGCAGCGAAGTGGGTCATCAGGGGGTGGATTTTATACAGCCTGTCAAACTGGGGATGCTCCCTAGGGGGGAACAGGCTGTTGTCGCTGAAGTGCATGAAATGTAGAATCATTTCATACCTCTTCCTCGACGTACACTGGGAGTAAATGGGGGTAGAGCAGATGGGGCTACTGCTCCAATAGGAGCAGATGGGGGGCTTCTTTATTAAGCCTATCAGCATAGTCAATGCCCAGACATTTTTTAATTCTGGCACATCACTGGGGGCCCATTGCTCCTTTGCCAAAAAAGACTTGGAAGCACAGAACTGATGGGCACATAAATTAGTTTGGGCGGCAATGTTCCCAAATACATCATTGCCCAGAAACAACTGCCTAAACTGCTGGGGGCTAAATCTTGTGACATCTACATTAATGTCAGGATTTGCGGTGAAGGGTGGGATATCTGGTCTCTGGCGATGAGGCACTACCCACTCCTCAGCAGCACTGCCAGCTGGAACAGCACGTCTCCTTCTGGTAGGGGGACTAACAGACAAATCATAACTAGATACATCACTAGCAGCAGACACTGTATCCCGTGATGTATCTGAGCACCTGGCAGGGTCAAAATCAGGGTCGGAGTCAGACATAGACGCATCAGACTCTAACGCAAGGATGGCATATGCCCCCTCAGCGCTATACAACCTCTGTGACATGATCACAATCACTTTAACCCCTAAATAACCCCTAAAAAAATGCACATACAGCAAAAAAGTGCTGCTGTGCAAGAGCCAGTGATTTACAGTATAGTGATCACTGGCAAGATAGAGGTTAATGGCTCTAAAAAAAGCCTCTGGGTCTCACAATTTTACAGTTCCCTACCTAAAACTACCTAAATCTCTTTGCCTAAAATACAGATCTCTCTGCCACGTGGAGCAACCCGGAAGCAACTCTAGGAGCGATCACCTGGCGGCCTGGCAGTAAGGAGAGGTATTGCATGATGCCTCGACATTGAGGCATCGCTGCAATACCCTTAGAGTATCTGGAAGCAATCATGATCACGGCAAATTTGAGCACTGGAAGTGGATGTATCAGGTACGTCCGCGTTCCTTAAGGGCCATTTTTTTGCGGACGTACCGGACATGTCCGCAGTCGGGAACGGGTTAAAGAGTACCTGTCATGACAACAGTACTGTACATTGTGCTAACAGAACTACAAGCCAATGTCTAGATTTAGCTAAAATCAGAGATTTAAAAAAAACTGCCCTTTCCCCCTGCTGTCAGTCATTTTTGCCTGTGCCAATTAGCACAGAGATATGAATGTCTGTTATAAGAGAAACCCTCCTCTGAATATCTCTCCTGCTTTAATTCAGCCTAAGGGACTGCAATCCCTTGGTGGGGATTATACTACCCAGGCTCGATACATAGATCAGTTAGTCTGCTAAATCCTTGGTGGGGATTATACTACCCAGGCTCGATACATAGAGCGGTTAGTTTGCTCACTCTATTGTAAGTATATTTTTATTTACCTTATTAATACTTAGCTATCTATATAGAGAGCACTATTGGCTTCTTTTTTGTCATTCCATATAATCTACCTCATCATTATCCAGTTGTGATTTACCATCATTCTACTGTGTACCAAAACCAGAGGGATATCCTGCAAGTGGGGATTGTAAACAAGTATACTGAAGTGGCCTGTAAACCTAAAGTCCACAGGACACATGACATATGCATAGTCGCCTTTTTGGCATATGCGGTATAAAAAAAAAACCAAAACCCAAGGATACTCAGACACCTTATATTTAGGAAAATTATCACAGCTTTATTAATAAATAAAAACATATAAATTATTTAAGGTCATTGTAACATATTTAACATAACATCTCAGCCCCAACTCTTTTAACAATTTGACCCTGACAATGAGCCCCATAAACAAACTATATTAAGATATATTAACATGAATAACATCTAACCACTTAAACCATTGCCACCAAGGGCATGATTTACCATGTTCCACCATGTAGGGGTATACCAAGATACACCCTACACACACCAGGTTCAGAGCTACCGATGAGCTCGAACCAACCAAAATCTACCCAAACCTAACAGTTCTTAGCGAACTAAACTATGTTACATCTGGACAAACAACCAACACCCCAACTTGTTTATCCATCCCCCGTCGCCGTGACCAAATGGGATTCAGAACCTTCTTAAAAGGTAGGGTGGGACAAAACAGGTAAGTGAGGATTAATTAAGATGGCCCTTGATCTAAAATGGCCGCTATATATACTCCCATAATCCAAAAACCACACCCCCACTTTCTATAGCCAAACCCCCACATTAACACCTCCTTTGCCTGTCTCCTAGCCATGTCAAGGCCCATTCCACTTAGCTTCGTTGCTCCATGGGCTACAATAAAGACCCTGCAGATTTGTGTGAAGAAATCATAAAATTTTTTTTTTTTAAATCACCATTTATTAAGGTATATTCAGAGAAACAAACATAAGTAACGCACACACATAAACCCACCACATATAATTCCCTACAAGGAGCTTTGAAGAGGGTAGGTGACTATATCCCAAGCGTGTGAAGCTAACCAATACACATGAACACAGACAGACTCAAAAAATACTGTAGAAAAAAATATTGAAACAGGGTTGCTACTTGTTTCTGTGCAAAGTGTTAGGAAAGCTATCACAGGAAAAATGACACACGTTGCCAAGCCTTCACTTAGCTAGCTAGAGATAAATCAATCAATTTCTAGAAAAAACTGGAAGGAGTGAAGGCTTAAAGACTAGAATACCCAGGGCCGTCTTTAACGCGGGGCAAACGGGGAAGCTGCCCCGGGCCCAGTTGCTCCTGGGGGGCCCAGAGCAGCTGCTCTGTGGGCCCCGCGATTTGCGCAGCCCCTATGGGCCGGGCGGTGCGGCTCCCGCACACTGAGGAGGCTCCCCGGGTGGCCCATGCACTAAGGGCCACCCGGGGAGCATGTGTCAGCAGGGGCCCGGTCGGGCGCTGTGGCGCTTAAACAGCGCGACCGGGCCCCTCTTCCGGTTCTGCAGCCGGCTGGGAGGAAGTGACGTCACTTCCTCCCACCGGAGATAATGGCCGCGCGGGAGGAGGAAGGCAGGGAGGAGGGGAGTTCCAGAGGAGAACTCCCATCTGCCTCAGCCTGCCACTGGACCAGGGAAACCACCCTCCAGGAAAAGGTAAGAACCTGGAGGGTGGCTAAATGTATGTCAGTAGGTCTCTGGGTGTGTGTATGTGTGTCAGTATGTCTATGTGTGTGTGTGTGTCAGTATGTCTATGTGTGTGTGTGTGTCAGTATGTCTATGTGTGTGTGTATGTGTCAGTATGTCTGTCTGTGTATGTGTCAGTATGTCTGTGTATGTGTCAGTATGTCTGTGTGTGTGTGTATGTGTCAGTATGTCTGTCTGTGTGTGTGTGTGTCAGTATGTCTGTGTGTGTGTGTATGTCAAGTATATCTGTGTCTGTGTATATCTGTGTGTGTGCTCTGTGTCCGGTATGTCTGTCTGTGTGTGTGTCAGTATGTCTGTGTGTGTGTGTCAGTATGTCTGTGTGTGTGTGTCAGTATGTCTGTGTCTGTGTGTATGTCTGTGTCTGTGTGTATGTCTGTGTGTGTGTATGTGTGTGTGTGTCGGTATGTGTGTGTGTATGTGTATAATAGTCTCATGTGTGTGTGTGTATGTAGGTATGTCTCTGTGTGTGTGTGTGTGTGTATGTGTGTGTCAGTATGTCTGCCAGGATATATTTGTGTGTCAGTGTATGTGTGTGTCAGTATGTATCTGTGAATGTTTTAATGTCTGTCTGTGTGTATGTGCCAGTACATCTGTCTGTGTGTGTGTCAGTATGTCTGTGTGTGTATGTAAGTATGTCTGTGTGTGTTTGTGTGTGTCAGTCAGTATGTCTGTCAGTGTATGTGTCTGTGTGTGTATGTATGTATGTCTGTGTGTCAGTATGTCTGCCAGGATATATTTGTATGTCAGTGTATGTGTGTGTCAGTATATATCTGTGAATGTTTTAATGTCTGTCTGTATCAGCCATTACGTCTGTCTGTGTATATGTCAGTATGCCTGTGTGTGTGTGTCAGTGTGTATGTCAGTATGCCTGTGTGTGTGTGTCAATGTGTCTGTCAGTGTATGTGTCTGTGTGTTTTAGTATATCTGTCAGTGTATGTGTTTGTGTGTGTGTCAGTATATCTGTTAATGTATGTGTCTGTGTATGTATGTATGTCTGTGTGTGTGTCAGTATATATTTGTGTGTAGTGACTGTATGTCAGTATGTATCTGTGAATGTTTTAATGTCTGTCTGTGTGTGTATGTGCCAGTACGTCTGTCAGTGTGATTGCGGGTTGGACGTAATTGGGGGGTGAGGCAGTGGCAGGGACAGGGCCCATGGGGCCCAAGAAAATGCATTGCCCAGGGTCCTAATCATATTATAGACGGCCCTGAGAATACCCCCAAAGTCTCACTAGAGATGCTGTCACTATGAACATACCACACATAGCCAAGCTAACATAGAGTTAACTAGAAATGAAAATAAACTGACTTAAAAAGTCACTGCCTGAAAAGACTAATCAAATGAAATATAAATATAATATAATTATGAAAATTATAAAGGATTAAGCCCCTCCATTCTGCAGAAAATGTCCTACATAAGTCCCATTAGAGAGAGTTTCCCCTCCTTAGAGTGCTACAGAGATCCTCACAACATAACCAAAAAGTGAAAAAATAAAACGCATAGGGAGTTAAAATAATAAGAAATGGCCTAATTATTTTATTTCATTGTTTTTAACTCACTGCACATTTTTTTTCCCACTTTTTGGTTAGGTTGTGAGGATCTCTGTTTTATTGTTCTTTTTATTATATACTATTGTGTTTGGAGCATTTTCTGGGCGCTACCTGTATCTGTTTTGTTCTAGTTTTCTTGGGGGTTGAAGGGATTCCCCTATTATCAGGTGTGCTGCCTCCCATCCTAGTGTTCGTAGTTTGTTAAGCGCTGCTCTATTCCTTGTTCAGTTAAGGGACTGCAATGCCTGCAAGGGGAAGTAGGGAGGAGGGGCAGGGTCTGTGTGAGAAAGAGCAAGAATGATTTATTGCAGCAGCTTCGGGTAGGCAATCTGAGAATGGAGAGAGAACATATATGAAGAGATGGTTTTATTTGTATACCACTAAGCCAACATAAAGTGTTATGGGAAGTTTGTGCTTCCTAAACAAGGATATGCAGCAGAGTTGTGACTTACTAACATGTCTCAGCAGGAGACAGGGAAAATTGATATAAATACAAATTTGAGCTTTTTATAGTATTAAGGGAAGAAATGCTTAATTTTATAACATGAATCAAGGATGATGTTGCAGGAGTCTAATAGGCAGCAGCACTGATGAGTCTAATAGGGACGAGGACACTATGGTGTTAGAAATACATGTTTGTATTTCTAATGCTATAGTCAGAGGCCTCAGGGTGGCAGTGGGGTTGACCTGGGCTAGAGCCCCAAGTGGGCTTCCAAAAGGCCCTGGGTCTCCAAAGTAACATTTAGAGCCCACAGTCCCAAATCCTGAGGTTGTCCAGGAACTCTATGGGGGCTATTCACACATTTCTCACTGAAGTTCCAATGCTCTGAAATCACTTGCTGGATTGTCGGCATGGTGATTGGTTTCACATACAATGCTTTGGAAAGGGGTGTTGACTGGTTCAATTATCTCCCAGGTGCCAGGTCAAAGTGACAAAATCCCCCTCCATGTCTTGCTATCTGTGAGCTGCAGTGGTTACCACAAGGCAACTCGGACATCAGTCTGTCAGTCAGAGTGTGTCAAATTAGTGAGGATGTATGTAACTATGAGTGTGTGTGCCAAATCAATGAGTGTATATGACTCAGTGAATATGTGTGATACATATATCAGTGAGTGTATGCCAATGTATGTGTATCTGAGAGTGTGTGACTGTCAGTGAGTGAATGTGTCAGTGTGTGTCTGTCAATGAAAGTGTGTGTTGATTAAACATTGTGTGTCAATGACTGTGTGTCTGTCAGTGAGTGTATGTATCAGTGAGGGCATGTGTTATTCACTCAGGAAGAAGTGCAGCCTTGACAGGAAGGAGTGGGACAAATATAGATGAGGGGGTGCCCAAGTTTAGTTATGCCTAGGGCAGCACAAAACCAAAATATACCACTGTCACCGCCACACACATATAATATATTCCCAACACACACTAAATACATATACACACCACCTCCCCCAAACACTACATCCTTATGCACACACTCTATCTCTCTAAATCCTCTAGACACTCATACTACACCACAAACACAAAACAACACAGTACACTACAAACAGCCCCTTTAACACACATTCGATCCCAAAAGCAGCCTTTAAACACATTAACAACACGGTTTCTTAAAAGGAGAGGTCCAAAGTCACAATGATGGGTAAAGATAGAGATATTTTCAAAGATCAAAATACAAATAGATACAACGTTCTTAATTATGTATTATGGTATTTCTCTTATGGACAGCAACAAATGTGAGGTGTGATCCTTGTCTGCAGGTAGCACGGTCCTCTAGGGTAAACAACAGGCACAGTCCTTTGGTTTGCATATAATCCAGGCAGTTTTATTTACAAACTCCACCACAGCTACAGCAGCAAATGAAAACAAAATGTAACAAAATCCTATAAACAAAAACCTGGCTCGATCTGAGCTCTAACTGACATCAAGTTCCCTCTCTCTCAAGGGTTTAATCTAGAACAAAACAAGAAGTGATTTCACCAACCTAGTGTCTTTTTCAGCTCTCAGCATTCCAGTGTTTTGGACAGCTTGCTGCTTCCAGCCCTTTCCAAAGAGAAATAACCATTCTCATTTACCTGCCTAGCAGGGAGGGATTTATTTCCACTGCTGCAGCTGATTACCTGCAGCTGAGCAGTGGGTCTGGACCTAGTCTCCCAAGAGAAAACAGTAAATAGTGGAGTGGAGCACTGGCCCACCCTTCTCTCCAAATGCTCCACCCCAGGGGCCCATAACTAAATATGCATTTAAGTCACATACATACATTCCCCCTGGGGTTAAAGATCATACGCCTCTCTGAACAATGTAGATGAAATATAAACTCCCTCACAGACCACCCCATTCACCTTATCACAGAGGTTAAAGGGACACTATAGTCACCAATACAATTTTAGCTTAATGAAGCAGTTTTTATGTATATACCATTCCCCTGCAGTCTCACTGCTCAATTGCCTGCCATTTAGGAGTTAAATCACTTTGTTTATGCAGACCTAGTCACACCTCCATGCATGTGACTTGCACAGTCTTCCTAAACACTTCCTGTAAAGAGTGATCTAATGTTTATACTTCCTTTATTAGAAATTATGTTACATTTTGAATTTCTTATCTCTTGATCTGTTAATAGCTTGCTAGACACTGCAGGAGCCTAATGTGTGTGAATTAAGTTCAATTTACAGAGCAGGAGATACAAGCTTTTAAAGTAAGTTACATCTGATTAAAAGTGAAAACAAAATTCATAAAGACTGTGTCAGTCACAGCCTGGGGGTGTGGCAACGGCGGCATAAACAGAAACAACATATATTTAGTTCCTAAATGACAGTGGCCCCTCAGCAATAAACACCCAGGCATCCTGTGAAAGTGGCCCTTGCTTTCCCAAAAACCGACTGCTCACTAATAGATGAGGAAAGTGATTCCTGTTTGCCAATAGATACCCAGGCTTTACATGAAAATGACTCCTGCTCACTAATACATATACAGGTATCCCAATTAAGTGGCACCTGTTCACCAATATGCTCTAAGACAACCCAATGTGGAAAGTGGCCCCTGCTATGAAATAGATGTTCATAGACCCCTGGAAAGTGTCCCTTGCTTGCCTAAAGATTCACAGGCACCCCAGGAATGTGTCTCCTGCTGACCAAAACATGCCCAAGCCACCTGGGAAAATAGCCACTGCTAGCCAATAGTGTCATAGACACCCCAGGAAATTGGTCCCTGCTCACCAAACCTGACCAAAAACTCTTGAGAAAGTGGCCCTTGCTAGCCATTAAACCCCAGGGTGTGCCTGTAAATTGGGCAAAAAACTCTTTCCTAGACAAAGTGGCTTGCCTGAATACTAGTTAGGCAAAAGCCTTTTACCTAGACAAAACATGTATTATTATAATAAAAGCTAAATAATTAATAAAAGCTATTTGCCTATTCAGAGGCTTTCTGCCTAAAATCACTATTTGTCTACCATATATTTATAAAACTGAGGAATTTACCTTTGTAAGAGAATTTTTAGGTCTTCCTTATGTAATGAAGCTTGGCAAAAACTATTTAAATTATTTACCATTGTAATGAGAGCTCTTTGTTTACAGCAACATCTAAATTTATTGGGTGATTTATTTTGAGAAACATGTATTTTTATGGCTTATTTATTTATACATTATTTATATTGATAAATGTGTATATATATATATACACTAAAGGAAGTTCCATTTTGCAGAAAGTGGCATATGTACAGAGTTACTGTAGTGTTACTAATTAACAATTTGCGTTAACAGTGTAACTCTCATAATGCTCATCATGCAATGGGAACCTATGTGCCTGCCTGTCCATCCATCAGATTATCTATAACTCTCTTTCTAGTCTCTTTGATTTTTAATTCTTGCTGAAACAGTAAAACATATGATCTTTAAAGCTGACTTTAATGTTTTTATCTTTAAATCATGACAGCATGAGGACAGTGATATGCAGGATGTAATTAAAGTCCTATATTGTGCCCACTTCCATTAGACACTGGATGGAAACACCATAATTTCAGCAATTTATGATGAAGTTAACTGAGCTGCCTCAGTTTTGTGCCTCTCCTACAAGAGTAGATATGCTTCATTTTCCTGCAGCAGACTGTCTGGGCAAGGGCCTACAAATTAGTAGACGTGCAATTTGTTTCGGCCTAAATTTAAATTCGAATGAATTTTGGCAATTCGGACATTCGGATGCTTCCGAATGTCCGAATTGCCAAAGTGACGAATTTCCGAAGTGCTGAATTTCCGAAGTGTGGATTTCTGAAAAGTGGCAAAATAGGAGAGGGAGGGAAAATTAAGGGAATGATGACAGGAATCTAACCCTATCCCTACCCCTAACCCGAACCATTACCCTTACCCCAAGTTTCCTCTAACCCTAACCCTACCCCTACCAATAACACGAACCCTACTCCTAACCCTAACCCTTACCCCAATTTTCCTCTAACCCTACCCCTTACCCCAACTTTCTTCTAACCCTACCCCTACCCCTTACCAATAACTCAAACCCTAACCCTAACCCCTAATCTTTACCCTAACTTTTCTCTAACCTGGCTACCTGGTTTCCTGTATTTTGACCTTGGCTTGTCAACAGTTTTGTTAAGTTAGAGTGCACCTGTTTTTATGTGTGAAGAGTTTGTCCTCTTTTATTTTTAAAGTTTTTAAATGATTCTTGTTACATCCCAACCCCCAGTGACCAAAAACTAACCAATGTAACAGGAAGGACATACAATGCGTGCTGAAAAGAAAAAGGGATCCACAGGATGCAGAATAATGCTGGGGTGAATTGTTCTGGGAGATCTTAATAGCTGAATATGACTTTATAGGAGGTGTTCCTCTGGAAACAAGGTTGAGAAATTGTCACATTGCAATATACAACCAGCTAGTTGTAGACTTACACTGAGAATGCACCAAAATAATGTACAGTTTATTTATGCTTCTGTGAGTACAAAGTAAAGTCTTATAAGAAATATAAATTGTAAAGGAACAGCCTTCCACCATTATAATGTACACTTGACTCTCAGGTTTAAACTTAGAAAGACCAACAATCTATCAAGATACTGTTCTAATCTCTGAAATAATTACTTTGAGGATATACAACACTCTACCAGTGGTATGTACAGTCTAATTACAGATTTACATTGAAACAATTACTCATTATACAATGTGAAAGTACATTCTGATGATAAACCTAGATTGTGGTAGAACAATGCTTGATATTTGCTACTGGACTGACATTCCCTTGTAGACTTATACTGAAAAAGAACAGTGTTCAGCAACAGTCTAGTGTTAATTTATACGGCATTTCCTTGTCTCTCACCTATTATATTTACACAAAAGAATGTCACATTAAAAAAAATGAGGAATGTTTTCCAAAATTTTCTCAGCATTTTCTCAAGCTCAGGTGAAAATGTCAAAACACTCGCACATTACTAGCTGACCATAGAACATTATGCCTACATACATACATACATACATAAATGTGTTCTTAGAAAAATATTGGGCATTTGAACGAGTGAGTCTGTATTTCAAATTTTAATGAGCCAAAAGTGGCCAGCATCGTTATTGTGTAGGAGTAAAACTTATATACTTACAATAAATTTGAATGTACTAACAGTTTTTTTCCAGGCTAATGTACTATTCTGTAAAAAAAATTCTTTAGCAAGTATATGGCAGCAAAACTGTTTTAGAGCACAGAATGATTGACACAGTACTAATTAAGTACTTAATACATTCCAAGTAAATGAAAATAAATAAATGTTGGCAAATTAATTAGTATGTTAAGAGCCATACCGTTTAATTTAATGTCAATCAAATGACAATTATCTAACGAAAATAATGATGTTGTAAAGGTCAGAAAATCATTGAGCACTGTAGTTTGGAGATTAAGGTTAAATAACAATGATAATTAAACGTGTTTATAGCTTTAACTCTGTATTTTTAATATGCAGTGTTTTGCTATCATAGATTGACTACCTCAATATCAGAACTCCTTACATATATTTGACTATGCATTTGAACATAGAAAATCATTTCATGTTTATAAAAGACTCAGAGTGATCCAACCTCTTTGTGGTACACCGCACTTAGAAAATATATAAAATCTATGTATTAAAGACGGTTCATTACAAAAACTGACAACTTTCAAAATATTTCATAAACTGACAAATTTCAAAATATTTCATTTTGGAAAAATCTTTATTTTACATCTTTCTAACAGCTTACGGCCTCTTTGGTCCCAAACACCAATATAAAGGCGAGATTCTGGAGTTGTGGGAGGGACTAGTTTTGACTAAAGTACTCACCTCCTCTACCCGGTAACCATATCTTGATCGGCACAGCACGTATCCCACCCTCCACTCCCACTTTTCAGAACACTTTTCTGAACCAATTCCTTCGGCACACCTCAACCGACTTACGTATATTACGTTTATTATGTTATGTTTATTTCATAATGCTTACGGCCTTTTGTGTCTCAACCAATATATATTGTAACAAACCACCTCTTTTACAGGTAGGATTGTCACAGATCTTGCAGTAACCACAGCCTTCTAGGGTATAGAAAGTCCAGGACACATTCAGCTCAGTTTTCCTTTTTATTTGATAAAAAGCAGGTGCTTTAAATAATAACAAACAAACAAAATCCCTTGCTCTTACTTGAGCTCTTACTAGACAGGAATTACTATCTGTAATTGGGTGACTTTCCCACTTACCAATTTTCCCAAAAAAACGAAAATAGCTTTGTAATAAACACACGTGTCGTTCGCTCTCCTAGCTGGCAGGGGCGGGCTGGGCCGGGGGGCAGGGAGGCAATTGCCCCCCCGGCCGCCCTAAATTCTTGAAAGACAGGCCGCGGCGGGCCGGCCCTTTAAATACTGCAGCCACCTGAGCGCTCTGTTAAGAGCCTCAGGCGGCTGCAGCTTCTCCCCTCCCCTGTAGCGTGGCCGAGCTGCACTCCGGTCCGCGGTGGCCGGCCGGAGTGATAGGAAGGTGCACACTGAGTGTGCACATCCTGTCAGTCCGGCCGGTTACAGGAAACAGAAACTCCTGTTCCGCGCGGAGTTTCTGTTTCCTGTAACCGGCCGGACTGA
>OW240912.1:302847307-302869540 GCA_933207985.1 Pelobates cultripes | reverse complement strand
AGAAGAAGAAGGGGAGGAAGAAGAAGAAGAAGGGGGGGTAAGAAGAAGAAGGGGGAGCAATAAGAAGAAGGGGGGTAAGAAGAACAGGTGGGGGAGTAAGAAGAACAGGTGGGGGAGTAAGACGACCAAGGAGGGAAGTAAGAAGAACACAGGGAGGAGGGGGGTAAGACGAACACAGGGGGTGTGAGGAGAACACATAGAGGGAGGAGTGAGAAGAGCACAGGGAAGGTGGAGGGGGGGGTGAGAAGAGCACAGGGATGGTGGGGGAGTGTGAGAAGAGACCGCTAGGGAGGTGGGGAGAGGAAAGACCCTCCACTCATAAGTGCAGGAGGCTTCCAAGGTGATGGCGAAGGGGCAGCTCTATAGGACAGGGGCCAAGACAGGGAGCTCTTTCACACTACGCGCGCACACACACACACAATGCATCCCTATACATACACAGAAACACAACATGCTTCCCTTACACACAGAGAAACACACAATGCATCCATTACACACACACACACACTGCAACCCTTACATTGTTAAATAACAATGATAATTAAACGTGTTTATAGCTTTAACTCTGTATTTTTAATATGCAGTGTTTTGCTATCATAGATTGACTACCTCAATATCAGAACTCCTTACATATATTTGACTATGCATTTGAACATAGAAAATCATTTCATGTTTATAAAAGACTCAGAGTGATCCAACCTCTTTGTGGTACACCGCACTTAGAAAATATATAAAATCTATGTATTAAAGACGGTTCATTACAAAAACTGACAAATTTCAAAATATTTCATAAACTGACAAATTTCAAAATATTTCATTTTGGAAAAATCTTTATTTTACATCTTTCTAACAGCTTACGGCCTCTTTGGTCCCAAACACCAATATAAAGGCGAGATTCTGGAGTTGTGGGAGGGACTAGTTTTGACTAAAGTACTCACCTCCTCTACCCGGTAACCATATCTTGATCGGCACAGCACGTATCCCACCCTCCACTCCCACTTTTAAGAACACTTTTCTGAACCAATTCCTTCGGCACACCTCAACCGACTTACGTATATTACGTTTATTATGTTATGTTTATTTCATAATGCTTACGGCCTTTTGTGTCTCAACCAATATATATTGTAACAAACCACCTCTTTTACAGGTAGGATTGTCACAGATCCTTTGCACATATACACAGAAACAGACAATGCAAACCTGTACACACACATGCAAACACACACACTTCTTTTCTTACATACACACAGAAACACAATGCATCTCATGCACACACATACAGACACACACCTTGCATCCCTTATGCATAGAAACACAGATTCACACAATGCATCCCTTACACACAACCAGAAACACATAATACATCCCTTATACACAAATACACACTGCTTCCACTACACACAAACACACTGCATCACCTGCACAAACTGGTAACCCTATACACTACATACCATAAGCACACATATTAGATCCTCTACAATAACACATAACACATCCCCTACACACTCCACTCCCTGTGAGCGAACTCATGGGTGGGTGGAACTTATGAGTGGGCCTTATGGGCATACTCACCGTCAGGCCCTGGGGCCCAGACCTTGAGCTGTGTAAGGGGCCCCAAAAAATGGAGCTGCTTCCAATTCTCCCAGAACATTGAATTTTGTGACCACAGTTGCAAACAGCCTCCAGAGATCCTGTTCTACACCAGACCAGTGGAGCCAAACTGCAGCCCATCATCATCCTCATCTGCTTGTAAGTAGGCAATCTAGTATATTATTAGTGACACTAATCTATAATTTACCTCACATTAAAGGGACACTATAGCTTAATGAAGTGGTTCTGGTGTCTATAGCTGGTCCCTGCAGGCTTTTTAATGTAAACACACACTGTGTGCAGCACTGGCGTTAGTTCATATGGGTGGGGCATTGTGATGTCACATGGGGGGGCAGCAAATTTTTATTTTGTCTAGGGCGGCAAAAATCCTTGCACCGGCTCTGATCCTGGGCAGGTGCACCAGTCTACTGGTGACCCACAGGAGGAGAGTGCACTGATTGCACTGCACTCTCCTCCTGCCCAGTCCCGTCTTTACTGCAGTGCAAGTGCCCTCTGCCCCTAATTTACAGTGGCTCACACTCACAACAAGCAGTGCCTGGAGCCGTGAAGGAGCGGGTATGGCAAAGAGCTACTGATTAGCATAACATCAATATCCGTTATAAAACCAGGAAAAGGTGGGCATGGATGGTGAACTGATTTGGTGGTGCAATGGGCCACTTGACTGGTTTTACCCCCCAGGCCTAAGGCTGCCAGCCCTCCCCTGCTAGCTGGCTTTTTCTCCCTCACTCTGATCTCTTCTTTTAAAGGCCTGTCTGCTAATTGACTAGCTACAGGTGAGTGCCAATTAGTAAACCCTTAAGTCAGATCCAAATTGTGGTCTGTTACACAGCAACTAGTGCTGTTGGAGCATTGGCCCACCCTGCTCTCCAAATACTCCGCCCCAGGGACCCATACCATGTTTTGCATAACAACAGCAATGTAGATTGCAAACATTAGCATTTCTCCCTGGGGCATTTAACTGAAAATTCTCAGGTTGCTGTTTAGCAAATCAGGCCTGATGTATCTTCCATCAACCACAATTCCACTTTTACGCTCACAATATATATATATATATATATATATATATATATATATATATAGTGTGTAGAATATTAAAATATCTATGTTCCATATTTATAAAAGTGTGTGTGTGTGTGTGCGTGCATGCGTGCGTGCGTGCGCACATAAGTGTAAGTACATTTTTCTGAATATGCAGCCTTTAAATCCTACAATAAATTTGATTTAATATTTTAGGATAAGCTTTTCAAATCATTTTTCAAAATATTTAAATATTCAAAAAATGTATTGCATAGAAAAATATATCAACTTAATTAAATATGAAAAATGTCTCACAATATTAAATGATTTGCAAACGTATCCACAAATATTAAATCGAGGCCACTGTATGAAAAGAAAAGTTTTATAAAAAGTTGGGGCTTGCTGCAGGTTGAATATCTACAACCTGTGTTTTGAATTCCTTTTTGACTGTTTAAATCTTTTTCTTTGTTCAGGTGTCAGTAAAATGGTGAGATACCCATTAATTGGTTTATTTTTAAAGTTAAAAGATATTCCTTTTAAAAGATTTGGAGTCCTGAAAATAGAAATGTTGACACTGATTACAGACAAAAAATACTTTGTCCTCAATTATCTGCCCAAGTTATCTGAAGATGTTTTGTCCTTGTGTGTATATATAGCTACATTATCAGTGTAAGAAAGCATTCAAAAGCTACACATGCTGCATATCTGCAGTAGCTCAATATCTAGAAATCTCAAAACTGCCTATTCTCATAAATTCAACATACTTGTAAATCTTTATACAATGACTAAAGAGCAAAAATGTGTATGCCAAGATGGAAGGACTATTTAAGAATATTTAATTAAAAATTTTTGATCCCTCATTGGCATTAGTAACTTGCCCACCCCCCACGTTGTATTTCATTAAAAACACACATCATAAATAAGTTAAAACTTAACTGGAATCCAATGTCGTGTAAGGTTCTCCCTGCTGTCTTCCACGTCCCGTCTGATGTCACTGCTTCCTTCTCCAAGGTCCAGTCAAATGCTTTTCATAGGGAAGGACAAAGGGTTGGTCTTGTAAATAAAATTTAAAAAAAGAAATCAGATTGCAGGTATCTTTAGTATCTTTACATGTGGGGGAGACTCAAGCCGCTACAGGATTTGTGTCTGGTCAGGACCTCATACGGGATTCTGGGTTGTTTGTGCGACCAGATGAAAGTGGTAAAGAGTGGCCTAAGCTTGGGGAAAAAGGGCTTTGGTATAGCGATGGGCAGGATTTTAAATAAGTAGGGTATCTTCGGAGAGTGTTAATTTTGAGAATGTTTATTCTGCAGAGCCAGGAGAAGTGCGGTTTATGCCAAGCCTGTAGGTCTTTAGAGATGGATTGGAACAGTGGTTCATAGTTTATATAAAAAATGGAGGTCAGGCCCACTGACAAGCATACCCCTGGGTATGTGATGGCTTTGTTCGCCCATGTGAAGGGAAATTCTGATTTTAGCCATGTACACGGATGCGGAGCAATTTGTAGTGGTAGGATTTCACTTTTCGAGAAGTTGACTTGAAAGTTGGAAAGTTTGTTAAATAAGGAGATTTCCTCCAGGAGAGGGGTTAGTGAAGTGTCAGGAGATTGTGTGGTAAAGAGAAGGCCATCTGTGAACGCTGAGATTTTATACTCTGTGTGTTGCATTTATATACTTTTGAAGGAAAACTAGTTTTGAATCAATTAAAAAGGAAAAAATGAACAGACGCTCAATGAAACAAAAATCAAAGCCATATTAGAAGCGTAACTTTCTTTGCCATCCTACAGTGCAAATGTACAATGATGGCTAGAAACATGCCATTTACATTAATTGCTACTTAGATATAAGATAATAAGTACTTATTTAACTAAAGTATTAAAAATCTTCTGTGCATGCTTTGTGATCATCCTCATTTACATAATTAGGTACAATCTGGATAAATTGATTTTTTATAGAAAGTCTACTATATAATTTCATGAAAAGTGGGAAAAATAGAGAATAGTAAAAGAGCAAAAGAAAGAAAAAAATAAGTGGCATTCAACTAGAAAAACAAAACATAATATGTCTTGGGGGATAGTTACACTTGGGAATGTATCAAACAAGTTTCCATTTGCTTGTTCCATTTAAGGGAATTGTTTTCCATTAATATTTAGCATGGTATTGCTACAAAATGTTTTTAGACAATCCTGAACAAAACAAGTCCTCCCAACTACATACCTCTCAACTGTATTGGATTTAGAAGAACAATCTCATTTTTTGAATACATACTTTCATTGACATTAGCAAAACATCCCCAAAATGTTTATCAGAAGAACACCAATAAACATGTTTGCCCAATATAGGACAATTCTGTCCATGAGAGAGGGCACCAGCACTGCTTTGTACACTTGTACTGTTGGTTGTCTGGCCTGTATTACTATCTGTCAATCTACTATCTGATAGTATACTGCACAATGTTAGGAGCTATGAAGCTTTTACCATGCCAGCTTTGTTAAATCATATGAGTTGAAATGTCACCAGAATTTCACAAGTAGTAGTAATTTTACCATCAGCCACTTATCAAATGCACTAAATCCACCAGCAGGTTCAGTCCCTTAATTTCCTTACATGTAGCCCTACACAGCATGAAAGTAGTAGAAAGTATATATTGGAATACCTCATTAATTGCTCTTTGCAATGGGGATCTTCTGATTACTTTGTAAATAATCCACAAGACACCAAGGACAGAGGAATTGCTCATAACAGAGATATTGTGAGTTAACAATTATCCCTACAACGGTCACCTTCACCAGGAGTTATTATGAGTGTGACTAATCCACAGAATATAACATTGCTCTGTCACATGCCAGCCCCAACACCCTGTGTCCTTCACCCTCATAATCTGGGAGAATTCATAAAAGAAGGTACAAGCTCATACTCTGAAGAGAGAATGTCTCCATCCAAGACGATATATCTTTACGAAATATTCACTTATTTTGTTAACAAAACAAAACGTGTCCTAATCAGGTACCACATTTTTGGTGTCAATCAGAGCCTTAGATGGCAGTTGGACCTTACAGTTTTAGGCCTATAACATAAATTAGTTTTTTTAATGTCAGAATGGCACAGTACAGCTTTATTATGATAGGTGAAGCAATGGGTATGATTATTTGTGGTACAGTTCAGTTGGCACACTAAGGTGTTATTAATGGCACAATTAGATTTAAATGGCTAGACAAAACATTTACTTGTGACAGAATTAGGAAAGATCGGTATGATATAGTAAATAGTAGCAGCACATATTACTAATTAGTGGTTAGTAGCTGTGTTATTGCATGGGTTGTTTAATGGCACAGCAGAAGAGTATAATTTTTCCTAGTAGTTATAGTGGTGGTATGCTAGTTAGTGATTAGATGATCTGTAAAAGTATAGGGCTAGTTAACTGCACAAGTAATATACAAGACAAAACAGAAGAAGGTTGCGCCAGAGCTGGCTAAAGTGCAGCTGAAATGAACAAAGTCCAAAGTGTAAGTGGTGCCAAAACAAAGTCTTTAGTTGGGCCTGATGAGGCACCGACGGCCTATGTGGAGGAGTATTCTCTCTAAGGGTCGCTTGAAGATGGTTTTACAGAATGTAAAGAAAGAAACAAACAATAGTGCAAATACGTCTGATACGACGGTTGAGTGGAGCTTAAGCCAGCTCTAGTATGAATAGCGCACAGCGGTATAATCCCTGCTTTATTTAGAATATAGAGTAAAATATATAAAAATATATATTTTATATATTTTACTCTGTATTCTAAATAAAGGTATTTTGGCTACTCTTAAATCACTCTGATTGTGCCATTTTATTCTTTTATTTATTTTTAAATTTTGCTTGGTATCCTGATTTTATCTCTCCTGCTGAGTATTACTCCAAAGACATCCGAGGTGGGGATTATACCACTCACGCCTAAATCATTGAGCAGTCCGTCTGCTCAATCCCATGTGAGTACACATTTTTTAGGTTGCTGCCTCTTACTTTATCTATTTATAGGATTGGTCTATTTTAGCGCTGTTTCCTTCTTTTCTACATTTCTAGTTAGCTGCACAGCATAGGACCTTAATACAGATTTTTTTTTAGCTGTGATACAGTATATGGTTGTTTAGTAGCATGACAATAGTGTATATTGCTAGTTAGTGGTTGGTAGCTATAATGCAGAACATGACTGGTTAGGTGCCCGTCCTGGACAGAGCAATAGAGTGTCAGAAAAATGAGTAGCACATACAGTAGCAGTGTCAAAGTAGAACGTTTGTGAGTAACACAGTGTGAAGTATTAGTTATTTAGAACTGGATTGGTGAGTGTTATAGAACACCACAGATTTCTTTCTGCCATGGTGGGATAGAATGACTGGTCAGTGATGCAGCACAGTATGACTGGAATGGACCCGTGCAAGTGGTCAGCACCAGGGCCGGCCTTAGGCAATTAGGCGCCCTGTGCAAAAAGTCTTCACGGCGCCCCCCCCACCTCCCACCAAGTTGCCTGAATACAGTAACACACACAGGCACCGGGGACGTGTGTATCACGAGGCAAACAAGGCATCTGCCTTGGGCGCCACTTTGCAGGGGGCGGCAAAAAAAAGCATCCCTCCAAACCCCCAGGCAGATCCCTTGCTTGCCTCGCATCCTGGGGGGCTCAAGAGCTGACCGGCTGGCCACTTTTGAGCCCCCCCAAGGCTGGCAGCGGGCAGCGAAGGAGCATACTCACCTGAGCTCTTCCTGCTCAGCTTCCTCTGCGCCGCTTAATGAAGCCGGGAGCCAGAATATGACGTCAGTCCGGCTCCCGGCATCACTAAGCGCTGCTTACTCAGCCTGTGCGCCCCCTGCCTGCCTGCCCAGCAGCCACACTGGACTGCTGGTAAGAAATCCACTCCAGCTTTCCCAGGGAGGCTGGGTGGATTTAAAATAAATGTAAAAAATATTAGTTTGTGAGTGTTAGTGGAAATGTCTGTGTGTGTGTCTGTGAGTGTTTATTTTGAAGTGAATGTGTGTGTGTGTGTGTGTGTGTCTGTAAGTGTGTAATTGTGTGTGTCTGTAAGTGTGTAATTGTGTGTGTCTGTAAGTGAATGTGTGTGTGTCTGTGAGTGAATGTGTGTGTTGGTCAGTGAGTGTATATGTGTCAGTCAGTGAGTGTGTATGTGTCAGTCAGTGAGTGTGTATGTGTCGTCAGTGAGTGTGTATGTGTCGTCAGTGAGTGTGTGTCGGTCAGTTAGTGTGTAAGTCAGTGAGTGTGTATGTGTCGGTCAGTGAGTGTGTGTCGGTCAGTGAGTGTGTGTCAGTCAGTGTGTATGTGTCGGTCAGTGGAGTCGTGCATCTTTCAGTGAGTGCTTGCGTCTGTCAGTGAGAGTGTGCATCTGTCAGTGTTTGTCCAAGTAATAGTGTATGTGTGTATGTCATTGTTTGTCAGTGTATATGAGAGTGTGTGTCTGTCAGTGAGTGTGCGTCTGTCAGTGAGTGAGCGTCTGTCAGTCAAAGTGCGGCCTTGACAGGAAGGGGTGGGGGAAATTTAAACTCGGTTACAGGCATGTACACACACACTCAGTTAAAGGCAGTCACACATACAGGCACAGGCACAAACAATGGCACAGCTACAGCGACACACACAGACAGACAGTCACATAGGCAGTCACACACACAGACAGACACACAGTAACACACACATAGACAGTTATACACACACAGGCAGGCAGTCACACAGATAGAAAGTCAGGCAGGCAGTCACACACAGACAGATAGTTACAGACAGACACACACAGGCAGGCAGGCAGTCACATACAGGCAGTCACACACACAGGCAGTCACACACACACAGACAGTCACACACACAGACAGTCACACACAGGCAGGCAGTCACACACAGAGACAGTCACACACACACAGAGACAGACAGTCACACACACACACACACACACAAGGACAGGCAGTCACACAGACAGTCACACACACACACACACACAGACAGTCACACGCACACAGGCAGGCAGTCACACAGACAGACAGTCACACACACACACAGACAGACAGTCACACAAACAGGCAAACAGTCACACACACACACTTACCTCTTTCCAGTGGATGCAGTTGGCTGATGGGGAAGCATCTTTCCCTCTTCCTGTACAGCAGGGGCTTCGGGAGGTATTAGCCCCGTCTCCGCCTCTCGATAAGCCCCGCCTCCGCCGCTCGGTAAACCCCGCCCCCTCTGCCGCGATTTTTTTTTTTTTTAAATAGACCCGGGTGGAGAATAATTAATCCTCCAGCCAGGTACCTCTTTTAGCTCCCCTGCACTCCGGCCATGAGTGAGCTGTGTCGGCCACAGGGCGCCCCCTGTTCCATGGCGCCCTGTGCGGTCGCACAGCTCGCACACCCCTAAGGCCGGCCCTGGTCAGCACATATCAGCAGTAATGTCTGATAAGTTGTGTAGCACAGTCTCAGAGTTGGATATAATTTGGCTGATTAATAATGCAGCATAGGGATAAGTGTTGAGAGTTATGACTGAACAGCAGTGGCAGAACTGGTGGTTTCCATTTTGTAGAGCAATTTAATATTTTGCTGTTTTATTAGAGTACACTAGCTCACCAGTAAATGCAATTCATCAGGTCCAACCACATGAAAAACTTTGTTGGCCCCAACATGGTTTTAACAATCTGAGTGACTGAGCACTGAGCAATGCATTCACTGGGGGTATCCTGACAAGAGAAAACACCTTTATCATGCAGCCTTTTCATGATGTGGATGGTGTAGCAAGCTCCCAATTCATTTTACCAAGTAAACCTGTTAATCTGCTTACTCAGTATCTGGCCAGAAGGTTCATTTGTAATGCAAGCATGCTATTTGGGCAATATGCTTGTGTTTCTTTCTCATTTGGTTTGTGGTGAATTCACAAGAGATTCACAAATTATAGTTAAATAGAGACACAATTTAAACAATGGGATAATTAATATACTGAATATATGGCCCAGTAGCAGTGGGATAATATACTGTATATAAGACACACTAGATGTGAGATAATACATTGTATATATGGCCCAGTAGCACCGGGATAATTTACAGTAAATATGGCCCAGTAGCAGAGAAGTAAAACACTGAATACAAGACACAGTAGCAGTGGATAATATAATGTATATAGGGCACAGTAGCAATAGGTTAATACAATTTTTATAGGGCACAGAAGCAGTGGATAATACAATGCATATAGGGCACAGTAACAGTGGATAATACAATGTATATAGGGCACAGGAGCAGTGGATAATACAATGTATATAGACACAGTAACAGTGGATAATACAATGTATATAGGGCACAGTAACAGTGGATAATACAATGTATATAGGGCACAGGAACAGTGGATAATACAATGTATATAGACACAGTAACAGTGGATAATACAATGTATATAGGGCACAGTAGCAGTGGATAGTACAATGTATAGAGGGCACAGTAGCAGTGGATAATACAGTGTATATAAGGCACAGCAGCAGTGGATAATACAAGGTATATAGGGCACAGCAGCAGTGGATAATACAATGTATATAAGGCACAGTAGCAGTGGATAATACAATGTATATAGGGCACAGTAACAGTGGATAATACAATGTATATAGGGCAGAGTAGCAGTGGATAATACAATGTATGTAAGGCACAGAAGCAGTGGATAATACAATGCATATAGGGCACAGTAACAGTGGATAATACAATGTATATAGGGCACAGGAGCAGTGGATAATACAATGTATATAGACACAGTAACAGTGGATAATACAATGTATATAGGGCACAGTAACAGTGGATAATACAATGTATATAGGGCACAGTAACAGTGGATAATACAATGTATATAGGGCACAGTAGCAGTGGATAATACAATGTATGGGCACAGTAACAGTGGATAATACAATGTATATAGGGCACAGTAGCAGTGGATAATACAATGTATAGTAACAGTGGATAATACAATGTGTATAGGGAACAACAGCAGTGGATAATACAAGGTATATAAGGGCACAGCAGCGTAATACAATGTATATAAGGCACAGTAGCAGTGGATAGCCACAATGTATATAGGGCACGGTAACAGTGGATAATACAATGTATATAGGGCACAATGGCAGTGGATAATACAATGTATGTAGGCACAGTAGCAGTGGATATACAATGCATATAGGGCACAGTAGCAGTGGATAATACAATGTATATAGGGCACAGTAACAGTGGATAATACAATGTATATAGGGCACAGTAGCAGTGGATAATACAATGTATGTAAGGCACAGTAGCAGTGGATAATACAATGTATATAGGGCACAGTAACAGTGGATAATACAATGTATATAGGGCACAGTAGCAGTGGATAATACAATGTATGTAAGGACACAGTAACAGTGGATAATACAATGTATATAGGGCACAGTAGCAGTGGATAGTACAATGTATAGAGGGCACAGTAGCAGTGGATAATACAGTGTATATAAGGCACAGCAGCAGTGGATAATACAAGGTATATAGGGCACAGCAGCAGTGGATAATACAATGTATATAAGGCACAGTAGCAGTGAGTAATACAATGTATATAGGGCACAGTAACAGTGGATAATACAATGTATATAGGGCACAGTAGCAGTGGATAATACAATGTATGTAGGGCACAGTAGCAGTGGATAATACAATGTATATAGGGCACAGTAACAGTGGATAATACAATGTATATAGGGCACAGTAGCAGTGGATAATACAATGTATGTAAGGCACAGTAGCAGTGGATAATACAATGTATATAGGGCACAGTAGCAGTGGATAATACAATGTATGTAAGGCACAGCAGTGGATAATACAATGTATATAGGGCACAGTAACAGTGGATGTATATACAGCAGTGGATAATACAATGTATGTAAGGCACAGTAGCAGTGGATAATACAATGTATATAGGGCACAGTAACAGTGGATAATACAATGTATATAGGGCACAGTAGCAGTGGATAATACAATGTATGTAGGGCACAGTGGATAATACAATGTATATAGGGCACAGTAGCAGTGGATAATACAATGTATATAGGGCACAGTAGCAGTGGATAATACAATGTATATAGGGCACAGTAACAGTGGATAATACAATGTATATAGGGCACAGGAACAGTGGGTAATACAATGTATATAGGGCACAGTAGCAGTGGGATATTACAATGTATATAGGGCACAGTAACAGTGGGATAATACAATGTATATAGGGCACAGTAGCAGTGAGTAATACAATGTATATAGGGCAGAGTAACAGTGGATAATACAATGTATATAGGGCACAGGAGCAGTGGATAATACAATGTATATAGGGCACAGTAGCAGTGGGATAATACAATGTATATAGGGCACAGTAGCAGTGGGTAATACAATGTATATAGGGCACAGTAACAGTGGGATAATACAATGTATATAGGGCACAGTAGCAGTGAGTAATACAATGTATATAGGGCACAGTAACAGTGGATAATACAATGTATATAGGGCACAGTAGCAGTGAGTAATACAATGTATATAGGGCACAGTAACAGTGGGATAATACAATGTATATAGGGCACAGTAGCAGTGGGTAATACAATGTATATAGGGCACAGTAACAGTGGATAATACAATGTATATAGGGCACAGTAACAGTGGATAATACAATGTATATAGGGCACAGTAGCAGTGGATAATACAATGTATATAGGGCACAGTAGCAGTGGATAATACAATGTATATAGGGCACAGTAGCAGTGGATAATACAATGTATATAGGGCACAGTAACAGTGGATAATACAATGTATATAGGGCACAGGAACAGTGGGTAATACAATGTATATAGGGCACAGTAGCAGTGGGATATTACAATGTATATAGGGCACAGTAACAGTGGGATAATACAATGTATATAGGGCACAGTAGCAGTGAGTAATACAATGTATATAGGGCAGAGTAACAGTGGATAATACAATGTATATAGGGCACAGGAGCAGTGGATAATACAATGTATATAGGGCACAGTAGCAGTGGGATAATACAATGTATATAGGGCACAGTAGCAGTGGGTAATACAATGTATATAGGGCACAGTAGCAGTGGGTAATACAATGTATATAGGGCACAGTAACAGTGGATAATACAATGTATATAGGGCACAGTAACAGTGGATAATACAATGTATATAGGGCACAGTAGCAGTGGGTAATACAATGTACATAGGGCACAGGAGCAGTGGATAATACAATGTATATAGGGCACAGTAGCAGTGGATAATACAATGTATATAGGGCACAGTAACAGTGACCTGGAGCTGATGAGTGTAGTTGAGGGTGTGGTTTCTCTGCCTCTCTCCCAGCCCGTAGCAATCTCAGTCTCAGTAGGAGCAGCTCCGGGGGGAGGGGGATAAGTTTTTGCTGAGTTTTCTCACTCACCTGCAGCTCCAGCATAGTCTATGAGTTAATCCTGTTACTGCACACTGGGACATTGTACACAGAGCGATACATAGAGCCAGACAGCGCTCTGACCTTCTGGGACACCGAGAGCTGGCCATCAGCAGCCACTGAGACAAGGTGAGACTTGGGTTTGGGATTACCTTAATCTGTGTACTGAGGCTGGATTCTGAGTGCATTAAAGTCACTGGTCAGCAATGGGACCTTCACCAGCTCAGTGTCCATGCTGTTAAACTACTGCTTTAAACTAGTTGGTAGAGTGCTGGTTTACCCTAAATCTTTATTTTTAGAGTGAACAAGACATTGTAGTTTTTTTGTGTCAATTAACCATTTGAGAGTCCCTGTAATATGCAACTCAATGAGTCGCAAAGGGTTAATGTAGCTTGCGGAGTGAATGTTTGGGTTGTGGTGAACCCCATACTGCTTAGATTGCTGTATAATACTTTTCAATACATTAAAATACAAACATTACTTACTGACACTTGGCATTCCAAATATTAGATACTACATTTCTTTCAATGTTAGCTGAGTATCATAGGAAACACCGTCCACTGCATCTGTAGTCAGTGTTTTCACTTATTCATTGCATTAGCTGTAAAACTTCTATGTTTGTATTTGATGCTCACACAGACATTTTACCATTTTTGTCTGTTTTTTTTTTAATGAACTTTTAATGAGTTTATAGACAGTTCCCAAATGTTTTTTTGTAAATT
This sequence comes from Pelobates cultripes, assembly GCA_933207985.1. Classification (NCBI taxonomy): domain Eukaryota; kingdom Metazoa; phylum Chordata; class Amphibia; order Anura; family Pelobatidae; genus Pelobates; species Pelobates cultripes. The sequence goes on along the minus strand of OW240912.1, from coordinate 302,855,733 downwards.
TAGAATTTCCGACTTTTATACTGTTTGACTATTGTACAACCCGTGAGAATGATGGCCTGTTTGGAATGCTGTGTTATTGTACATGCTGTGTCCCTTTGTTGTGTATGGGTCTAAACATGTAGCTGTTTACTCTCGTGGTTTTAATTGCAAATTTACATTTTGTTCATAACAATAATGCTATTGTTAAAATGACTTGACATTCTTTGGTAAGCTTTCATCATACAATCCACTGCTAGAGTGGCCAGTTACAATGTATGGAGCCAGGAGGAGTGATTGTTAGTGGTTTGATAAAGATGGAACTGAGATACTGGGATTGTTATCTTCAACATTCTGGTGCTAAATTCACCTGCTCTATGCTTTGCTGATATTGAAAAGGCAGCATCTAAAATAAAACAAACCAAACATATTATACATTATTATACCTTAAATTATTTTGCGTACATGCTGTGCATTTTTGTTAGAATTTTTTTTTCCTTGTTCTTTGGGAAGGTTTCAATATAAGGGACAAAAGTTGACTAAAATTTACTTAATAAATGAAGGCATAATTGTAAACACAGTGAGGTGTTTCATTGTTTTGCCCTTCAAACTATGGGGGTGGAATGCCTTAACTGACACTTTAGTTATGGCACTTTATTTTTATTTTAAATTGCATTTTTGCTCACATATAACTAGAACTGATATACATGCACAATGCACTTGTATTGGAATAGTGGAATGTAGTTTACATGTTGCAGTTAGCATTGGGTACTGTTATTGTAATGGGCTTAAGAGGATATGGCCTTATGGTAGAACTGAATCCCCATATTTGCTAAGATTATGTGTCCTTGTATGATTGAATATGGTGTTTTTTTTTTTGTTTTTTTTTTGTGTGTGTGTGTGTGTGCACTGTTCATGTAATCTTTCTTGTACTTGAATTGGTTGACCTATTTTGCTTGAGAAGCTGATTGGAATTTTTCACTAAAATATGAGTTGTGAAGGGCATGGCCCATTTTTAGGCCAAAATAACTAAATTGGTTAAACTATATTTACACCACAGATATTTTTCCAGCTCAGCTAGTTTGACTTTTTTTTTTATTTTTTATTCTACACAATCCTGATTTAATAACCCCAAGTTGATTATGCAACTTATCACACTTGTCTACATTGTGTTACGAAGGTGAAGAAACATTCCATTAAGAATATAATTTTAAGGCTTCTGCGAAATATTTTATTGTTACTGTTTATAAATTTGGCAACATAATCACCAGCTAACTTCAGTTCCCATTTTTAGTCCCAGCTCTAGCACACACAGAGTTAAATGAACTTTATAAAATTAAATCAAGGCCCTTCCTCAACCACTTTAGTAAATTTTCTACCTTTTCTAGGGTTTTGCAAAAAATGTGAAAAAGCTTACTGTTCTGACTTTTAATCCATAGCAACTTGAATTTCAAGCTTTCATCTTTCTCCTTAGATCTGTGCATGTTGACATGTTCATGTAATTTATACCATGTGATACTTTTTTTTCTTTTTATTACGGAAGAGGCTCTAACACATGTTTGCTTATTTCTGTTCCTCCAGCTTGCTATGGAGTGGAACGAAAATTCTGAAATTTCTTGCGATTTGGCGTTCTCTGAAGCGCAACGATGGGTTGAGGTGAGAGTTTTAATAATTATTTTGTCTTGTCACCATTGATGTAACCTCTGAAGAAATGTGGGATATAAAGCTGAATTTTAACAGCTCTACCCCAAGAAGCTTTTAAAATTACAAAGCAACATTATGTTGCACTACTATATAATGTATCTACTCACACATGAAGAATTAAAAATAAAACACAAAGCAAACTTTTATGATCTTTCTGTGCTATTTCTTGTTTTTGTTTGCAAATAAAGTTGGTTAGCTATGCATGACATACTAAGGCACCATGCTCTGTAACCTTGAGGCTCAATTGTCCTCAAACCTACTTAACGAGTGAAGAATTATTAGTGGGAGTGGAATTGTAAAACCAATTGATATACAAATAATGAATTTGCTTTGACTGGTAAATTGGGTAATAATCAGTTGTCATAGCATTTGAATGGTATCGTCATGTACTCTGATACTGATGTTTGCAACATTATTGCTAAGCCCCAATTATGTGAATTAGGTTTCCTTTAATTGTGTTTGTGCGCAAATTCTTCAGTGCTCAGAAACCTTTGAATGCCAATAGGAATGTAGAATTGTAGAACTTTTCTTTGATCAATTACTATTATTTTCTAGACAACAGGTGTCTGCTAACTAGCTGTGATGCTTACTTTGCATTTTAACTTGCCTCAAAGTGCCTAGGGATTGTCCAGTGTAATGTGATTACCAAGTGACTCTGGTTAAACCTGTCATGCCACCAAGCTCCTCAATGCTGGAGATGTTGTGTATGCATTGTGCTACTGAGTGTTGTAGAACAGATTATTGAGCAAGAGAAGACTCTCTTGATTATTCAGGACTGAAGCAACCAATTAACTATTATTAGACTCCTTGGTTACAAGTTAGTGTTTATTATATTTTGTCCAGAAGTAATGTTTTCTGATTGTGTGATTGCACCAGTCCCAGCTTGTAAATAGTGTAGATTATAAATGGACGGTTTAAAAAAAAAAAAAGGCATCTCACCTTTCACCTTATCAACACACTTCTCGATTAATGCAATAAAGTACTACCATCACATGTGTAAAGATGTGAGCATGTATAAAGTGTGTGTGTTTCTTAGTGCAATAGTATCCAGAGAGAACTAAATTGGGCAAAAAGAATAAGGGCAAATTCACCCTCATTTGGGTGTGCCTGAAGACACCCCTCGCGCACACCTATGGTTAGCATTTATAGAGTGATAGCAGACTGAGGAGTGGCTGCATGTACAAACAGATAAATGAGCTTATTAGATACTATGTCTTTAGTGCTGTTTGTTTAAGTATGTGCTTTGCAAATCTACAACATCTGTTGCATTATTTCTTTCTTTTTTCGACACCATTGTGTGTGGGTGTGTCTATGTATAGCTACACAGAGAAGAGGAGAGAGATATCTATCTGGAAAGACTCCAGCCATTGTTAATATAACAAGAATGGTTTGAGTGACATAGATGTAACCTGGCAGCCAAGGAGATTGGACTGGTATGCGCATGCGTGAACAATGATAACTTGATGACATTGTACTAGACCCCGTTAGATGCCGTTAAAGGGACACTCCAGGAAGACAGACCACTTCTGCCCATTGGAGTGGTCTGGGTGCCAACTCCCACTACTCTTAACCCTGCAAGTGTAATTATTGCAGGGTTAACTCTACCTCTAGTGGCTGTCTACTAGACAGCCACTAGAGAGCACTTCCTGGTTTCTAGCACAGGAAACCTGTGCTAGAGCATCGCTGGACGTCCTCACGCTATGTGAGGACCTCCAGCATTGCTCATTTCCCCATAGGAAAGCATTGAAATGCATTTTCAATGCTTTCCTATGGGGAGCGCTAATGCGTATTAAGTCTCCCCGGCCGGTGGGCGGGATCAGTCTCGCCCACCGGCCGACGCAATGCAGAGGAGGAACGGCGGCAGAGGAGGAAGCAGCGACGAGGGACATCGTCGCTGCCTCAGGTGAGTTACTGAAGGGGTTTTCACCCCTTCAGCAACCGGGGATTGGGGTGGGAGGGAGAGGGGACCTGCAGTGCCAGGAAAACAGATTTGTTTTCCTGGCACTGGAGTTTCCCTTTAAGGATGTGCACTGTGTGCAGCGCAAATAAAACCACCCAGATGACTCAGCCTCCCTAAAACCCATATTTGCCACATTTTGACTTCTGGATTTGACCGAAAGTAGAAGTTTGTGAGATCACAAGGTGCCTACTTTGAAGGGTACTGAGATATTAATGTCATGCGTACAGTGTTTCTTACATAAAAGATATCTCTATTTTTCATATTACATGGCTGAGTACTTTTCAGACAGAAATTGTGTGTGTATGTATATATGTGTGTGTGTGTGTGTGTGTGTGTATATATGTATATATATATATATATATATATGTATGTATGTATGTATGTATGTATATATATATATATATATATATATATATATATATATATATATATATATATATATATATATATATATATATATATATATATATATATATATATATATATATATATATATATATATATATTATATGAAGACCGATACATTAAATCGGGAAAGTTGATGGGGATATAGTTTAGCTATAAAATGCAGCCCGGGATATTTGAGAAATTGTGGTGCATCTCTTTTTCTCCTTTTTGCAAGTAAAATAAATATATATATTGTACGTATTTGTAAGCATATGCGAAAATGCAACATGGATGTCTATGGAGGATCCTGAAAGACCATGGGATCCTCAGTTGATGTCTCGTGATGAGACCATGCCTAAATCTTGGCTGGCTGTTGGGATTGGACAAAAGTTGACGGCAGAGATCTGTTTTTTGTCAATCTAAGGTCTTCGCTTTAGACAAAATAGGGGAGGGGAGAAACATTTTTGTATCTCTGCTCCTAAAGCTACAGTTCTATGCTTCCTCCTGCTTTTAAATATGATGGGCTGAAAGCGTTGGACTGGGGAGTGAATCAAATGCTGATATAGATACCAAATGTGGTTCCCTTGTTGCAGATATTTAGAGTAAATCAATTAAAATGTTTGTGGTATCTGAACTGAAATCAACATATTTTTTTCTACGCAACACAGCTCTATTGATTGGTAATCTTACAGTCTGGTACTAATAAGATCAACATATTTATTACTATGGTCACCAAAACAATTAATAGCAGTTTTTGTGTACAGAGCATACCTCTGAAGTTTCACTGATCAATTCACTGCCATTTAGGAGGTACATCATTTTTGTTTCTGTTAAAGCAGCCCTTGTCACACTTACCCTGGCTGTGACTGACACGGCCTGAATGAAAAGAAGATGGTTTACTTTTCAATTACTAACTTTAAAAGTTTTTATCTCCTGCTCTGAATTTTTGGCAAACCGGGCTAATAATGCAATGTTAATATTTAGAGAAATGTGGGGTATGGTGTTGGAAGGGGGCAGTGAACAGATGGGGAGATGACCAAAGTTGGCTCAATAAAAATGGGGAAATTTTTGGTATTGGTATTGGACATTCAGAGCCAAGCTGGTTGTAGGGGCCACATACTATATGAAACCTAGGCTTTGAAACATGAATTAATTAAAAGTGAGGTAGCCAAAACTTTGCCAGTCTATGTTCCTATGTCATATTTAATTGACTGATGTCTAGCAATAAAATACCATATTTTACCGTATACAGCACTTGTGTGGATTGGTTTCATTACATAATTAGCAATTAATGTACTGACAGAATAGATTATTTTTTTTAAAAAAAAAAATCATCTTTTTTCGTTTGATACTTGTGGTATTTTATATCTATTGCAGATTTTATTTCAGTTCAGTTCATTTGGAACTAGCTTGTATTTTTGGTACTCTGTTCATGCTAATATACTCTTTTTTTATATCAAGCAAAGAGATATGTTTCAAAATGATCTTTCCTTTATTACCATGCTATTTTTAACACAATAAAGCAATGCAGAGAGGTAGAGTCTGTTGACTGTTTCGTGGTCCTTTTTATGATAAACTAAAAACATACTATTCATTTACTAAAGTGAGTAATTGGTCAATACCTAGTTTATCTTTCCACAGTTCATTTTCACATTAATTTATTTTTATGTGCCAATCCCATGATTTTGTTTACTGTTCACACCCTGTTATTTTTAGATTTTATTTTATTTAAAAAAAAAAAAGAAGAAATTATGAGAAACTTTTAAGCTGAATCATGATATGCCATTTTATTATACTGGATTTTTCACAGATAAGAAAAGCACATTTGGAAATATCAACTTCCATGCAATCCACCTTAAAGACTACTCAAAGTATTGATTATACTTGTGCACAATGGAAAAATTTGGTTCAGCCTAATTATTTCGTCCAAAGGAAAGAAATCAAAAGCAAAAAAAAATATAGATAATATATATATATATATATATATATATATATATATATATATATATATATATATATATATATATATATATATATATGCTCAGACTGAATATTGTCTGTGCAAGCTATTCAGGGAAAAATGTTTGGACAAACTGGAATCTGTGTATGTATTTATACGTTTGTGTGTGTGTGTATATTTAACAGACATCGACCATGTTTACCCAAAGGAGGTAACTGGGTCAATGAACTACTTTTGAAAAGAATCCTTTTTGATTTTCACTTTGGGAACAGTAAAAAGTACTTTAATAAGGTTAATTCACTACACTGCGTTACACTCGAGATAAATTTGCAGAAATTCATGTTTTTGTGGCATTGGTGTTGCTTGTACCCTGACATGTAACAGTTTGGCTAATATATTGTTTATTTGGAATCCTTTCCCTTCCCCCCCTCCCCCCCCGTCCATCACGTAATTTGAATTTGCTTCTTGAAAGTGTGTATGCCCTCTATAGAGATTCTGCAGTTAGGAACTGTGTGGTTACATCGATGTTGGAACTCAATAGCTTTATATATCCACAATAGCAGTTTACAAGTTGGAGGGCCGATGCATCATGTGGATGTTACATATTTCTACAGTAACGTGTCAGTCACAGTAGGACAGCACTTCTTTCCTCTGCAAAAGTTAATTACTTCAATACCCTCATAACCACACTCTCCCACGAACTCAAACGACTAACACATTTAACTCTCTTCTTTGCCCTGCTGTTCCTACTCCACCTACTAACTTGACCGCCTCAGACTTTGCAACTCACTTCACTGACAAGATCTCTCCAATCAGAGAAGAGATCTCTCATCTTTCTTCTTTCCCTTAAAATACTTCCCCTAACTTCACTCCCTCTGCTGTTCTATGTTCATTCGCACCCGCTACATTGGAAGAGGTTTCTGCTCTGCTCCAGTCCTCCTGCTCCACCACCTGCTCCCTAGATCCAATTCCCTTGCATCTCATCCATACACGGTCGTCTTCTCTTTCTCCACCTCTCACTAAAATTCTCAATCTCTCTCTCTCCTCTGGTATATTTCCATCGCACTTCAAACATGCAACTGTAACCCCAATTCTAAAGAAGCCCAATCTTGACCCTAACTCCCTATCCAACTATCGTCCTATCTCGCTACTGCCTTTTGCGTCCAAGATCCTTGAAAGAGTTGTGTATGCGAGATTGACAGACTTCCTCGAGTCCAACTCTCTGCTAGACCCGCTTCAGTCTGGTTTCCACGCTAAGCACTCTGTGGAAACGGCACTGACCAAAGTATCCAATGATTTACTCGCTGCAAAATATCGTGGTCACTACTTTATCCTAATTCTCCTTCACCTGTCTGCAGCTTTTGACACTGTTGATCATCAACAGCTTCTTCTCATCCTCCGCAATATCGGTCTACAAGATATTGCTCTCTCTTGGTGCTCCTCCTATCTCTCCCCGTGCTCTTTCAGTGTTTCTTTCTCTGGTTCTGCTTCTTCTCCCCAACTCCTCTCTGTTGGTGTCCCCCATGGTTCAGTCCTTGGTCCCCTACTGCTCTCCATCTACACTGCCTCCCTTGGTGAATTCATTAGCTCCTTTGGCTTCCAATATTATTTCTATTCAGATGACACGCAAATCTACCTGTCCTCTCCTGATCTCTCCCATCCCTCTGGACTAGTGTCTCTGACTGCCTCTCTGCTATTTCTAACTGGATGGCTGCCCACTTCTTTAAACTAAACTTGACCAAAACTGAAATTCTGGTTTTTCCTCCCTCAAGTGTTGTTAGTGCTGTGTCTGTCTCCCTCCAAGTCAACGGTGCTACCATCAGGCTCGCTGCCTAGGTGTTCTCTTTGACTCCAACCTCTCCTTCAAGCCTCATGTCCAATCTATCGCCAAATCCTGTCATTTCCATCTCAAAAACATTGCGTGCATGCGCCCCTACTTAACGCCAGATGCGACTAAGGTGTTGGTCCATTCCACTGTCCTTTCTCGCCTTGACTACTGTAATCCGCTTCTCAGTGGTCTTATGTGCTCCCAACTTGCGCCGTTACAGTCCATAATGAATGCAGCGGCGAGGCTCATCTTCCTGTCCACCCGCACCTCCCATGCCTCACCCTTCTGTCAGTCCCTAAAATATAGAGCTCAATTTAAAATTCTGGTCCTTGCTTTTAAATCGCCTACATAATGCTGCTCCCACCTATCTATCCTCCCTTATACACAAGTATGTCCCGTCTAGGCCCTTACAATCTGCTGAAGACTTACGTCTATCTTCTGTCCGTACTCTCACCTCTGATGCTTGCCTTCAAGATTTCTCGAGGGCTGCACCGTTCCTGTGGAACTCTCTTCCCTCCTCCGTTAAATGCTCACCCAGTCTCCACTCCTTCAAAAAAATCGTTAAAAACCCACTTCTTCGTAAAAGCCTATCAATTAAACTGTTAAAGGAC
>OW240912.1:302734807-302842307 GCA_933207985.1 Pelobates cultripes | reverse complement strand
CCCTTTAAAGTGCTAAATGTCAGACAAGCTGAAGAAACATTTATACTGTCTCTACGATACAGACCTAGCATTCTTTTGCTTTATTAAATCAAGGAACTATTATGGGGATAGCTGAGTATTGGGGTTGTATCTTTGGTAGAAATTGGACCATGGGAACTCATGGTGATGCATGGACCTTTACTGCAAAAGGAGAGCGAAGGAGGAGAAATCATTTGTGTTGCTGGCATAATGCCGAATAAATGTTTTGAATATATTGTTGACAAATTGATTCTTAGAAGAAATATGGACTCAAACCTTTCCCATAAACAGCACCTTTCGATTAAACTCCTATCTAATATTTTCTTTCTGAAATGTCTCAAATGAATCGTCAACTTTGTATTCAAAAAGTAATACAAAATAAACGAGATCCACTTGTATAAGTGAAGGGAGGCTGGTGGTAGTTTCTTGTCATTGGTGCATTCCCAATAAATAGGGAGCCACGAGGAGCACAATTTGCTTATTTAAGTACACATTCTATAAATGTATTTTACTTTCCCTTAGAAACGCAGGGGAAAGCATGTATAATGTCAGTAAAAGCACTTTCTTGCTTGTCAGTCCATCCATTCTGTATCTTATTAGTTGTATAGCTCTCTAGACCCCTTGCCTAGCTCTTGTGTAAGAGTTATTGGCTACTAGCCCGAGTACGGAGTATCTGCATACCATGCTGTCATGGAATGCTGTGCCTGTTAAACTTTACAATTCATATTGTTTCTGCTCTTTAATTAATAAGCTATCTTCCTGGTTTAGCAGAGCTCATTTGACATTCTTTTAGCACTCTTGGTTGGTGTAATGAGAGCAACAAATGTTACTTTACTTTGAAAAAGAATTTAATCATTTACAGATTGTGAAAGCATGAAGCTCTGAGGAATCTCAAACATGCCCCCTACAGAGTCACTTTACATAAATTGCTTTTTTGATTTAAAAATAAAGACTCTTATATGTTTCCATTCTTCCTATTGCTTCTTTTTATCATATTTTGTTTAAAGACAATATGTAGTGGCTATGGTGCAAGGAGGCCATGAGTGCAGTCCCTCCTGGTTTTGGCAGCCAAAAATCCCCATCCCTGCTGTGCTACCAACCAAATCACTTCTATTAAAGCATTCTTTTACGTCTTCCCTTCTACCTATATCAATTGTGTACGACGTTTTACTTAATTTATTGGAGAGAATGCATCAGCTGACACTCTCAGCCAATACATGACATGAATAGCAGACCATATTTTTATTTTATTTTTTTTATTTATTTTTTTTAACATTGCTCTCTTTCTTATAAAGCCCAGAGCTAGTTGACCTGTCATATTGTGTTTGAGGTTAGAATGTGTGAAAACAAAGATTTTATGTTCTGTTTTATGTGTCATTGACTGAGGCAGTAATATTTAGTTACCAGGACATGCTCGATATCTTTTTATTTATTTTTTCCCAGCACATATCATTCTAAATAACTTACTAAGCAAGTGCTATGAAACGGAACTCTTTGTGAGGTGAAAACTGCTACAATGTGTATGCATAGCTGAACATGAATTTGTCATTTACATGAATGTCACATGAACTATAAAAATAAAATTGATTTACATTTGTAAATGCTAAATAAAGAAGTGTCAATATTCATTCAAAATGCTTCTTTTACATTGCTAACTATAGCTAATATTGGAAAAGTGCAGGTTGGTAATAAATATGAGGCACAATGTGCTTTTAGTGCCTGCAATATGCTCGACAAATATTGTTTAAGAGCACATATGTGCACCAATAAAGTCTTCCCCAACATTGACTTGATATGACCATTTCAGTGCTGAAAAGTCTTGTATGTCTTTGTTGTAGAAATAGGAAAAATCATATGCAAAATGATAGCCAAAAGTATGTGAATACCAGCTCATCTAATATCCACATCCAAAGTGATGTGCTCTAGCTGAGTCTTGTACCCCATTTCCTGCATTCATTGTGTCCACTCTTCTTTCATGGCTTTCCCCAACATGTAGCTGTTTCTTTTTTCATCTACAAAAACATTATGGAAGTAGGGTACTAGTGGGTGGTTTTTAGGTGTGTGTGTGTGTGTGTGTGTGTGTGTGTGTGTGTGTGTGTGTATATGTATGTGTATATATATATATATATATATATATATATATTTTATTTTGGTGGGGTTGAGGTCAGAACATTGTTCATGCCAACTCCTTTCTCCATACCAGTCTTGACAAATCATTCTGTAACCGGAAACCATCCACTTGCTGTGACAAGAATGGTCTAGATTCTTATAGCAGATCGGTGGTGACAAACCTATGCTAACAAATTCATTAGATTGCCTAACTTATTTCATTGTGTTAAAAAAAAAAAAAAAAAATTAACACTAACCTTTAGAGAGCATCAAGCCAAATGCACATTAACACATACCCTCGTGTGTGGGTTTTTTGTTTTTTTTTTTGTTTTTTTTTTCTTTGTTGACTGGGAAACCATAATGAATTCATAAAACGCCAATTTTTGTTATGTAAAAGCTGAACACTTTTACTTGTATTATGAGTTGCAGGTGACTGCTGATTGAGAAAACAATGATGCCAGCTCTGCTTATTCATGGGAACGTCAGCACTTTGGACAAAAATCTCTGCTGATTTTGATTTGTTTTTGTTGCGAAGAGAACATATTCTCTCTTTCAAAAAAAATTCTGGATATGACTCTAGCATACAAGGATAAAGCAGGATATTCTGAACACTACATTAAATCATTAATTTGCTATGTTTGATTTTTGTGGACGAGCTAAATTAGTAATGACATTGGTGTTTGTAACAAAGACAATAGTTAGCTATGTGTACATACCAAAGTAGAGCAGCTTAGCAATTATATCCAATCCTTGCCAGTAGAGGTCAGGATTTCTTTGTGTATTCGTGGATTTGTTCTGAATAAATTAGGTATTGTCAGAAGGAAGGCTAGACTCAGGTATTTATTAATACAGGAGTAGCTTTATGTACATATGACTCATGTAAAGTAATGCTGCCATTTAAAGGAATGTCATTGCGTCTTGTCTCTTGACAGTTGCTTTTCATTTTGACAATCAAAATCCTTCTTTGTTTTTATTTCTTCATCAATGCACATTTTGTTTTGGGACATGTTGCCAGCACATTATTTAGGAGTTGCTAGGTAAAGGTCTCGCCCACCTGAGCAATTCTACATTCCAATAGATCGGTGATCACACAACTGTCATAATGTCAAAATTGTACCTAGAGGCATCTTCTTGTCTAAGGCCAGCTAATCACAGGTATCAAAATTGAAACATTTGTTCATTCTTTGTACACTGTAATTTGTATTCATAATTTTGTAGAGATGGCGTGATACTACATTTTGTAAAAAGCAAAAGAAAATTATTCATTCATTCTTTATGAATAATTTCTAAAAAAAAATATGCAATTGTTTGTACAATGATTTCTGAGACAGACCTATATAGTTGCTAAGTTAGTTGTAATCATATCTAGCATATGTAATGATAACTGGGCTCAGCAAATTCAAGGCGCAATATCGCCAAGGTGGGTCTTGTGCCTTTCATCCCTTACCTATTTTGGAGGTATTCAACTTCCTAAGAATACTGCATCATATTGCCAGGTTAAAGCTGCTGTGTCCAGGTCTTGTCTGACAGTCCTGTTACACTCCCCTCCTTGCTACCTAGCACACTCTCAAAGCATAGTTTGTATCTGGCAATGGCTCAGTGGTGAGTGAAGCCCAGGGAGACTTTTCTTTATGTACTGCTGTGTACCATATCGAAGATTCCATATTTTTAAGAAGAGGGGGAGTGCGAATATTTAGTTCATAGAGATGTAGATGACACTGAGAAGTGTTCACATATCAGGAGTGAAGGAAAAAAGAATAATCGGTTTGTGACATTACTGTTGGAGTTCAGATAATGGTGGGAAGGATCAAGTGGTTTGAGACTCTGTGATGAGTCAGGGAATGGTGAAAGTAAAATTATAGTATATGAAAAAATGGTTTTATCATAACCTTCTGGATCCTAGAGGAATGTGGCAATCCCTGATTATTAGAATGTTCTTTAAAATTCTATCGATCGATCGATCGCAGGTGGTGCAGTTGGAGTGTGTTTCTAGGATTAAAGGACCACTCTAGGCACCCAGACCACTTCAGCTTAATGAAGTGCTCTGGGTGCCAGGTCCTTCTAGGGTTAATCCATTTTTTTAATAAACATAGCAGTTTCAGAGAAACTATTATGTTTATGAATGGGTTAAGCCTTCCCCCAAAGCCTCTAGCGGCTGTCTCATTGACAGCTGCTAGAGGCGCTTGCGTGCTTCTCACTGTGAAAATCACAGTGAGAGCACGCAAGCGTCCATAGGAAAGCATTGTAAATGCTTTCCTATGCGACCGGCTGAATGCGCGCACAGCTCTTGCCGCGCGTGCGCATTCAGCCGAATGGGCGGAGAGGAGGAGGAGGAGGATCGGAGGAGGAGAGCTCCCCGCCCAGCGCTGGAGAAAGGTCCGTTTTTTTTACCCCTTTCCCCTTTCCAGAGCCGGGCGGGAGGGGGTCCCTGAGGGTGGGGGCACCCTCAAGGCACTATAGTGCCAGGAAAACAAGTGTTTTCCTGGCACTATAGTGGTCCTTTAAGAGCTATGTAAGGAAGCCATGCCATGTCTGCATAACAGGGGTGTGAGTCAATATCACGTTTTATTGGTGTCTTAACCCATTTTATTTTTCTTCGTCCACCACTACCTCTTTATGCACTTTGGAGTTAGTCAATTGGCAATTGACTGAAAATATATAACTTTTAAATAATGGCTTCCTTCAAGTGTACCGTAAAAATCACACACTGATCTGTCACAGAACCAGTGTGAAATGCCCAGAATATTTCCAACAGAAACCATTCTCATTGGACTTTGGACAAAATAAAATGGATATATAACTTTATGACTATTTTCTGATAAGAGGCTGTAGCATTATTTTAATTGCGTTATTCCTGAGCAGGTCACATTTTAACAGTAGGTTATATTTAAATAACCCCTAATACTAGAGGCTTTAAACCAGCAAAAAGGTAACCAGGCTAAAGGAGAACTGTTTTTTATTTTTTTTATTTTTTATTTTATGACCTTGTTTATTGACTTGTAAAATGGCATATGGCAATTGTAAACACAGTTTAGCGAACAAGTCACATGTATTGTTAGCGTGTCTTAAACGAGTACATTTTGAAGTGAATGAAACTCTCAGCCTTTTACTATAGTCCTGCATGGGTCTTTTCTGTAAAAATAATTGGAGTCTACTGCAGGAGAAGCTGGCGTGGCGTAGGTAAGTTGTCAAATCCTACTACTGGCTACTTACTATGGGGTGTCCCCAAGGTACTCCAGGCACTATAACCACTCAAAGAAATGTGAATATTAAAACAAAAAAAAACATAATTGGATTCTTAGTTTGTTTTTACATTAAAGTATTTTTTTTGTGTGTTTATGTACCATAATTTGGCTTACTTTTATGTATACTAGAGGAAATGTAACTGAGAAGGTACCATTAGTCACTTAAGGATGGAGGCAACTGTCCATATTCTGAACGACCGCAAAAACTGAAATTTGTGCCATGTGTTTGTTCCAGCATAATTTAATGGCTTATTTTTAAGTACACCCATACATGTTTGTGTTCGTTTGTTCTTTTTTTTTTTTTTTTGACAGGTATTTCTTTCAATATAATTTATGTATACCTTACACAACATTAAGTATGAATAAAGTGTTTAAAAGGGAACAAATGTGAAAATTTTTGCTTAAAATAATTTTTACACATCAGGTGCAACCAAAGAAAAAGAGCTCAAAATATACCCACATACGTCCTGATTGTTAAATGCCTCATCTGTCTAGGATCTAAATTCATTGTTGGTAGTTAAAGGGATGCAATAGCATTAGGAATACAAATCTGTATTCCTAACGCCTCCAGGATGACAGTCCAGTGCAAATCATCTCATATAGGATCCGCCATTTTTGTTATAGAGAATCACTGCATGCAATCATTCTCTATGGCAAGCTGGGACCGCACAGCACACATTATTATATTATTTATATTGTGCCAGCAAATTCCGTAGCTCTATTCAATGGGTGGACTAACAGACCTGTAACTGTAACCAGACAAATGGACGCACAGGAACAGAGGGGTTGAGGGCCCTGCTCAATGAGCTTACATGCTAGAGGGAATGGGGTATAGTGACACAAAAATTATAAGTAGGGGTAATGAAATAGGTTGCTAGAAAAGTATTCACTGAGAACTTAGGTTATTTTTGATAATTGCAATAGAGAAGTCATGGAGGGGGACGGGGGTAAATGAAAACCCGCTAACAGTTTAATTGATATGCTCTCCTGAAGAAGTGTGTTTTCAAAGATTTTTTTGAAGGAGTGGAGACTGGGTTAAAGTCTAACAGAGAAAGAAAGGGAGTTCCACAGAAAAGGTGCAGCCCTGGAGAAGTCTTGGAGGCGAGCATCAGATGTGGGAGTACGGACAGAGGATAGACTTAAGTCTGCGGCAGAGCGCAGGGGCCTTAATGGGACATACTTGTGTATTAGGGAGGATAGGTAGGTTGGAGCAGCATTATGTAGGGGCTTGTAAACAAGCACCAGAATCTTAAATTGAGCCCTATATCTAACTGGAAGTCAATGTAGGGACTGACAGAGGGGGAAGGCGTGGGAGGTGCGTACGGACAGGAAAATGAATCTCGCCGCCGCATTCATTCTAGATTGAAACGGTGCAGTCTGGGACCACATAAGACCACTGAGAAGGGGATTGCAGTAGTCAAGGCGAGAAAGAACAATGAAAAGAAAGTTACCTGCGCTCTCTCCTTAATCCCTATGTATATTTAGACAAATGGAGGTCATTTAGTTGCTCCACTGGCCATTGGAGGGAATGCCCGCCTGCCAACGTCAAGGCAGACCCCCTAAGTGGGTCTTAACACTGACCCTTCACCTTGCTTCCTTGAACTTCTGGCAAAGATATCTCTAATGAGACAGAGAGGGGTATTTTTTATATACACCCCTATATACTTATCAATCCTTAATAGGGAACACATGGGATGGGCGGCAGCATTGTAACAAGGCTGTGTGATACAAAGTAAATACAAATACAAAAAGATAAGTCCTGCACTCACTCCCATCACTACTTGGCCGGGAGCAATGACTACAGTACACATCAGCCCCAATATATAGTAAAAATCAAAGAAAAGAAAGTTATCTGCGCTCTCTCCTTAATCTCTATGTATATTTAGACAAATGGAGGTCATTTAGTTGCTCCAATGGCCATTGGAGGGAATGCCATTGGAGCAACTAAATGACCTCCATTTGTCTAAATATACATAGGGATTAAGGAGAGAGTGCAGGTAACTTTTTTTTAATTTTCTTTGGTTTTTACTATATATTGGGGCTGATGTGTACTGTAGTCATTGCTGCCGGCCCAGTAGTGATGGGAGTGAGCGCAGGACTTATCTTTTTGTATTTGTATTTACTTGTTACAATGCTGCCGCCCATCCCATCTGTTCCCTATTAAGGGTTAATAAGTGTATATAGGGGTGTATTGAACAACGGCATGGACCTGCACCTTATCCATGTCTGGTGTTAAGGGCGGATGCGATCTATGTTTTTGAGATAGAAGCGGCAGGATTTGGCGATGTGCATGACTTCACGGTATGCCTGGGTATGTAACCGTCCCAGCTCTCCA
Source organism: Pelobates cultripes (assembly GCA_933207985.1). Taxonomy (NCBI): domain Eukaryota; kingdom Metazoa; phylum Chordata; class Amphibia; order Anura; family Pelobatidae; genus Pelobates; species Pelobates cultripes. The sequence continues at coordinate 302,834,600 of OW240912.1, read as the reverse complement.
TCCAGAGGACATGAATATGTGACTTACACTAACTCCAACTGTACACCTAGCCTAACCTTACACCTAGATTTAACCCTACACTACCCAGAACACTAACTCTGAGGGATTACCTCTGCTGACATCAGTAGAAGGATTTCCTAGCCGACACAGCAGACAGTGCATGGAGCATTATATACTGGGTGGTAGCTGCATGAGAGAGAGATCTCCAGTCTACCTGTTGAGTGCTCGGCCACTGAGATTTCAGCAGATTTCTGGGCTGTATGCAGCACTAACTTGAAGTGCTGCATACAACTTATTTGTTAGTCTTGGACCACTTAATATGGCCCCCGCTTACAGAGTGGAGTATCAGGTATCAATTCCATTGGTCTCCCTGGTATGAGCAGGGATTTAAACTGAAAAAATTAGGAGGATCCACTCTGCCGCAACAGTATTAAAGCCCACTATTGTTGTGATGGATAGGAAAATCTGAACTACCTTAAGCGATTAAAACAGTGCTTGACTTTCTGAAGGATCCTGAATGCCATTTGAATGACCGATGAACCAGTTGACCTCACAAGTAGAGAACACTCATTGTAGCAGGAAGTGACAAACTAACCTTTTATTTGCATTTTAAGATTTAAATTAAAGGACTTAGACTATAAAGAAATAAGTTTTAAAATATAATTACCGTAAATCTTTTCAGATTATTAGTAACATTATTGTACTTCTTATTTTATTTAATCTATAGTTATGAAAAGAGCAGAACAGAGTAAAGTCAATCCCCGGGTTTGAAATAAAATATACAAATGTTTACTATCAGTCACAAGAAAATGTTACCTGTACAGTCATTGTCCGCATGAATGACATTTTTATTTGTTTAGCATATCTATTGTCACGGATTACTGGAAATTTCCATCGTTTGCAAAGTCATGATAAACTACTTTTCACTTTCATTTCTTTGATATTTCAAGGCAGCTGTATAGATGGTTAGATGAAATAACTTATTGGATAAGAAACAACATGAATTAAATTGCTAAACTGACAGTGTTGATGGGCAGAAATCTATGTGGCATCATGAAGCAGAAGGGGGAAAAAAAAATCGTGTCCAAAGCAGGATTGACAAAATGCAGCCCTCATAGCTGCTAGAGCATTATGTGAGTTGCAATCAAATGTTTGTTTAGCACAAATATAACAAGATTTTGAGAAACCTCTACCAAGGAACATGAACATAGACGTGTATGACCTACACATTGCACATAAGTGATAAAAGTGGCAATTTTGCCTTTTGATTCAAGAATATCAGCAGGGATCTCCATTTTGTCTCTTGCTGCCATTATGTTCGTACTACTCTGCTTTTCTTTTCTTTTTTTTCTTTTTTTTTTTTATTCTTTAAGTCGTGACACATAATAAAAGCAGAGCAGTCATACATTGTCGTGGCTTGCGCAGAAGCCGATATAGCCAATGTGCTCAAATGTACTTTGCGTGCGTGACGAGTATGTGCACAATCTATCCAAATTTTATATTTTTATACAAAGAAAATAGAACTAGATAGAAACTTTTTATAGAACATATGGAAAACATAGGTACCAATGAGGGATGCATTGTTGGTATAGGTCCCTGGACATCTACTCAGGCCGGTACGTGTTGTGTCTCTGGCACAGTTTTTGAGAAACTACTCTGCTTTTCTTAGGTGGGTTTTTACAGAAACCTTTTTTCTTTTGGCAGTAAATACTAGTTTGTTCACAGAGGAAAAGAGTGGCCGAATGAAGAAAAGTCTTGTTGGCTCTCTCTAACTGTCTATTTGGAACCATTTCCCAGTATAGCGCTTTTTTTCTTTTTTTCTTTCTTTCTTTCCTTCCTCTGGGCGTTTATTGACTCTATACGGGTAGCAGAGTTGAGGTATTAACTCTGTTTACCTCCCTCCTCTCCCCCTCCCCTCCCTGTCATTTAGGCTGTTTAATGAGGTTTTTTTTTCTGTGTGTGTGTGTGTGTGTGTATGTGTGTGTATATGTATATATGTGTGATATATATATATATATATGTGTGTATATATTTTATATTCTTTCCCGTTTTACAATAAAATTGTGTTCTTGATATTTTATTTTAAAGGGACCTTTTTGTGTTTTATGGGCTTTGGAGCAAAACATTAGTGTTTTTCTCGAGTTGTATCTATTGTTGTGGGTTATCCTTTTGACCAGGATCGGATTGGCCTACCAGGAAATTTCCCGGTGGGCCGTTGGCAGAGGGAGCTCTTTTGGCGGCTGCAGGGGGAGCTGGCTGTTCTGTCTCTGCTCCCCCTCCCCTGCGCGCTATAAAGAGACCGGGGCCAGAATATGACGTCATATTCCGGCCCCTGTCTCATTAAGCAGCGCGCTGGGGAGGGGGAGCAGAGACAGAACAGCCAGCTCCCCATGCGGCCGCCATCAGAGCTCCCCATGCCAGCACACAGGTAGCAATTATGTCTGTGTCATTTGTGTGTGTGTCTGTGCCATTTGTGTGTGTGTCTGTGCCATTTGTGTGTGTGTCTGTCATGGGGTGTGTGTGTGTCTGTCATGGGGTGTGTGTGTGTGTGTCATGGTATGTGTGTTTTTACTCACCTCCCCTAACCCCACGTCGGGCTGGTCTCCCCTCGACAGGCCCTGCCTCTACGGCTGAGATCATCAAGCTCGATGATCTCAGCCAATCCGCACTGACACAGGAAGCACCTCTAGTGACCGTCTGAGTGTCTGTCACTAGGAAGCAATGTAAACACTGCCTTTTCTCTAAAGTCAGTGTTTACATTGAAAAGCTTGCAGGGTCAGGCTATAGACACCAGAGCCACTACATTAAGCTGTGTGTGCGCGCCTGCTAGTGAGTGGGCTTGCGTGTGTGTGTGTGTGTGTCTGATACTGATGAGCTTGTTGTTTATGTCAATGACCTTATGTATATCAGTGAGATTGTTTGTCTGAGGCTGTGTAGCAATCAGCTTGTGTCAGTGAGATTGTCTGTGTCTGCATGTGAGTGCTTACTGTATAATTAAAAATTTTACTCTGAAAGGACTGAAGCGAGAGATAGATATAGATATAGATATATATAATTACACAAGATCCAGCGCACTCACCTATCCACTAAACAGCAACTTCAATGTTGAAAGATTTTATTTTTTATTTTTTTTTAAACACCTAATCTAGGCAAAAATAATGGGGTTTAGTTACATTATATGATCATACATTGCATAAGCCTGCCACAACGTCAATGTACCCCATCTTTGGCAGGTCCTACACTAACAGCCTAATGTCTGCTCTTATGAGATTAACCCACTTACTTGGGAAAAAAATTCCATCTGGGGCTCTCTGCAGTACAAGGCTAAATAGGGCCCTGGTATGAGGCATATATATTCTATCTCTCAATCATCTAGGGTGGCAAGACATAGCCTTACATATTACATGCGACAATATATGGCGCAATGACTTATGGGGCTGGCATAGATTTTTTTTTTTTCCGGTCGAAACGTTGCGTTGCATTCTGTCATAATAAATCTGCCTGCGGCTTGAAGTTGGAGTGCCTGTGAGTTTTTTCCTCTTGGATTATTGTACTGGGATTGCTGGTCCTGCTCTGGAGCACCCTTGGCCGTTGGGACTGGGTGCGGTTCTCATCACTTACTCTGCTCAATATATAGGCAATGACTTATGGGGCTGGCATAGATTTTTTTTTTTTTCTTTTCAGGGCTGCTTTGGAATCCCCAGTTCGGCCCTGCCTTTGACGCACCATTTTGCCCCATGAGTGAACTAAATTTCTTATGGACATGGAGTAAGCTAAACGTACAGATCTAAGTAACAACAAATAGACTTTCCATGTACCGGTCATTAGGGTGGCCGGACTAGCAGTAGAAGAGTCAGAATGCCAAGGTCAAGGACAGGAGAGATACTGATAAATGCTTAAACTAGCCAAGGTCAAACGTTACAGAGATCAGTAGAAACCCATAAACAGTCAATATCAGATGCTAGGAAAAATATACACAAGGAACACGCTCTTGGGTTACTAGAACCACAACGAGACAACATGGAGCGAGAGAGGTAAGTGTGTATATATAGGCAGCACTTCATTTCTACTAGCCCACATCATAGTGGAATTCCTTATGACTGGTGGGTGATAAAAAAAAATAAAATTTTTTTGACTGTATGAAAATGTCATAGTTCTGTGCCATATTCAGTCTGGCTAATTTGCTTGTCGGACCAGAATTTTGTCGCCCATAACATCCCGTGGCATCACTGAAAACACTGGGGGGACTGGGTAGGAGACATGCGTTACTGACAAACCACTTTTTTTTTTTTTTTCGTCTTTTTCTTTTCTCATTTCTCTATGAACCTTGAATACTTTACAATTGTGAAATATGATGATTATCACGTTGCCAAAATATGCAAGTCAGATTTGTATTTTTTTCCTTTAATTTCCAATGTCAACTCTGTCTGCCCATCAAACTTTTTATACATTTCCTCTGAACTATGATGCACAATGCCCTGGGAAGTCAGAGTTGTTGTTTTTAAACAGGAGATGGAAAACATATTTATTAAGTGTATACTTGCCCAGTTAAATTTGTTTAGCAATTCTTTATTATTTATTCTACATGCAACTTCATACAGCATTTGCAAAGGTGTTTATTAAGGAATGCACCTTGCCAGCCTGCACCGCAGGACTTTGTTCAGCGATTTGGTTTATTACCAATGAAACCATTTGAGGCATTTTTATGATCTCTTACTGACTTCACACAAGTGAGTTTTCTATGGCTTTATGACTCGAATCATTTTCACCTTACAGATTAACGTCAAACCATACAAAATGTCAACTAATTGTTTCACTGGCTTTTTAACTACAATGAATTACAATGCCATGATTACTAAATCATGTCAGGCTAATTGTTAGATGAGAGGCAGTGCTTAGAGCAGGGCCTGCAAATGATTGTTTTATTCTTATCTTGCTGCAGAACAACTCCCCGTAAATCTGTTTGGTATAACCTTTCTCAGAATGCTTTTCACCTCTTATTTTTTTTCTTTTCTGAGTAAGTTATTGACTATTGCTGTGTGATCCATTGTGTAAATGTAATTATTTATTGTTCATCTGCAAAAGGATTCATTTTTGATTCCATTGTAAAGGGTATTCATTTTAAAATGCCCATAAGTCCATCAACTACTCCTATGGTACACTAACTAATTAGACGACAAGCAGAGTATTCAGGGAGTTGTTTATTTCCTGATGCTATACAGAGGAAAACAAAGTCCTACTAATCTGGTACTTATGAGAGATGGATGGAACAACATGTGTTCTTCCTTGCCAGTATTGCCTTTCATTACCAAGTTGATATGCATACCCAGGTCCCAAAAAACCCCCAAACCAACTATTGAGTCAAACTAATAAATATAAATACAGCACTCAGACACAATCTTTGTGTCAGGAAAATAGTAAAAATAGAAAAGATTTAATATACAGAATGGTGCATTACCAAAAAATACATTCAATTTAACATATAGTAGTCCATATATCTGACATGGTTAAATTAATCCTTTATACACATATCCTCTATATTGATCTATAGTGATATCAGTGGTTCATAAAGAGTCCGGTGGATCCACCAATTATAATTGAGCTGTATGGCTGTGGTTCCACTCCAATGGTAGCAGTAGTCAATGCAAAAAATGCAGAACTAAAAATTAAAAAAATAATAGTGGAACAATAAATATTGGAGCAAAAATATATTTTAACAGTCTCTCAATCTGATGGGGAAAATGTCAATGTAAACAGATGGTTGGATCTCACTAATAATGGCCGTAGATCTGGATTTGGAATGAAATGTAAAGTCCAGCAAATTATTGTAGTACAGATCAGTGCAGCTTTCTATCTGGGCCCAGATCTTAGAGGAGGACGACCGGACGGAGACCAACATCATCTTATTACACACAGACTGTTGCCTACATCGGATGGCATAGAGAGCCGTGCTGATCTGTACCACTACTCGCGAGAGCAGTCTGTGTGCTGTGCGGAACGTTGCCATGGTAACCCGTGGCAACGCTCTGATGGCCTCAGGGCGCAGGAAAGTTAGAGAGAATCTGGAAAGGAAGACATGGTTGTCATGCCCTGATAGCGGCCTGCTTACTATTAACAATTTATGTGACTAAAAAGCAGGAACACTATAGGGACAGGAAAACAAACCTGTGTTCTTGACACTATAGTGTTAAAACCACCATCTAGCGCCCCTGCCTTTACCCCCATAAATATAGCAAAATCTTACGTTTTTTCCAGTCAGGATCAGCCAGTCAGGATGTCTGTCTTATTGGCTGACATCATCAGAAGTGGTGTTCTGAGCCAATCACAATGCTTTCCCATGGGAAAGCATTGGATTGGCTGAGCTTGTAATAGAGGCAGATCAGCATCCAAGCCAGCACAAGCCAAACACAGCCCTGGCCATTCAGCATCTCCTCATAGAGATGCATTGAATCAGTGCATTTCTATGAGGAAAGTACAGTGTCTGCATGCAGAGGGTGGAGACACTGAATGGCAGCACTGTCCCAGGAAGAACATCTAGGAGCCATATGATGAGTGGCCAGTGGAGGTATCCCTAGATCATAATGTAACCACTTGAAAAAAAAAAAAAAATTATTTTAAAGACCGTGTTTACTGCAAAAAGCCTGCAGAGAATGACTATGCTCACCAGCAAAATACAATAAGCTATAGTTGTTTTGGTGACTATAGTGTCCACTTATACACTCAGACACACCTACAATATGGAGCTCTTAGAAAAGTGGGACAATAGGATAGAAAATAGGGATAGAGGGTTTACTTACAAAATAATGTAAACATTGCAGCACTAAGTGCAAAAGGGACACAGCACCCAGACCACTTCAATGAGCTAAATTGGTCTGGGTGCTTACATTGTCTCTTTAAATAAGGACAGTTGGGTGATACGCCCTTGTTGCTAGCTTTTAGGTGAAATAAACCACAAGTAGATTTACAAATGCCTTAGAGGTCTGTTTCTATTAAAAAATAATCAATTTTGCTTAGTGCTTCCCAATTCCTTTGTATGTCCATTTGAGTATTCATAAGGATGTGGTAACTGCAGGGACTATAACAAGGGGTATGAGAAACCAGGCTTTAGAGTGGGTAGATGTGCTCCTCCTCCTTGGTTGATCAGGGATTAAGGTGAAGGTAACATTGCAACAGAAGTTATAAACATTATTTCAAAATGCTTACAGTGAGCCCTACCTATTTTTTTTTTTTAGTGTTTATATTTGAGTCATAATAGGCATTCTTTGGCAGTCATAACCTATTCACCTCTATCGGTTTAATTGGGAATTGTAGCGTGATCAGAGTAAAGGCACAGAAATGCAACCAAACCGGTGGAGAGCATTTTTTTTTTTTTTCATAAATCTTTTCTTGTAATTCACACCCTGAAGGAAGTATTTAATGGGCAGGACAGATGACCGTGAAGAAAAAATTTCAGGATCGTCTGGTTTATAAGCCAAAAAGACACATTTATCGCTTGTTGTTGTAGGATTTAGTACAGTATTTTCAGATTTAATTTTTTTTAATCCTTTGGCCATTGAAATACTGCACAGGATTGAATGTTAATGTTTCATGGAATTCAGTACTTTAAGTAGTCTCATTACCGTTGGAATGCTAGGTTTGAGGTTTCAGAAAGGTGGTGAGTCTACAAAACCCAAATGCCTTACTGTGGTGACAATTCGGCTTCTCAGCCCTGTAGATATTCTGTCACACTTACTATGGTATGCATGTGGAGTTGCTCATCAACATAATTTTTTTTTTTTTTTCTTTCTGGTGTTCCAAAGAAACAAAAATTGGATATCAGATCGGGACAGCTGGTCCCGATCTAGATGATCTTAATGTCATGGTAATAGAGCGATAGAAGATTCTTATTAAATGGAAAAAAAAAAATGGAGTAAACCGGTAAATGTGCACTCTACACCTTTATTACCGCAGTGTGTTGTGTTTGTGCTGATTTACAGGAGTAGCTGTCATTAGAACTCATTAGGCGTGTTTAGATTATTATGCTAACAGCTGTATTGTCCCAGGCCCTTGAATGCTTGAGACGAGACACAAAGCTAATGATTTAAAAACAAAACAAAGAAAATAAAATAATCTCAGCCATTCCCTTCGTCCGTGCTGTGTGACAGTAAGGGTGCTACGCCTTTAGGATTAGATAAGGCGGGAACGTACATATTTTCCATCACATTATGTTCCCTACCACTTGTTCCTTTTGCTCACAAAGTAGTACGGCTTGTTGAGTGCATTATTGCAGAACAAAAATATGCATGTCTGTCATTTAGCAAACAGTGGACACGACCTTAATGTATTTGTTGTATACACACAGTTTGTACACGTAACAATGCATACGCATGTTTTTAATTTTTACGTATGAAAAGTCCTATATATGTAGAGTCCTATATTTAGCTCTTCTTTCTCTACGTAGTGGGTGTGTACTACTATGTGTGAGGGGCTAGACTTTTAAAGCGTAAAGGTCTTTTCAGTTGAAAATGTTTAGCTCATTCCTCCATAATCACTGTAATTGTTAACCCTGAAGTGCCAGAAGTGTGTCTGATTTAGGAGGGACAGTCTCAAATTTTGGCCCAAACCACTCTGTCCCTCTTTTCTATCCTAATGTTCCTCTTTGCTAGAAGCTCCATACTCCATATTGCTGGTGTGTCTGAGAGCGTAACAGTTCCACAGCAATAATGTTTTTTAAAAAAAAATGTATCGGTATATGGCACTGTTTTTTTTTTTTTTTGTTTTGTTTTTTGTTTTTATTTTTTATATTTATTTATTATAGTACCCCTTTTAAAAAAAAAAAAAAGTTAGGGCTAGGTTCCTTCAATGTTTTGGTAGCACTATCACAATAATAGGGGCTTGGCAGCAAGGATTCCTACAACCTTGTATAGAGAAAACATGCAAAGAAAAACAAAAGGTGGTGAACTGCGCTTTTAAAAGAGGCTAACTTGGAAGTTATGTGATTTGAAGAGCAAGCATATATACGAACAAAAATATACATACACTTGGTAATATCAGAACGTAGCGGGAATGTATTTTAACAATAAAGAAAAACCAGACAAATAGTGCATTATGTAACTTCAAATAAGCCTAAATCAATGCAAATGCAAAGGAACACTCACAATTTAGAGAGCTATGAAGAGCTCTGCTGGTATTCGCATGGGCTGTACAATCCCATCTTTGAAAATGTTAAAGGCAGTAAGAGTCAATGTTCTCCGCATCAAGTAATAGTGGTAGTATATAAAAGAAATTAAAAAGAAAAAAAAAAGAAAAGCTGCACCAAATAGTGCAATATATAGGGATATCCGTGAAAGAAAAATAGCCCTACTTACACAAACCAGAGCAAAGACTCTGGTGGTATGGACTATCCAATGGTTCTGAGGAACATTGTAATAAACGCCAAGATTAAATGTCTCCAAAACCCCATGCATCATTACCCATTATTACTGGGTGAAATTGCATAGATAGCATCATCCTTCTCGCAGTACAGGTTCTAAAACATATTCTGCCCATTGAAAGAACAGGCAGATCATGTAAAATGTGTATAAATGTTTGCTGTGTGTGTTTGCATACCTTCCTTTCTCATAATAGGACTGAAATAGAATGCCACAGCAGGGCATACATTCAGATTTTTGCAAACATAGGTGTTAAATGGAAATACATACTTTAACAAAAAAGTAAACATTTGTCACTTGCCTTAATGAATATAGCAGATTACCCGAGGAATGGAAATTTTTGTTTTCAACTGAATTTCAAGCACTTCTAAAATATCTGTTGTTCATATTTTCACAATGTTCAATTGTGTTGAGGTTTATGTTTAAAAATGCCTAAAATATGTAGAAAAATAAAGAACTCACAGCTTTGGTTGTTTAAGAAGGTAAGACATTAAACATCCTTTGTAGACCAAATAATTTTTAGCTGACACTTTTTTTCCATTTTGTTATGTAGTATTGTATTTACTTTTGGAGTTGTCTTGTTATATTAAAACACGTTCTTTGTTTTTTTTTTTTTTGTTCCATTCCTCAATAGGAAGTTACTGGCAAAAGCTTTGGAAACAAGGACTTTCGCTCAGCTCTAGCAAATGGTGTGCTATTATGCGAGTAAGTAGCTATTTATTTCAACTAAGATTGCTATCTGCTTTGCTCCATTCTGTTTGTGTTTTGTTTACTCCTTTTGTGTATGTGTGTATTTTTGAGCTGTGCTATGATTTACTTTTCATGAATAGTTATTATATATTTGTAACCTGGGTTTGAGGCCATTCGGACTGAAAAATCCTGCCAATATTCATGCTATTCAACAATGCAAGGATTTTGCAAATCAAGTCCTGAACTAGCCTGAGTTTGGGCTGGATTTCTTCTGGACCTTAAAGGACCACTGTAGGCACCCAGACCACTTCAGTTCAATAAAGTGGTCTGGGTTCCAGGTCCCTCTAGTTTTAACCCCTAGCTGAAAACATAGCAGTTTCAGAGAAACTGCTATGTTTCACTGAGGGTTAATACAGCCTCTAGTGGCTGTCTCACTGACAGCTGCTAGAGGCGCTTTCGCGATTCTCACTGTGAAAATTGCGCATTTGGAGCTGATGTCAGCACGGGGAGGAGAGGTCATCCACACAGAAGGAGCCCGGCACTGGAGAGAGGTAAGTGGCTGAAGGGGTTTCAACCTGACTGTGGGGGGGACCTAATGACCCTATAGTGGTCCTTTTAACACCACCACACACACACAAATCTAAACCAAATAAGTCATATTCGGCCTGGGTTTTAAAAAACAAATGAAAAAAATTCAAACTATTTGCCCACTGGCAGCCAGGAGGCAAATAGTTAAACTCTCAGTGGCACAAGGGCTAATAATGCGCAGGCTGGCCAGTGCTTGCTGTTAATCTGCCACAGTAAAAAAGTAAGAATAAATAAAACCTATAGGGTCAATAAGACCTCCACATTACTACAAGGGAGGTGCTTCACCTCCCATGCAGCAGGTGGAGGCACATTTTTTATTTTATTTTTATTTAATAATTACTAACTTGTTTAAATAGGCTAGACAGCATGCTGTTATCAAATTATACACAGAAGAGTAAAACTTGGTCTATGCAATGCACAGCTTTATAACTGAAATGTTTGTAATTAATCAATATTATATGTGTACTTACTGAAAATCCCTTGAAATGTGTGACAATACAGATTTATTACAAGACTCAATAAACGTTTGACAGGTTTTTGGGCAGTCCCATAGGTATTTAATGACGACATGCCTTCCGATTGCCATTTGTGCAAAGTGTTGTTATGTTTTAAGAATGCAGTCTCCCCATCCTTCCTCACTACATACCTAACTATAAGATATGATTGTAGTAAATTGACACCTAAATGAAATAGAATGATCAATTACACTAGGCTAAACCTGTCACTGTTTCATGCTTTTGCTATCCCAACTGATGTCTCATAAGTGTTTTTAAATTATGTATTTTAAGTAAGAGTAACTGTTTTCAAAGTAAACCTATCATTATTTAAACAAAAAAAAACTGTGTACAGGTACACTTTAAAGCCTGTTAAATTTAAGTTTCCTTAATATAAAAGGTTATTTATAACGTTCAATTCTGGTGCAAAGTTCTAAAAGTGGAGAAATCGTCAGGATCACTCCGTTGGTTTCCATGGTGAGTGCTCCACTGATGGAATTTCAGGATCGTTTTTTTTTATAAACCATGTCCCATGTCTGTAGTTTTGATCCACAAGTAAAAAGCTCAATCTATATGCTCAATAACACTTGAATTCATAAACTGCCCCATTAAATAATATGCATTTCTCTAGGTATGTAACCGCTAAATGCAAGTTCATTAAATTTAGGAAGCAATATATGTGAGTTCTGTGTTGAACTTTAGGGGTCCACAGTGGAATTAGACCCAGTGATTTGTTCTTGATTTGGGTTAAATCGTCTCTGTTTCAAAGTATAAAGCCTGATGAGCATTTACTAAAATCTGTCTGTCTCTGTCTTACACCAGCTTACCTCTCTAAGAATAACCTTGTGAATGTAACATTGAAGATGTTTTCACATAACACTTGAAAGGACTTTTTGTCTGTAAAGTTGGCAGAAGTTAAAGAAAGTAATATACACCAAAACTTTAAGCATACAGGGCGCCCGTGTATCCATGACCTGGAACCGCTTCAGAAAACATTACTTCAAGAAACACTATAATGTTAGGAATACAAATGTGTATTCCTAATAATATGGTGCCATGTTGGCCCCCACCTGCAGGAAGTAAAAGAGGTATTGTCTTACCTTTTCTCCCTCACAATGCTGGTCTCCGCTAGGAAGCTCCGCCTCCTTGGCTGAGATCATAGCGATCGATAATCTCTGTCAATCCAAAGCTTTCCTATAGGAAAGCATTGGGAGACTAGTTCTCATGCGAGACAAAATGCTGCACTTCGCCAATCAGATGGTCTCTCTGAGGTTTATTTTATTTCATCAGATTAGTTTAAACACCATATGGTTAAAACAGGAGGCTTCACTGAGATGAAGTGGTTTGGGTTACTATAGAACCAATGTAATGGTTAATAAATAATGGTTTCTACTAAATATGTAAGAAGCATGCACATTAGTTCTTCGGAGCACACCTTAAAGCATCAAAAGCTGAATCATTACCATGCAGCCACACCAAATATGTAGGGCAAGGATCGAACTCTGTGTGTACAAATTCCTCCACTATTTATTGGCTGTCATTTCATTCTTTTGGAATTCATCAACATTTATCTCTAGAATGTAAGCTCATTGAGCACGGCCCTCCAACCCCTCTGTTCCTGTACGGCCAGTTGTCTGGCTACAATTACATGTCTGTTAGTCCACCCGTTGTACAGCGCTACGGAATCTGATGGCACTATATAAATAATACAATTTATGTAACTAGTATCAACATATGCAGTTCTAAAAACGGTTATTGAAAGGGGTGACTGTACTCTGCATGACCGGGCTGGGCAAAAGTTAGATCCCCAGATGTTGTAGACCTAAGAGTGTCATCATGCTTTGCCCGACTTATGATCACAAAGCAACAAGTAGATTGTACTTTTATAACATCTTTTGGATGTACCTTTGACCCATCTCCACGTTCTGATCTTAAGTCATGTTCAAATTACAAAAATACATTGGTTAACTTTTAAAAAAAAAAAATATTTTTTTTTAGAATTATGAACACATTGTTTTGCAGTGAGTTGTGCATTCATCGAACACTCAAAGGGTTTAACTATTCAACATCAATCCATTTTCATATTTTATTAAAGGGACCCTATAGGTACCCAGACCACTTTGGCTCATTGAAGTGATCTGGGTGCAGGGTATCAGTCCCACTTAGTCCTGCATTGTAAATCATTGCCATTTTAAAGAAACTCAATAATTACATTGCAGGACTAGGACTGCCTCTAGTGGCCATTAATCTGTACGAGGCAGGGGGACCCCAGAGGGCTCTTAACATGTTAGGAATATAACTTTGTATTCCTTACACTATAGAATCCCTTTAATGTTTTTGCCAGACAAACATTGCAATCCAAGTACTTTATTTTTCAACTGCTGTTTTGCAGAGTTTTGAATCCCAGTGTAGTAAAGCTCACCCATTATAACTCAGTCACAATGTATGATTCTTGTTTTTTTCGGCTATGGGACAATTTATTTGGGAGTTTGCAGCTTCCAAATTTCTGCTTCTTCACTTTTTCCCCCTCTTCTTTTCTTGCATTTGGGTTTGTATTTTTATGTGTATGATTTCCTTTTTCTTTCTTTCTTATTATATGCTCAATTGTCTTCTTCCTTACTTTTCAAAAACGTATGCATTGTAGGGCTTCTCATTGTAGTGTCTTTCATACAGCTAATTCACCACTAAGGTAGTGTTTTTAAATCTCCATATTCCAACATTTTATTTATTATATATATATACACACACACACACACACACAAAAATGGAATCTACAAATTCAAAACTGTAATTTTGTTCTAGTAAGTATTTTTGAAAGATGCCTTTCTACCATGGATGAAAACACCTAAACGTGCTATTTCTCATACTTCCGTTTCGAGTTATGTATGAATTCAGAAGGTGCAATACTCTTTCTTGTAAGACAAAACCACTCATTGCAATATCTTGTTGATTCAAAGAAAAACTGCCATGGTGGATTCATTGTGTGCTTGCTTTAGGCTGTATTTTAGATAACATTAACTCGAACACATTATATTTTCAGGAAGCCGTATTTAAACTATATTGCAGAGTTCTAAAAAGCGCAGGATGCTCCAGGGCTGTGTTTTTATTACTATTTTGTAGAGTAATGATTAATTTAGTTATATTATTTATTTCAAGTAGCTCCCCAGAACATGGTTTTTACCTTGATGTAGAAATACGCTGTACACTTTCCTTTTTCTGTGTTTCTTTATATTTCTTTCTTAAAGGAACACTAAAGCTTTAGGGATACAAACCTGTAATGTCCCTGTCTCTTAGTAAAACTCTTTACTTACCTTTTTACCTCTTCCCCAACCCCCATCCCACAACACTATGTTGGTCCAATCCAGTGCAGCACACGCATCCAAACGTCTTAAATGGAAAGCACTGATTCACTGCCTTCCTATGTGGGATTCCACATCATGTGACTGTTTTACTCAGCGCTGCAAAGGTGCCTCTAGTGGCTGTCAGTTTGACATCCACCTTTTGACTTAAAGGGCCATTGGCTTTGGTGGTCCTTTAAATGGGTTATACTTATTTCCTTTTTGAAAGGTAGTGTTCTTTTATAAAGCAGATTATGTTGAATATTTTTGCTGTATTATGTACTAGCTACCTCAAGCCTCAGAAGGATCATGGTCTCCACTGCTTTTAAACAGCTTTAAACAGTAGCTGTAATTCGAACACATCTGGGATCTAACTTTTGGGCATTGGATTTAATCTCTTCCTTATTTTTGGGTGGCATCAGTCTGATATGCAAATGCTGATTATTTTTAGATTGAAACACACAAACAATGTGAGACAGAAGAGAGCAACCATCGGGGTGCAAGAGAATAATATAAATAAAGCTATAGAATATAGATTTTTTTGTTTTTGTTTCTGTAAATACCATTAAAAAAGAAGCAAACTTGCTTAAAGGATTACTCCAAGAACCATGACCACTTCAGCGTCATTGGGATTCATTAGTCAGCCCGGACTTGTAATGCAGTGATTTAATATCACAAACAGTATAACTGGGGGAAATGTGCATTTCTTTCATTCTTTTTCCCCCCCCCAATCTTTATTTATCTGTACAAAAGAAAAACAGACAGGCTTGTGAGGCCACAACAGCGACAACAAGCTTTTCATTGATAGACATATCATTGTGGCATTAAAGGTAGTGGTAACATTTAAGAGTTACAAAATATTTTGCAAAGATGTATGTTGACGCTTGCTCCTATATAACAATCTGGCTGGGTCAGGTGAACTAGTTGGAGTGTGCAGCAATAGAGGCCTCTGTGACTATAACAGATATGG
Source organism: Pelobates cultripes (assembly GCA_933207985.1). Taxonomy (NCBI): domain Eukaryota; kingdom Metazoa; phylum Chordata; class Amphibia; order Anura; family Pelobatidae; genus Pelobates; species Pelobates cultripes. The sequence goes on along the minus strand of OW240912.1, from coordinate 302,819,110 downwards.
AAAAGTGTATCTTCAAGTTTATAGAGGCTAGAGTATCAGATGGGATGGTGGAGGAAGAAATTATAAACGGCGGATAACCCATTGAAGTCGGCAGGAATAAGTGTATTAAGGCACCGAACAGTGCATTTGGAAACACGGTGTGTCACACAAAAAACTAAATCAACAGAAGAACTGAAAATGTGAACCAAAAAGCATTATAAAATATTTGATCGGAATCGCAGAGTGAGACAACTGCTGGCAGGCCAGTCACGGTATTGAGGCCGTTGAAGGACTGCCTCTCTGAGACGCTAAAACAAGCGGGCGGACCCTCTCAGGATCCCAGTTCGTTGGTCTAGTCGCAGGCAAGGCAGTGGTTCGGCTCACTGAATGTGGCTGATAGTCCCAGATTTTGCAGTGTGGATGGTATCTGCGAGGCGTCCTTGACTTTGATCGTGCCAGTGTCCCATGTAATCAACAGGCAATGTGGTGATCCCCATTTGTATTGTAGCTTATTAGCTGCAAGTTCCTTAGTGAGTGGCCACAATGACCTGCGCCAGTCTAGGGTGGTTCTGGACAAGTCAGGATAAAAGGCCAGGTAGTATCCCCCAAAGCGCAGAGGAGACTTACTGCGGATTGCCGCCATGAACGCCAGTCTGTCTTGGGTCTGTTGGAATCGGACTATAATGTCCCTGCTTGACCCAGGGTTGCTGGAGGACAGTTTTTTGGTATCCTGTACCACCCATCAAGAGGCATCAGCTTGGCTTGCTTTGCAGAAAAGAGGTAAGTAATCTGCGAAAGAAGTGAGGTATTTCTGCTGCCTCAACGGTTTCAGGTAGGCCACGCATTTTGACATTCTTCAAGTGCCTCCTGTCTTCCATGGTGGTTATGTGCTCCTGAGTCAATCTGGGAGCGGTGTAGGGTCTGCATCCCCTGCTCCAGCTTCTCAATCAGTTTCTCATGTGCAGGAGTAGTCACCTCTGCATTGGTGAGGCAAGCTGAGACACTGTTGATCTCATCTCTGAACTGACCGATGTCGGCCGCAATATTTATGTGGAGCTCATCCAAGTGTCTCCTTACTGCAGGCTGACGCTGTGGGGTGTGGTCTTTGGCAGGTTGTGGCCCCATGTCACGGTCCTCCGGGAAGGATGTTTCACTTGAGGATCGGGAGCGCCCGATGGATGGCGACGTCATGACAGGTCTCTGAGCAGCTTGCCGCCTCCACAAGAGATTGCTGATATCGGCGCTCGTGGGAGGTTTGTCCGCCTGGTACTTCTTGTTTTTGCGCCCCAATGTCATGAGGAAGGCTACAGCCTGGATCAGGAATGAGAAGGGTTGGTATAACCTGATTCTTGGTCGGTTTTCCTGCGTGTTTGCTCAGAGCTGAGTAAAACTGCATCCTGCTAGCAAATGTGCATTTCTTTCCCTTACAAGAGCACTTCTTTATTCTCCAGAATACAACAGATGGATTGTATATCTTAGTACGCTTTTCTTCTTGAGAGCTTGTTGACATGATCTTATTGTTGAATTTTGACTTAATTTAGACTAGTTATGTTCACAATATTTTTATGCACATTGTAAATCTATGCTGCATTCAAAGTTTCAAAGTATACATATTTTAGAGATGGCTTTCACTAATTGTCCTCCCATTTATTTTTCAGTTTAATTAACAAGATCAAACCTGGAATCATCAAGAAGATCAATCGCTTGTCCACCCCCATTGCTGGCTTGGTAAGGAATTACTATTTCTGTGTTATATCCTTGTATGTACGTAGTGGGGAATCGCGATGCAGCCTAGCACAAATCTAAACCCATTTACCCCCCCCCCCCAATAACGACAGACCACTTAGTATGGATGAACAGGCCACAGCATTTATTATCACAAACTAAATTACTGCATAACACATCCATAACTTTGTTTATTAAATCTCTTCTTTCTGTAACCAAAAGGTTAGACATAAATAAGCATAAATTAACATATATACATATATAACTCCACCCATAGTGTTATACAGTGACCCAACCGTCCTTGCCAATAAACATACATACAGTGGTTCCTAATCACCACTTCGTCTCACCTCCCCCCTCGTCATAAAAATCATATATTTCCAATGCCCGCCATCAGCCGACCTTATCCACGCTCGATGGGCACGACACCTCAGGCAACCTAATGTTTAACCTTTTAAGCAGGGGAGGTTGAGACCTAAAAAAACTTGTTCATCTCATTGCATATACTTAAACGTAACCACTAAAACTCAATTGGTAAGGACATACCCCCGGCTAGCTGTGACGAAATATACCAATAGGGCGGGCGGGAGGGAAACTGTTTTCTGGCCCGAATCCCAAGTGGCACTGAGGTAAGACCTCCCCCACACTAACTTACACAGAACATAATCCCACCCACACACTCTTTCCCAACCAATCTCCTGCATCTATCCCCACACTCCTACATGTGCCCTTGTCCGCTTAGCTGCGCTATCTCCCCAGGACCTTTACACCAAATTCTTGTCAGCATTGCAAATGTTAGCTTTTCATAAACATTTTATTATTTTTCCTATAGAACCCTACTGAAATAACTGAGCTATAATTTTATATCTTCCTACTGGACAATAATAGAAAAAAAGGTGCATTATATTCATAGTTATCAAATATTTTACTGTAAAGCAGGTAAATTTTGAAAAAAAAAAACAAAATGACACTAACTGTAAAAAAAAATCATCATTTAGTTCTGAAATATCTTTTTCTAAAAATAGGATCCTGTTAGAAATAAAAAGTGACCCCCTCATACCAAGGTAGTAGTAAATGTTTGTGAAACACTAAGGGGTTTCTTCACTAAATACTGACTTTTTTTTGTAATTTTCTTTAAATTTTCTTTAAAGGGACACTACAATCACCTAAACAACTTTACCTTAATGAAGCAGTTTTAGTGCCTCTCCGGTTACACTGCTCAATTCACTGCCATTTAGGAGTTAAATCACTTTTTCTGTTTATGCAGCCATAACCACACCTCCCCTGACTGTGACTGACACAGCCTGCATGAAAAAAATTGGTTTCACTTTCAATCAGATGTAATTTATCTTAAACAATTATAGCTCTTGCTCTGTAAATTGAACTTTAGTCACATACAGGAGGCTCTAGCAGGGTCTAGCAAGCTACTAACATAGCAGGGGATAAGAAAATCTAAATTAAGCAGAACTTGCAATAAAGGAAGGATAAACATTAGATGACTCTTTACAAGAAGTGTTTAGGAAGGCTGGGCAAGTCACATGCCTGGAGGTGTGACTAGGGTTCATAAACAAAGTGATTTAACTCCTAAATGGCAGAGAATTAAGCGGTGAGACTGCAGGGGTATGATCTCTACACCTAAACTGCTTTATTAAGCTGTTTTTGTGACTATAGTGCCCCTTTAACTGCATTTGGCACAATTCTTCTGCATTTGGTGGTTTGCTATATTAACCAATAACTACCAACAGAATTGAATCCAATTGCATGGATATTGTGTTGTAACGGTCTTTTTCTGTTACAATAACGAGGAAAAAAAGTACCACAGATGTAAGAATCCCATTGGCATACCTACCAACTCTGGTGTCCTGCGAAGTGGGACGCCGATAGACGGGTGTTCGAGGAGGCGCCAATGATATGAAAATTGTGACAGATGGGAAGTCTGGTCTTTGTGTAAATAGAAAAGCAAGTGCTTCCCAAAGAAATAAGCTGTGACTGCAGTTTTCTGTTGATGCCATTGATACAGAGACTAAATGTGGTTGCAGGGTGACCACTGTCATGAATATGTTTATATATTTCTCAAGGCCACCCAACCGTATGCTTGTGTGTAAAACACACACCAGAAAACCCAGAGATTTTTAATAATTTGTTTTTATTTCCAATAAAATGTCCCAAAATGCAATATAAAACTATTATTTCTTAATCCCTCACACATGCACATTAGCAAAAGTGACAAAAAAAAACTAAAAAACTAAAATAGTAATTTATCTGGAGTACATTTATGCCAAATATGACAAGTTTTACACAAGTGGTAAATGAAGGATGGACACATCTTAGCAAGAGCTCACGATATGAGTTCAGCATGACTACAATTACAACATAGGATTTCCAAGCCATGTGTCCTTAATGACCTTAATAGAGCAAAGTTCCTTTTATATCCACACTAAATAGGACAGCGGTGAAATTTGATAAATATCTATATTTAATGAAATACTCCCCAAAATAAATTAAATTGCCTCTTTTCATCTCACAACTCATGCAGTCACAAGCATGCATATACCCAATGTAAACATAATAAGATTGGGCAAGATACTCCATTCTTTTTTATCCTTAAATATTTAACTATGCATGTATTACGTTCATTGTTATTTAGGTGTACTTTATTCCTACTTAGGGTATTGAAAACTCTTCTATTACAGCTCAAATGGACTACAAACCCATCATTATATGACACAGATTATGTCCTACTTTTGTAAACATAAATACATTAGCTCAGACTCAGAAAGATGTTTATCAACTGGGGTTAGAGTCGACAAGAAAATAAATTTCCCCTTCCATCGTCCTCGTGAGACAGTAATTCACTTTTTTAGATTTCATTATAGGAATGAAATCTGCCTCTTCATGCAGCAATGTCTGATAAACATTACTCCTTTCCCCTGCATTCAAATATATTCCGAGCATTAAAGAAACCTCATATGTAAAAGAGGAAAAACTTTAATGGCAGGAATTGCCAAACTCATCTGGGCCAGTGCAATGTTCAACTTCTGTAATAGTAACAGAAGGAGTTAATATTTGCATTGTGCTAGCAGAATCATAGATTACATTAATATTGTTATTAATGACATTTACATGGCGTCAGCTTGCTAGGTGCTTTCAAATTCTGTACTCTGCAATGTAGTTAGAAATACAGTGATTGCATCCTATTATTCTTAGTATTTATATAGCACCAACATTTTTCGCAGCACTTTACAATTATACAATGTGTTATTTAACAAAGCATAATTGATCTACACAAATAATGTTGACACATACAAGTAGAAGCATATCAAACGGCTAGTGTGGAAGAACAATGTTCTAATGTTCATTTCTGGTAACCGCATATCTCTCGAGGATACTTTATTAGCGAAGGCGTTTTACAATGTCATAGTTGCTTGTCTGCTGTATGTTAAAACCATAGGCATTTGACTTTATTGAATTCTTATTAGTGGATTCTACATTGGTAATGGCTAAATGACTCCTCAAACGTGCTTGCTGAGCATTGTGTTCCGTCTTACTCGAGCATTGTGTAGAAGGTGCCTGTGTAGTGTCCACCGAAGGAAGCTCTGAAACTTTGGGCAATAGATAACACGCAAGCAGATTGTTTTCTGACCTTATCTCCTCCCTTGCACATTTTAGACTGAGAAGTTGCTGAATGATTGTTTGCATTTACCTAATAGCTCTCATGTTTTTCCAGATTTATTTTTTTCTGCCCTGAATTGATTTTTTTTTGGTAGGAGTTATTGATTAATATAGGGCTATTTTCTAGATGGTCTGGTTGTATACAAATTAACATTTTGGGATATCTTTTATTGTGATACAAAATGAAAACCACTTTCAATGCAATGGTAGTTGCTCCACTTTTTTAGGAATTTTGCTGTATTGCTGGACTTTATAAATAACTCGCATTGTTAAGATTTATCTGCTTACCATAACAAATGAGATCAAAATGCAAAAGAAACCAACAAAACCCTAAATGGGTATTTATCAACGTGGCACTCTTTTCTTTAGGCGAATATATTCAACTTTTATCATTATTATCATATTGGAGGAGAACAAAACAAGCAAGTGCTTTTTTTGTAGAAAACTATTTTTATAGTGCATCAATTTCTTCCTTTCATTGTAGTATGGGACCTTCGTGTTTCATCTTTGCTAAAAGCATAAACAAAAACACCAACAAAAAAAAAAAACAGCTTGTGGTTTATGGTGTTGATTTAGCCTGGCTTTTCTTTAAAAAATCCTGTAAGAACAAGTTCCTATTAAATGTATCTGTTTTTTTCATTACATATCTAGATACAGACAGATCATTGTCTTTAAATCAGGGGGCTCTACTAGAGTAGAAAGGGCCCTAGTGCAAGAATGTTTTGGCCTCCATCTATCGCAAGAATGGCCAAAAGGTAGATCGCCATCTGTCGTACAACTCCCATAATGTTTTGCCAGCTGTGGATCTACCGTTTGTCCATGCTCGCAGGGTTGTATTTAACACCAAGCAATATTTGCGTGTTTTAATGCAAGCATTTTTTTATATGGAGTATGTGTGTGTGTGTGAATGTAGGAACATGTGTGAAATGTGTGTTTTTCTGTACTGTAGTGATTTGAAAGCAGTGGTTTACTTGTGTGTATTGTTTGCCTTTGAATGTAGAGGTATGTCTGTATGTAGTGTTGACATTTGAATGACGGGGTTAATTTGAATACTTAGATGTATGCAAATATACACAGTGACACACGTCCAGATACAAACACACATGCAAATACATGCATTGACACATCTTGATATACAGACATAACACACACAAGTACAGAGATGCAGATACGGACACACAGACATACACGACACACATCCAGATGCACAGATACATGCAGATACACACACAATAACACACATGCAGATACAGAGACACACAGAATGACACACATTGAGATACACTGACACACATGCAGATAGATACACTGACACACATACAGAAATGCATGCACAATTTGCCCATTTCCTACCTTTAGGGTGCAAGAATGGGGCTTCCCCTAGCATGTAGACCCGCCTCTGCTGAAGGCCACCAGTCAAAACATTTTCCTGCACAGAGTCCACTGATGCTTACTTCTGAATGCCCAGATACACAGGCATAAATACACCAGGGCTACTAGAGATTGCCCTCTGGCTGGAAGTTTGAGAGTCCTGCTCTAAGTGATCTACAAAGTGTAAAGATATGTAGCATTCCTTATTGGAAGGTTTATTGACATTTATACAGTGGTTTATAATAGCCAGCTGTTGAACAATTTTGCAAAGTTTTGCAATATTCTGATAGTCCCTAAATCATTCTCTGATGGTCACTCTTTGTCCTCTTGCCATATGCTAAAGAAACCTAATTTTAGCACGTGTGGGCAAAAAATGACTGAACTTTTTCCAGCAAATGATGCATTCGGCTATGACTAAAATGATATTCTGATGGTTCATGAAACTACTTAAGTTTAAATCCTTAAACATAGTTTGCTGGGAAGTGGATTACTCTTTAATTAAAGCATAAACATGACATTTTCTGAATAACAATGTTCTCGGGTCTTGATGTTCCTTGAATAGTTGTGCCGTTATGAAATGTAGAAATATTCTTTAATTTAAGAATGGACATATAATAAATGTGCTTCTCTATTTATCTGAAATGAAACTCTATTTTGAACTAAGGCCAGTGCTGCACACAGTGTGTGTTTACATTAAAACACCTGCAGAGACAGGCTATAGACACCAGAACCACTACATTAAGCTGCAGTGGTTCTGGGAACTATAGTGGCCCTTTAATGTGAGGTAAATTAGAGATTAGTGTCACTAATAATATACTAGATTGCCTACAACCAGATGAGGATGATGATGGGCTCTTACTGTAGTTTGGCTCCTCTGGTCTGGTGTAGATCAGGATCTCTGGAGGCTGTTTGTAACTGTGGTCACAAAAGTCAATGTTCTGGGGGAATGTGAAGCAGCTCAAGGTCTGGGCCTGCAGGGCCTGACAGTGAGTATGCGCATAGGTCCACCTACATGTTACACCCATGAGTTTTACAGGGAGTGGAGTGTGTAGGGGTGATGCACTGTGTTTTTGTGTAAGGGATAGAAAGCCGTGTGTTTGTGTGTAAGGGATGTATTGTGTGGTTCTGGTTGTGTTTAAGGGATGCATTGTGTGAATCTGTGTTTCTATGTGTAAGGGATGCAGTGTGTATGTGACTGTAAGGGATACATTGTGCTTCTCTCTGTGTGTGTGTGTAAGGGATGCATTTTGTGTTTCTGTGTATGTGTGCAAGGGAAGCATGGTGTGTTTTCTGTGTGTGTGTAGTGTGAAAGAGAGCGTTTGTAGGGTAGGATAGGGGCTGAGTCCTACCAGACCCTTTGTGCTTCTCCCTTCCTCAGCCTCTTTTCCCTCTTGTCTCTTACTGCTCTCCCCTGCCCCACTGTCCCTTAGTGATCTCCCCTTACCCTTAGTGATCTCCCTGCCCCCTTTCCTATAGTGCTCTCTCCTACCCTCCCCCCTGTCCCTTGGTGCTCCCCCATCGCTTAGTGCTCTCTCCTACCTCCCCTCCCCCCATAGAGCTCTCCCCCTCCTAGTGGTCTCTCATCTCCCCTCCCCCTTAGTGGTCTCTCATCCTCCCCCAATCTTTCCCTAGTGGTCTCTCCTCCACCCTCCCCTCCCTCGCCCTTAGTGGTATCTCCTCACTTCCTTCCCTCCCCCTTAGTGGTCTCTCCTCACCTCCTTCCCTCCCCCTTAGTGGTCTCTCCTCTCCCCTCCCACTTAGTGGTCTCTCCTCTCCCCTCCCCCTTAGTGGTCTCTCCTCCAATCCTTCCCTAGTGGTCTCTCCTCTCCTCCAATCCTTCCCTACTGGTCTCTCCTCTCCTCAATCCTTCCCTAGGGTCTCTCCTCTCCTCCAATCCTTCCCTAGTGGTCTCTCCTCTCCCCCAATCCTTCCCTAGTGGTCTCTCCTCTCCCAATCCTTCTAGTGGTCCTCCTCTCCCCAATCCTTCCCTAGTGGTCTCTCCTCTCCCCCAATCCTTCCCTAGTGGTCTCTCCTCTCCCCCAATCCTTCCCTAGTGGTCTCTCCTCTCCCCAATCCTTCCCTAGTGGTCTCTCTCCTCTCCCCAATCCTTCCCTAGTGGTCTCTCCTCTCCCCCAATCCTTCCCTGGTGGTCTCTCCTCTCCCCAATCCTTTCCTGGTGGCCTCTCCTATCCCCAATCATTCCCTAGTGGTCTCTCCTCTCCCCAATCATTCCCTAGTGGTCTCTCCTCTCCCCCAATCATTCCCTAGTGGTCTCTCCTCTCCCCAATCATTCCTAGTGGTCTCTCTCTCCCAATCATTTCCCTAGTGGTCTCTCCTCTCCCCAATCCTTCCCTAGTGGTCTCTCTCTCCCCCAATCCTTCCCTAGTGGTCTCTCCTCACCCCCCTTCCCCTCCCTCCCTTAGTGGTCTTTCCTCACCCCCCTTCCATTCCCTCCCTTAGTGGTCTCTCCTCACCCCCCTCCCCCTCCCTCCCTTAGTGGTCTCACCTCCCCTCTCCTACCCTGTGTAGCATGGTTGAATTCCAATCCGGTCCGTGGTACAGAAGTCTGTTTCCAGTGAGCACTTCCTGTCAGTCCGGCCGGGTACAGGAAACGGATGCTCCTGTACTGCAGACTGGACCAGAGCTTGGCAATGCTACACTGAGGGACTGACAGGAGGGAGCGCTTTGCGCTTTCCTCATGGATGCACCGGCCCGTGCAGTGCTGCAGCCACCTCACGCTCTCTATAGCATGAGGGGCTCTATCTTCCTAAGGGGTGCCCTAGACGACTGCCTAGGTTACTTGTAGGAGGCGCCGGCCCTGAGCTGCTGGGTCACACCTTTTTGTAGAATCTATAGCATTGCAGTTAGTAGTATGAACAACTGAAATGAGTTTCTCAGTTTAATCCCGTTACTGTAAAGTTGTCCTTCATTTAATTGATCGCATGTGGCACTGTGTGCATACAAAGAAAATGTATGAGTGCAGACAAACCCCCAAATCTTTTAAAAACCCAGCAAAACATTATCACGTTCTGTAAATGACTGTTTTAATGGTTCAGCTGCTTTAAAGATAATTTGAAATGCATTATCAAGCTTACGTACTATTGAGTACACAAATGGATTTCCCTGTCGTTTAAGCTGCCCTTCCTGCTTCTGGGTCTTTTACCAATTCTAAAACAATTTAAGAAGTTGAACATCTATCGGAGATGGGCAGTAGTTTTAGTAACAGTATCTCGAATTTATAAACTTTTCTTTATTTTTACGATAACATACTGTAATTCTAGGTGCAATGAATGGTGCATAGGCTGAGACATTCCATAGCTACTCCCTCTCTTAATGGGAACTATACAACTGTTTACCCATGTATAGTGTGTCTTTGTTTGGCACACAGGAGGTTGTGGAAGGGGGAAGGAGGCACCAAGAGGGTTGCGGAGGGGGGAAAGCGGCACACAGGAGGCTGTGGAAGGGGGAAAGAGGTGTACATAATGGTTGGGGGTGGGAAGAATAGACACAAAGAGTAGCTAGGGGGGAAGACAGAGACCCACAATGTGGTTGTGTGGAAGAAACAGACCACAAAGGGGCTGGGTGGAAGAAAGACACAAGTGGGCTGTGGATGGAAAGTCCCACAAAGTTAGCAATTTTTGCTTTGGGTGGGGGGTTGCAAGAAGCTGGTCTTGCCTATAGAGCAAAATAGTCTTGAATCGACCCTAGGTGCAACTTGCCCCTGGCACATAATTGCTAATAATGAAACACTGCACATACTGAATCCTACCACTAAGACCACTTCAAGTTATTAAAGTGGTCATGGTGGTTGAAGTAAACATTTAATGTAGCTGGCATTACCTGAACAAAACAATGACTGGACACCTACATACCTGCAATGGGTGTGTGTTACCCATGTGCCTTTTTCCCTAATAAGGATTGGTAGTTCTAACTACACCCAGGTGCTGAAGGTTGCAGATTTTACAGTATGCATACCTGTATATATTTATCTCGATGTGTTGCTAGGAGACTGTACATGGCAGTAACCTCCTGTAAATTCCAAGAGCAAGATTCTGCCTCAATGTTACATTAATTGGGTTGAACTATATTTGCTTTAACTGCAGTATGGAATTAATTTCTCACATACATGAACATAGTATAGTATAGTACTAGAGTATTGTGTGTGTGTGTGTGTGTGTGTGTGTCCATTCCCTTCAATTATTTTCTTAATCCTCACTCTCAGCCATTGTGCAAAGCTCTGCAGTTAGCACTAGAATAGAACAATGATCTCTCTTACTCTTGTACTGTAATTGAACAGGAATCAATTTGCCTGTTGAACTATACACTCTTATTCACATACAAACTGCCTCCAAGTCTGCAAAGTTTGATAAATCCAGATCTGGTTGAGCTCTGTGACCTAATGAGGTACTGTGATAGATAATTATAAATGTCGCTGTATTAAGAAATTATTTGCTAGGCATTTAATCCTTACTATAGGGTATTTGTGTTTCCCTCTGTATTTACTATTGTGCTTTTTACAAGTTTTCTCTTTTTAATGCTTGGATTATATTGTGTTAATTTATTGTGAGCCTATTTAATTATGATTACCAAAACCTGAATCAATGCTTTAGGACTTTAGTCTGTCTAGAGCAGTGGTTCCCCACCCAATTTAGGGATTACCCTGTTGTGTCTAAAGTGTTTTGTTTTTCTTTTTCTAAAAACACTTTAGACACAACTGGGTAATCCCTGAATCCTGGACTGTTAGGGTGTACTTGAGGACTGGGTTGGGAACCACTGGTGTAGAGCCAAATGTCACTTTCCCCCATAATCCAAGCATTTATTGTACGGATCAGACAAGTGACTTGAACCTATGGGTGTGACTGCATTGAAGCAATCTGATATGGCATTTATACTGCCTGACTATGATTTATTAAATTCTTCATGTCAAGTGTTATGGTTAATCCAGACTTCACATTAAGTTTGTATCTTTTTAAGTCACAAGTATCCTTGACTTTTTAACGTAAAGAGAATAACATCCTACGCTTGGTGTAATTGTTCCAGGAGCTGATTAACCAAAAATGGCTTTTGAATATGATGTCACTAGTACTATGGTGTAGCGGATGGCCATGAGCTCTCCTGGGACTTGTATTATGTTTAACCTGTATTCGTCTATTTGCTAAATGTATATGCAGTAAGGGAATGCATTTGTGTAAAATAGCAAATTTCTATGTGCTAAATGTACTGTATTCGTCTGAATGTTAGGTAGTTTCATTCCCTTAGTTTGTTCGAATGAAACTACCGAACAGTCAGACCTCCCCTGTGTGAAGTGTGCCTTCAATTACCTGTTGCAACATTGTTGCGAACGGGTAATTGACAAGCTGTGTAGCAATCCTTTGTTCTCGGGGGTGGCCGCCATTCGGGAAACGAACATGTGGCAGCGGCCATCTTAAACTCCCGAACAGCGGTGTTTTGCCGTCGGAACTCAAAACGGACACTCGACTAGACGAACACCGCTGAGACCTCCATCAGCCCGGTCCGTTTGGTTCCAAACTACCGAACGGCCCCTCGTTCGGTAGGCATAATCAACCGAACAAGGGGATTCAGGCGAACCCTTTCCAGCCTCTATAGCTGGAGGCTTTCAAGTACTTCATTCGCCTTTTCCAGGACCGACCGCAGGGCCCAATCACATGGAGCCCAATTCGGCTAGTTCATCCAGTGCGGTCGGTCATTTTATTTCTTCCATGAAATTCCCGAACCCCTGGTCTGATCTGGGTGATTTTTGGATATGTTGTTCACCCAGATCAGGGCTACCAGGGGATGCATAATTTAAAGTGGTACCCTAGGTTTAGGGGTACATCCAGAAATGGGGGGAATTGCTGTACTGGATAAGGGGATTATGATGCCGGCTGAGGCGAGGAGATGTGTGGGAGGTTACCAGGACAGGATTGGCTATTGTGTTAATGAATGTAATCCCTCCCTTGCATGGGAGCATGCTTTAAAAGGCCACTGTGGAATAAAGTTTTCTGTTCTGCTCCTGATGCTGTGTGTCGTCCAGTCATTGGGATTGCTGTGGGGATACTATTGGATTATTTTGCCTGTTGGAAACCTTGCCTGTGGATTTATAATTTACTTTTTCCTGAGCCTCACTGGGATCTTAAGCGGAGATAATCTGTGGAATATTGTATCTCCGCTACATATGGTTATAGTTAAATTGGGATTAAAATATAATGGTGCCAATAATAAAATTAATAAGACAGATGAAGCAATTCAGGAAGAAAAAAGTGCAGCAAGTGTGTATGGTGTGTATGTCTTTAAATCTGCTAGGGGCAGAATGAAATATACACCAAATATTGTACTTTGTAAAAAAGATTTAAACCACATAGAATAGAAATACAGTATAAAGAACTGTTTTCTATACTGCAATACAAAATAGGTATCGCTAAAAAAACACTTAAAAGAAATGAATAGAAAAAAAATGGGTAAAAGTAACAATAAATTTATTAACAAAATATATTAAAAATACAAGCCAGGAATGGTATGCAAGAATATTACCATCAGAATAGTAGTCCGTGTTCTGGATTAGCCACAGGGACCGGCTAGGATTGATGCAGATAGTCTGTAACAGAATAATCTCTCTAGCTGCCGGTGAGGTTAGCGTGCATCTCAGACCTCACTCTGAGAGATGGACGCTATGGGCCAATCGGTCCCCAGTTCGTCAGAGATTTTTTCGGTAGAGATAAAGCTCCCACTGCTGGATCAACGATTGCGTCCGTATCCTGCTTGATTATGACCAGTCTTACGTTTGAGTTGTGTTTTTTTTTTTTTTGTTCTTCAAATATACCTGTGCTTTTTCTTGGACTTTCTATTATAGTACCGAGCTCGGTGTGAAGCTTCCAGTCCACCACTGCCAGGGAACCCCAAGTAAGTTGTTACTACTTACCCTGGGCGGGTGCCAGGGCACTCCAGGCACCATAGTCACTACATCTCCCTTTAAGTCACGATGGGGGAGATTCAAGTGTTAATTTCTAAACTATTAAATGTAGGGCAGACATTCTGGCACATTCCGTTGGTGACTCTTCCCTTTTATATTTTTGCACCACTTTTTAGAATAAGACACTTTGATAAATCTCCTTTATACTGTCTTAAAGGAACACTATAGTGTCAGGGATACAAACATGTATTCGTGACACTATAGCTCTAATAGCGCCGTTTAGGTGGCAGGATCTGCTCTCTCTGCAGTAAAAAGGTGATTTACTCTCTTTTTGCCAGAACTGTGTCCCAGTCCATACCTTGGTTGATATTTTTGAAACCTGATGATCTTAGCCAATCCAATGCTTTCCCATTGGAGACTATCGCGCACAAGCTGCACAATGCCCCGCTGCGCCAATTAGCATCTCTATGGGGAACGTTCAGTGCCTCCATGCAGAGCGAGCAAGGAGACGCTAAACATCGCAGCACTAACCAGGAAGCAATGCTGTCTGAGTGACTGCCACTTAAGGTCTTCCTAGGCAGTAATGTAAACACTGCCCTTTCTCTGAAAAGGCTGTGTTTACATTAAAATGCTTGCAGGGATAAGCAGTAGACACCAGAACAAAGAAATGAAGCTGTAGTTGTTCTGGTGACTATAGTGCCCCTTTAAACTTAATATTTGTGAGCTTGAGTAAAAGCTGAATTGTCTAGCTATGTGCATGAAACAACTACAATATACAATACTCATAATGTATTTTAACATGACAAACTTTGGAAATGTTCATTTTAAGTGTTTTTTTTTTTTTTTTTTCTTCTGGTTTCCTAGCAGATTTATTCGATAAACTATGAATTGGAGCCAATTTAAATCCAAATTTTATGATTAATTACACATTTTATCAGGCTCAAAATGATGAATGACTAGAAGCTGAAAGCAAAATACTTAAATAAAAATATCTTGAAAGATAATACATATGGAGCCTTATCCACAAAGTTTTCTCCATAAACAGGGTGTTTCATGCAGCAAACTTAAATGTATAAATAGAACCAGAGCAGTCAAAGCAGAAGTAGATTTTTGTTTTGTATATGTTGAGTCTGAATCCTGACCTTTAACCCAAATGACATACTGTAGCATGACCTGAAGGGAGCAGTGCTTACAAGATTGTCCAGAAATATCCATGTCTTTATGTGGGTCCTAAATAGCCTGAGGTCAAATATCTCCAAGCCCATGTGCAAGTTTTAGTAACCACGAGAAACATCTGGTTGAAGTCATTGCTGTTGAAGGAGGTTCTGCAAGTTTCTAAAATTAATTGGGGTAGGAAGAAGATTAGATCACATTGTTAATAAAAGAGTGATATCTGAAAGAGTCAGAAATGTGTACTCGCCACTGGCAGCATCACATAGTAGTTCAGTGTATTGTTTGGCATCTTGTAGGTTATCAGGGTAATGTTGTTTCTGCATTACATAATCTGTAAACTCACACAATCATTACCGATATTCTAGGAGTGCCTTAATGACTGCGTGGTGGCACATTGTGTGGAAGACTCGCATGTATATTTCAGTTTCACATTATATTACATTGTATTATCATTCCATTAACTCTTCATGCTTATATTTTGAAGGATGTCCTCTTTGACTTTCTAAGAAATCTGGTCTATTACAGTAAAACTTGAGTTTTAGAGCAACCGTGCAGGGCTTAGCTTCCTGACCTTTCTATGAATTAGAAGCACACCCAATGATTGTAGTTATGTCTGGATAGCTCTCCCTGTATCATAATTCCCTAGTTTGTTGCAAAATTATAAGTGCTTCAAACTGTTTTTTTTTTTTTTGCCTTCTTTTGGATCAACCGCAAAAAACAAATGTGAAGAAGGCTGAACTTGGACGCAAGTCTCTTTTCAGCCTATGTAACACTTATTGCCTTCTAAAACTCTGAGTATCCCTGATTTGGAGTTGCACCTATGGCAGCAAAGGGGTTAAACTCTGTATGTGCAGCAATTCAAAATAAAATGCTGCATAATCTCTGAAGTGGTCATGGTGCTTGAAGTAACCATTTAGGGAGGAAATGCCTCTGGCTACTCTCTACATCTGTCCAAGAACATATCTCTAGTGGCTGTCAAACATTGCTCATACACATTATAAAACTAAAGAAATAGAAACTATGAATAAAAGATTTATTTTTCCCCCCCTCTGTTGTGTTGGATACAGAGGCGTAACTAGAAACCACAGGGCCCGCGTGCGACAATTGCCCTGGGTGACCCCCATAGGGCTACCCTCCCCCTCCAATACGTTGCCCCCACACACATGCAAACCTATACAGACACACACACAAAGACATACAAACACGCACAGACATACATATATGCATACATATACAGACACACACACACATATTATTATTATCGCCATTTATATAGCTCCAACAGATTCCGTAGTGCTTTACAATATTATAGGAGTGAGGATGTAACTATAAATAGGACAATTACAAGAAAACTTACAGGAACTATCGGTTGAAGAGGGCCCTGCTCAAACGAGTTTACAGTCTATAGGAGGTGGGGTATAAAACACATTAGGGCAGGAAATGGCAATCAAGGTGGGAGTGAAGTAGAGCTGGAGGAGAGAGTAGAGTGCTGCCCTTTAGGAGAGAGCAAGAGACTGGTATGTGAGGTATATACAAAATATTTTAGTCACCCTCCTGTTTCCTACCTTTTAGATGCAGGAGGGTGCCTTCCCTGGGGTCCAGTGGTGGCTCAGCCTGATGGAAGTCAGAGTCCCCACTCTGACTCCCTTCTCTCCTTCTTCCCACGTGGCTCCCGGGGTTGCTGGGAGGAAGTGACCGGGGCAGCCACTTCCTCCCAGCGACTGATGTCATCACAGGAGGCCTGGTCGCGATGTTAACCCCTTAAGACCGTAGGGCGTACTATTCCGTCCTATTTTAGACTGCTCTAAACGCCGCCGGGCGTAATAGTACGCTGTCCGTTTTTGTTTTTTTTACTTACCTGGTTGCTGGCGATCGCAGTTGGGGGGACTCCCAGGGAGCCCCCCGCGGCACATCCAGCCTCCTGCAGCCCCCCCCTGGCCATGTGAGAGTGAGGTCCTTGCGAGGACCTCACAATCACATGGCCGGGATAGCTGGCTACTGCATTGCCAGCAGGGGGGCTGCCTGTAATGACAGGTAGTCCTCCTGCTGGCTGGAAATAAAATAAATTAAGTTAATAAGTGTAAAATAAATAAATTATATACTTAGAATATATATATTATCAAATTACACGTAGACTGATACTGATTAAATATATATATATATATATATATAATTATTGTTTTTTATATATATATATATATATATTATAAAAAAATGTAAATACGTTAAAAATAAATAAAAAAATAATTGAAAATAAATCATTAAAAAATATATAGATGTGTTATTTCGTTCTAACTGTATTGTGATATTAATAAATATATATTTATATCAAAATACACGTAGAACGAAATATATATATCTATATACATAAATATATACGTATATATCACCATATATATACCTATATATAAATAAAAATATTTAAAACAAATTTATATATATAATTCTACATATATATTTATGTAATATTTTTACATAATTAGGTATCTTAATTAATTACAATTAGCGGGACCTGCCTGACAACCCATGCCGAAAGTAAAGGGAATTTAATTTACTAGCACTATATTTAACCCTATAACTTTCCAAGACACCATTAAAACCTGTACATGGGGGGTACTGTTCTACTCGGGAGACTTCGCTGAACACAAATATTAGTGTTTCAAAACAGTAAAATGTATTACAACGATGATATCGCCAGTAAAAGTGAAGTTTTTTGCATTTTTCACGCACAAACAGCACTTACACGGACAATATTATTGCTGCGATACTTTTTACTGTTTTGAAACACAAATATTTGTGTTCAGCGAAGTCTCCCGAGTACAACAGTACCCCTCATGTACAGGTTTTATGGTGTTTTTACAGCGTCAAATATAAGGCTTGTGTTTCATTTATTTCACATTAAACTTCGCCAGATTGGTTAGGTTGCCTTTGAGACCCTATGGTAGCCCAATAATGAAAATTACCCCTATGATGGCATACCATTTTCAAAAGAAGACAACCAAAGGTATTGCAAACGGGGTATGTCCAGTCTTTTTTAGTAGCCACTTAGTCACAAACACTGGCCAAAATTGGCGTTTTTTGCATTTTTTCACACACAAACAAATACTAACGCTAACTTTGGCCAGTGTTTGTGACCAAATGGCTACTAAAAAAGACTGGACATACCCCATTTGCAATACCTTGGGTTGTCTACTATTACAAATGGTATGCCATTATGGGTGTAAATTTCATTCCTGGGCTACTATAAAGTCCCAAAGGCAACATAACCAATCTGGCGAATTTCAATTTCAAATGTAACGTGCTATATTTGACCCTGTAACTTCCCAAAACGCCATAAAACCTGTACATAGGGGGTACTGTTTTACACGTGAGACTTTGCTGAATACAAATATGTGTATTCTATTGCAGTAAAAGCAAACAGTATTATGACATTGACAGTTAAAATGTCATGTAGAACTAAAAAAATTCTTATTTTCTCCCAGTTTTTTCATATTAAATTATGTTTCATAGCTAAATATTTGATATTAAATGAAAGCCTTGTTTCCCCTAAATAAAATGATCTATAATAAGGGTGGGTGCATTTACTATGAAAGAGGTGAATTACGGTTGGACAGACATGTAGTGCAAATGCCAGGTTTTGTTTTCATTTTGTTTTGTTCACAACGTGTACATTTGGCTCCGTCCTTAAGGGGTTAAAGTGCGGCAGCGGTGACCAGGCCCCTTGGTAATTCATTGCCATCGGCTGGCCCTAACAGCATGGGCCACCCTATGGGCCCCTTCAATCCGGCCCCAGCGGTTTACTTAACAAGCTCTCTAAAAGAGTTTTTTTTTTATCTGATAATTAAGATATAGTTTAAAAAAATAAAATAAATTTAAAGTAGTATAATCAGGTGTTGGAAGAAATATTCTTCATTACTTTTCTTTATTTATTATTTACGGACACTTCTGGTTTTCTGTGTCGTGTAAAATCTGTTTTGTGTCCGTCCTCAATGTGGAATGCCTGATATGTAATATGTCTATATCTACTCCTCTTTGTATTATCTGAACTATTTTTAAACATGCTTACTCTAAAAGGGATGCTTTTAAATACTGAAGTTTCTTGCCTCACCCATTGCATTATGATGAATAAGTACTGTGATGAAAGGATCATATTTTAGATGCTCGTCACTCCTTTAAGATCTTGACATTTGAGGAATATAAATATATTATTATAATATTTTATATAGTACACAACTTGCATATCAAAAAGAGATATTTGGTCCTCAAAAAAATATTTAAAAAAAACTATTCAACTAGGAAAGTAGCCTTTCCTTTAACACTACAACAGAATTCTCCCTTGAGACAAACCAGAGCAGCGGGTGTTGTGCTTGATAGGCAGTTTGTCAGAATATGTTTTGTCAATGCAGTTCTCTCCGGTGTGAAAGTAAGCCTTTCTGTGTGTCTTTTAATGACGTATTGTTTTATAGGTTACGTTGCATACCAGCAGAACCATGTATTCTGTGTCTGACACAATACATGAATCACATCTGCTGGAATTTATGAGCTGTCATGAAAATATGACTTGTGCATCCCTTGTTTGGTAATGAATTGCCGGTTGACCAGTTGCATAGATCACTTTGACACTTTCGTAGACCTTTAACCTGTCCTGTTCCCTACAATTTAGTTGTACTTCAGTATCCAGTTTAATGAAAAGCTTTAGTAGTTTTTTTTTTTTTTTTAATTGATGTCAAGTTGTGAGGTTAATTTCATTGAGTATACTTTAAAGCAAAACATAATGCATGTTTTTATTTATTTTCACAGATTTTATCTGTGCTATAAGCCGTTGTCAGGCTGTGACTTCCACTACGCTCCCAGAGCGGAACGTTTTGTACGTTGCTGTAACTTTTTAAAACCGTTCTCACCTGAACAGCATTAAGCAGCTGCAGTGAAAGACAAAACATTCACGTGTAAATAAGGAGACCTATAGGATAAATATAAATACACATTTTTGCAAGAAGTGCTCTTTGATTTTTCTTTTAACGGTATTTATTTTTAAAGCAAGTAATCTCAGCATTTCAAATGTTATCGTCCATAGAAGTAGCTAGATAAGACAAACTAGGTGTTGCATGGCTTGTTCTCATTTGTATGACCTGTATCAAGTTTCTGGTTGTGTCCTGAATAGATTCCTATGCATTTTATTGATTGCTCCAACATTCCTCCTCTCATTCCTGTTTTTGTAGCGCACAAACAAAGCAAGCAATACTAATCGTGCTGTGTTTCACACTAAACTGCAGTGCTTAGTGATGGGAATATGCAAAGTGGGCCTTATATTGGCCTATAATATACACTATTTGCTAACGTACTAGTGGGTAAGCACTTTAATGGAATATGCACACGTTACATTTAATTATTATATATTGGTTGTATTAAAGAGGCTTCACAAAGTTTATGAATTAAGCACAAAGTTTATGAATTAAGCATGGACAGGATTATAGGAAGAGGACTATTTAAAAAAACCATGCAGTTTTAAGAGCATTGGAGGAACTCTTCACGTGGACTTTAATCTGACATTTGAGTACCCACTGGGGAAATAGATTTTTAAAATGTCTGTGTTTGGGAGATGAATTTAGTAAAGTGTGTAAACGTGGGAGATGGCAATGGTATTATAAAAGTGAGCCTTATGCTCAGGGCCGGCCTTTAGGCGCTCGGTGTGAAACTTCTTCGCAGCGCCCCCCCCTTGCCTGTCATCCATGTATAGTGTGTGTTTGTATAGAAATGTAGTGATTATGTAGGGGATTTATTAAATTAATAATTATTTTAAAATATGAATTAAACACATGGAGTTACAGGCAGACAATTACAAACACACACAGGTACAGATGGACAGTCACGTACATGCAGCCACATATACATGTCACGCATACCGTTGCATGCAGCAGCCACACACACACACCGTTGCACGCAGGCAGCCACACACACACACCGTTGCACGAGGCAGCCACACACACACACTGCTGCACCCAGGCAGCCACACACACACACCGCTGCACCCAGGCAGCCACACACACACCCCCAAGCAGACCCAGGCAGCCACACACACACCGCTAGCACGCAGGCAGCCACACACACCGCTGCACGCAGGTGCCACACACACACACCGCTAACGCAGGTACACACACACCGCTGCACGAGGCAGCCACACACACACACCGCTGTACCAGGCAGCCACACACACACACCGTTGCACGCAGGCAGCCACACACACACACCGTTGCACGCAGGCAGCCACACACACACACCGTTGCACGCAGGCAGCCACACACACACACCGTTGCACGCAGGCAGCCACACACCCACACCGTTGCACGCAGGCAGCCACACACCCACACCGTTGCACGCAGGCAGCCACACACCCACACCATTGCACGCAGGCAGCCACTGTGTGTGTGTGTGTCTCTCTCTCTCTCTCACACGCAGACACACACACGTCGGCAGACACAGCCGCAGGCAGACACAGCCGCAGGCAGACACAGCCACTCGCAGACACAGCCACACACGCACTCACACACACACACACAGGCAGACACAGCCGCACGCGCGCGCACACACACACACACACACACACAGGCAGACACAGCCACACACACACACACACACACACAGGCAGACACAGCTGCACGCGCGCACACACACACACAGGCAGACACAGCCGCACGCGCGCACACACAGGCAGACACAGCCACACATACAGTCGCACCTCTGTTCATTATGGAGGTGGAGGTGCAGCTCTTGGATTCTGGTTGTTGGGGAAGCAGGGACGCCTTCCTGCTTCCCATGCAGCAATTAACTGGCACTTCTAGCCACGCCCCCACCACCATCTTGCCCCGCCCCTGCCACACGCTAAGCCCTGCCGCTTTTTTTTTTTAAATCTCAGGTGGAGAATAATGAAATCCTCCACCTGGGTAGCCAGCGATCTGCTCCATGGCACCCTGTGCGGCCACACAGCTTGCACACCCCTAAGGCCAGCCCAGCTTATGCTTATAGTAGATTACATTAAAAGACATAGTACAAAATGGCTTCCAGAGCTTTGCATAGATTATACAGAAGTTGCATAGAAGCCCAGGTTATTATATGCTCTTGTAAACCAAGCTTGAACTACCAATTTTAAATCTTAAAATTGTAAAAGTGGTAAAAAAAAATAAAAAAAATTGAATACCGTATATACTCGTGTATAAGTCGATCTCATGTATAAGTCGAGGGCAGTTTTGTGACCAACAATTGTGAACTATGCTATGCCTCGTGGATAAGTCCAGGGTAAAACTTGGGGCTATGAAATTCTGTGATTTTTATAATTATATACACACACACTCGTACAAACTGCATTATATATACACACACTTATACAAACACACACTCTGCATTATACACACACACTCATACATTCTGCATTACACACACACACACACACACACACTATACACACATACACTCATACACTTTGCATTATACACACACACTTTGCATTATACTCACACACTCTGCATTATACATACACACACTCATACACACACTCTGCATTACACACACACACTCATACAAACAATCTGCATTATACACACACTCATTCAAAAACACACTGCATTATATACACACACACTCATTCAAACACACACTCTGGATTATACACACACACATACAAACAATCTGCATTATACACACACACTCATACAAAAACACACTGCATTATATACACACACACACATACAAACACACTCTGCATTATATACGGACACACTCATACAAACACACACTCTGCATTATATAATGCAGAGTGTGTGTTTGTGTGAATGCAGAGTGTGTGTATATAATGCAGAGTGTGTTTGTATGAGTGTGTGTATAATGCAGAGTGTGTGTTTGTATGAGTGTGTGTATAATGCAGAGTGTGTGTTTGTATGAGTGTGTGTATAATGCAGTGTGTGTGTGTATACAATGCAGAGGGTGTGTTTGTATGAGTGTGTGTTTGAACTGGGTGGGGGAGGGCATTTTTATTATTTTTAATTTTAATATTTACATTTTTTTTATTGTAATATTATTTTTTTTATTATTTAATTTTTATTTCCGTCCCGCCCTCCCTGCTTGTTAGCTGGCCAGGGAGGGGGGCTCTCATTCCCTGGTGGTCCGGTGAATGGGCTGTGTAGGAGGGGGGCTGGCAGAGAGCTGTTACTTACCTTTCCTGCAGCTCCTGTCAGCTCCCTTCTCCTCTGGTCTGGTCAGCTCGACTGTAAGTCTCGCGAGAGCCGCGGGGTCAGAGCGTTGCCACGGATTACCGTGGCAACGCTCCGCGCGGCAGTCATACCGCGAGACTTACAGTGGAGGAGAAGGGAGCTGACAGGAGCTGCAGGAAGGTAAGTAAAAGCTATCTGCCAGCCCCCAACAGGACCGCCGGCCTTGTAATGAGCCCGGCAGTCCTGCTCTGTATTATGGCAATGTAAGTTGCCATAATACAGACACTGACTCGAGTATAAGTCGAGTGGGGGTTTTTCAGCACAAATAATGTGCTGAAAAACTAGACTTATACTTGAGTATATATGGTAAATCAAGTTTGTAAGGGAGTAAAGGTTTTGAGAAAGGTGAGATTTCTTCTCCTGATGTATCACTGAGGGGACATGGCCTCCTCTAGAGTTGGTCCAAATCAGCGCTCCACATAAAGGAGCATTGGGGACTAGATGAGCATGCGTGGTGAATGCATTTGAATAAATAAATGCTTTCCTAGTTTACGGGAGCTGCAGTTACGTGACTGATATTTATTTGGTTACTGCAGCAGGAAGTACCTCTTGTGGTTGTCAGGAAGTTAGTCCCTGGAGGAGTGTTAACTCATGTATTGTAAACATTGCAGTCTAAAAATTGCAATGTTTTACATTGTAGGATTATACTTATAGGGCCACAGCACCCAGGCCCTTCATTGTGATGAAGGGGTCCACGTGACTTTAGTGGTCCTTTTTAAGATCCATCCTCCCCCTTTCTAATACATTAAAATTATGAAAAAAGACTAAAGCAGCAAATGGCTCAACCAGTTTAGTTGAATAAAGTCCAAGCATATCCTTTTAAACTCCTGGGATTGATCCACATTATCTCACGGGAGTTGGAAGACCTTAAATCAGTAACGTCTAAATGTAGCTCAGTCATTAATGTGCCATTTTATTTCTTATTCCTGGGCATTAATACACATGCATCTAGTTTTTACATAATTGATAAATGTATTATCACATCTGTTGACTTCTATTAAACATGAACGTATAGAACATGTAGGGATTATTGTCTCACCACGCTGCTGGCAATGTCACTCAGTAATATTTTAAACCATTTTGAATGGTTTGACAGAGAACGAAAATCACTAGCTAACGCTTGCTGTCCATGTCGCAAATGTGAAAGTTATATTTTCAATTTAACAATATCAGTTACGTCACATTAAAGGGATCCTATAGTGCCAGAAAAACAAAGCCGTTTTCCTGGCACTATAGGGTCAATCGGTCCCCTCCTCCCTTGCTCCTGAAGGGGTTAAACCCCTTCAGCCACCCACTTATCTGAAACCAGCGGTCAGGCTCCGCCCACGCTCCTCCCTCGCCGATGTCAGCTGGGGCAATGCCTGTGCGCGCATTAGACCTAGTGCTTTCCTATAGGGAAAATATGATGCCAGAGGTCTGTGAGGACATCCAGCGTCAGATAACGGACCTAAAGTCCGTTTGGATTCTGGGAAGGCTTCTAGTGGCTGTCTGGTAGGCAGCCACTGAGGGCAGACAGAGCTGCCATGTAAACATTGATGTTCTCTGGAACTGCAATGTTTTACATTGCAGCACTAAGTGCAAATGGCTCACAGCTCCCAGACCACTTCAATTAGCTGAAGTGGTCTGGGTGCCTACAGTGTCACTTTAATTGGCTTCAGCTGGCATGCCTATTAAATGAATCCCATTCAAACTTTGAACAAGAACTGCATGATTATTGTATCAATTATGGTTTTTTGTTTTTTTTTTCAGCTATATCAGTTCATCCATGGGAAAAAAATTAGATGATGACTGAAATCTTGCTAGAGCAAAGATGTTGGGTCACTTTTTTTCAAACATACCCTAAAAATGTGACAAATTTATTTTTCTGCCCTTCAACTGCATCTCCAATCATCAATATATTAAATTTTTTAAACCTTTTTTTGCAACCATAACAGCTAGTGGTGCCATCCCACCTCACCCTATTTACCAGTCACCATTGGAATACACACCCAACTAAATGAACCAGTACATCTGAATACAGTCCAGCCTCCGTAAATGAACCAGCACAGTGCCCATACAGTTCTATTTTGCTCAATGATTGCATAAAGCAACCATTGCTATTTTTATAGCTGGGGCTATGCTTAGCTGAAGCAGCCTGTATTCAACAGGTGCAGTCAGTCTGCAAGTAACCACTCCTGAACTATTTTCTTTCTCTTACACTGGCAGATCTCTATTTTTGCCCTTTTTTTCCCCTCCTCCCTCCCATTTTTATTTCTATACATATTTTTTGACAGCCAAACCTAGATTCCAGGTGCACACACCACCCTTTTTCTGCAATCATAGAAACAGAACGTTTCCTCCTCCTTTCTCTCGGTCTCCTATGCCTGCACTGGCAATAGTTTCTGGGTGGGTCAATGTCATTAGCTAGAGTTATTTTTAAAGACCTAAGAGGTGAGGTTTGTCGTGCAAAGGCAGAAAGAGGGCGTTTGTTTGCAGAACTGACATCAAAGTGTACTTTTCTCCCTTTGGAGTACAGCAGGTAATAACTGCAGCGTCACATACTGCTCAGTGTCTGCCTACTGTTAATGAAATATACTATATTATATCTTAGTGGTTGTTTGGTTTTTTTTGTTTGTTTTTTCCTGCTTCTCTGTTTTTGTTGGACTTTGGAGTTTTGGACTTCGATAAGCAATCATGATTTTTTTTAGCTGTTAAACTAAGCAATCACTTTTTTCCACTTGTATTCACAGGATAATATCAATGTTTTTCTGCGCGGCTGCGAGAAACTTGGATTAAAAGAGGCTCAACTTTTTCATCCTGGGGATCTTCAAGACTTATCCAATAGAGTCACAGTCAAGTAAGTCCACTTCGTATGAAGATTAAACTATATTGTTTGTGGAGCTTAGCAGCCTAAATGGAATATTGAGCAATCAGTACTTTGTTGGTAAGGGACAAAGCAAGCAGAATCTGAGTTACCAGGACTAAATCAATATACAGGTGTAATCCCCATTCTGAATGACGAGCCTGCCGCAGTGTTCTGAAGTGCTTAAATGGTTCTGTATGAGTTGAGCGAATTCCATAAGATGACTTAAGTGTCATTTTCATGGTTACAAATAAAACCATGTCATTGAATCAGAACACTAAAAGCACTTTTCTAGGAGTTAAGGTAATTAAATTGTTACTGTATGCCCATTTATCATTAGAGCAAAGCTTTCTACATCTGCATTCTGCATGTGCCAAACTGTATGTATATGGGCATTATAAAACCTGTATTTACCAATGTTCTGACCCGGAGATCCTTCAAATATGTAACGCTTTATAACATTACTGATGATCTGCAAGCTCGATAACCAGTGGTTTTAATATGGTGTAAATAGTTATATCCTGACTTTGATGGACACACGAACATATCACCAGCGCTTAAAGTGTGCTTTTCATGCTACATGGTGTCAGTCCTTCATATATGCCAAATGTCACAGAATTTAAAAAGTTAATATGCTGTGGATATCAAATAAAATCCAAAAGCACAGTAGAAGTGCGTAATTACATTTGCTCTCACATGATTTAATACATCTATTTCTTTGTGTGTTTGCAAGTGTGGTTGCCTAATTGACAAAATGCACCCACTCATTAAAAAAAACAAAAAACAGTTTAGTATGTACACTTGCTTTGGCTTTCTGTTGCACAATACGAAGAGCATTAGTTAAATAAACAGTGCTTTGATGTCCACAAATTGACTGACGAGAGTTTCCAGTATTTTGTGAATTGTGCTACCTGTGCTCTGGCAGAGATTTTAATTAATTTATATCAAGGTTATCAGAATACGGAGGCATATGATGAGCAACCTATAGTTGGTAACACCATTGTTGCAAATGGCATGTATAGATTTAATGAGTAGTCTCTCAAATGAATGTTTTTTTTTTTTTGGAATAGAGGTATAATGTAATAATTTATTATTGTGGCGAATAGAGATCTGAATGAAAAGAGTTAATTATTGGTTTTCAATGTATTACAATCCATTGTTCAGTGAATAAGCCCAATACCTTTTTTTTTTTATTTTTTATTTTTTTACACATATGAAATAAGCAGCACAGAGCCTGGAAAACTGCTTATGAACCTTGTGCAGAAAACCTTCCCATCCTCTAGTACTGAAGCAAGAGATTTCAGTTAAATCCAGACGTGACATTGTAAAGAGTGCTTTCTCCATCCTAGTGTATAATTATGACTGTTTTAGAAAGTTCATGTTTTGACAGGTCAGATGGGATGTGTTGTACTTATTATATGCACAGTGTATAATCTTGGTTTAAAAACAAAACTTTGCTGTAATAAACAATTATGCATTTTATTTTGCATATTGTACTTAAATATTTTAACACTCTTAAACTACTGCCTGCAGAGCATTATTGACCTCCCAATAGTAATATATTTCTGGATTGTTTTTGGATTGATTGAAAAGATGCACCTGGCTGCCTTATTCATGGACACCGCTTTGCCTTAAACTGTTTACCATTTCTTCTTACTATTTGATTACGGATGTATACACGTTCAGAATTTGTGTATCAAGCATTGTTTTTGAATAATGCTACAGATATGGTAAATGGTTGCCTTGTGTGGCTGAGCCAATGATGCCTTAAAAGTGTTCAATGTCAGTGGAAGGATACTTAGCAGTGTGTTTACGTTTGCTGTGTGATAGTACTGTAAAGGTTTAACAAATCAATCATCAGGGGCGTATTGACAGTTACAGCAGATGCCGTTGTGACTGACAGGACCAGGTGTAGCCTGTGGGATATAGCCATGTAGTTGGCTTATAATGGCTACCAGCAGTAAGAGGTAAATTATGCATATATTGTGGTATTCAGTATGTAGAGTATATCTACTTATAAACCATAAGTTAACAAAAATTAAAGAAACTAAACACCATGAAGTTTAATGCCTATATGGAAGTGAATATGGTGAGTGCATGAGCTATAAATGCTAAGCTGACCGACTGTGTGGTAATAATGGTTCATATGACATTGGGAAGGCTAATTTCAGAGGCCTCAGAACCTGCTTGGCCATCTTTGTTGTGACTAATGTGGTTGTGTAATACTGAGTAATGGTAGATTAAAGTGTTTATTCAATGGAAGGCTGTCTGAGCAGATAGATATTCCAACCGGTCCAAGGTCAGTGGCATGCAAATATGGTGATGACTATAATGTCCTTATGCTGCTTCTATGTAAGTAGGAATTTCCACGTCATACTAGCTTATGGCTGTGTAGGCACACCTTGATCCTCATAGTATCACTTTGTACCTTAATTATTGTTACTGTGTATATGATTAACTGTCTGGTACATGGCTTCCCAATAGCAATGCCTAACATGTTCCTATAGCACATCACTGCCTAAATGTCTTAATTGTTTTTGATATAGAATGTTCGTGTTACATGTACTTTTTGATTGAATGTTTAAAGGGACACTCTGGGCACCAAAACTACTTCAATTCATTTGTTTTTTGTGCCAACAATATGCGTGTGTATTTATTCTTTTTAAAAAAAAATTATTGTTGAAATATTTGAAATGTATGCAAACTCCACCCACAAAAAAAACATTTTGCAGAAAAAATCCTCAATAACATACATTGCTCAGCCACAAACAGCCTACTTTAGAGGAGATTAAAACCAGACCGGCACTATGTAAGATTACTACCCATCTCTGACTGTCTGCAGCTTGGCTGTGCATTTAACAAGGATGCATCATTGTATATTACAAGCAAGCATATTATCATCAAAGTGACTTGCATTAGATTAAAACACCCATACAGACCTTAGATAGACATGTAGTGATCTACTAAAACTGTTACTGTGTGCAGCTTGGCTGTGTTGAATAAAGCAGTGTTCCTGTTTAATTACAAGTGAGCAGAGGTAAATGGCCATATGGGCCAAACATTACTCCTTTGGATAGTTAAATGAATATAACAGAGTGAGTGGGGAAATCCTCTGGTTACTGTTGTTTTGTTAATATCACTGTGGGAACTTATCTTGACAGTTTTGAAGAAATAGAGGTAAAAAGAACACTCTAAGCACCAAACCTACAGCTCCATGTAGTGGTTATTGTGACCAGAGTGCCATGACGCCCTCTGCACCCTATTTTAAGGAGGCAAACTGTTTTCGAATGGTTTGACTTCCTAACTGAGGTCCAATGGATCCCCAGACCTGGAAGTTTTTAAGCAGGAGTTTCTATTAGAAGTAAAGCTGTAGTGGTTATTGTTCTGTAGTGTTCCTTTACGCTTATGCATTTAATCCACAACCTAACTACATGCATTTGGAGAATGGACAGTTCTCCATACTAAGTGTATGTCTGGGTATTTTCTTTAGCAGAGCTGTGTGGGGGTGTGGTTAAGGAGACAGATCTATGGTGCAGCTTTCTGCAAGCATGTATTTGTTTTGCAAAAACTACTGAGATTTGAGCAAGCAAATTAGCGAAGCCAAAATCTATCAAATACACTACAGTTGTGTTGGTGTCCAGAGTGTACCTTTAATATTAAAGGGATTGCAATCGCATTAGGAATGCAAACATGTATAACTAGGAATCACAGGACCCCGTTACATGAATCCTTGCTCCCCCTAAGCAACACACCTGAGTGGGATGTGTGTGGTGGCTGAGTGTGATTAAGTGTAAGTCTTTGGCTGGTCATCAGTGCAACAGTGACAAGGATCAAGAGGACAGTCTGTCACTCAGATATGGCATTAGAATCTATTTGCCACTTACACACATGTCTAATGTTGAGGATTTCCTTGACAGGTAGGGGAGGGACCATATTATTAAAGAGCTTCACATTAAAAGCTATACATTTACTAGCATTTCTGCCAGCCAATGTACAGATGGAATTGAATGCTCCTTTAATATTCATTTATTTTATATACACTTTAATATAATACACAGTTATTCATAATACATGCATGTGCACATACACGGTGTGTATTCAGATACAGTACATATAGACACACAAATATATATATATATATATATATATATATATATATATATAATGTATATGTATGTATGTATATATATATATATATATATATATATATATATATATATATATATTGCTACAAATCACATGAATTGAGCAAAACTGGTTTTAATTAAACATTTTCATTGTGTGCTTGTTTAAAAGCAGAGCATTACTTGGCTTTCAGCTCTTGTTCCTACAGAGTGGCGCATTCAGTCAGTCCATAGGAAAGCATTCTCAAAGCTGAAAATCACAGTGAGAAGCGTTGAAGCGCCTCTAGCGGCTGTCATTGAGACAGCCACTAGAGGCTGGATTAACCTATATGTAAACATAGCCGTTTCATTGAAACGGCTATGTTTACAGCAGGCAGGGTTAATCTTAGATGGACCTGGCACCCAGACCACTTCATTAAGCTGGGTGCCTATAGTGGTCCTTTAAAACCTTGCCTCTTTGAATGGCCATCCTGTCCAACTCGGTACTGGTATGAGGTCTAAAGCTCATAAATAAGTTGCAAAAAATGCATGGAATATTTTTTTTCTTCACAGACTTGTGTGGAAATTAGATTATATAATGGCTGGCTGTAATCTTTCGGACTAACCTGCGTCCTTGGCCTGTCCAAACAAGGTAAAATTGAAATGGCCTACTTATAAAGATACTGAATGGGCTGAAAGTGGATATACAACCTTTATGGGTCCCGAGATGGTCCAGGAGAGTCTCATTAAAATGTGTACAAACATGTCTCCTCCGCTCAGTTTAGCTTTAAAGACACAGTCTAGAAGGCAGATCCAAAACATAGGAAACATACAATAGTGCTGTATTCTAGATTTTCCAAAACTGATTGAAAAAGGAATCAGACCTTTCGCTACACATTTATAAAAGGTGACACAACTCGCTTGAGCAGACTATGTAAATGTATTTACTTTATAAATATAGTGCTATAAGCGCAGAGATGCTCATTACAACTGTTGAAAATGTATACAGCCATGTACCGCTTCACTAGAAATGGTTTTATTGGTCTTGCAAATTGTTATTATAATGACTTTCAAAAGGGGTCAATTATTTTGAATTACGTAAGCTAGGTTAAGCATCCTAAAGATTGTAGCAAATACAATGTGTTTGTTTAATGGCATAGATATATATGTTGGGATCCAATTAAACTTGGGCGTAACAGGTCCACATTATATATAACAATGTTTAGGTTTCATTTGATAGGTATTGTTTTGTCATCACAATTTAAATTCCTTCTCACATTGCAGCATATGCTCAGTTGTCAAGAGCCATGTGGAGGCAGGACAGTATTTAGTAACAAACTTAATTAAATATTTGTGGGGTTTTTTCTGTGATCTGATTTCCAAATTAACCTAAATGAGCTGTTTTGCTTGTCTATCATATTAATCCTAAACTATTAAGTAGTTTGCCAGTTGACGAAGCATAGTACTGAAATATAAACTTTTTCACCATTTCTTTCTTTCTCTTTTTTTCTTCTTTGGTAATTCTAGTTTGTGTTAGTTTTCTTTAATAGGTGCCCTATTTGTGTAATAGTTTTGGAAAACAAATTTTACCAAAATGTATTTTTTTTTTTTTTAATTAAAAGATGCCCATATCTTTTTTTATGATTTATTAATTAAAAAAAGGAAAAAAAATGGTGGCTAAATAATATTGGTGACTTTGGACATGCTTGTTTTAGGAAGTTAGCCATTCCTGCTTATGAAGTTGTGCTCTGTGAAACTTTTATAGAAATTCCGATTGAGTTTGGGATAAAAATATGCCAGCCCCTAGTTAGATTTAGAAAGCACTCCAACTCAGATGGTGCTGTCCATCACTTATGAGAGTTTGGCATTGCTTTCCTTCTCCATTTCCGTTTCTCCTAAAATCCATTTTGTAGTTTGATTCTGACACAGAGATGTCAGGGGATCACTGTAAAGAGGCATCGCTTTTTTTTATATATATATATTTTTTTTTTTCTTGCAACTGTATAGGTAAAACGTATATCTAATTCAGTTCACTGCAAAGACGTGTAAACTAATAATTGCTAGTGGCCATAGTATTAAAGATGTAACTTGCTACCAATAACTGGAATGCCAATGAAATGTCATAATGAGGTATGTGTATAGTAATAATGTATCACCAGATCAATAGATGATTATGAGATATTATGTTTTATAGCATTTTATTATACATTTAACCTTATGTTTGTTTTGCCACTTTTTGTTTGATATTGCTAAGGGAGAAGTTCCACTTTTGCATTAACAATATCCACTTCATTGTTGTTTTAATGTCAATATTGCTAATGTGAAAATAAAACGTCTGGCTTAGCAATTCTGGCAGGTTGGTGCATGTAGTGTTTATGGTGCCTAAACTGCTTCTTTAAATATACATGTAAGTATTGGGGATTTGCTTTTCCTGCCATGTATCCATGTATATTATGGAAAATTGATGGCAGGACAATTAGGAAGGAAAATTAGATAAACTTTAAATATGGGGTCTTCTGATATTGGCTACTCAACAAATCATATAAAAGCAAAACAATAAAAATCATATTATGCAAATATTTAAAAATAGAGTTAATTGCATGTTTGACTAAAAAAAGAATAACCTATATTGTGCAGTTATAAAGCTTAATAACTTTTCGATACATACAAGTGAACATTCTCTTTTTATATATTTTCTTCTTAAGTTGAAGCCTGTCACTCTCTAATGCTTTACATATAGGGACTGTCTGAAGAGCATTGTGTTTTGTCCGCCAACTCCTAGACTATTTTTAGGATTTCCTTCACCCTTGCTGATTTCTGCTTCATAACAGACTTCACTGTCCCTACTGCTGAAGGGACACATAAAAGCAGTTTTGTTAGATTTACCAAAAGCAAACAAACAACTAGAATGAACAATTCGAATACAGTTATGTAGTTTGAGTTGAAATGAACACTCCATGCACCATAACCGTCAAAGTGTTTTTTTTTTTTTTACCTGGGATCAGTGGTGGAACTACCACTGATGCAGCTGCACTGTGGCCGGCCCGCTTTGGGGGCCCATCAGCTGCCTCATGCACTTGGGGTCACCCGTTTGGTATTGCTGACATGCATATGTAGTATTGGCTGGCTGGGAGGAAGTGACAGCTTGTCACGTCCTCCCAGCTTCACACCGACAGCGCCGTGCAGGCAACAGAGGCAAAATGGGTAGAGCGGAACAAGAGAGAGGTGATGCAGGTCCCCAAACAAGCCACCCTCCTGCACACAAAGGTGGGTTGCTGCAAATATAAAACTTACGACTTGTATGTGGCAGTGTATGTGCATACATCCAACTAATCAAACACCAACACAACTTGCAAACACAAATATTACATACAAACGCAAACCTGCATTTAAACTCCAAAATTATATACAAACACACCACTTGATTCAAACACCAATAGTACCCACAAATGTACAACCACATTTAACAGCCAATGTTACATCCAAACAAACCCCTGCAATCAACACAAACAAATTACATACAAACACCCCCCTGTATTACACACAAAAGCACACCTGCATTTAAAAGACAACTCTATATAGAAACACACCTCTGCATTTAAACACAAACCCTAAACACAAGTACACCACTGCATTCCAATCAGTGGTGTATCCTGGTTTTGTGCTGCCCTAGGCAGGACAAAACTCAGGCCCCCCCCGCCCCGCTTTCTAAATACACACACACACATTCACTGACAGATACGCATAAACTAGCTAACAGAAACACACACAGACACACACTCACTAGCAGACACACACTCACTAGCAGACACACACAGGCAAGCATACACACACACAAACAAACACACTCACTCACTCAGACACACACTCACTAACAGACACACACACTCACTAACAGACACACTCACTCACTAACAGACACACTCACTCACATTAACACTTTTTTTAAACACACCCCTCCTTACCTTTGGGAGTGCTGGGGGGGGAACGGGTTCTCTATCTCCCTGGGGTCCAGTGGCTGCTGGGCGGGCGGCGTTGACGGGCAGGCGAGGGAGCACTTCCTCTGAGCACTCTGCTCAGCTCCCTCGCGTGCCTCAGAGTGAGGCTGGGAGCCGGAAGATGACATCATATTCCGGTTCCCAGCCTCACTCTGCAGCGCGCAAGGGAGCTGAGCAGACTGCTCAGGGGAAGTGCTCCCTCGCCAGCTGCCTGCCCGTCAATGCCGCCCGCCCAGCATGTTAGTTAGCCACAAGGCATTTGCCCTGTGCATTTGGGGGGCGGCTTTTTTTGCCGCCCCCTGGAAAATGCCGCCCAAGGCAAATGCCTTGTTTGCCTCGCAGCTAAAACGCCCCTGATTCCAATGGCAACAGTACATACAAATACACCTGTACATACACATACTTCATGCAAAAACCTGCTTACATTCAACGCACAAACACTGCTCACAAATACAATCCTGCAAGAGTTGTCAAATGGTAGATCCCCAGCTGCAAGAGCATCATTGGAATTGTATAACAGATGGGTACCTTTTGCCCACTCTTGCACTAGAGGGGCCCAAAAAACCTTTTTGCACCAGTCCCTCTCTACATGGCTTTGTCACTGCATAGGGTACACCTGGTAATGCTCCCTACCTCTCTGCAGTCCCCAGAGCCAACCTCTCCCAAGCCAAGCCCTTCAGTGCAAGGTCTGCAAAAGGTCTGAAAATCATCAGTTGATCATTTTCAGTTAATTATCTAAACACTGCCTTGCCTGTCTTAGCTCCGATGAAGGCTTCCGGTTCCACTATAGGCTATAGTGGTAGCAGGAATTGACAATATTGGACCCCACATAAGAACTGTTTTAAAACTATTCCAATACTTACATTGAATGGGGGCAGCAAGGAACTCCTTGCATCATTTTATTGCTTGAAGTGTTCCTTTAACCCCTTAAGGACCAAACTTCTGGAATAAAATGGAATCTTGACATCTCAGACATGTCATGTGTCCTTAAGGGGTTAAGGAGCAAAAACCTAATAATTGTTCAAATATATGAGAATTGTGAGCCGTTAAATGACACCAGAGTATCCTATTTCCACTGTTTGCCTTTTTCTGCAATACTAAAATGTGTGTGTGCATATATGGAGAAAATCTCATACTTAAAACCATTTTTTTCAAGAGTGTTTGATAGGATACTGTGTCAGAATATCTGTGAATACTTGCTCTATTATAGTAGTACATTGTGGCACCTGATCTTGTTTTGTTCCAATACCCGTATAGCCTTTTGCAGGTGGAACAGAACTTACTCTCAGACAGTGAGTCTTGTGTATAGCGGTGAGAACTCTGGGCCTTTCTGAAACTGAGCACTGATGGTAGCTTGCAGTGAAGTGTAAAGTGACACCTGCAGAATGCTTTAGAATGTTGTGGGAATGTATAAACTAAAAGTAGTTTGAGATGTGAAAGTTGAGCATGTTGAAATCACGCACACTGGATTAAAGCTTACGACAAACGATATGCTTCTGGATTTGCTCATTCCATCATCACTTGATGGATCTGATTTAGCTTAAAGCAAAAATGTGTAAACTACTTCAAAACATGCTTATTTCTACACAACAGGAAACAAAACGCTGGAGAATTACACTAAATTCAGACTTGGCCTTTGGGTGATTTACTGTAACATGATATGTTCTTGTGAATCTATTAATTGTACTCAACCTAGCTCAACATCTTGTCATGCATTGTTTTGCTATTGATTAATATTACACAGAGAAGACTAAGCATATATATATATATATATATATATATATATATATAATCTATATTATGCAATGCACCACAACTTTTACCCTGTTTTATTATCCATATAATTAACTTTTTTTCAGAAAGGTGTAAAAATTGACTTGAATTACCATTAATTCTGATTTTAGAATTTTTCATTTCAAGGTGTTTTTAATGCTAAATATGTTGCGGGCAGTCTATCCCCCTTGCTGCTTGGGCTAATAGATATTAGTGAACGGCAGTGATTGGCTGAGAGCGTCAGATGACCACTCTTGGCTTATCTGTCATACCATTTCATATCCGCAATTGGAGGCTAAGGAAGTGTCTTTTTTGTCTTTGTCATTCCTCCAGTGGGGCCGGGTTGTGAGTGGCCAGGTACCCTCATTCACTGTTAAACTGCTCATAAATGGTTTAACATCGAATAGAGGGACTGTGTTAGTAAATAGCTTATTCAAAGAGATTAAATGTTTATAGTGCCTACAGTGTCCCTTTTAAAAAAATTTTTTTTTTAATTCTTTATTTATGGAGCATACAAATATGACAACTGTTACAGCACAAGAATCCATCCCTTTACGTTTTTATTGACAGGGAATTGATGTCAAATATGTAATAAGTATGTGAGCAGTTGCTTGGAGTTTACCAAACGTGATGTGCCCATTATACCCCATGAGGATTCAAGTTTTGGTCATAGTGATGAGGGATAAGAAGCACAGGTTTAGACCTACTGATTTAAGTCGTAGGAAATGAAAATTTATATTCCTAGTTGAATAGTTCTTTCTTTAGTAATACGTGCTGGTTTAACCCATGTTCTACAACACTGTTTGAAGATTTCATTATTATGTTTACATTTCGAGCAGTAGTGTCACTCCCCATCACTTGGCATCTTTAAGTACTAAAATGGTTTCTATACCAGTAACTATTTAGCCAAAGGAGACAAACATTATCTTTAAGAAAAACCAAATAGAGGGTAGTCAAGGGTAGTCTAGAAAAACAATAGCACGCATAGAAATATTTGTATACAGATAAATGGAGATATATCTATATCTATATCTGGAGTATTGTATTCTTACATTAAAGCATTGGCATTAGTTCTAACACATTTTTTGAATGTTCTGCATAGGCTGTAATTGAACACTTTGAGCACTATTGTCACTTTTTCTCCTTAAAGTGACACTTCTAGTTCTCTTCGGTAACTGCAGGTGTTACTAAATGTTGCATAGCCATAAACTAAAAACACTCTACGTGGTGAGTATGTGATGCTTATCTACGTGCACACCATGACACAAAGAAAATAAAGGTACAAATGATTCATTGCTGTTCTGTTATACAGCATCATGTATGTTTTTTTATATATTTTTTTATATGGTTAGTAAGCTGCTATTATTAAGCTGCCTTTTATGAATCATCAAATTAGTTTTGCTTGGCGAGTGGGTAAAAAGTGTACAAAACCTGTCCTGAATCTAACAATTCACAATGTGTGTGAGGTTGCATTAACAATGGTTGTTCTGTGAAACCCTCAGATAATGTCCTACAAAGACTTTTTCAAGGGCAAGTTTACCCACCAAAATTTCATAAATTGTTATTGGTTGAGTGGGTAAAAGACGCACTTTTAGGCCTATTGGTCAATGTGTTTGGTCGTATAGGATTTAGATTGTCATATTTGTGTAAATACATTTTTATTTCCATTTTCTCCCCAGAATACCATGGTTTGGCAGTGCTTATGCTTCTGTTTTCTGGAAAATTATAAAATATAAATTTTTGTGAGGGTTTCCCCACACAAACTGCCTCTGACATGCACTTTTATCTTTATGAATACATTAGCCATCTATGACTTCTGTCACTCGGAAAATAATAGACGTAATTTTTTTTCTGAATGGGGGTAGCCCCTAGTGAATAAATTCACTAACAATGTACAAAAAATAAAAAGGAATTTCAGGAGGACTAGGAAGGAGTATATAGTATCCTATGGAGTGGGAGCCCTAAGTGGGCTTTAAATAGATTATAATACCTCACAAAGAAAGAGACCACCCTTGGGTGGGGTATATAAAACTTAGGTTTTAGCTATTGTATAACCTTTATTAAAAGTTGTTTTATATACCCCACCCCGAGGGTGGTCGCTTTCTTTGTGAGGTATTCTGATCTATTTAAATCCCACTTGGGGCTCCAACTCCATAGGATACTATATACTCCTTCTTACTCCTCCTGAAATTCCTGTTTATCTTTTATCTGTGACTTCTGTTTACATTTCTTGTTGGCTGTTTTTTAGGGGACTGTATCACATGCAGTTTGGGCAGTTTGGAAGGTTGTTTGTTGTTGTTCAAATGGAGTCCTAAGTTAAATGAAGTTGGTGAAAAGATTTAATTGAATTTGTTGCTCCAGTGAGAAACCAGTCTTTAAATTGTTTTGTCACACCCTAGCCAACACCTGAGATAATGAGAATTGTGAGAAGATTACATAGTCATTTCACCATAAGCCCGTTGTTATATATTTAATTGATATAAACATGTTTGACATTATATGGGAAGAGAGACTAGTGATATTTGAGGAGACTCAAGTAAACCATCTTTTGCATTCACCTGTTAAAACAAGTTCTCGCAGGTGGATCCATACGGAACTACAATTCTTTACTGCATGGTTGTGTTAATAAAAAGTATGGGATGGATTGCAAAATTATCAAAGCACTGTTTATTTAATTATTGGGGTGAATGTGGGAAAGGCCTAGGACAGGAAGAAATCATTTTTTTTTTTTTCTTGCCAAACAAATCATGTTGTCTTCAAATGAGCATCTCACCCATAAAGCCAATGGGCCTTTAGGTCGATTTGTATGTGATGCCCTCTGTTGTGGTGAAACTGCCAGTAAATGTAGTTTGAAAGATATAACAGATTTTCATTGAGATCGATATATATTTTCAAACAAAATGCAGCACGCTCTCATCCACTAAACAGCAATGTAGTAGTTTTATTTAAAAAACACCTCACCTATGCAAAAGATAATGGGGGGAGTTTAGGTACAGTATACGATCATACATGGCATAGGCCTGCCACAATGTCAATGTACCCCATTCTTAGCAGGTCCTACTCTAGCAACCTAGTGCAACTTAAAAATTGAGCGAATGCACAGACAAAATTTTATATAATATATTTTGTCTGTGCATTAGCTACATTTTTACCCAGAGTACAATGTCATTAATACACTGAACTGTAGTCACCAAGTGTTAATTTCTTAGGTACATATACGTATGTGCTAACAAATGTATAGTGAGTTTTTTAAGAATA
Organism: Pelobates cultripes; assembly: GCA_933207985.1. Lineage (NCBI taxonomy): Eukaryota > Metazoa > Chordata > Amphibia > Anura > Pelobatidae > Pelobates > Pelobates cultripes. Next base: position 302,780,042 of record OW240912.1, on the reverse strand, counting down.
GACATGTGCTGCAGACACACTTGGTCAAGCAAATCAAGCTCAACAGAAAGCTAGTAAGTGAGCTGTGCATTAACTGTACATTAATCCAAATCATTATTTACATTTCAGTAAATTTTTATTATGCCACTCAAATGGCTATTAAAATGTATGTTTTGCCATGACTCAATGTTTGATGATTCAATTACAGTTTGATGACTCAAATACAATGGCATATCCTATACCTTAAATGCAAAAATGTTAACAAACTCCATCTTTTTTTGTTTTTGTTTTCTTTTGCTTTTCCTATTTTTTTTCTATTCAATGCTATTCTCGAATAACAGTTACTCTTATACACATTCACCACTAATTTTATGAAGTACTATTTCTGATTACCTTTTTTATTAGTATTTCTGAGCATCCTACCCGTGTAAGTGCACTCATCTTTGTGACTTGTGAGAACACCTATAAAATAAGATATAATTATAAGCTTTTTCATGTCCTGTCCTGTCTAACCTTACAATTTCCCTTTCTGAACCTTCCTATCTCTTACACTGTATTACAGCTACTTATATATATTTGTTTTTCTTTCTTTCACTTTTTTCAGCGGGCTATAATACTAAATACTTTTCTTTACATTCAATATCAGACTTTCATTCTGCACTTTTCTGTTTGAATAGAATCAGGCCAATAAAGCAAAAATACTTACTTTTTCATTAAACTCCAAAATTTGGAAGAATCTAAAACATTTTTTTCTAAATATTTTGTAAAATCTTTAAATGCTTTTTTAAAAAAAATTTTTGTGTGTTTTTTGTTGTTGTTTTTTTTTTTTTAAGCAAAATGCAAGGTCAATAGGTAACCAAATGTGTTGATAACTTGCTAGAGTTATACAAATGTAAATAGAATAATTGTGTTTAATGCTTGTGTTTTTAGATAAAATCTGATACGTTTACTGATATGCCCTTGTCATCACGAAAACCAACAGCGCTTCTAAAAATATCTCGATTTTAGTTTCACTTTACCTTCTTTTGCAAATAAACAAACCAACCAAAACGAACCTGTTCAGCAGAGTGTCAGAATAGAATATACTATTAAGCTTTATGTCAAACATGACAGACATGGTGAAGTATGTTTAAGGTAAGCATATGGATTGCCTGTATTTGAGCTGCAGAGGTGCGTCTCCAAGTACCTTTTTAAGGTTGTTAAAGTGAGCATTGGTTTATTTCTTCAAATGGCCAACAAGATGGATAAGAGAGGATTGTTCTCAGCAAAACATTAGCCCATATGCAGATGTTTTTAAAAAAAACAAGAGCCACCTGCCCATTAGGCCTCCACCATAGAAAAGCATTGAAACAATGCTTCCCTATGTGGATTTTGAGGATGCTGGACAAAGCATGCAAAGCATGAGGACATCCAGAATCTTTTTGTGGTCTCAAACTCTAAGATGCAGCAGGATGCACCTCTAGATGCAGTCTTAACTCTGACTCTTAACTCCTAATTTAGAAATTACTGAATCCAAATTAATTTTTTACTAATTTTTAAAATGCATACTATTTTTTTTTTTCTTTGATATCAATGTCCTGTGTCTGGGTGGAAGTGACTTGCGTGAGAATTAACCAATGTTTCTTACATACCAAGGGTTAGAGGTACGTAACCAAAATGATGGAAATATTCTACACCAAATAAACTTACTCCCTTAGTTTTACAAGGTTCTATCTGTAAAAAAAACCCCACAATGTAGCAATAACATCCAGAAACAGAGTAAAAACTAGTTTTTGTTTTACTATGAATTTACCTACTGAACAATGTTAGACCAAAGCCTCTTTACAATGCATGATTTGGGGAGCCTGCTGTGGGGCTAAGCTTCTTCCTCACAAGTTACCAAGAACAGCAAACATCAAAACAATTTTGTTTGGATGGAACTCCAAAAAAAATAAATTACTATAATACTTCTCCGCTGGCTTATTAAAATGAAGTACAAGGTGGTAGTCACAAAAGTGAAGCATTTTTCTTTTTTCCTAAGACAAGGAATATTGTATGTATGTATATTAGCTTTTCATTTAGGGTTAGTTCCCAAATAAAATCTATGTAAATGCCCTTGTGATTCCAAATCATTGTACTTTGCATGTAAAAAAAAGTATCTGTGATTCTTAAATAAATGTATGTTTTTGAATAAATTTCAGTAATTAACATTGTGTACATGTTCTGTATTTTGTCACCAATTCCCAGGGATCCCTCAATCAGAATTACTTATTTTATAAATATTATGAGTTTTTGAAGGGTTACTTTTTTTTTGTTTTTTTTAATAGTTTAGGGTGCATGTAGTTGGTATTTCTGACACATAATAAGGGTCCTAGATTTGACACACAAACTCTGCAGAGATTGGGCGATTGCTGTACTTCTGAAAACCTGGTTCTTAAGAAATATAGTGTTGCTTAAATAGACATCTTTGGTAAGCAGTGTATTTTACAAGGGATTCTGGGTATTATATTGGGCACATTTTTGAGGACATCGGATATGTTTATATTTTGTGAGAGTTAAAATAACTTGTTACCAGTCAGTTATTAATTTACTTATTGTGTAAAGCAGGCTTTGACAAATATGAATGGATGGAGACACAAAGTGACAATTACACTTTATGTGTAATTTATACATCAAGTCTCATTCCATATTGTGCAGTGTTTTCTCAATCAAGCCAAGAGTATTTGTTGGTTTCCTGTATATGTCTGGTTTGGTTAGTAGCTCAATGTAGATTAATGTATGTGTGATTACTGGCTTCAGCTCAGGCCAACATTCTTCCGTGCAGTATGTATGTGTTAACTGATGCTGTTTTGGAGACCACCTCTGTCTGGAGTGTGTATTATTACAGTCTAGTTGCATGTTTTGATTTAATATTTATTTTAGATTTCAAACTTGAAAGAAATTGTACTTAATGTTTTCATGACTGATATTCATGTTGTGTCATGTAATTCTGGCTGAACACAATGCTAAGCCACAAATGTTTTAAAGAACAGGTATTTTTAGAAAGGGGAGAATATATATTTGGAACTTGGTCAAAGTAAATTCAGTTCAACGTCTAACTTTGCACATTTTATATTCTATTTTGGAACTCTGGGCTGTCCCCCTTTTACCTTTACTGCCGTGTTCTTCTTGTAGTTGTGTCGAGGACTCGGCAACTTGTCTTGTCCATTCAAAAGATTATTATTTCTAAAGTATTCATAGAACTGCCAAGATATATCCTGCAAATAGTTTTTAATGTTAACCTACTCTGAATTAAGCTGACTTTTTTTAATAACAATTATAACTTTCAGTACAGAGACTTACAGTTAAAATACCTTACAAATGTAGCTTTATAGATAAATATAAATCAAACCTATAATTTAGACCAGAGATTTCTCAATCTTTTTGATACTGTTGCCTAGAACTTAATATAAATTAGAGGAATTCATTTTTGTTAATATGCATTGGCTTAACAGATAAATAAGGGGGGAAAAAGTACCTTTACACTATATTAACTTAATTTGCATATATTCTTCATACTCTGTTAATTTTATTTGTACTGAAGTAACAGACGTTCTCAAATTGTTGTCCAGTGAGCAATGTTTTCTTTATTTTAGAAGTATTCACTAGAGTACTAGCAAACCTAAATTTGTGCGTAATGTATGTAAATTTGTTTGTATTTATAATACACATACATGTTGATAGTTATCTAATTTAAGAATGTGTTGTACCATGTTATACATTTAAACATTCAGTAAATACCAGACAAACATAATCTGCCCCCCTCCCCTTCTCGAAGAGATTTTTAGGCTTGTAGAAGATTTAATGGTTTCAGGGCAATTATTCTGAAATGTAGTTTGACTTGCTTCTTTTTTGTAGTGTTTGCGTAAAAAAAGTAAATTGTTGGACGTGAACCAAGATTTCTGGGGTGAAGGCAGCTGGACTGGGCGTAATGCCCATTAGTGTCAGTTGTAGTTGGTGAGAGGTGAAAAGCACATTTTGGATTCAGGAATTATCCAGTATAGCTCTAATAAAATATCACATAGTGCGGTCACAAATGGTTGTGCAGTGAACGAAAGTCATAACGCTGCATTAAGAATTGAGTACTAACGGGTCCAGTCAGAAAAGTATATATATGTTCTTCTAACCAAATAGCAATATGATACAACATGGACCTATAGTTGTCAAACCAGTTTGAGGGCCAGTACTATTTTAGTAAATATTGGGAATAGTTTGAGTTTCTTCGAGTGGCAAAAGATAGCCATAGCTAGCTAAAAACTTTCAGGTTAGTGTAGATCTGATGATTTCAAGGCAGCATTATTTTTTCGCAATCCTTGTTTTTGTGAATATTTGCATTGATTGGTTTTAGATTATAACTGGTAGACAAGTAGCAGTTTTATGGCAACTGTTTTCACTGACAAGTATTGGAATGTGTCACTTGGCAACTAAATGGGCAACAAACTCTAACACATTCCAATCTCCCAGCAAGAGGTCCAGGAGCTGTACATGTGGTTTTACACAATGCTGCTACTGACTGCAAAAGAAATGTTTATTGTGCATTGTATGTGTTTCATTTGATTCCAGATACATGCATAGAATGCAGTGTTCTAGGGAAACCAAACAAACTGTCCTGTTACTGTATGCAGTACGTGTAACTTCAGTCACAAATGATCATTCTGATTTTTGCCATTAATGTGTCACTGTCATCGGAGCTGAACAATGGAATAGCTTTTTTTTTTTTTTAATTAAACGTATTTAAATTTCATCTGCTTAAAATTTCTCAAGTATTTATTAATGCATCATATTGAAATTGGAAGTGTCACTGTTTTGTTGTTTTGTATATTGTTTTGAGAGGTATGGCAAATGGTTGGTTTGTTAGTTTTTTTTTTTTCCTGCATCTGTTGCTTTAATGCAACGCCCAAAATTCAGCTAATTCTGGTAGATCATTTCCAGTAACCATAGAAGGCAAAAAGTTGTACAGCCTGCCCTGACCCAATCTCTAATTTTATTGGACGTTGGGTGAAAGCTCTGGTAATGTTTCATGAATCTTTATGTTGCAAACTAATACTGCAGAGCATATAAACAACTGCAACCCTGGACAAAAACACCTAAGTGAGATTGTGTGTGTCTATAATTTGTGTTGGTCAGGTCACATAAAGGTTGGTAGCGTTGATAAATGCTATGTTTAGGTCCCATATGTACTTTAATATCATGGATGCTCTGTAGTTTGGAAGTCTTTTTTTGTCTGATGAAGATGTTACTAGTTATTTTACAGCCATGCTACGGAATAATTGATGCCTTCTAAATAATAATACGCACCAACTGCATTGCTATAATTGACATATGAGCATTTTTAAACGTTCTTTAATTTGTTGTGCTCTTGTTTGCCAATGGAAGCCATAACAACCTTGTTTGTTACACTGTAAAATGCACACCCAAATGTTGGCTTTACCATCAGATTTGTACCGTTATTTGAATAGTTTTTGCTTGGAGGATCTCCCCTGTAATAGGATTGTGTCTACAAATTTGTGATACTTTTACTTAGGCATCTGGTGGTAGCAGGTGGATGCTTTGGAAGTCACAACTCCCAAAACCTGATTACTGCTCTACCAAACATCTACTTTCAGTGAACATGAAAGACATATCCACCCACCCAGGGACACAGCTGCTGCTTCCTAATAGAAACAAAAAATTATCTATTCATCTTTATGATTATATTGTGTGAAAAAGCTGTTATATGCATTACGTGTTTTAGTGAAATCACTGAAAGTTCTGACTTGATTAGACATGTCTGGATCAGGGTATGCTGGTTCTATAACTGCTTCTCTGTCACAGTAGTCCCATGTAATGTAACTACCTGTATTTAATTTTATATGTTTGCACTTGTTACTTTTTCGTTCCACTTGCAGTTTAAATGTTTGTTTATTGTGTTTTTTTCTTCTTCTTCTTTATTTATAGGCCAGAAGAGACCAACAGGAGATTAAAAAATGTGAGTATATATGTGCTTTAACTGACAAACTGTGTGTGTCTTCTTGTGTTTTGTGAGTTTACCTTCACAATTTTAATGTTTCTTTCTGCATTTGTTCTGTTAGGTTCTGATCACCATATATTGGCTTGGAAGAAAGGCACAGAGTTTCCCATATTATGATGGTGTATACCTTAACCTAAAAGCTTTTGAAGGTTTATTGGGACAAACACTGACAAAGGTAAGAAATGCTACGTAGCAATTTACAATACAAAGCACAGTCTAAAGTATTTCTCTTACAAACTCTCTAAACGACTGCCTAGAATGGAAAAGAGGGAATCCATATTGAGACTATGTTTATGAGAACATCCCTTAACGAAAAATGAAGCAGTTAGTTCTGGGATTTCTGCACAATTTCATAACCAATAAAAAGTCAGAAATTAATTGTGATATTAAAATTGGATTTGTAATGTATATTAAATTCAGTGCGATCAGGAAACAACCTAGCATACAATGTAAACTTCCTGCTATCCCATGATGCTATGCCTGTACACGATCTTTGGGAGAAAAGCCACCTCTCATGTTATTGAGACTCATTATGTTGATACTTTATTTTTTTTACATACTTGCCTTCATTTCACACCTGGGGTTAGAGAAAATGGAGGACTCTTGTCACTTTAAAGGTGACAGTTTATCCTGCATTGTGGGAGCATTGTAGAGAAGCTCAATATGAAAAGCACCACCTATCTCTCTCCATAAGTGGAATATGTTGCTTTGCGTATTTACATGTTCATTTCATAAAATAAGAAATACGTTGACAAAGAAATTGACAGAATGCTTATGGGAAAGAATGTTCCCTGCATGGTTTGCAGGCAAAGGGTTAAACATGCTACTAATTTCCTTTCTCTGCTGCCAGGTAGGAAGGGTGAGGCTGTAGCCGCCAGCAAATTATACAAGTGTCAAAGTCCAATCTTTGAGTATAATAGAAATATCCTTATCTGTGTTATTACTGTCGGTGACACATCACATTTTTACTGTATGATAAATACATATGTATATACCCATATTGCATAATATGAAATGTGTGTACACAAGCATACATGCATGCACCCACCCATCCAATGCAGTCAACCGATCTCATACTGTATTGATACCGGAGAAACTGACGGAAGCAAAGCACAGAGAGATGGACACAGGTTTCTTCAGGAAGGAAGAGATTCTTTATTGGATCACCGATCGGGACTCAGAGGGACTAATGTCACCAAAAATACAGCAAGTTCTGAGCCCTGAACAATAGTGCAGGCTCCCTATATAGGCACATAACTCCTCCCATATTAAGCTCCACCCGCACATTCTCTTGACCAATCATTACAAATAAGAATTAACTTCCTGCTTGACCGCATGGCTTGTCCAGCACAATGGAGGAGGGGAATACTACATCCTGTATTCTTGCACATGCTCCGTACACTACTGATCGTATCTTGCCTCGTGCAACCAACTGATCGATACGTCAGCATATGCACGTACACATGCCACGTGGTAATCTCGGCCTACTAAATTTATTTTTACCGAGATTCCACCACATTCCCCCCTTTGATGCCTCTTGATATTTTACAATTACTTGAGGCATCACTTAACCTTGGTTTGCATACACCACAAGTTACCTTTGAACCAGACCAGACTTATCCTATGATATGAATCTTCAACACTCGTCTTCCTGCATTGGTTCTCCCTGATCTAGAGCCTTATATTTATAAATTGCCATTATCTGTGCAGCAGCCTTCCTCTCTGCTATATTTTCTATCAGGCTTTGCACAGACCTAACTACTAAGGGTATAAGACACGGCAGGAGTAGACACAACATTAAAATCAGTAGGACTCCACCTACCACTGCCTTAAGCCCTCCAAACCACTCATACCAGCTACCAAACCAACTACTTGGATTGTACCCTTTCCATACCTGAGTAGGCACATGCGCTAGTTTAACCATATGGCTAGTAAGCTCAGCTATTGCTTGCCCTTCGTCATCTATTTGAAGACAGCAATTGCTCAGGTTAAACTTCCCACATACACCTCCCTCTACTGCCAAAAGATAATCCAAGGCTAATCTATTTTGGTAAACTGCTGTCCTCATCCTGGTATTATGCTTCGCTAGAAGATTGAGCGCTTGTGATGTCTCGTTAGTAATGATCTCAACCACCGCCTGTAACCTTATAATGCGGTTGAGCATATAAATAGGGGTTCTATAACCAAAGGTACCATCCTCTGCCCACGTGGCTGGCCCATAATAATCTATAATACGCTGGGGAGGCCATTCATTATCTTCCCAGGCACCTATCTCTATGGGTCCCCTTTTCTTCCTATGATTCACATCATACACTTTAACACCTAAAGTCTCACCTGTTTCAATAGGCAACAAGAAGAAGGATGGTTTTAACATACCCAACACACATGCCCCTTCCCAGTCCTGTGGTAACTCCGAATAGGCCTTCTTACCACAGATCCAGTACAAATTCGCTGGGGCTCTCCAGTTAGATGTGATGGATAGATCAAACCATACGTCCTTTAAATTGGCATATCTTGCAAACGGGTTAGATGGTTCTGAGACATTTGAAGCCGACCACCAAGTTGTATTCTTTGTATCATCATCATAAGCTTTTTGCCCTAGACAAGTTAATTCTCCTACAGAAGTATTATACATCATTCCTTTCCTCGCTATGCAAACATAACCTATGATGGAGGTCTTCAATCTCCACTCAGATTTACCTCTAACACTCATATGATAGTCGGCTTGTGTAGATATTAATTGGTCAACTGCCTCAGAACCGGACATTACCTCCTTTGCTTCCCAAGGCCATTGGTCTCCCATGTTAGTACCTCCACACACATAGCAGTTGGTAACATTAAGACTACCGGCAATACTCTCGGCTAAATCAATGAACAAGTTTTTAGCATTATGGGGGATCTTATTATCTATGCTCATCTCTTCATAAAAGGAATGGTATACTTGATGAGTTTGGGAGGTTACCGTATCAGTCTCTATCCCTATAAACAATATTGTCCCAGGGTCTAAACCCGTCCCATATATTTGAAACCCAAATAAATTACCATATTTATCTAAGAACTTGTCAGGGTTATTTATAAGTATATGGATTGGATTGCATTCCATAGACTTACAATATGGATCAGTAGACAACTTAGTCACAATCATGTCCTTGTCTGCTGTCTGTCCCCAAGTCGCCCACCCCACACAAGACCAATATGGGCAGAAGTTATAATCTCTATTTGGGCATCTTGGACTTACATATTTATTTTTACTACTGGGACAAATATATTTATCGTTAGACCCATACGTCCTCTCCCATCTAAGATCCCCACATACATTCCACGGCTTTCTACCACTTGATATTGCTTTACACGCATCAAATAGCAGAGCACCTGAAGAATATACGGATTTTAATACCGTCTTATTAATTAGGGTCCCCTGAGAATCTCCATTTCTGAGAGTCAACCAAATTGTACGGGGTTGATACTCAGGACTGAAGCACTTAGGTTCTCCTACTCCTAAATGACACACACTATATTCTATATTTAAGTATCTACATCTTGATACATCTCCTTTACACTCATATTGCGAATGCCAAATTAGGGTCTGGGATATATGGTTACCTGTTCTTGTAGTCTTAATGCATACCTCACAGCTAGGAGTGTTGGTACCTCTACCTTCCTGAATATAAAAATACACATAAATAAACATTATTAAAAATACATCTTTCGTCGTCATCCTCAGTCTTCGTCCGTGTGAAGGCACCTCAGCTTCCAGGATGTAAGGACTGCAGGGAATGGAGTTCTGCTCGTCTTCACAGGGGTCCCCTCAAGACTTTCCCTGACTTATACACTCGTTGGTGAGTGGACAGGCTTTATTATGGCCTTCTCACTCACTTACCAAGTCTCTGAAACAATAAAATTTGTAATCTACAAGGTTCCTCGTCACTCCGACTGAGTCGTGCGTTTTAACCGGATCTTGCAGGGATTCTCTGGATTTGCTGTAACTTGCCAGGAATCGGCTGCTGCTGGTTTAACCCTGGAGTGATGTATCCACGGAGCCACTTCGGCTACTTTTATCGCTGTAGGGGTAGACAGAAGAACAACATAAGGACCTCTCCACTTGGGCCCTAACGGCACATTATTCCACTCTTTAATCCACACTTGGTCGCCTGGGTGGTAACTATGAATTGGGGGATAAATATTCACAGGTAATCTATCTTGTACCCATTTCTGTACCTCCTCCATAGTCTTACCCAACTCTACAACCTGCTGCCGGGTAATTCCTTCTCCCAACTGACTCAAATCCCCCCTTAAGTTACCAAGCACGGGAGGTGGTCGCCCGTACATGATTTCAAAAGGAGAGAGGCCCATCCTTCTGGTAGGTGTACTACGGATTCGCAATAGAGCTATGGGCAAGAGAACATTCCACTTAAGTTGGGTTTCCTGACACATTTTAGCCAACTGATTCTTAATAGTTCTATTCATTCTCTCTACCTTACCAGAACTCTGGGGTCTATATGCCGTATGAAGCCTCCACTTTATACCAAGCATATGAGTCAATTGTTGTAGGCACTGATGAACAAAAGCTGGACCATTGTCCGATCCTATAGAGCAGGGTAGTCCATATCGGGGTATTATTTCTCGTAGCAGGAATCTCACGACTTCTCCTGCTTTCTCTGTACGAGTAGGACATGCTTCTACCCAGCCTGAATAGGTGCACACCACTACCAGCAGGTAGCGATGTCCACCCGATTTAGGCATCACTGTATAGTCAATTTGTAAATCGGACATGGGAAGTCCCCCCATAAACTGGACTCCTGGTGGCTTTACTGGTCCTTGTCTTGCATTATTTTTAGCACACGTTACACATCTACGTACAATGGCCTGAGTCAAGTTGGACAATCTTGGTATGTAGAAATGTTTTCTGAGAGATTCTTCTGTACTGTCTCTCCCAGAATGTGTCCCGTTATGATAGTTTTGGACAATTTCTACCGCTAGTGATGCTGGAATAACTATTCTTCCATCTTCTAACTGATACCATTTGTTCTCCAAATACTTTCCAGGTTCAGTCCTTAACCACTCCTCTTCTTGAGCTGTATAAATTGGAGTCCATTGAGACAGTGGAGTTGGTATAAGAGCAGCTATATGCCCCACATATTCCTGTCTTCCTGATTCAGCAGCACGCTTAGCTGCACTATCTGCCATCCGATTCCCTTTGGTTACATCACCATCTCCTCTCAGATGCGCCCGACAATGTATAATACCGACTTCTTTCGGCTCCCACACTGCTTCCAATAGTTGTAGGATCTCAGCTGCGTATTTGATTTCTTTGCCTTCTGAATTCAATAGTCCTCTTTCTTTATACAAAGCTCCGTGGGCATGAGTGGTTAAAAACGCATACTTGGAGTCCGTGTAGATGTTCACTCTTAAACCTTCAGCCAATTGTAACGCTCGTGTCAGTGCTATCAATTCTGCCTTTTGTGCTGATGTTCCTTTTGCCAGTGGCCGAGCTTCTATCACCTTGTCTATCGTTGTTACTGCATATCCTGCATAGCGGATCCCTTCTTTTACATAACTACTGCCGTCGGTGTAATATTGAACATCAGGGTTCTGGATGGGAAAATCACGAAGATCTGGTCTACTTGAAAATACTTCATCCATTACTTCCAAACAATCATGTTGACTTTCAGTAGGTTGTGGCAAAAGGGTAGCTGGATTTAAGGTATTTACAGTCTCTAAATGCACTCTTGGGTTTTCACACAACATTGCTTGATACTTGGTCATACGGCTGTTACTAAACCAATGATTTCCTTTGTAATCCAACAACGTCTGTACTGCATGTGGAACTCGTACATAAAGTTCTTGACCCAGAGTGAGTTTATCGGCTTCAGCTACTAGCAGGGCGGCTGCAGCTACAGCTCTTAGACAAGGTGGAAGTCCGCTGGCCACTGCATCCAGTTGCTTAGACATGTAGGCAACAGGTCTTTGCCATGATCCCAAGTACTGTGTCAATACTCCCACAGCCATTCTTCTTTGCTCATGTACATACAGGTAGAATGGCCGTGTGTGGTCAGGTAGACCTAATGCTGGGGCACTCATCAAAGCCCTCTTCACATCTTCGAATGCCGCTTGCTGTTCTTGAGTCCATAAGAAGGGGTCGTGCTCTGTACCTTTGATAGCTGCATACAGAGGTTTTGCCAGTATCGCGTAGCTGGGAATCCATATCCTACAGAAGCCTGCTGCCCCCAAGAATTCTCGCACTTGTCTTCTATTCCTGGGTATCGGTATTTGGCACACAGCTTCTTTTCTCTCTGGCCCCATAATTCTTTGACCTTCAGAGATATGGAATCCCAGATATTTGACAGTTGGCAAACACAACTGAGCCTTCCTTCTAGACACCTTGTATCCTGCCTTCCAGAGAATGTGTAGTAGATCGTACGTTGCTTGCTGACATACTTCCTTTGTAACTGCTGCTATCAACAAGTCATCTACATATTGTAATAATACACACTCTCCTGGGATAGACTCAAAATCTAGTAAATCTTGACTTAGAGCTGAACCAAATAGGGTAGGTGAATTTTAAAACCCCTGGGGCAATCTTGTCCAGGTCATTTGGCGTTTCGAGCCCGTTACAGCATTTTCCCATTGGAAAGCGAAGATACATTGGCTTTCTGCGGCAATTCGGAGGCAAAAGAAGGCATCTTTGAGATCTAAAACTGTAAAGTAAGTAGCCCCGCCCGGAATTAAAGCAAGCAGGTTATATGGATTGGGCACGACTGGATGTATACTAACAACCGCATCATTGACTGCTCTCAAGTCCTGCACAGGTCGATACTCATCTGTACCGGGCTTTTGAACAGGCAGCAATGGGGTGTTCCAGGGGGAAGTACAGAATTTTAGGATACCATACCGTATGAACTTATCCAGATAAGATTGGATGTTCTTCTTAGCCTTCTGCGGAATATGATATTGTCTCAGGCTTACTGGATAAACCCCAAGTTTTAGTTCGATTTTAATAGGTGGAATATTGCGGGCCAGTCCTGGTGGGTTGCTCTCTGCCCAAACTCCTGGTATGTTAAATAAGGATTCATCACTCCTCGGGTTTTGGCTAGTCAACACTGTATAAAGTCGCCACTCTTCTTCCTTTGGTACGGATAATGTCATAATACCTGAGGGTCCATTAAACTTTAAGGATGTTGTTCCATTTGGTAGGAACGTAATCTGCGCTTGTAATTTGGATAACATATCGCGTCCCAGCAATTGGACTGGACACTCAGGCATATAAAGGAATTGATGTTTTACTACGTGGCCTCCCAATGTACAGAGTCGACTTTTAAGAACCGTTTTTTCAGCACTTCTTCCAGTTGCTCCTATTACAGTAATAGTTCTTCCAGATGGAGGAGCAACTTGATTAGTCACCACCGAATGTTCAGCACCAGTGTCGATCATAAACGCCCTCCTTTTTCCCCCTATTGATACATCGACCATAGGCTCCGCTCGACCAAGGGGGATGGAGCCCGGTCGGTATCAATAGTCCTCCATGACCGTGTCAGCCAATCCCACAAAGTCCCTACCTTCTCTATCGCGGGACCTTTGCGCTGCTAGATAGTACCTATCTTCCCTTACACTTCCTCTGTTCCCATTACTCCCTCTATTACCATTACTCCCTCCGGGGCCTCCTCTACCTCTCGCTCTGCCTCTAAAGTTTCCGTAACCTGCCCTGGGTAAGTCTCTCTCATACTGCTCTCTTTGCGGACACTCGTTCCTCCAATGCCCTTCTTCCTTACAGTACGCGCACTGATTCCTACTCAAAGGCTCCCTATTCCATCTACCATCGCCTCTATCTGGGCCCCGTCTATCTACGCCTGCGATCGCTACCGCTAGCATATCTGCCTTTCTACGCATCTTGCGCTCTTCCTCTTTCTTACTTTCTGTTTCCCTATTCATATATACTTTGTTCGCTACCTCCATTAGTTGGGTGATAGACATACCTGCAAACCCTTCTAATTTCTGTAGCTTGCGCTTAATATCTCCGTAAGCTTGGCTGACAAAGGCGGAGTTTACCATTCGGGAATTATCAGCGTCTTCCGGATTAAAGGGGGTATACAAGCGGTATGCCTCCAATAATCGGTCATAAAAGACACTGGGCGCTTCATCACTTTTCTGAATCACCTCAACTGTCTTCGACATGTTAATAGCTTTCTTCCCTCCGGCTTTCATGCCAGCAATTATAGCATCTCTATAGGCTTTAAGTTGAGCCATATCTGCGCCATTTACATTCCAGTCAGGATCGGTGTTAGGGTAATGTGTTGCGGCCCATGCTGCCGGATTGGCTTGATTTAAAGCACGGGCTCTCTCCTCTAGCGCCTTAATGGCCGCTTGGTTAATCCTTGTCCTTTCCTCATTATTGAACAATGTCATTAATAACTGCTGGCAATCAGCCCATGTCGGGTTATGTGTCTGAACTATCGAGGTGAACAGATCGGTCATAGCTTGTGGTTTCTCAGTGTACGAGGAATTGTGGGTCTTCCAATTCAAGAGATCGGTAGTCGTGAACGGGACATATACGAAGACTGGGTCAGCATGTGCCATTTGACCTGCGGCATCGATATAGGCTGACCCAGGATTCAGACGAAGAGGCATCTGATAATGTTTTAATTGTTGGGTACCGGTCAGTTGTCGGGTTAGTATGGGGCTACGTGGAGGGGCGTCAGTTAAAGGTTCCGGTCGAGAGGTAATAGGGCATGAGGATGTGGGAACTTGATTTTGGGAAAAGTTAGTGAATAGTATACTCCGAGCCGAGCTAGAAGAAGCTTGACCGGAAGTTTGAAGTGGCGCCAAATCAGGATATTCAGATCTAATGGGGGTTGGTCCTGGTTCCGGAAGGGGAGTTTTAATACGAGGGGGGGTGGATTCTGTACTGGAGGAGGAAGCGGAAGTGGATGGGGGCAATAGGGGAAGGGGTGCAGAGCTTCCTGCATTCGCGTCACTTCCTCTTAAAGGAAAGTAAGGGGGCGGCAAAGGGATCTCGGACTCAGGGGGCGTGTCCAAAATGGGCCTAACACCAGTCCTAGTGGACAAACAAGTCCTGGCCACCATGAGGCGACATTGCTCCTCGTGGCATATCCGGATCCATTTTGGCGAGTCGTTTACGGCCTGCCCCAACAATCAATGTATGGAAACTGTCCGTAAAGTTCAGGCCTACCTGACACAGCCACGTGTACACGCTGTACCAGGGTTGGATCCAAACTGCCACGCGGCGGCCATGCCGCAACCAAAATAGGCCACTCCCTAGTGCACAAAGTGACCAAACGTACAGGAGACATTTTAACCCCAAAATCACATGTTTTGAATCCCTTTTAAAATTCTTTACCATACAACCTAAGGGATCCGAAATCGTTGACTCTGACGCGCCCATACTTATCAATGGAACGTCGTTGACAACGAATACTATGCACGCGTTCTTATTCAACAGTCACACCCGTTTCCTCTGGCAACAGCACCACGTGGTACAGTTACCGAGTGAAACGTACACAATAACACAATAATCACTCAGGGAATTCCCGTACACACACAGCTGTTACACCAGTCACTAAATAATCAATATTATGCCCTTTGGCGAAACTATACAGTCACCCACGCTATAATTCTCTATATATGAATTACCCGTCTATAACACACCCCAGTAACATCGTCTTTTACTAGTATCGGTTACAGTACGGTTAGCATAGGTCAAAGCACAATTTAAGGTCACAATACAATTATTAGTGGTTACGGTGTTAAACATGCAATAGACGACAATGATTAGTACTTATATACAGTGTCAGTAAATATACAGGGTTATGGTACCGTGCACTATGATACAGCAACACACTATTAACACTCTCGCTAGACGGCTGAGCTCGCGCTATCTAACAAGATATACACTTTACTAACAATCTTTAACACATTTACAATCCCAACTAAACTATTGGCCAGTACCTTGAATGGACTACCTAAAACTATATACACCCGTTTTGGTTAGCCACACTGCCCAAACACCACATATAGCGAACTAGAGGGCGAAATTTACAAAATTGCCCTTCTAGTCTATTTACTCTATCAAAAGTCTAGTGGGTTCCAAATTTACACGCCTTCCCACTTAGCCAAGATAGGTTGAGAGCTAGCGAACCGAATTTACACAGGCGCCGCTTAGTCTCCCGGTCCCTCCGACCTAGCGAACGTAATATACACCCTAGAACGCTAGTCTAGACAAGACACCGGTGTCCGGCTAGGGCTATTTACACAGGACCCCGCCTGACTAACCAGATCAAACGGTCTTACTAAAGAGCGTTCGATCGAGCGGTGCGCCTTCGCTCCTTCCCTCCGACAGAGGGGGCAGATTCCATACACAGATTTAAACCCCTTTTGGGCCTACCGCACAATCGGTATACCCCTAGTGGGTCTGCCGTCTAAAACAGCAGTTGTCTTACCTCCTCGTTCCTGAACCTGAGTTCACACTCATCGACGGGGACACCCCAGCACTTCTTACGTAGAGGCCGATGATCTCCTGGACAACAGACCAGTGGCGCCGAGACGAAGGGAGGTCCACGCAGAAGTTCAGGGGTGCAGCCGTAGAGAACGTGGGCAAAGATAGACCGTCTCACGCCTCTGCCTCTCAGCTACCGTTGAACGATGAGCTTCCCGGCCAATGCACCAAATGATACCGGAGAAACTGACGGAAGCAAAGCACAGAGAGATGGACACAGGTTTCTTCAGGAAGGAAGAGATTCTTTATTGGATCACCGATCGGGACTCAGAGGGACTAATGTCACCAAAAATACAGCAAGTTCTGAGCCCTGAACAATAGTGCAGGCTCCCTATATAGGCACATAACTCCTCCCATATTAAGCTCCACCCGCACATTCTCTTGACCAATCATTACAAATAAGAATTAACTTCCTGCTTGACCGCATGGCTTGTCCAGCACAATGGAGGAGGGGAATACTACATCCTGTATTCTTGCACATGCTCCGTACACTACTGATCGTATCTTGCCTCGTGCAACCAACTGATCGATACGTCAGCATATGCACGTACACATGCCACGTGGTAATCTCGGCCTACTAAATTTATTTTTACCGAGATTCCACCACAGTATGACTGACGACTGAAACCATGAGATAATATGGAAACTGTAAACCAAAAAAGTTCAATTTTCAATTAATCATTCGTAAAGAATGCACTTGATTGAAAAATAATTTCTCGGAATAGATGACAAAATGTTCATATTTACTTGTCATTAGTAGACTTGCTCCCTGCTTAGTCATGCAGGCTGCAACATTACAGTATCCAAAAATAACCATGATGAATATATTAAAGAACAAGACTATGGTGTGGTATGTGACTCCCTTCCATCTGCTGAATCTGGAATAAACTCTTAAGGGTGGGTCCATGTCCAGTCTGTGTTCCAACTCCCTATTTATTTGTTCTGCATGTCATGAGTCAATTGCAATAACTGTATTGTTACTGAGCAATTGTTTCTCATATTTTTTAGCAATTAAAATTAGTCATTTTTTTTATTTATTTTTATCTAGATATATATTGCTGTGTCTGCCCATCACTTTGGTTTTGGAGTGCTCACACAACAGCAACACTCTCTAAACATTCCAGTCTGCCACTCGTAGACAAACGAAAAGTACTTCATTACTTCTTTTGACAATTATTTTGCCATCATTCTGTTTGATAAATGCCGCTAAACTCTTTCAGTAGGTTTTATAGGTTTTAGAATAATTATGCACACTTCTGGGAGAAGTAATTTTGAATGAAAGCATTACTTAGAAATTCATGTATAAACTGAGAGATGATTGGGCACCATTAAATCCTTTTTTAATTTTTATATTTTTTTATATACCACACCCAAATGAGGATCAAATATGTTTTATTTCAGCCCTCTAGTTTCATTTAAAAGCCTGATGATTGCTGTAATTAAGCTTATTTTGCAGATTACCTTAGTATATACAGATTCCTAATTCAGGTTTCGTGCTAATGCTAGAAATTATGTAAGAATATGCATTTAGCAATGGTCTAATTTGTATTTTGTTTATTGTCCTTTTTTAATTAGGCACTCGAGGACTCCAGCACATTGAAACAGAGTGGTCGAGACAGTGGTTGTGGTGATTTGTGGTATAGTGAGAGAGGAGAAAATCACTCTCCTGGTACTGTGCATAGACGAGACGATTCCTGGGATAGTTTGGACTCCTTTGGTTCCAGGTCCTACACAAGTTTTTCATCAGATACAACCATCAAAGGGAGTAGCGAGGGTATGTTTGTCATAAAAGTTAATGCAGTTCTGTTGTGGTTGTGGTTTTCTCTTTTTCGAATTTGCATTTTGATTAAAGAATCTTGGTAATTAAAAGAAAAAAAACATTTACACATTGCGCTAGCAAACATCCTGGCTAACAATTCAAAACATTTATTTATATACCGCCTATTTTAGATTTTAACTCTAAGCTGTCATATAAAAGACTAGAAATGTGACATCTGCTTTCACTCATTGTGTTGAAGATTTGGGGGCTAGGAAAAAACAATGCAATTCAAAACTCTGTTTCTCACCCATTACTACCTTTATCCTCCTGCTTTACTATCAAACTCCATCATACTTCGAAACATCCTCACCCACGTTTCTTAGTATATTTGATATGATCTCATTGCTTTGTGACTTCTGTGTTTCCCACCTCTATGCCTGTTCTGTGTGTCCTTACCCTTGTTGCCAATATAAAGGCAGCCTCTAGTCCAGTTTTTAAGATCACCAAGTAAGATAAGAAACTTTATGATAAAATAAAAATGTGATTTTGGCTCTGAGCTAGTTAAGACCGTTCCTTTCTATAACAATCATCCTGAATTCATTTGCAACTAATATGCTACAAAGGAGAATTATTCATTTGGAAAAGTGTATGGTTGAAATAGATGAGAACCTATTAGCCTGATGTTGTATTTGGTCCAGAGAGCCATCATGCTTATCCAAGTGAGCTCATCTCAGGAAATATCATATTTTGTTTGGAGGCTGGACCAAACTACACTGAAAAATTGTCACATTGTCAAATGTATTTAAAGTCATGTTCCCTTTTTTTTCTTGTATCTTTTTGTAGCTTTCATATTTCAGGGAAAACACAGTTTTGATCATAATTCTATTTACGATGTTTCAATATCTTAATTAAATATCATACTTTTTTTTTTCCTTAGGCAATAAAATCTCAGAATTGTAAGTTGCTAATTTAAAAAAGAAATCACAAATTAGGTTTCCCCTGGATCTGGGGTCCCTTGCCTTACCTTCCCTCTCTTTTCATGTCTCTTCTCTTTTTCTCTGTCTCGTATGCTGTCCTTTGGTTGGTTTGAATGTATAAAATTCTACAATTCTGACCTGACATCTGCTTAAACAAAGCCTAAGAACCCAAAACAACCCCCTCATATTATACATTTATCTTGGCCATTAATCTTGCCTATCAATAACTACTGCATTGTTACGGAACAGTACTACCATGTTTATGGTAGATTTTGCATGCAGATTCACTTTAAAGTGAAAGTTTTTTATTTTTTTTTTATTTTTTTTTATTCTATATGTAAAAAACAAGTGCTGAGATAATACTTTGATTCTTGTAACATAACATTTTGTTAAGCAGTCAATGCATGTGATGTGCTTGGAGCAGCATTGACTTTCTTGTATTTGTCACCTTGTGACCGTTTGGCCACAATATTTTATCGACTTTTGCAACAATTTTGCAACACATAAATTTAGTGTTTGTTCGTCTATAGGACTTTTTGTTTTTAAGAGCAAATCAAGAAATAAAAAAAGAAATATAACATTTGGGCAGGGTATCTATGCAAATATTTAGTTTTCTTATAAATTTATATTCTATATGGGAATATTCTAGAGTCCTGTTACTTACATGTATTCTTGTTTTTCTTAAGACCGTTTCAGTAACAGTGTTAGAATTGACATTATTACCATATTGAAACTTTGTTCTGTGGGTATTTTCTTGATCATAGGCCATTTGATATTCACTGTCATGTTAAGGAAAATGTCCACAAAACGAGTGATCTCCAAAGGAAAAGGAAGGGACCACACTCATTCAGAGGATCCAGATGGTGCTTAACTGACCCTGGGCCAGCACATACCTTACAAATAATACATCCAAAGAGAGGCTTCAATCATTCACTGAGCACAAATGTTAAGCAGATTTATTGAAATATTACGTATACAGCAACATTTCGCCTTACACAAAGAAACGTTAATGTATGCGTGAAGGTTCAATAAATCTGTTTAACATTTGAGCCCAGTGAGTGCCTGAAAACCCCTCTTGGAAATACCCACAATGAGCAATGTCCTGTAGACAAATAAAATGCAACCATTTGAAGCAGAGCTAGATGAGCATGATCTTGTGTGACCCAGGATTATGTTTCAAATATGTAAATTTAATATCACAATGTTGGCTTCATACACTCATTTATGTAGGTCAGTGTTATTATGAAATATCATATGTCTGTTAAATTAATATTTCGTTTGTGGTCTTGAAAAAGGAGTGAATTGAAAAAAGTTAAGGAAATCAAATTTTTATTTGTGACACTGTTCTCTAACGCGTTTCTCATATTAAAGGAACACTCCACTTGAAAACCTTTTTATTTTACATTTTTATTAACAATTTAGTCGATATACCAGCACTGAAAACATGTATGTGTTTTAATATTTTTTGTCATTGGGGGGGTATATCCAAAAAACAGCATGCAAAAGTTGCTGATTACATCTACAGTTTTCGCAAGCTCTCCCCTTCTTCACCAGCCCAGACATTCACTGACTGTCCAATTTCCGATTTCCCAATGCTGCCCTGGAAAGTCTTTGCAAGGCAAGGTGCCCTGAGCAATTGCCTGACTCTTGAGTATAGCTACACTGAACTAAGCAACCAGGAAGTTACAGGATGGCTTGTCTGACTGACTGCCAAATGGATGTTACAAGGTTATAATAGAACAGTGGCAATTTCGATTGAAATCTGCACTTTTTGTTAAGTGAAAAGAGGTCTAAAAGAACCCAACCATTAAAGGAACACTCCACACACCAAAAGCACTTCCGCAGCTAAGGTGCTTTTGGTGTGTGGAGTGTTCCTTTACTGGTTGGGTTCTTTTAGACCTCTAGGGCAATGGAAACAATTAAACCACATGTATCTACTTGTTTTAGAGGTCTGAGGAAATAAATCTATGATTCAGAGGTTTAGGGTAATAAATCTATGATGGGAAAGGAAAGGTTACATTTCTTAGTTAATGTATAATGTAGTCATCTAGTAGGTTTAGTTTTGAGATTATTTGTTCATGATCTCTCCCATCATGTTCTCTGTAGGTGGAGAAAGTGACACAGAGTCTGAAGTCACTGACAAAATGCAGGATCCAACCAAAAATGATATGTCTTATCGGAGGGTCTTAACTGTGGAGCCCAAAGCCACTTCAACATTTAATCAATTTCTACCAACTAAAGCTAAAGCACCCACTTACATGCCAGCACCACTTCGGAAAAAGAAGATAGACAAGAATGAAGACAATAGAAGGAGCTGGGCAAGCCCTGTATTTACAGAGTCGGATGGCACATTCTCCAGGTATTCCTTGTTTCTGTAAAAATATTCCTTTAGTTGGCAGAGAGATTGTTTTTTTTTTTTATTTTTTTTTATTTTTTTTAGGTAAATATGGCCCACACGCAATTTGTTTTTCCTTTTATATTGTTTCAATTGGTATTCTAATTCTATTTTTTAGTTGGGTGACTGTCATTAGAGCTGAAGCGATGTTGGTGTGTTGGTGCGTGTACGTTTGTTTTATGATATGTTAGTTGTATTATTAATTAGATCACTGTGCTAAACCCCATTTCCGAACAGTTCGGACTCTGAAGATGACAAGAAGTTACCAGACTTAGTACTTGATGATTTAGCAAAAAGAAAATTTCATGTGAGCATCAGGTCTTCCAAACCTGTTGCCTCTGATCAAGTTTCCATTCCTCAATCTGGCACTCAAACTCCTTCTGTAAAAGATGTTGATCAAGAAAACTCGCGTAAAGAACCATGCAGGTTTGAATAGCTGAACTACGATCAATGGAATGTTTTGCTAATTTCCAAAGAGTGTTACCTGTTTGAATTTGCACGAAATATTTACAATCTGCTTCTCATTGGCATCTTACCAAGGATATACAAAGCATGTCTTTTTAATGCTATTCCTCATTATTTAGTGCTAAAGATAAAGAACTTTGTTGTTGGTTAAAAAAAAAAAAGGAAATATTGAAATCCTGTTTAACAAATGTATTGTGTGGCTTCATTAAAAGCATGTTGAGCATGCTGTAAAATGATAAAAGAATTTTGCTAACTCATCGGCTGTCTCCTACATTAGCCTGAAAGCAAATGTGAGGATGCAAAAAGAAACCGAATCAATGGATCATTATGAGTACTCCACATTATCTTCAGATGAAGATGAGGACAATGGTAGAGGATTTCCAAATCTTGTGAAGGATGATCTATATATCAGAAAGGTCAACCTATCTGCTCAACAATTAAAGCCTTCTGTTTGTTTAGAAAATGTGGTCCGAAAAGTGCAGTTGGATATACCACATCAAAAAGTAATTCGAACAAGCGCTTGTACTAGACCATGGTACAATGACTTTCAGGGATTCAGGTTGGTCCTCATATGCTGACTGTTATATAAAGGGAGAGTTTCAAAAGCAAATGCCATTATCCATTATCAATTATATAAATACAAATATTTATGCCATCACCTATGATTTTTTTTTTTTTTTACATAATGTAATCTAACTAAAAATATATAATTTTCATCTGAATGCATTGGGGTTAGTAACATTTAAAAATATATTTACATTTTACCACTTATTAATACTATCATAACATTCTTTAAAGGGATTTATTTTCTATTCTATTCTATTATACAAATGCCCATGCTATCACACATTCTAAAAAGTAGGTCTTCCAAAGATAGCATGAATGATCCATCTTCCTTCTTTCCTTCTGTTTTTTTTTTTTTCTTTTCAATATTCTAACTTTATTTTTATTTTTTACCAATTACTCTGCAGTAAGCGTCCCAAAGAAGACTTTTTAACCACATTTAATCTTGGAACAACCAGTAAGGGTAAAAGTGATGTGGAATTGAGCAGAGAGCTAATATCTGAATTTGAAACACTCTCCAAAAACAAAAAGGACATTGAGGGAGGTGACACCTCAGAGTCAAAACCAAGGTTGATAAAGTAGCATGATTTGCATGACTGTGTTCATGTTAAAGCTGACATCTTTAGGTTATCATTTATTTAATAGGCCTTAATATATGTCCTAATTTCCCCTTATCATACATAAAAAAAATGGACATTACTAATATATATATATATATATATATATATATATATATATATATATATATATATATATATATATATATATATATATATATATATATATATATATATGCATGTTTAATGTTAACACTGGTTTATACACTGATAGAAGGGCAAGTGCCTTGAATTTGGCACAGTTCTCGGTCAGTTTTCATACCATAACAAATATTTAGTGGATCAACCAATTGCATTTTAGATTCACATAGCACCAATGGCCCCTAAGTTTCTTCTCTCCAAGACAGATCCACACAATGTGATGCATGTAAAAGAATATTTTTTTTTTTAAATTTTTTATTATAACACCGAATAAAATCCAGATAGAAATATCCACAGAAGAGGTTTCAGGCTCAAAGCATTTCAGCTATCGGCGATCACATAATCTCTCCTCCTTTTGACATTTAAACCACAAAACACATTGATCAACCATATTGAAATGCATATCCACACCTGACAAT
Organism: Pelobates cultripes; assembly: GCA_933207985.1. Classification (NCBI taxonomy): domain Eukaryota; kingdom Metazoa; phylum Chordata; class Amphibia; order Anura; family Pelobatidae; genus Pelobates; species Pelobates cultripes. Next base: position 302,756,188 of record OW240912.1, on the reverse strand, counting down.
TTGTAGAAACCCCAACAAACAAACATGCTTTACATGATGTTTAAAACATGTGCATGTTACAGCCTTTAATGGTTTTACAAATTGTATTAAAACATTGCTGTGATATGATTTCACTTTCAGTAGCATTTCTCATATCAAGTTTTCTTTCTTTTTTTTTTTTCCTTTCTGGGGTTTGTAGTCAGTTTGTTTTGCTTCAAGCACTACAAAAATTAGCTTCCGATGCACTAGATTCTGAAAGTATAACCAAACCAGATCCCACAGCTGGTCCAAGAGTTGTAAATTCTCAGACACATGTACAAACTGATCTTGTGGATGACCACTCAAGTCCTTTACCAAACCTTGAAAATGATGATTTGTTCGCGAGGAAGACAGGAACCTTTCATCTCAACCAAGTCATTAATCTTGGAACACCTTTAACTCAAGTATGGGAAATTGAGAAAGACATAGTACTGCAAGCAAACCAGAATGAATCTGAAATTCCAGATTTGTTAAAGGATGATATGATTGTTCGGAGAGTTCAGACAGAGCCAAAAGAGATTCATGTATCGGGTGCTCCAGATAATTACAATCCAGTACCTTTTCCAGAACCATGGACTCTACCAGAAAAGTTGCAGTCAAAGTTTCTTTGTGAGGTGAAGAAAACTCCAGAATCTAAGACAAGAGAAAACTGTGGTAGAGTGATCAACCTATCCGAAAAATCTAAGAAAGATGACATGTTAACTAGAAAGATTAACTTATCGCATCAATCCAAAAAGCCAAAAGACTTTACTCCTGGGCCTTGTAACGAAGAAGATCTAAAAAAGTGGGAGGACATTAGAGAGGCCAGTAAAATTAGGCACAAGAAACGGCAATTGGTTCAAAGGTCAGAATGTGTTCCTTTACACATATCTTGGAATGATGGTGTTTTTGTGGCCTGTAAGCTTGATATTTTTGGACTGACCTGCATGTATCCCATAAATTCAAATAATTATGGAGAACAGACTCTCCAAAAGTGTGATTGGGTGCAGACACAAGAGGTTAACTTCATATCAACTCCAAAACAGTGATATACTATAATTAGGTTGCAACATTTAATGTCACATGAAAGGAGGTTTATTCCACCAGGGTGGACTTGGCAATGTTTTGACCCGTCAGGGTCTATGTCAAGCCAGGCCTTGACATTAAGTTCTACTGAATGTTACTTGAGACAGACTTTTTTGTTTTACTTTTAAAAAAAAAATTACAGGAAAGATACTAGTCTGCAATTTTTATTAAGAGAATATTGGTACGCACATGCTATATAAAGCAACTTCTAAAAAAGGTTTTGCATGTCTGGTTTTATTTTTAAGCTTCTGACTTTACTTGGGTGCCATTTATTTGTATGGTTTGTTACCGAGATCCATTTTAAACACAATCGTGGAAAGTTAAATCTGCATGACTACATTGTATGCTGTTATTTAATTCAAATTACAATTATATTGTAGAGAAAATATACAAACACTTTTGTTTCTGATTTCTCAGACTGATGGAAAAGCTATCCATTAACAGTGGGTAAGTCTGCTTTCTGCCGATGCAAGTAACCTATTGCTTTAGCAGCATGTATTCGCTGTAATGCCGCACAGCATGGCATTATGGGATGCCAGTGTCCTTAGACATGCATGCTACTTTAGAGTATTGTGCATGACTACATCTCTAGAAATAACAAGTTTTTTCTGTTCTAATATACATCCTGGCTTAGTTTTACTTGGCTGTTTGTTTTGGCATTAACATTGTAATGCTGCAGTGAAAACCTAAGACAAATAGGAAATGAAATGCCATCAAGCTCCTAATGTTAAAATTACATATATTTAACCCCTTTACGGATGTACAGATTTTGTGACGTTATTGTGAGTCTAATGTGCATCTTGTCCAATGGTGTACTGTATTGCTAAGACATTATACTAAATAATTTTTATGTGTGATATACACGTGTGTTGTACGTATTCTCTGGGTGCCTAGTTTGTAATTTTAAATGAGACCCGGGCTCCTTAATAAACTTTCTATATGAAAAGTAAGTGAAGCATATAAATTGGCTCCGGTAGTTTTGAATTATTTGCTGAACTTATGTTTAGATAAAATATGCAGTGGTATGAAAGTGCTTCTCAAGTAAAGACCATAGGGGCCCAGGCAATACTAATTACCCCTTCATGATAGTTGCCTTATCCGGCCAATCATGATGTAACACTCGTTTGGTGGTTCGGTTTGTCAAAATATTGTGCATGAAAAAGATTGAAGTTCTCATCCTGATTCAAATTCTGAAATGAAATTTATATGCGTTATCTGTATAATGCGGTCAGTCTTACTCCATAGCTTCACAAATGCGATCAGTCTTACTCCATAGCTTCACAAATTTGCTGAATTTTCTGTAACTTGCTTCGTAAGATTACATCGGGCCCCATATTTTATTTATTGGTACAGTGGTGATAAATATTTAGAGTATGGGCACGTCGACAAACGTGTGCGTAGTAGTACAGAATAATGTTCAAAACCATTAACTTCAATAAAAGGTAAATGCATTCTTAATTTAATGTAATTTCTTTGGAATGATGCCTTACATTAGTAAAAGTTGTTCAGCAAGGCACCTTGTATTGATCTGGCATTGCTGAAAGAACACCTTGTTAATTAACCTTGTTTCTTGGCAGCGCAATGATATATTGAAGAGCAGTCGTCTGAAAATTGACTCATTGGCATAAAGCTGGGGTATCCGTTTGCATTGTGATAAGCAGGCAATGCCCTGCGGAGGATGCAAAATAACAAACTAGCTCTTAGAATGCTTAATATTCTTTCCGCTCATGCAAATTTGAGCAAATATATTCTGTAGCATAAGAATTTTATCTAGATATTGACATCTTGATATGATGTGCTATTTATAGACATAAATGTGGGTCTGGCTTTTGTATCACTTTTAGGGTAAGCATGCAGATATTATTAAGGAGATGTATTTTCATTAATTGGACTTTTTGGAGATGCTGAATGCAATGCAAGCACTTGCAGCCAACCCATGCTTCAATATAACCTGTGTGAAAAACATGTCTGTGCTTATTTTATTAGCATTTTTAAGCAAGTCTGTTCTCTGTGCCAGCTTTTAGCGAAGGTATCTGCAAAACAGGTGGAGAATGTTCAACACGATATTAAATACCACTTAAAATTATTCTTTTTACAAAACTCATTTACTTATAAAGACTTGAGCTTGTCTTGTGATACAATATCCAATTGGCTGTTACAACGTTTGAATGTAGAAGAATGTTTTTAAACTATTCACTTTCACTAACTGCTCTTTTTTTAAATTTTCTTTGTGCTGGAGCTGCACATACATGTATTGGGCATTAAAAGGTAAAAATCAATTATTCAATGTTTCTCAAGCTAATACTACTACTTTATCAAATAGTATTTATTCACGTTGAGGCTTCAGGTGGGTCAGTCATGAGGATTCTTAGGAATATATTGAGTATTTAGCCCGCTGTGTAGTATATTAAGCATACTGGTGTCCTTTAAAGGACTAATTTTGCATGACAAATTCTGCACGCGTATTTAGTTTAAAACTAAAGAAACAAGTGTGTAGAGACGATGTAATATAATATCAAAATAAACACCGTTCAGAATGCAGTATGTTAAACACCTGAAAGTGAAGTGCGCACAAGTGGCTCAGAAAAGATGCAGTTTTCAGATTTTTCACATTCCGTTTGTGAGAAGAATACATTTCCTATTCCAACGAAACTCTCTTCTTAAAGATCCCCTACTGACTACTGTACCTACAAAGTAATGAATATAACATACCTGTACATTGCTAGTTAGAGCTAATAGTAATCATATTTAATTGGCAACAGAGGCAAAAATAATCAGGGCTAATATAAAGCTTTCACTATGTTCGCGTCAACCATGGGGAAAAAAAGGAGTGTACCTGAATGCTGAAACTTAGAGTATTTTTGTACAGGATATGACTTTTTGAATTCATTTTTTATTCTGTTTGTACAATCTCTATGTGTCCCTTGTTTAGCAATATGAGCTGTGCAGGATCCCTGAATCGTTGCTGAAATAAAGGGTTACTCAAGTAATTTGAAATGGTCATAGTGCCTGGTTTGAGTATGCTGAGTGTTAACTTACAGAGATCTAGATACAAGAATATGGTGTGATAAGACTGGAGTCAGTCATACACCGGCAATGATTTAGTATACAATGCAGCGATTGCTGCTATCATCGCAGCTGATGACGGCCGCCTATCGGTACCCTTTCCACGTCACTATTGCAGCAGTGGCTGTAATGAGTCGCAAGCAGGATCACAAGCTGGCAAGAACGCTAACGGCATGTGCCTGACTCGTTTAGGCACAGTCAACTAATAGCTTTGGGGCTGGGCGTGTGCACTGAGATGCAGAGAAGTAGGTACCATAACTGTTTGATTATTCCAGGATCTTTACCTAGGTAAAATCTGACAAAATTATAAAAATCACAGAATTTCATAGCCCGAAGTTTTACCCTAGACTTATCCACCAGTCATAGCATATTTCACAATTGTTGGTCAAACTGCACTCTACTTATAGACGAGATTGACTTATAGACTAATATATATGGTAAGTGAAGTGTCACTGGGTCTCGGTCAGTTAGTGGCTGTGGTTTCGAAGAATCACCAGGGAGCATTGGAGCCCAAAGTTGACCTTCTGTGAAACTTTGCACTTACGGAGATTAATCTCTCTGTTACCAGAGGTGTAACGACTCCTGTGGTAGTGTCACTAGGGTGTCCTCATCCAGTTCCAAACTATATTTTCTGGCTGACTTATGTCAATTCTGTGCAGCTCTCCATGTCTTCAGAAACCGGATGTCATTAATCCTGCTTCAGAGGTGCTTAAACGGTTTGTTCCATTTGCAGGCAATTGGACCTGGGTACTCCTAGCATCATAAACACGACAGCTGTAGAAGGAACACTTTAGTGCATTTGTCACCATGTTTCTACAAGTTTGCACACTTTCACGGCACTAGACTTTCAAGAAGTATAGTTAGTTTGCCATGTTTGGCATTTATTCTGTACATCCAAACTGACTCAAAATTTGGTGACTTACATACTTCTGTGCTGATGTCTGTTTTTCATTACCTTTCAAATGTTGAAATCATTTGGGTTATTTGAGAAATATATGTTTGATAACCAAATTGAATGGTAAATATTGGTAATTTAAAAATAAATATGTGAAATACATTAACAGTAATGTGTTCTATGCATAGTTCTTTCTTCTTCTCATCACACGTGCATGATATGTTGTTTTTAATTTATTATAAGTCATTTTTACTTGCTTTTGAGCTTGCATGGTTACATTCCATTGGCTATGTTTTTTTATTTATTATTTTACTTTTATCTTGAGTAGCAACTGCATAGATTAAAAACAAGAAGAAATATATATATATATATATATATATATATATATATGTGATTTATCATTTTTTCAATTCTAATACAGGAGCAAATCAGTAGAAAGCATCAGTGCAGAAGAGCTCCAAAATCTCAGACAAATTCGTTTTGAAGAGATGCAGAAAATAAAAAGTCAGATACAGGAACAGGATCAAAAATGGCAAGATGTAAGTACTGGTAGTCCATATCTGTTTTAGATTTTTACATATTTTTTTTGTGTTCAGATATTTTATAAATTTTCTTGTTATCTTGTTTGAGTCCGGTATACGATACACCTTTTCGTAACGTGTCCTGCTGCTGTGCTGTTCTTGTGAATGGTTTAGTTAAGGCTGCTTTACACTTTCAGATACTTGGTTCTGGATTATTAACTGTGTTTATCTTGATCCTTTAAGTTTTAAATGTTATGTCTAGACCAAGGTGTGCGTTGCTTCCCGAATGTCTGATTTACTCAGCCTTACACATTTGGTGGCTGTAAATTCCTGCTAGTTGTTGGCCGATTCTTCCATTCATGTCATCTATATAACAATGCTGTTTTTTGGTGTAAATAAAATATAGGTGATTGGCAGCTTTTTTCCACCGATTATTAAACTGCTATGCTTTGTCTGCTGCCATAATCTCTATTTTTGGTCTACTGGGAGCAAGTCTTATTTTATAGAGGAATATTAAGTCATTATGAGGCGTGCACCAGGATTGTGCTTTAATTAAAAAAGTAAATATTTCTGATTCATAGAGTACATTTAAAGGAACACCATAGTGTTAGGAATAAAAAAAAATGGTATTCCTAATACTACAGTGACCCTCTGCCCCCTTCCTCCCTCTGTGGTGGCTAGTAAAGGGTTAAATAATCCTTTTTTTTTTTTTAAACTTTCCTGATTCCAGCGCTGATGCCCCCTGGTGCTAGGTCAAGCTCCTCTTCCTCCATCATCAGATGATACCTAAAGAAGGGTGTACCTAAAGAGCATGTGTTGCACATGCTTAAAGTTTCCTCAAAGGAAAGCTTTGAATCAATTATTTCCTATGGAGATTTAGAAGGATGTTCATTGTCATTTTATAGAGTCAAACTTAGTGAAAGACCAGGAAGTGCCTCTAGTGACTGGTAGACAGCCATTAGAGGCAGACTTAACCCTGCAATATAAACATTGACGTTTCTAAAATGACAATGACATTGCATCCATACCACTTCAATAAGATGAAGAGGGCTGACCGGGTCCTATAGTGTCCCTTTAATTGTATCCATTAGGTAAACTGCAATTACTTCTTTTTAAAGTCTCTGCTAGGTTTAACTTGAATCCATAGTTAAAATAGAATACATGTTTGGTCACATAGAAATTAAGATTGGCACACAGAGGAAATAAATAAGGGACAGAGAAGACAATCCAGGCCAGTGTTAGAGTGTACCTGGGAATTCTTGGTGCACTCCAAGAGTAGAATTGGTGCTTTTAGTTTGTCTCCTACATAAAAGCTACTGTTCATGCACTTTAATACCTCCGCTTTGCAAATAGTCAGCTGTTGGGCACTTTAATACCTCCGCTTTGCAAATAGTCAGCTGTTGGGTTCTTTTAACAGGCTTCTAATAAAGTGCTAAAAAACATTTTTTTTTTTTTTTTTGCACTAGCCGCAATTTACTATTCTAGTAGCAAGTTGTTAAACCTTAAGTGTCTACAAATATTTACACAGATTGGAACCATTTTAACATGTTACATGATCTTCAGTGCAATTCAGTGTTATGCGTTTATTAACACGCTAGTTTGGGACTGTGATATTAGTGTGCAGATTGTTTTGCAATCTCAGAAGCACAATTATATTCAGTGGACTGATCTTTATGGTCAAACAAATGTAAAATGAGCTCAAACGTTTATTACTGTGTCTTTTATACCTCACAGTTCTAATTTTATGACCCCTTTGAACAATTTCTAATAATTCAAAAACCTTAATCTCTTCCATTGCATATTCAATAGTCTTCACTTCGCCCAAAGAACATTCTGAGTTCTGTTTCCCCCCACTTTCTGTTTGGTCTATTAATTTTTCTTTTTTCCCCCTAATAATATCAGAAACAGTGCAAAAAGTGCCTCCTAAAATTGTGTACCCTGCTTTTAGAATGTTAGAACATTAAACCTATACATTGAAGGTAGCTGATAATTGGATTTTTATTACATTTCGTGTAGGACCTTGCAAAATGGAAAAATCGTCGGAAAAGCTTCACTTCAGACCTTCAGAAAAAAAAGGAAGAACGAGAAGAGCTGGAGAAAATTGCGAGTGAGGCCCCTGAAAGGACATACAAAACATTCAGAAAAATGCGCCAGGAGAGGTAAGGGTCAATCTCATCTCAGCCATCAATCGAGTTTTAAAGCAAAACAAATTCACATTTTGAACTTGTACCAAAAAATATAGTCCTTGATTTTAATTAGTTCTTATATTTATACAACAATAACTTTAAAAAGAACATATTTGGGGAAATCCTAACGTTTAATCAGATACATGTGCACTGCTGCAGTACATAATGTAGCATGGCATTGTCTCCAATGCATAGCTGTGTTTGAAATATTCAAATGTCTTCACATTTTTGTATTTACCTGGCATTGAAGAAAATATTGTTTTTTGCTGTGTGTTTGTCGTATGTGTGTAAATAAAATATATATTTTCCTTTTTTTTTATTTTAAGAGAAAACAGAGAGCTTGATAATTCAAACAATGATCACAGAAGATTGTATTCCTCAAATGATGATATTTTTGATGATTCAAAGACTACTACAAGGGCAGCTCTAGAAAAAAGTTATACTATAGATACTCCTTATACAATGACCATGCAAAGTACTGTGTACTCCACTCAGAATTCCCAGAAACAAGAAGAAAAAACAACGCAACCAGAGTCCCTCTCCAAATCCACTGATGACTCTGACACAGATACCACCTTCTGGAGTAAGCGAGGAAGCACAGTACAAAGTTCTCAACAGTTTGACAACACTGAAACAAATCACCCTAAGGGATTGCTGGAAAAAAGTTACACTATTGATGTCGGTACACCTTACAAAACTAAAGTCACTACTACTACTAACTCCGTAAAAAGTTCTGAAAACCAAGCATATTCCCCTCCTGCTGAACCAAGCAGACGGTCAGACGCGCCACAGTCGTACAGCTCACTAAATGCAGAAACCAGGCCAGTTATCCCCTCTGCTTCTCTGCCAAGAAGTTACCAGAAAACTGATACATCAAGATTGTCTTCTGTGATCACCCCAAGACCTTTTGGTATCCACTCAAAAGGAATCACTCCACTCTACAAATCGTTCACTGTAAGAAATGCACATTTTTTGTTTTGTTTTTATTCACTATGTTTTATCCACTTTGGCCTTATTCTAAACATCTAACGAACACCAGGTTTTCCTCCATGTTTCTGCTACACAATCTTGTACTAAATAATATTGTCAAAGATAAACTGACATGAATTTTTGATAAGATACAGACTTATTGTCAGGGCCATCTTTAATGTCAATGGGGTCCTGGAATACCTCTGGTTGCTGGTCTTCTTTTTAGTTGTTGCTTTTTCTTTTATCTTAACTCTCCATGATTCCCATCTTCTGTGCCAACAACCGCTATACCTAGAGCAAAGTAACAATTTGAAAACATCGCCAACATAAATCATTTATTATTACTGAATTATTTCTTTTGGTGTTGTAAAGATACTTCCTAGTACTTTAGCACACATTATATTGGGTAAATATTCTGCATGCTGTATACCACTAAGTAGTCACATCGCATCAGTCATATTGGACTTCAGTGATTATAAATTTGGAGTCACAGGAATCATTAATTCTAAAAATAAACATGATCGTAGTGTAGTAGTTGAGAATTAGTGTATACATTGAGGTTCTTCTACTAAAGCAAGCCTTTATTTATAATAAAAATAATTATACTTAATATATATTTTTTTGTTTTAGCTGGATGATTCTCGAAAGTACAATGGGGATACTAAAAGGACGGATTCCACATTCAATACATATTTCAAAGTTGATAGACCCAGCAGTTCTGCCCAAAGTGAAGAGGATGATTTAGACGATGATAATGAATACTTTCCGAAAAGCTCTTCTACAAAGCCCATCCTATCTGCAAATCAGCAGGAGAAGCCTTCCCTTGCGGAATCAGTCTCCGTCATATCTTCTGTTGTATCTAAAGGCTTACAACAAGCCAAGAGCCCAGACACACTCGTAAGTTAAAACTTGCACTTATACACTTTGACCAATATCAAAGTTTCAGCTAGTTTATAATGTCATGCCTTTCATGGCACCAAGTTTATGCCCACAGGAGTACTCCCTACACATATGTGTAACTGAAAATAAATTAAACCGCACATATTGATTTGTAGCAATACATTAATATACATAAGATGAATGCGTTGCAACTCTACAAAAATCGTCTAATTACTACGCTACTTGCATACAAAACTTAGACTGAAATAAGTTTGCCTTATTTCGCAATTCATGGTTTAGTGAACAAAACACAATATTGTCATCTGACAGTCTACTTGAGAAGCACTTAAATGTGTATTCTGTGTGTTTAACTGTTCAGGGACCGCAATTTGCAAGTAGAAAAGTTCAGAAGTGTTAGTATGGCCAGAATATGAAAAGAAAAAAAAAATATATTGTTAAATGCTTAATGGTGAACAACATTGCTCTGATGGGTTTGGTTTTGTACCTAAAACACTCAATGCACTATGACCACTTTGGTGATTCAAGGTGGTCATTATGCTTGTAGTCTGCATTTGCAGCATTTCACATCCTCTGCTGAGGTGTAACTGCACCTCCAGTAGCGTCAGTATAGTGTCATTAGTTCTCAGCCAATAAATGTTGATGGTTGCAGCGTTTGCTTTTTTGGTGTGTGTGTGTGTGTGTGTGGTTTATCTTTTATTTAAAAAAAAAAAAAAAAGTTTTTGTCATTTAGAAGTATTTTATTCATTTGTGATTGTTTCTTAACATGTCTTGATCTTAACATGTCTTGACCCACACAATAGACTGAGATAGTTTGAAGTAAGCTTTTGTAACAATAAGAGAAAAAAACAAACAAACAAAGATAAAATAACCCCCCAAAACCCTGGCACATGCATGAATCTTGGCATGTCTCCATACACATATGAAAACTAAGGCCATATGTTTCAGTTTGTGTACAAGATTCCTTTTATTCATTGTGTAGAATAAGCACATTCCACAGCAAGTAAATTAAATGTCCCTCACTCCTCCCCACCCCCATTACAGAATGTGTGTGCTCCCCCCCCCCTTTCTTTTCCCTTATAATGCAGATAATCAGCTTTGTACTAGTTTATTTTCACTGTGTTAGAAAATATTTAAAATGAATACATTTCAACAATGGGAGCCAGTATTACGAAGTTGGAGTGGCTTTACCTTTAATTTGAACACTATTGAATAAGCATTTAGCGTGAGTTATTTTGGCTCTTCTCCCTACTGAAAATGAGCAAGGTTCCTATTCTCTAGATTCAATGCACCAAGAATGAATGGAATTATATGACATGCACGGCTAGAGAAATGTATCCAGGACCCCTTTCATGGCTGTGGCGTGTCAGTGGATAATTAAAGCATATATTGTGTGCAGCCTCTCTTTCTTGGTGGATAGACTTTCCTTTCGTTGCAGGTCAATGATACTGGATACTCAAGTGTTTGTATTTTTTTCCAGGATCAGTACAGTGACATGAGGATCAGCATTAACCAGAAACCTGGGAGCAGTCACGACTTTGGGTTTAAAACAAATTGGAATAGTATTGGGGTTTTTGTAACTTCTATTGATGCAGGTAATTTAGCAATTTGTTTTTGTGATTCATAGGTTGTGTGTTTAGTTTTCAGTACTGTTCCATTTTGATCATAATGGGATCATCTGCTTTGTATTCAGAGGATTAATGTTTCTAGGGTACCTTATTGAATATCCTTAGTAGTTTGTGGTTACTATTAACCAGTTCTTTATTTTAAATATATTGCATTGATATCTTACACACACAAAAAGTATTTATCTCTCTATATACATATCACATATGTATGTAAAACACATTTTGGTTGTGTGTATATTATACATGAAAATTCTCACCTTTACATGCTTGCATCATAAAATTGCTGTTTGACATTTCATTACAGTAAATGTTTATTAAGACCGTGATAAAAATACTCTCACTGAACTCCACTATGATTGTGGCTAGGCATCTTTTCATGAATAAAGTGTAACCTATTACAGATGGTGTGTGTGTGTATAGAGTATCAAGTAGCGGAGTGGTTCATTACTTCATATGGTGCCTTTGCTGCAATTTGTATAGGTTCTCTTTTTAAATGCTTGCTGTTTTGCAGGGAGTCCAGCAGAATTCTCTCAGTTGCATGTAGATGATGAAATTCTATCCCTTAACGGCTCAAAGGTTTCGTCCATGGACTATAGTGAATGGAGGGAAGCCATGGATAATGCTCTAGAAACCGGAAACCTAACAATAGATGTCAGACGACATGGCAAAGATGGTGAGTTTCACAGTCAGTCTTATTAAGGATGTTAATGCAGGATGTACCAGTGATAGAAACAGGTGGCTATTCTGATATTTACTTGGCGCTGTTATAAAAGCTGTAATTACACAACAAACTGCGCTGGCACTAAATTGGCACTGCTTGTACTAGCAAAGGTCCCGTTCATGGTCGTGCTCCGTGTTTTATTTCATAATCTTCTAAAGTAAAAGGTAAAATAAATATTTACTTGACTTCATCAAACGTGAGCCTCTGAAAAATAAAGCCCCAAAAAAGTGCTTTTTGCATATTTTATTCCCATGCACATATTGTTTGGCCTCTGCAAACTGGTAATTCATTGCCAATCAGTAATGTATCAAGCTTAGTTTTGTGTGTAATGTAGTCTTAAATATAGCAAGAATTATAAATATTATTTTTTATTAATATTATTATATTTAATTTATGCCACCACCCCTCCAAATCTAGTCTTGGTGCCTGTCCGTATTTTTCTTTAAAGATGTTGCTGCTTCAAAACACCATATTTGATAAATAACCATTTATCCCGTGTCCCATCTCAAAGGTGACAGTATCTTACAATGCATTTTACTAGCTACACGCAGCAGGCTCAAGCGTACATAGGTCTATAGAAAAATCTAAATCTAGATTTATCAACATTCAATGATATGTATTGATGTATAGCTGTGTATAATTATGTACCTACTGCTATATGCACTAACATTCCTGGTGGAGAAGAACTTTTTAGTTATCTTCTATATAACCAACTTACATGAGACTTTTATTAACTGCTCTTTGTATAACGAGTTACGGTTTTAGTTTATTTTTTTCTTCATCTTGTGAAATGCTGGTTATCATCTATCTCTTTCTAGTAGCTGTGGAAGTAGAATTTGCATGTTAACTGCTGTATTAGTGCATGTCTGGGAAGGTGGTCTTTTTGCTTAAATTTAACAAAGTGCCTATGTCTGTTTCCTTCATCACTTTTTGTGTGTGTTGTCCCATGTTTGTTTTTGTATTTTGTATTCTCTATGCTCACTTTCACACTTCGTTGTTTGTGTTGCTGTATTTGTTACTTACCAATCAGTCTGGTGCAGAGACCCACCTTCCCTGCCATACAAAAGCCATAAAACACTCAATCTCACCAGTATGGATCCCAAACTTTTAGGTTCTGTTGAAAATAAGTGGATTGATGCTAGTTCTGGATATAGTTCTACCAGATCTTCAAATATGACCGTGGGAAGTGACGCACCTGACTCTGGAAAAGTAAGTTCATTCCCCCCCCCCACCCCTCCCAAACCAATCAAACTGCAATATTTAGGTTAACAAGTGTAAAAATGTGATGAAAGAGTACATTGGCCGTTTAAATACTGGTCATCCACTAAATGAGTAGGTGTTGATGCCCAACCCTCTCTGTTAATACCTCCTTACTGACCCAGATTTGGTGGGACAGTCCCAGCATCACAGATTTGTTCCCTGGTGACCTACATCTGGGTACGCTAGAAAAAATGTTCTTAGCAAGCACAGCATGAGTACATCACTAGATATGCTTTGCTCTGTGCAAAATGCTGTCAGAGCATTCAGCCCATCCAAGAGAGATTCAACAGTGCATTGCTGACCAAAGAGACTCCATGTCAGCCTGACCTGCATTTACACGGGTCATGGTTTGGGCAGGCCTGCTCCTCTTGACATCAAGGCTCGCATATACTACTTTGGGCCTTTTTTGGTTTTATATCCTGCAATGCTGGATTGGTATATCCATTGTCTTGTACTGATAGACTTTGACCAATCATTAATGTTCCACATAATGTAGTTTGTAGGATTGTAATGGATAAAGGTGAACTATGTTCACACTACGTTAAACATTAGAAGCCAAGGAGAAGTGATAGTCTTGCCCCATCAAGGCATATATACATTCTGTGATGTGCATGATTTTGCGAGTTGTTTATTGCATTAGCTTTCAAGTAGTTTGTACAGTTATGGGATTTTACCAACTATTCTGCTTGAGGGAAAATATCTCCACAGACAGTTATATTTTCATAGAACTAATTAATGTTTTTTTAAATGTTGTTGAACATTTAAAAAAAAAAAAAAAAAAAATGTTTTTTTCTGGGATTAGTCATTGATTTTTGTAGAAACCATTTAGACTTGCTATTGCAGATCCCTATTCTATAAAGGAAATGTTCCAGTGAGAACTCACAAGTTGAAATATGTTCTATGTTTTCTTAGCTCAAGGAAACCAGGCAGGTGAATGGGATTCAAGATGAGCCTAGTTTGAAGCAAAAAGGTAATATTGTTTTTCTTATTTTTATCCATTGTACTTCCAGGCTTTCCTCATTCTTATGGAATGTGTGACCATCCTGTGATTAATATATGTGGGAATGCTTTCTTTAATTCCGACTTCACTCCTAACAAAGCATACACATTATGATGTTATTACATTTTGCATTTGTCACGCAATGCAGGGAGGGCACAACATGCCAAGGCTGGCCTCAAAAGAGCTACTTTATTCTGTTTGAGGTGCTTTTCATATGAGGGAATGCAAGTCATTCAGCAAGTATTTTGCCACATTGATCGTTATAGACAATCTGTGACTATTCCCTTGCAGATCATCATATGCAAATTATGTAATGGCAGCACTAATGCTGAATATTTAACTTCCTTTAAGACCTGGCTCATTTTAAAGCTTTGAGAGCAAGGCATGCAAAAAGAAACCATGTTTAAAATGCAGATGTAAAAAGTGTTTGGGCATAAGAGGATTGCTCGTATATCCTGGAACCTCCGAACCAGAGGCTCAAAAAAATTCTGTGTAACTAACATTGTGGTCAAAGTCTGAAGTGGAATAGGTATGGAAATATGAATGTTTTAAAATATATATTAATCTGTAAATTTCCATTCATCTAGATCCCCCCACCCCTCCCTGTATAAATAATGAAACTTTGTTATTTGAATGGCATGTTTCATTGAACCCTCAATTAAAAATGATAAAGGTGGAAAAAAGTCAGCTAATTTTAAGCTTGAATTTTTTTTTTTAAATGTATTTAGATAATTTCATCGTCTTTATTTAAAATGGTGATTTAGCTTTGCAGCCCTTTGGCTTGGAAACCAGCATCCTGTATCTGTGTACTTTGTTTAAATATCTAATGAGTTTGAAGTACAAACAACTGATACTCTCTATAAGGAGCAGTCCGGTGGATCCTGTTTCTTTTGGGAGATTTAAAATGCAGACAGACCAGGCCACCTCATTTTCATCCGATGTTAAATTCTCACACAGACGTGTCTACTCTCTCCGTTAATTTTATTAGATGTTTTCCACGTCTAATTAAGACAGTGGGTGCTTTTTAAGGTGTACTGTGCATTGTGCTCTTCTGTTGCACATTGAAGCATTAAGATCTGTTCTCACTCTCCTGTCTGTGATTGGCTGTTTTGCTATTATCAGTGTGTAACCATGGCATGTAAAACATTGTGTAATTCTATTCATCCGTCACATAAAGATTAATTGTCTTAGACTTTCTAGTTGCACAAATGTAGAAGTTGTAGAATTTAGTATTTTGTAGAACCAGATGTTTAAATAACAAGTCACTTGTATACCTTTCAAAAATAACGGTGTGGACTCAACTACTTAATGAAAAGGGTCACATATTCAGCCCATTTTAAAATTCTCTGAGGTCTTCACTCGTGGACCAGGGTAACCATATACATAAGATTTGTAATCAAAGGTGGCTACTTGTGTTACATATTTAAAAAAAAAAAAAAAAAAGGTAATTGATACGACACACCAGAACACACCTTTTATATAACATGCATGTCATAGTACGTCAAATGTTTTTATTCTACAAGAATATTTCTTAAAAACAAACTAACAAAAAACAACTTATTTTACAAAATAATAATCTTTAAACCAAAAATGATTCTCTAAATGCTGGTTTTGACATGTTTGGTGCTATGGGACATGTGTGCATGCTATTTTTACATGTATATTTGTAACTGCTGAATTTTTGTAATGGCCGTTGTGGATAAACATCAAAGTTCTAAAAGTGGAATGTTTACGATAGCAACCAGTGTAATATTCTTGCTAATTGTTCCACTTTCTGCCCAGAATTGATCCTTGTAAATTTTCCCCAGTGTTCAACATATTTACTAAACATTGATGTTTTTTAGAACCTTCCACCCAGTTGGAACATGGAATAATGGAGCAAGTCTTTTGGTTTAATAATATTAACACCATAATTAACTGGGATTTGGTTGTGTTTTTGTATTTTTCAATTAGAATCTGAGCCAATTTCTTTGAAAAACTATAAAAGGAGGTCACAATTTTTTGAGCAAGGTAACCACCATGATCCTATAAGTGCTCTGCTAATGCTGGGCTTTCCCTTGGTTCATTCAAGACTAACAATGGTGTTGGGTTCTAAGCCACTGCTACCGTCTGGCAAAACAACATAACCCATGCTTTCTTTCCTCAGGGTCAGCTGCTTTATCTTACAGTTCATGGGTCTACTTATGTGGTAAAGGGTCTTCTTTTGTGTGATAACTGGTTTTCTAGTAAAATATTGCTGAGTAACCTTCACCTCTTTGAGAGAAAAGACTATGGCAGCCGAACCTTAGAGATTTACACAAATACATTGATAAATAGTACCATACGCATCAGATCTTACTGTGTAAATATTTCAATAGGTTGGCATTTGACATTCTTATGCAGAGTACAGTATTTCATAAAATGTAGTGATTAAAGATAGGAAGGGATACTGCTGATATATAATCAAACATACTTGTAGAAAGGGAGTAGAGAACCCTTGCCTGCAAATTTTAATCTAACACTTGTAGCACTTTTTAATTATTTAAAAGTCAGGAGAAAGGCATTGACGCATTACATTCAGTCAAAATGGATATTACAGATCAGTGAATCCCTTGTAACACTTGCATGCAAAGTGCTATGCAAAATAACCGTTACGTTTATAATCTCAATTCATGGGGGAGCATGAAAAACCTAACTGATACCACTGATGCAGAAGATATTTCAGGGACCAGCCTGAAAAGGCAAAAATAAAAACTAGACAAACCTCCATACCCTAAATTTTTAACTTAACTCCATTTATGTTCAACCAGTGTTTGAAGAAACACTCTGGGCATCATAACCACTGTGAGCCATAATGGAGGGGGCGGAGATGACCAGCAGACCCCAGGTATAAAGTCAAACCATTCAATCATCAGAGGGAGGGTCGCGCCAAGGCACTTATGGCACCATAACCACTAAATAAAGTTAAAGTCGCTATAGTGCTTGAAGTGGTCCTTAAACAGTGTCCCATTAAAATAATAATAAAAATAAAAAAGATTCAGTAGGAATTGAAATCCCTTAAAACTTAGAAACAGTGACTTGTCATGCATTAGTTAGCCGTAAATGAATGTTAATTATTCATTTTGTAGTGTGTTTTCCTTCACATGACTATTAAGTCAGTGTGGGAACTTCATAAAAATTCATATTAATTTTAATTAATCTTTAATGGAAAGGCTTTTTTTTTCTTCAATTAGTAAATGGGGTATTTTTTTCTCTAATCCTATTCAATGGCTTCATTAGTTTTGTCTGTACAGAATCTTGGTTTAGTGTCAACTTATTTATTCAAGCTTACATACATCAATAGTTTCTATAGGGTCTTGCATTTTCCAACAATAGCTTATTTAAGGCTATGGTTCTCTTAGTGGTTGCATAGCTTTTTCTGTGTCATGCATGTTGTGACTCCTCAATATAACTAACATGCATGTTTTTTTGTGAAGTCTTTGCTTTGTGCTCTGTCCTTGTTGTAACACTTTCCTACTGTACTCACTGGAACACACAACTGTTTTATTCCTTATTTTTCTTGTGGGATGCATCTTAAAGTCACAGATAAATATTAACGGATAATAAAATATTTATTGCTAACAGTTCCTGGCAACATCGGTCTTGCATGCTTCTGTAAACTATGGTTCCCCAGATGCTCTGTCCTCATCTTAGCATACAAAGAATCATGGGAGTACTAGTTCTCAGGGGCTGCAGTGCTGTATATTGCCTACATCTGAATATTATACATTCTGAATAAATGAAGATGAGATCATTCTTTATCCTGGAATTGACATTTTAGTATTTGTTTATAAAGTAACCTTTCTAGTTCTCTTGCTAATGTTATTTTGCAGACCTTAAATATTATGCAACATAATATTTTACAGGAAAATCATATAAAAAGAGGAAACGTCTAATGGATTTACATGTTAATTTCGCAGTACCTGTCAGTTCAGCTTTATTATTCATGTAGTAGATTACAGTATGCAACGCTCACTCAAAAGTTAAATGACACTCATTTATTAATTTGTGTGTGTTTATTTCATTTTAATAGTCGTTGTTCCCGATGTTTTTGTTTAACCTAAGTCAGGATCGTTTGCCTTACAATATTTTTCTTTCATTCGTTTAAAAATATAAAATAAATCAAAAGCCCACCTTAGGGGTGTAAACTATTTAATGTCTGCAAAGTATTTTAGTAGTGACCTGATGGTTTATCTGTTTAGATATTCACATCTATATTTAAGCATTATGTATAGTTTTTGAATGATCTATTCTTTTTGAAAAGTCTTTAGAACAAAGCATATTTATCAGGCATTTTATTCCCGTGTGCTTGTCTTCTTTTTATTAACAGGAAGTACAGATTCGACAGTACCTGATGTGAGTAGATATTCTTTTCTTACAGGCATTCATCTGTAATAGATTTCCTTCTCTCCACTTCCTCTATATGTACAGCCTTACAGCCTCAAAAATAAGTAGTAGTTTCTATATGGAATATATCCTGTTGCAATTTAGGGGAGAGGGGAGATTTATCAAGGCAAAAATAGGTACTATTCTGGGACAAAATACTAAATTAGGAACAGTCACCATGGAAACCAATGGAATCTCTCTCAACAATTAGCACTTGACACAGAACAGGATCTATCCTGTCTTGGTAAATCTCACTCGTGATTAACGTGGAAATGTATGGAACTTCTTTAATAGAAGGTTTATATGTTGTTAGGACCTTCTATCGCTATATATTATGTATTTATATTTTTAAATATTTAGAGATTTTTTTTATTTTTTTATTTACTAACTTGGTATTACCTGTTTGAGCGGTAGGTATGCATGATATGTTAATGTAATCTATATTATCAGATGCCAGTGCCGACAATTAATGCTTCAGCAAGATGGTCATGGGATCCAGAAGAGGAAAGGAAGCGCCAGGAAAAATGGCTTCAGGAACAAGAGCAAAAGCTGCAGGTAACTAGTTTTGAATTTTCCACCATAGATGTAACCTTGTGGAATACTGTTGTTGATCTATGAAAACCTGCTAGCTATAAGTCTACCACACTGTAAACTTAATCCTTTTTAACTTCATCTGCTTTTTGAAATCCCTGAGACCAGTGAAGAGACAGAAACTTTAAAGGAGCACACCATGCTCCATAACCACTACAGTGTTCTGTCTGGTGCCCTAACAATGTTCGTATTTAATCCATTGAGTATTAAGAGTTGACTTTTTACCTGGGGTCTGCCGTTCTGCAGCTACGTCGCAGCAAGACACTCTCCACGCTGAGCTAAGCTTGGTGGTGCAAGGATAAGCTCATTGGATTGAGAGCAATCATGTGATGCAGCAGGGCTTGGTTTAGGAGAGTCAACGGGAGCTCCAAGCAGAGCCAGCTCTCGCTTTACGCTTATAGGAGGCAAAAAGTGGTCCGAAGCAGTCCACAAGGAGTGAAGTCAAAACATTAACAAACCACGTGACTAGTCACGTTGGGCGGGCGCGCCTGGGCATCTTTGCACCATAACAACTGAAGCATGCAAAAGTGCTTCTGGTATTCAGTGGGTTCCTTTAATGTATTCATCATGCACAAATGCTGGCAATTATAATTGTACATCAGATTTCTGCTATTGATTGGCATTTAGGGATTTGCAGCTGAGACAAAGACATGTCTGAAATTTGTCTGCCACTTGCCCCTAGAGTTCCATATTGTTTTCAGTGTGAGTGTTGTACATATTCTGTAAACCCCAACTGTAGTGTAAAAAATATATGCCTATTAGGCTCATGTGCACTTGCTTTCATTTATTTATTTTTTAACAATCTTTTCATCAACATATATTGTGCTTTTTTTTTTTTATATATAAATAAGTTTATTAAAGATTTCAATCAGTACAGATAAGTTTAGTAGGTACATCATTTAGTTTTGTGTCATCGATATAACATCTAAAGGCGTGAGTCACTGTAATGGTACTGCAAATCAATAGTCTAGTTTGGATTAGTGTAAGTGGAGGAGGAAGGCGCAAGATGGAAGATCCACCGTTTCCATGTTGCCACTGTAGGGTCGGTGGTCAATAATTAAGGTGTTTTCACGTTCAACCCAGTGGGTGGATGGCAGGGGAGGGCTGGCAGCCTTAGGCCTGGGGGGCAAAACCAGTCAAGAGGCCCATTGCACCACCAAATCAGTGCAATGGTGCCCACCTTTTCCTGGATTTATAACGGATATTGATGTTATGCTAATCAGTAGCTCTTTGCCATACCCTCTCCTTCACGGCTCTGACTTTCAATGTTGTCAGAGCGCAGGCTGAGAATCTCTGAGCCTGTGCTCTGACTCACTAACTGAGCGTCGGAACCATGAGGGAGAGGCTATAATCTGACTGCACCTACTGCTGGTGCGCACCAGTGGACCACCAGCGAATCGTTTAAATTGAATAGGCTGGTGTCCCCAACTTGTGAGCTGTGTTGTCCGCCGGGCGCCTCTGTTGTGATGGCACCCTGCGTGACCGCACAGCGTGCACACCCCAACGGCTGGCCCTGCTGACACACACTGATGTTACTACTTAGAAATCCCTCAATATTAATACAGACATCAAGTAAACACCAATAAACTGTGGAAACAGATCTGATCCCACCCAAATTTATAAAGATTTGCTTACTGGATTTGTTGTAAGATTAAATCATGCCTCCTCCCCTCTCTCTCCCATGCGCTGCTCTGTAAGCTGGGAGGAAGTGAAGAGTAATCACAATCTCTCAGCACAGTGGCACCTGTGGCTGCATGGGGAACAGCTGTATTTGCCGCCCCCCATGTGACATCACAATGCCCCACCTATATGAGCTGCCATACGAACTAACGCCAGTGCTGCTCACAGTGTGTGTTTACATTAAAAAGCCTGCAGGGACCGGCTATAGATACCAGAACCACTTCATTAAGCTCCAGTCGTTCTGGGGACTATATGTATATGACTATATGTAATGTAATGAAAATTATAGATTAGTGTCACTAATAATATACTAGATTGCCTACTTACAACCAAATGAGGATGATGATGGGCTGCAGTTTGGCTCCACTGGTCTGGTGTAGAACAGGATCTCTGGAAGGCTGTTTGCAACTGTGGTCACAAAATTCAATGTTCTGGGAGAATTGGAAGCAGCTCCATTTTTGGGAGGGCCCCTTATACAGC
>OW240912.1:302670180-302713090 GCA_933207985.1 Pelobates cultripes | reverse complement strand
ATTCTTAGCAGGTCCTACTCTAGCAACCTAGTGCAACTTAAAAATTGAGCGAATGCACAGACAAAATTTTATATAATATATTTTGTCTGTGCATTAGCTACATTTTTACCCAGAGTACAATGTCATTAATACACTGAACTGTAGTCACCAAGTGTTAATTTCTTAGGTACATATACGTATGTGCTAACAAATGTATAGTGAGTTTTTTAAGAATAGACATGTGCTGCAGACACACTTGGTCAAGCAAATCAAGCTCAACAGAAAGCTAGTAAGTGAGCTGTGCATTAACTGTACATTAATCCAAATCATTATTTACATTTCAGTAAATTTTTATTATGCCACTCAAATGGCTATTAAAATGTATGTTTTGCCATGACTCAATGTTTGATGATTCAATTACAGTTTGATGACTCAAATACAATGGCATATCCTATACCTTAAATGCAAAAATGTTAACAAACTCCATCTTTTTTTGTTTTTGTTTTCTTTTGCTTTTCCTATTTTTTTTCTATTCAATGCTATTCTCGAATAACAGTTACTCTTATACACATTCACCACTAATTTTATGAAGTACTATTTCTGATTACCTTTTTTATTAGTATTTCTGAGCATCCTACCCGTGTAAGTGCACTCATCTTTGTGACTTGTGAGAACACCTATAAAATAAGATATAATTATAAGCTTTTTCATGTCCTGTCCTGTCTAACCTTACAATTTCCCTTTCTGAACCTTCCTATCTCTTACACTGTATTACAGCTACTTATATATATTTGTTTTTCTTTCTTTCACTTTTTTCAGCGGGCTATAATACTAAATACTTTTCTTTACATTCAATATCAGACTTTCATTCTGCACTTTTCTGTTTGAATAGAATCAGGCCAATAAAGCAAAAATACTTACTTTTTCATTAAACTCCAAAATTTGGAAGAATCTAAAACATTTTTTTCTAAATATTTTGTAAAATCTTTAAATGCTTTTTTAAAAAAAATTTTTGTGTGTTTTTTGTTGTTGTTTTTTTTTTTTTAAGCAAAATGCAAGGTCAATAGGTAACCAAATGTGTTGATAACTTGCTAGAGTTATACAAATGTAAATAGAATAATTGTGTTTAATGCTTGTGTTTTTAGATAAAATCTGATACGTTTACTGATATGCCCTTGTCATCACGAAAACCAACAGCGCTTCTAAAAATATCTCGATTTTAGTTTCACTTTACCTTCTTTTGCAAATAAACAAACCAACCAAAACGAACCTGTTCAGCAGAGTGTCAGAATAGAATATACTATTAAGCTTTATGTCAAACATGACAGACATGGTGAAGTATGTTTAAGGTAAGCATATGGATTGCCTGTATTTGAGCTGCAGAGGTGCGTCTCCAAGTACCTTTTTAAGGTTGTTAAAGTGAGCATTGGTTTATTTCTTCAAATGGCCAACAAGATGGATAAGAGAGGATTGTTCTCAGCAAAACATTAGCCCATATGCAGATGTTTTTAAAAAAAACAAGAGCCACCTGCCCATTAGGCCTCCACCATAGAAAAGCATTGAAACAATGCTTCCCTATGTGGATTTTGAGGATGCTGGACAAAGCATGCAAAGCATGAGGACATCCAGAATCTTTTTGTGGTCTCAAACTCTAAGATGCAGCAGGATGCACCTCTAGATGCAGTCTTAACTCTGACTCTTAACTCCTAATTTAGAAATTACTGAATCCAAATTAATTTTTTACTAATTTTTAAAATGCATACTATTTTTTTTTTTCTTTGATATCAATGTCCTGTGTCTGGGTGGAAGTGACTTGCGTGAGAATTAACCAATGTTTCTTACATACCAAGGGTTAGAGGTACGTAACCAAAATGATGGAAATATTCTACACCAAATAAACTTACTCCCTTAGTTTTACAAGGTTCTATCTGTAAAAAAAACCCCACAATGTAGCAATAACATCCAGAAACAGAGTAAAAACTAGTTTTTGTTTTACTATGAATTTACCTACTGAACAATGTTAGACCAAAGCCTCTTTACAATGCATGATTTGGGGAGCCTGCTGTGGGGCTAAGCTTCTTCCTCACAAGTTACCAAGAACAGCAAACATCAAAACAATTTTGTTTGGATGGAACTCCAAAAAAAATAAATTACTATAATACTTCTCCGCTGGCTTATTAAAATGAAGTACAAGGTGGTAGTCACAAAAGTGAAGCATTTTTCTTTTTTCCTAAGACAAGGAATATTGTATGTATGTATATTAGCTTTTCATTTAGGGTTAGTTCCCAAATAAAATCTATGTAAATGCCCTTGTGATTCCAAATCATTGTACTTTGCATGTAAAAAAAAGTATCTGTGATTCTTAAATAAATGTATGTTTTTGAATAAATTTCAGTAATTAACATTGTGTACATGTTCTGTATTTTGTCACCAATTCCCAGGGATCCCTCAATCAGAATTACTTATTTTATAAATATTATGAGTTTTTGAAGGGTTACTTTTTTTTTGTTTTTTTTAATAGTTTAGGGTGCATGTAGTTGGTATTTCTGACACATAATAAGGGTCCTAGATTTGACACACAAACTCTGCAGAGATTGGGCGATTGCTGTACTTCTGAAAACCTGGTTCTTAAGAAATATAGTGTTGCTTAAATAGACATCTTTGGTAAGCAGTGTATTTTACAAGGGATTCTGGGTATTATATTGGGCACATTTTTGAGGACATCGGATATGTTTATATTTTGTGAGAGTTAAAATAACTTGTTACCAGTCAGTTATTAATTTACTTATTGTGTAAAGCAGGCTTTGACAAATATGAATGGATGGAGACACAAAGTGACAATTACACTTTATGTGTAATTTATACATCAAGTCTCATTCCATATTGTGCAGTGTTTTCTCAATCAAGCCAAGAGTATTTGTTGGTTTCCTGTATATGTCTGGTTTGGTTAGTAGCTCAATGTAGATTAATGTATGTGTGATTACTGGCTTCAGCTCAGGCCAACATTCTTCCGTGCAGTATGTATGTGTTAACTGATGCTGTTTTGGAGACCACCTCTGTCTGGAGTGTGTATTATTACAGTCTAGTTGCATGTTTTGATTTAATATTTATTTTAGATTTCAAACTTGAAAGAAATTGTACTTAATGTTTTCATGACTGATATTCATGTTGTGTCATGTAATTCTGGCTGAACACAATGCTAAGCCACAAATGTTTTAAAGAACAGGTATTTTTAGAAAGGGGAGAATATATATTTGGAACTTGGTCAAAGTAAATTCAGTTCAACGTCTAACTTTGCACATTTTATATTCTATTTTGGAACTCTGGGCTGTCCCCCTTTTACCTTTACTGCCGTGTTCTTCTTGTAGTTGTGTCGAGGACTCGGCAACTTGTCTTGTCCATTCAAAAGATTATTATTTCTAAAGTATTCATAGAACTGCCAAGATATATCCTGCAAATAGTTTTTAATGTTAACCTACTCTGAATTAAGCTGACTTTTTTTAATAACAATTATAACTTTCAGTACAGAGACTTACAGTTAAAATACCTTACAAATGTAGCTTTATAGATAAATATAAATCAAACCTATAATTTAGACCAGAGATTTCTCAATCTTTTTGATACTGTTGCCTAGAACTTAATATAAATTAGAGGAATTCATTTTTGTTAATATGCATTGGCTTAACAGATAAATAAGGGGGGAAAAAGTACCTTTACACTATATTAACTTAATTTGCATATATTCTTCATACTCTGTTAATTTTATTTGTACTGAAGTAACAGACGTTCTCAAATTGTTGTCCAGTGAGCAATGTTTTCTTTATTTTAGAAGTATTCACTAGAGTACTAGCAAACCTAAATTTGTGCGTAATGTATGTAAATTTGTTTGTATTTATAATACACATACATGTTGATAGTTATCTAATTTAAGAATGTGTTGTACCATGTTATACATTTAAACATTCAGTAAATACCAGACAAACATAATCTGCCCCCCTCCCCTTCTCGAAGAGATTTTTAGGCTTGTAGAAGATTTAATGGTTTCAGGGCAATTATTCTGAAATGTAGTTTGACTTGCTTCTTTTTTGTAGTGTTTGCGTAAAAAAAGTAAATTGTTGGACGTGAACCAAGATTTCTGGGGTGAAGGCAGCTGGACTGGGCGTAATGCCCATTAGTGTCAGTTGTAGTTGGTGAGAGGTGAAAAGCACATTTTGGATTCAGGAATTATCCAGTATAGCTCTAATAAAATATCACATAGTGCGGTCACAAATGGTTGTGCAGTGAACGAAAGTCATAACGCTGCATTAAGAATTGAGTACTAACGGGTCCAGTCAGAAAAGTATATATATGTTCTTCTAACCAAATAGCAATATGATACAACATGGACCTATAGTTGTCAAACCAGTTTGAGGGCCAGTACTATTTTAGTAAATATTGGGAATAGTTTGAGTTTCTTCGAGTGGCAAAAGATAGCCATAGCTAGCTAAAAACTTTCAGGTTAGTGTAGATCTGATGATTTCAAGGCAGCATAATTTTTTCGCAATCCTTGTTTTTGTGAATATTTGCATTGATTGGTTTTAGATTATAACTGGTAGACAAGTAGCAGTTTTATGGCAACTGTTTTCACTGACAAGTATTGGAATGTGTCACTTGGCAACTAAATGGGCAACAAACTCTAACACATTCCAATCTCCCAGCAAGAGGTCCAGGAGCTGTACATGTGGTTTTACACAATGCTGCTACTGACTGCAAAAGAAATGTTTATTGTGCATTGTATGTGTTTCATTTGATTCCAGATACATGCATAGAATGCAGTGTTCTAGGGAAACCAAACAAACTGTCCTGTTACTGTATGCAGTACGTGTAACTTCAGTCACAAATGATCATTCTGATTTTTGCCATTAATGTGTCACTGTCATCGGAGCTGAACAATGGAATAGCTTTTTTTTTTTTTTAATTAAACGTATTTAAATTTCATCTGCTTAAAATTTCTCAAGTATTTATTAATGCATCATATTGAAATTGGAAGTGTCACTGTTTTGTTGTTTTGTATATTGTTTTGAGAGGTATGGCAAATGGTTGGTTTGTTAGTTTTTTTTTTGTTTTTTTTCCTGCATCTGTTGCTTTAATGCAACGCCCAAAATTCAGCTAATTCTGGTAGATCATTTCCAGTAACCATAGAAGGCAAAAAGTTGTACAGCCTGCCCTGACCCAATCTCTAATTTTATTGGACGTTGGGTGAAAGCTCTGGTAATGTTTCATGAATCTTTATGTTGCAAACTAATACTGCAGAGCATATAAACAACTGCAACCCTGGACAAAAACACCTAAGTGAGATTGTGTGTGTGTCTATAATTTGTGTTGGTCAGGTCACATAAAGGTTGGTAGCGTTGATAAATGCTATGTTTAGGTCCCATATGTACTTTAATATCATGGATGCTCTGTAGTTTGGAAGTCTTTTTTTGTCTGATGAAGATGTTACTAGTTATTTTACAGCCATGCTACGGAATAATTGATGCCTTCTAAATAATAATACGCACCAACTGCATTGCTATAATTGACATATGAGCATTTTTAAACGTTCTTTAATTTGTTGTGCTCTTGTTTGCCAATGGAAGCCATAACAACCTTGTTTGTTACACTGTAAAATGCACACCCAAATGTTGGCTTTACCATCAGATTTGTACCGTTATTTGAATAGTTTTTGCTTGGAGGATCTCCCCTGTAATAGGATTGTGTCTACAAATTTGTGATACTTTTACTTAGGCATCTGGTGGTAGCAGGTGGATGCTTTGGAAGTCACAACTCCCAAAACCTGATTACTGCTCTACCAAACATCTACTTTCAGTGAACATGAAAGACATATCCACCCACCCAGGGACACAGCTGCTGCTTCTTAATAGAAACAAAAAATTATCTATTCATCTTTATGATTATATTGTGTGAAAAAGCTGTTATATGCATTACGTGTTTTAGTGAAATCACTGAAAGTTCTGACTTGATTAGACATGTCTGGATCAGGGTATGCTGGTTCTATAACTGCTTCTCTGTCACAGTAGTCCCATGTAATGTAACTACCTGTATTTAATTTTATATGTTTGCACTTGTTACTTTTTCGTTCCACTTGCAGTTTAAATGTTTGTTTATTGTGTTTTTTTTCTTCTTCTTCTTTATTTATAGGCCAGAAGAGACCAACAGGAGATTAAAAAATGTGAGTATATATGTGCTTTAACTGACAAACCGTGTGTGTCTGCTTGTGTTTTGTGAGTTTACCTTCACAATTTTAATGTTTCTTTCTGCATTTGTTCTGTTAGGTTCTGATCACCATATATTGGCTTGGAAGAAAGGCACAGAGTTTCCCATATTATGATGGTGTATACCTTAACCTAAAAGCTTTTGAAGGTTTATTGGGACAAACACTTACAAAGGTAAGAAATGCTACGTAGCAATTTACAATACAAAGCACAGTCTAAAGTATTTCTCTTACAAACTCTCTAAACGACTGCCTAGAATGGAAAAGAGGGAATCCATATTGAGACTATGTTTATGAGAACATCCCTTAACGAAAAATGAAGCGGTTAGTTCTGGGATTTCTGCACAATTTCATAACCAATAAAAAGTCAGAAATTAATTGTGATATTAAAATTGGATTTGTAATGTATATTAAATTCAGTGCGATCAGGAAACAACCTAGCATACAATGTAAACTTCCTGCTATCCCATGATGCTATGCCTGTACACGATCTTTGGGAGAAAAGCCACCTCTCATGTTATTGAGACTCATTATGTTGATACTTTATTTTTTTTACATACTTGCCTTCATTTCACACCTGGGGTTAGAGAAAATGGAGGACTCTTGTCACTTTAAAGGTGACAGTTTATCCTGCATTGTAGGAGCATTGTAGAGAAGCTCAATATGAAAAGCACCACCTATCTCTCTCCATAAGTGGAATATGTTGCTTTGCGTATTTACATGTTCATTTCATAAAATAAGAAATACGTTGACAAAGAAATTGACAGAATGCTTATGGGAAAGAATGTTCCCTGCATGGTTTGCAGGCAAAGGGTTAAACATGCTACTAATTTCCTTTCTCTGCTGCCAGGTAGGAAGGGTGAGGCTGTAGCCGCCAGCAAATTATACAAGTGTCAAAGTCCAATCTTTGAGTATAATAGAAATATCCTTATCTGTGTTATTACTGTCGGTGACACATCACATTTTTACTGTATGATAAATACATATGTATGTACCCATATTGCATAATATGAAATGTGTGTACACAAGCATACATGCATGCACCCACCCATCCAATGCAGTCAACCGATCTCATACTGTATGACTGACGACTGAAACCATTAGATAATATGGAAACTGTAAACCAAAAAAGTTAAATTTTCAATTAATCATTCGTAAAGAATGCACTTGATTGAAAAATAATTTCTCGGAATAGATGACAAAATGTTCATATTTACTTGTCATTAGTAGACTTGCTCCCTGCTTAGTCATGCAGGCTGCAACATTACAGTATCCAAAAATAACCATGATGAATATATTAAAGAACAAGACTATGGTGTGGTATGTGACTCCCTTCCATCTGCTGAATCTGGAATAAACTCTTAAGGGTGGGTCCATGTCCAGTCTGTGTTCCAACTCCCTATTTATTTGTTCTGCATGTCATGAGTCAATTGCAATAACTATATTGTTACTGAGCAATTGTTTCTCATATTTTTTAGCAATTAAAATTAGTCATTTTTTTTTTTTTTTTTTTTATCTAGATATATATTGCTGTGTCTGCCCATCACTTTGGTTTTGGAGTGCTCACACAACAGCAACACTCTCTAAACATTCCAGTCTGCCACTCGTAGACAAACGAAAAGTACTTCATTACTTCTTTTGACAATTATTTTGCCATCATTCTGTTTGATAAATGCCGCTAAACTCTTTCAGTAGGTTTTTATAGGTTTTAGAATAATTATCCACACTTCTGGGAGAAGTAATTTTGAATGAAAGCATTACTTAGAAATTCATGTATAAACTGAGAGATGATTGGGCACCATTAAATCCTTTTTTTTTTTTTTATATACCACACCCAAATGAGGATCAAATATGTTTTATTTCAGCCCTCTAGTTTCATTTAAAAGCCTGATGATTGCTGTAATTAAGCTTATTTTGCAGATTATCTTAGTATATACAGATTCCTAATTCAGGTTTCGTGCTAATGCTAGAAATTATGTAAGAATATGCATTTAGCAATGGTCTCATTTGTATTTTGTCTATTGTCCTTTTTTAATTAGGCACTCGAGGACTCCAGCACATTGAAACAGAGTGGTCGAGACAGTGGTTGTGGTGATTTGTGGTATAGTGAGAGAGGAGAAAATCACTCTCCTGGTACTGTGCATAGACGAGACGATTCCTGGGATAGTTTGGACTCCTTTGGTTCCAGGTCCTACACAAGTTTTTCATCAGATACAACCATCAAAGGGAGTAGCGAGGGTATGTTTGTCATAAAAGTTAATGCAGTTCTGTTGTGGTTGTGGTTTTCTCTTTTTCGAATTTGCATTTTGATTAAAGAATCTTGGTAATTAAAAGAAAAAAAACATTTACACATTGCGCTAGCAAACATCCTGGCTAACAATTCAAAACATTTATTTATATACCGCCTATTTTAGATTTTAACTCTAAGCTGTCATATAAAAGACTAGAAATGTGACATCTGCTTTCACTCATTGTGTTGAAGATTTGGGGGCTAGGAAAAAACAATGCAATTCAAAACTCTGTTTCTCACCCATTACTACCTTTATCCTCCTGCTTTTCTATCAAACTCCATCATACTTCGAAACATCCTCACCCACGTTTCTTAGTATATTTGATATGATCTCATTGCTTTGTGACTTCTGTGTTTCCCACCTCTATGCCTGTTCTGTGTGTCCTTACCCTTGTTGCCAATATAAAGGCAGCCTCTAGTCCAGTTTTTAAGATCACCAAGTAAGATAAGAAACTTTATGATAAAATAAAAATGTGATTTTGGCTCTGAGCTAGTTAAGACCGTTCCTTTCTATAACAATCATCCTGAATTCATTTGCAACTAATATGCTACAAAGGAGAATTATTCATTTGGAAAAGTGTATGGTTGAAATAGATGAGAACCTATTAGCCTGATGTTGTATTTGGTCCAGAGAGCCATCATGCTTATCCAAGTGAGCTCATCTCAGGAAATATCATATTTTGTTTGGAGGCTGGACCAAACTACACTGAAAAATTGTCACATTGTCAAATGTATTTAAAGTCATGTTCCCTTTTTTTCTTGTATCTTTTTGTAGCTTTCATATTTCAGGGAAAACACAGTTTTGATCATAAATCTATTTACGATGTTTCAATATCTTAATTAAATATCATACTTTTTTTTTTCCTTAGGCAATAAAATCTCAGAATTGTAAGTTGCTAATTTAAAAAAGAAATTACAAATTAGGTTTCCCCTGGATCTGGGGTCCCTTGCCTTAACTTCCCTCTCTTTTCATGTCTCTTCTCTTTTTCTCTGTCTCGTATGCTGTCCTTTGGTTGGTTTGAATGTATAAAATTCTACAATTCTGACCTGACATCTGCTTAAACAAAGCCTAAGAACCCAAAACAACCCCCTCATATTATACATTTATCTTGGCCATTAATCTTGCCTATCAATAACTACTGCATTGTTACGGAACAGTACTACCATGTTTATGGTAGATTTTGCATGCAGATTCACTTTAAAGTGAAAGTTTTTTTATTTTTTTTTTATTTTTTTTTATTCTATATGTAAAAAACAAGTGCTGAGATAATACTTTGATTCTTGTAACATAACATTTTGTTAAGCAGTCAATGCATGTGATGTGCTTGGAGCAGCATTGACTTTCTTGTATTTGTCACCTTGTGACCGTTTGGCCACAATATTTTATCGACTTTTGCAACACATAAATTTAGTGTTTGTTCGTCTATAGGACTTTTTGTTTTTAAGAGCAAATCAAGAAATAAAAAAAGAAATATAACATTTGGGCAGGGTATCTATGCAAATATTTAGTTTTCTTATAAATTTATATTCTATATGGGAATATTCTAGAGTCCTGTTACTTACATGTATTCTTGTTTTTCTTAAGACCGTTTCAGTAACAGTGTTAGAATTGACATTATTACCATATTGAAACTTTGTTCTGTGGGTATTTTCTTGATCATAGGCCATTTGATATTCACTGTCATGTTAAGGAAAATGTCCACAAAACGAGTGATCTCCAAAGGAAAAGGAAGGGACCGCACTCATTCAGAGGATCCAGATGGTGCTTAACTGACCCTGGGCCAGCACATACCTTACAAATAATACATCCAAAGAGAGGCTTCAATCATTCACTGAGTGCAAATGTTAAGCAGATTTATTGAAATATTACGTATACAGCAACATTTCGCCTTACACAAAGAAACGTTAATGTATGCGTGAAGGTTCAATAAATCTGTTTAACATTTGAGCCCAGTGAGTGCCTGAAACCCCTCTTGGAAATACCCACAATGAGCGATGTCCTGTAGACAAATAAAATGCAACCATTTGAAGCAGAGCTAGATGAGCATGATCTTGTGTGACCCAGGATTATGTTTCAAATATGTAAATTTAATATCACAATGTTGGCTTCATACACTCATTTATGTAGGTCAGTGTTATTATGAAATATCATATGTCTGTTAAATTAATATTTCGTTTGTGGTCTTGAAAAAGGAGTGAATTGAAAAAAGTTAAGGAAATCTAATTTTTATTTGTGACACTGTTCTCTAACGCGTTTCTCATATTAAAGGAACACTCCACTTGAAAACCCTTTTATTTTACATTATTAACAATTTAGTCGATATACCAGCACTGAAAACATGTATGTGTTTTAATATTTTTTGTCATTGGGGGGGTATATCCAAAAAACAGCATGCAAAAGTTTCTGATTACATCCACAGTTTTCGCAAGCTCTCCCCTTCTTCGCCAGCCCAGACATTCACTGACTGTCCAATTTCCGATTTCCCAATGCTGCCCTGGAAAGTCTTTGCAAGGCAAGGTGCCCTGAGCAATTGCCTGACTCTTGAGTATAGCTACACTGAACTAAGCAACCAGGAAGTTACAGGATGGCTTGTCTGACTGACTGCCAAATGGATGTTACAAGGTTATAATAGAACAGTGGCAATTTCGATTGAAATCTGCACTTTTTGTTAAGTGAAAAGAGGTCTAAAAGAACCCAACCATTAAAGGAACACTCCACACACCAAAAGCACTTCCGCAGCTAAGGTGCTTTTGGTGTGTGGAATGTTCCTTTAATGGTTGGGTTCTTTTAGACCTCTTGGGCAATGGAAACAATTAAACCACATGTATCTACTTGTTTTAGAGGTCTGCGGAAATAAATCTATGATTTAGAGGTTTAGGGTAATAAATCTATGATGGGAAAGGAAAGGTTACATTTCTTTATTAGTTAATGTATAATGTAGTCATCTAGTAGGTTTAGTTTTGAGGTTATTTGTTCATGATCTCTCCCATCATGTTCTCTGCAGGTGGAGAAAGTGACACAGAGTCTGAAGTCACCGACAAAATGCAGGATCCAACCAAAAATGATATGTCTTATCGGAGGGTCTTGACTGTGGAGCCCAAAGCCACTTCAACATTTAATCAGTTTCTACCAACTAAAGCTAAAGCACCCACTTACATGCCAGCACCACTTCGGAAAAAGAAGATAGACAAGAATGAAGACAATAGAAGGAGCTGGGCAAGCCCTGTATTTACAGAGTCGGATGGCACATTCTCCAGGTATTCCTTGTTTCTGTAAAAATATTCCTTTAGTTGGCAGAGAGATTGTTTTTTTTTTTTATTTTTTTTTATTTTTTTTAGGTAAATATGGCCCACACGCAATTTGTTTTTCCTTTTATATTGTTTCAATTGGTATTCTAATTCTATTTTTTAGTTGGGTGACTGTCATTAGAGCTGAAGCGATGTTGGTGTGTTGGTGCGTGTACGTTTGTTTTATGATATGTTAGTTGTATTATTAATTAGATCACTGTGCTAAACCCCATTTCCGAACAGTTCGGACTCTGAAGATGACAAGAAGTTACCAGACTTAGTACTTGATGATTTAGCAAAAAGAAAATTTCATGTGAGCATCAGGTCTTCCAAACCTGTTGCCTCTGATCAACTTTCCATTCCTCAATCTGGCACTCAAACTCCTTCTGTAAAAGATGTTGATCAAGAAAACTCGCGTAAAGAACCATGCAGGTTTGAATAGCTGAACTACAATCAATGGAATGTTTTGCTAATTTCCAAAGAGTGTTACCTGTTTGAATTTGCACGAAATATTTACAATCTGCTTCTCATTGGCATCTTACCAAGGATATACAAAGCATGTCTTTTTAATGCTGTTCCTCATTATTTAGTGCTAAAGATAAAGAACGTTGTTGTTGGTAAAAAAAAAAGGAAATATTGAAATCCTGTTTAACAAATGTATTGTGTGGCTTCATTAAAAGCATGTTGAGCATGCTGTAAAATGATAAAAGAATCTTGCTAACTCATCGGCTGTCTCCTACATTAGCCTGAAAGCAAATGTGAGGATGCAAAAAGAAACCAAATCAATGGATCATTATGAGTACTCCACATTATCTTCAGATGAAGATGAGGACAATGGTAGAGGATTTCCAAATCTTGTGAAGGATGATCTATATATCAGAAAGGTCAACCTATCTGCTCAACAATTAAAGCCTTCTGTTTGTTTAGAAAATGTGGTCCGAAAAGTGCAGTTGGATATACCACATCAAAAAGTAATTCGAACAAGCGCTTGTACTAGACCATGGTACAATGACTTTCAGGGATTCAGGTTGGTCCTCATATGCTGACTGTTATATGAAGGGAGAGTTTCAAAAGCAAATGCCATTATCCATTATCAATTATATAAATACAAATATTTATGCCATCACCTATGATTTTTTTTTTTTTACATAATGTAATCTAACTAAAAATATAAATTTTCATCTGAATGCATTGGGGTTAGTAACATTTAAAAATATATTTAAATTTTACCACTTATTAATACTATCATAACATTCTTTAAAGGGATTTATTTTCTATTCTATTCTATTATACAAATGCCCATGCTATCACACATTCTAAAAAGTAGGTCTTCCAAAGATAGCATGAATGATCCATCTTCCTTCTTTCCTTCTGTTTTTTTTTTTTTCTTTTCAATATTCTAACTTTATTTTTATTTTTTACCAATTACTCTGCAGTAAGCGTCCCAAAGAAGACTTTTTAACCACATTTAATCTTGGAACAACCAGTAAGGGTAAAAGTGATGTGGAATTGAGCAGAGAGCTAATATCTGAATTTGAAACACTCTCCAAAAACAAAAAGGACATTGAGGGAGGTGACACCTCAGAGTCAAAACCAAGGTTGATAAAGTAGCATGATTTGCATGACTGTGTTCATGTTAAAGCTGACATCTTTAGGTTATCATTTATTTAATAGGCCTTAATATATGTCCTAATTTCCCCTTATCATACATAAAAAAAAATGGACATTACTAATATATATGCATGTTTAATGTTAACACTGGTTTATACACTGATAGAAGGGCAAGTGCCTTGAATTTGGCACATTTCTCGGTCAGTTTTCATACCATAACAAATATTTAGTGGATCAACCAATTGCATTTTAGATTCACATAGCACCAATGGCCCCTAAGTTTCTTCTCTCCAAGACAGATCCACACAATGTGATGCATGTAAAATAATATTTTTTATTTTTTTTAAAATTTTTTATTATAACACCGAATAAAATCCAGATAGAAATATCCACAGAAGAGGTTTCAGGCTCAAAGCATTTCAGGTATCGGCGATCACATAATCTCTCCTCCTTTTGACATTTAAACCACAAAACACATTGATCAACCATATTGAAATGCATATCCACACCTGACAATTTGTAGAAACCCCAACAAACAAACATGCTTTACATGATGTTTAAAACATGTGCATGTTACAGCCTTTAATGGTTTTACAAATTGTATTAAAACATTGCTGTGATATGATCTCACTTTCAGTAGCATTTCTCATATCAAGTTTTCTTTCTTTTTTTTTCCTTTCTGGGGTTTGTAGTCAGTTTGTTTTGCTTCAAGCACTACAAAAATTAGCTTCCGATGCACTAGATTCTGAAAGTATAACCAAACCAGATCCCACAGCTGGTCCAAGAGTTGTAAATTCTCAGACACATGTACAAACTGATCTTATGGATGACCACTCAAGTCCTTTACCAAACCTTGAAAATGATGATTTGTTCGCGAGGAAGACAGGAACCTTTCATCTCAACCAAGTCATTAATCTTGGAACACCTTTAACTCAAGTATGGGAAATTGAGAAAGACATAGTACTGCAAGCAAACCAGGATGAATCTGAAATTCCAGATTTGTTAAAGGATGATATGATTGTTCGGAGAGTTCAGACAGAGCCAAAAGAGATTCATGTATCGGGTGCTCCAGATAATTACAATCCAGTACCTTTTCCAGAACCATGGACTCTACCAGAAAAGGTGCAGTCAAAGTTTCTTTGTGAGGTGAAGAAAACTCCAGAATCTAAGACAAGAGAAAACTGTGGTAGAGTGATCAACCTATCCGAAAAATCTAAGAAAGATGACATGTTAACTAGAAAGATTAACTTATCGCATCAATCCAAAAAGCCAAAAGACTTTACTCCTGGGCCTTGTAACGAAGAAGATCTAAAAAAGTGGGAGGACATTAGAGAGGCCAGTAAAATTAGGCACAAGAAACGGCAATTGGTTCAAAGGTCAGAATGTGTTCCTTTACACATATCTTGGAATGATGGTGTTTTTGTGGCCTGTAAGCTTGATATTTTTGGACTGACCTGCATGTATCCCATAAATTCAAATAATTATGGAGAACAGACTCTCCAAAAGTGTGATTGGGTGCAGACACAAGAGGTTAACTTCATATCAACTCCAAAACACTGATATACTATAATTAGGTTGCAACATTTAATGTCACATGAAAGGAGGTTTATTCCACCAGGGTGGACTTGGCAATGTTTTGACCCGTCAGGGTCTATGTCAAGCCAGGCCTTGAAATTAAGTTCTACTGAATGTTACTTGAGACAGACTTTTTTTGTTTTACTTTTAAAAAAAAAATTACAGGAAAGATACTAGTCTGCAATTTTTATTAAGAGAATATTGGTACGCACATGCTATATAAAGCAACTTCTAAAAAAGGTTTTGCATGTCTGGTTTTATTTTTAAGCTTCTGACTTTACTTGGGTGCCATTTATTTGTATGGTTTGTTACCGAGATCCATTTTAAACACAATCGTGGAAAGTTAAATCTGCATGACTACATTGTATGCTGTTATTTAATTCAAATTACAATTATATTGTAGAGAAAATATACAAACACTTTTGTTTCTGATTTCTCAGACTGATGGAAAAGCTATCCATTAACAGTGGGTAAGTCTGCTTTCTGCCGATGCAAGTAACCTATTGCTTTAGCAGCATGTATTCGCTGTAATGCCGCACAGCATGGCATTATGGGATGCCAGTGTCCTTAGACATGCATGCTACTTTAGAGTATTGTGCATGACTACATCTCTAGAAATAACAAGTTTTTTCTGTTCTAATATACATCCTGGCTTAGTTTTACTTGGCTGTTTGTTTTGGCATTAACATTGTAATGCTGCAGTGAAAACCTAAGACAAATAGGAAATGAAATGCCATCAAGCTCCTAATGTTAAAATTACATATATTTAACCCCTTTATGGATGTACAGATTTTGTGACGTTATTGTGAGTCTAATGTGCATCTTGTCCAATGGTGTACTGTATTGCTAAGACATTATACTAAATAATTTTTATGTGTGATATACACGTGTGTTGTACGTATTCTCTGGGTGCCTAGTTTGTAATTTTAAATGAGACCCGGGCTCCTTAATAAACTTTCTATATGAAAAGTAAGTGAAGCATATAAATTGGCTCCGGTAGTTTTGAATTATTTGCTGAACTTATGTTTAGATAAAATATGCAGTGGTATGAAAGTGCTTCTCAAGTAAAGACCATAGGGGCCCAGGCAATACTAATTACCCCTTCATGATAGTTGCCTTATCCGGCCAATCATGATGTAACACTCGTTTGGTGGTTCGGTTTGTCAAAATATTGTGCATGAAAAAGATTGAAGTTCTCATCCTGATTCAAATTCTGAAATGAAATTTATATGCGTTATCTGTATAATGCGGTCAGTCTTACTCCATAGCTTCACAAATGCGATCAGTCTTACTCCATAGCTTCACAAATTTGCTGAATTTTCTGTAACTTGCTTCGTAAGATTACATCGGGCCCCATATTTTATTTATTGGTACAGTGGTGATAAATATTTAGAGTATGGGCACGTCGACAAACGTGTGCGTAGTAGTACAGAATAATGTTCAAAACCATTAACTTCAATAAAAGGTAAATGCATTCTTAATTTAATGTAATTTCTTTGGAATGATGCCTTACATTAGTAAAAGTTGTTCAGCAAGGCACCTTGTATTGATCTGGCATTGCTGAAAGAACACCTTGTTAATTAACCTTGTTTCTTGGCAGCGCAATGATATATTGAAGAGCAGTCGTCTGAAAATTGACTCATTGGCATAAAGCTGGGGTATCCGTTTGCATTGTGATAAGCAGGCAATGCCCTGCGGAGGATGCAAAATAACAAACTAGCTCTTAGAATGCTTAATATTCTTTCCGCTCATGCAAATTTGAGCAAATATATTCTGTAGCATAAGAATTTTATCTAGATATTGACATCTTGATACGATGTGCTATTTATAGACATAAATGTGGGTCTGGCTTTTGTATCACTTTTAGGGTAAGCATGCAGATATTATTAAGGAGATGTATTTTCATTAATTGGACTTTTTGGAGATGCTGAATGCAATGCAAGCACTTGCAGCCAACCCATGCTTCAATATAACCTGTGTGAAAAACATGTCTGTGCTTATTTTATTAGCATTTTTAAGCAAGTCTGTTCTCTGTGCCAGCTTTTAGCGAAGGTATCTGCAAAACAGGTGGAGAATGTTCAACACGATATTAAATACCACTTAAAATTATTCTTTTTACAAAACTCATTTACTTATAAAGACTTGAGCTTGTCTTGTGATACAATATCCAATTGGCTGTTACAACGTTTGAATGTAGAAGAATGTTTTTAAACTATTCACTTTCACTAACTGCTCTTTTTTAAAATTTTCTTTGTGCTGGAGCTGCACATACATGTATTGGGCATTAAAAGGTAAAAATCAATTATTCAATGTTTCTCAAGCTAATACTACTACTTTATCAAATAGTATTTATTCACGTTGAGGCTTCAGGTGGGTCAGTCATGAGGATTCTTAGGAATATATTGAGTATTTAACCCGCTGTGTATTATATTAAGCATACTGGTGTCCTTTAAAGGACTAATTTTGCATGACAAATTCTGCACGCGTATTTAGTTTAAAACTAAAGAAACAAGTGTGTAGAGACGATGTAATATAATATCAAAATAAACACCGTTCAGAATGCAGTATGTTAAACACCTGAAAGTGAAGTGCGCACAAGTGGCTCAGAAAAGATGCAGTTTTCAGATTTTTCACATTCCGTTTGTGAGAAGAATACATTTCCTATTCCAACGAAACTCTCTTCTTAAAGAGCCCCTACTGACTACTGTACCTACAAAGTAATGAATATAACATACCTGTACACTGCTAGTTAGAGCTAATAGTAATCATATTTAATTGGCAACAGAGGCAAAAATAATCAGGGCTAATATAAAGCTTTCACTATGTTCGCGTCAACCATGGGGAAAAAAAGGAGTGTACCTGAATGCTGAAACTTAGAGTATTTTTGTACAGGATATGACTTTTTGAATTCATTTTTTACAATCTCTATGTGTCCCTTGTTTAGCAATATGAGCTGTGCAGGATCCCTGAATCGTTGCTGAAATAAAGGGTTACTCAAGACACCATGACCACTGTTATTATTACACCGTGTCGGTGTATGTACAGCGTTTCATCATTAACTCCATGTCAAACAGCATACCGTATATACTAGTGTATACGTCGAGAAATTTTAGTCGTAAACTTCATTGCAGAGTCGACTTATCCACGGGTCACTGCTAGTTTTGAGTATGCTGAGTGTTAACTTACAGAGATCTAGATACAAGAATATGGTGTGATAAGACTGGAGTCAGTCATACACCGGCAATGATTTAGTATACAATGCAGCGATTGCTGCTATCATCGCAGCTGATGACGGCCGCCTATCGGTACCCTTTCCACGTCACTATTGCAGCAGTGGCTGTAATGAGTCGCAAGCAGGATCACTAGCTGGCAAGAATGCTAACGGCATGTGCCTGACTCGTTCAGGCACAGTCAACTAATAGCTTTGGGGCTGGGCGTGTGCACTGAGATGCAGAGAAGTAGGTACCATAACTGTTTGATTATTCCAGGATCTTTACCTAGGTAAAATCTGACAAAATTATAAAAATCACAGAATTTCATAGCCCGAAGTTTTACCCTAGACTTATCCACCAGTCATAGCATATTTCACAATTGTTGGTCAAACTGCACTCTACTTATAGACGAGATTGACTTATAGACTAATATATATGGTAAGTAAAGTGTCACTGGGTCTCGGTCAGTTAGTGGCTGTGGTTTCGCAGAATCACCAGGGAGCATTGGAGCCCAAAGTTGACCTACTGTGAAACTTTGCACTTACGGAGATTAATCTCTCTGTTACCAGAGGTGTAACGACTCCTGTGGTAGTGTCACTAGGGTGTCCTCATCCAGTTCCAAACTAGATTTCCTGGCTGACTTATGTCAATTCTGTGCAGCTCTCCATGTCTTCAGAAACCGGATGTCATTAATCCTGCTTCAGAGGTGCTTAAACGGTTTGTTCCATTTGCAGGCAATTGGACCTGGGTACTCCTAGCATCATAAACACGACAGCTGTAGAAGGAACACTTTAGTGCATTTGTCACCATGTTTCTACAAGTTTGCACACTTTCACGGCACTAGACTTTCAAGAAGTATAGTTAGTTTGCCATGTTTGGCATTTATTCTGTACATCCAAACTGACTCAAAATTTGGTGACTTACATACTTCTGTGCTGATGTCTGTTTTTCATTACCTTTCAAATGTTGAAATCATTTGGGTTATTTGAGAAATATATGTTTGATAACCAAATTGAATGGTAAATATTGGTAATTTAAAAATAAATATGTGAAATACATTAACAGTAATGTGTTCTATGCATAGTTCTTTCTTCTTCTCATCACACGTGCATGATATGTTGTTTTTAATTTATTATAAGTCATTTTTACTTGCTTTTGAGCTTGCATGGTTACATTCCATTGGCTATGTTTTTTTATTTATTATTTTACTTTTATCTTGAGTAGCAACTGCATAGATTAAAAACAAGAAGAAATATATATATATATATATATATATATATATATATGTGATTTATCATTTTTTCAATTCTAATACAGGAGCAAATCAGTAGAAAGCATCAGTGCAGAAGAGCTCCAAAATCTCAGACAAATTCGTTTTGAAGAGATGCAGAAAATAAAAAGTCAGATACAGGAACAGGATCAAAAATGGCAAGATGTAAGTACTGGTAGTCCATATCTGTTTTAGATTTTTACATATTTTTTTTGTGTTCAGATATTTTATAAATTTTCTTGTTATCTTGTTTGAGTCCGGTATACGATACACCTTTTCGTAACGTGTCCTGCTGCTGTGCTGTTCTTGTGAATGGTTTAGTTAAGGCTGCTTTACACTTTCAGATACTTGGTTCTGGATTATTAACTGTGTTTATCTTGATCCTTTAAGTTTTAAATGTTATGTCTAGACCAAGGTGTGCGTTGCTTCCCGAATGTCTGATTTACTCAGCCTTACACATTTGGTGGCTGTAAATTCCTGCTAGTTGTTGGCCGATTCTTCCATTCATGTCATCTATATAACAATGCTGTTTTTTGGTGTAAATAAAATATAGGTGATTGGCAGCTTTTTTCACCGATTATTAAACTGCTATGCTTTGTCTGCTGCCATAATCTCTATTTTTGGTCTACTGGGAGTCTTATTTTATAGAGGAATATTAAGTCATTATGAGGCGTGCACCAGGATTGTGCTTTAATTAAAAAAGTAAATATTTCTGATTCATAGAGTACATTTAAAGGAACACCATAGTGTTAGGAATAAAAAAAAATGGTATTCCTAATACTACAGTGACCCTCTGCCCCCTTCCTCCCTCTGTGGTGGCTAGTAAAGGGTTAAATAATCCTTTTTTTTTTTTTTTTTTAACTTTCCTGATTCCAGCGCTGATGCCCCCTGGTGCTAGGTCAAGCTCCTCTTCCTCCATCATCAGATGATACCTAAAGAAGGGTGTACCTAAAGAGCATGTGTTGCACATGCTTAAAGTTTCCTCAAAGGAAAGCTTTGAATCAATTATTTCCTATGGAGATTTAGAAGGATGTTCATTGTCATTTTATAGAGTCAAACTTAGTGAAAGACCAGGAAGTGCCTCTAGTGACTGGTAGACAGCCATTAGAGGCAGACTTAACCCTGCAATATAAACATTGACGTTTCTAAAATGACAATGACATTGCATCCATACCACTTCAATAAGATGAAGAGGGCTGACCGGGTCCTATAGTGTCCCTTTAATTGTATCCATTAGGTAAACTGCAATTACTTCTTTTTAAAGTCTCTGCTAGGTTTAACTTGAATCCATAGTTAAAATAGAATACATGTTTGGTCACATAGAAATTAAGATTGGCACACAGAGGAAATAAATAAGGGACAGAGAAGACAATCCAGGCCAGTGTTAGAGTGTACCTGGGAATTCTTGGTGCACTCCAAGAGTAGAATTGGTGCTTTTAGTTTGTCTCCTACATAAAAGCTACTGTTCATGCACTTTAATACCTCCGCTTTGCAAATAGTCAGCTGTTGGGTTCTTTTAACAGGCTTCTAATAAAGTGCTAAAAAACATTTTTTTATTTTTTTTTGCACTAGCCGCAATTTACTATTCTAGTAGCAAGTTGTTAAACCTTAAGTGTCTACAAATATTTACACAGATTGGAATCATTTTAACATGTTACATGATCTTCAGTGCAATTCAGTGTTATGCGTTTATTAACACGCTAGTTTGGGACTGTGATATTAGTGTGCAGATTGTTTTGCAATCTCAGAAGCACAATTATATTCAGTGGACTGATCTTTATGGTCAAACAGAAATGTAAAATGAGCTCAAACGTTTATTACTGTGTCTTTTATACCTCACAGTTCTAATTTTATGACCCCTTTGAACAATTTCTAATAATTCAAAAACCTTAATCTCTTCCATTGCATATTCAATAGTCTTCACTTCGCCCAAAGAACATTCTGAGTTCTGTTTCCCCCCACTTTCTGTTTGGTCTATTAATTTTTCTTTTTTCCCCCTAATAATATCAGAAACAGTGCAAAAAGTGCCTCCTAAAATTGTGTACCCTGCTTTTAGAATGTTAGAACATTAAACCTATACATTGAAGGTAGCTGATAATTGGATTTGTATTACATTTCGTGTAGGACCTTGCAAAATGGAAAAATCGTCGGAAAAGCTTCACTTCAGACCTTCAGAAAAAAAAGGAAGAACGAGAAGAGCTGGAGAAAATTGCGAGTGAGGCCCCTGAAAGGACATACAAAACATTCAGAAAAATGCGCCAGGAGAGGTAAGGGTCAATCTCATCTCAGCCATCAATCGAGTTTTAAAGCAAAACAAATTCACATTTTGAACTTGTACCAAAAAATATAGTCCTTGATTTTAATTAGTTCTTATATTTATACAACAATAACTTTAAAAAGGACATATTTGGGGAAATCCTAACGTTTAATCAGATACATGTGCACTGCTGCAGTACATAATGTAGCATGGCATTGTCTCCAATGCATAGCTGTGTTTGAAATATTCAAATGTCTTCACATTTTTGTATTTACCTGGCATTGAAGAAAATATTGTTTTTTGCTGTGTGTTTGTCGTATGTGTGTAAATAAAATATATATTTTCCTTTTTTTTTATTTTAAGAGAAAACAGAGAGCTTGATAATTCAAACAATGATCACAGAAGATTGTATTCCTCAAATGATGATATTTTTGATGATTCAAAGACTACTACAAGGGCAGCTCTAGAAAAAAGTTATACTATAGATACTCCTTATACAATGACCATGCAAAGTACTGTGTACTCCACTCAGAATTCCCAGAAACAAGAAGAAAAAACAACGCAACCAGAGTCCCTCTCCAAATCCACTGATGACTCTGACACAGATACCACCTTCTGGAGTAAGCGAGGAAGCACAGTACAAAGTTCTCAACAGTTTGACAACACTGAAACAAATCACCCTAAGGGATTGCTGGAAAAAAGTTACACTATTGATGTCGGTACACCTTACAAAACTAAAGTCACTACTACTACTAACTCCGTAAAAAGTTCTGAAAACCAAGCATATTCCCCTCCTGCTGAACCAAGCAGACGGTCAGACGCGCCACAGTCGTACAGCTCACTAAATGCAGAAACCAGGCCAGTTATCCCCTCTGCTTCTCTGCCAAGAAGTTACCAGAAAACTGATACATCAAGATTGTCTTCTGTGATCACCCCAAGACCTTTTGGTATCCACTCAAAAGGAATCACTCCACTCTACAAATCGTTCACTGTAAGAAATGCACATTTTTTGTTCTTTAGAATGTTTGTTTTTATTCACTATGTTTTATCCACTTTGGCCTTATTCTAAACATCTAACGAACACCAGGTTTTCCTCCATGTTTCTGCTACACAATCTTGTACTAAATAATATTGTCAAAGATAAACTGACATGAATTTTTGATAAGATACAGACTTATTGTCAGGGCCATCTTTAATGTCAATGGGGTCCTGGAATACCTCTGGTTGCTGGTCTTCTTTTTAGTTGTTGCTTTTTCTTTTATCTTAACTCTCCATGATTCCCATCTTCTGTGCCAACAACCGCTATACCTAGAGCAAAGTAACAATTTGAAAACATGGCCAACATAAATCATTTATTATTACTGAATTATTTCTTTTGGTGTTGTAAAGATACTTCCTAGTACTTGAGCACACATTATATTGGGTAAATATTCTGCATGCTGTATACTACTAAGTAGTCACATCGCATCAGTCATATTGGACTTCAGTGATTATAAATTTGGAGTCACAGGAATCATTAATTCTAAAAATAAACATGATCGTAGTGTAGTAGTTG
The DNA here is from genome assembly GCA_933207985.1 of Pelobates cultripes. Lineage (NCBI taxonomy): Eukaryota > Metazoa > Chordata > Amphibia > Anura > Pelobatidae > Pelobates > Pelobates cultripes. Next base: position 302,689,800 of record OW240912.1, on the reverse strand, counting down.
AGAATTAGTGTATACATTGAGGTTCTTCTACTAAAGCAAGCCTTTATTTATAATAAAAATAATTATACTTAATATATATTTTTTTGTTTTAGCTGGATGATTCTCGAAAGTACAATGGGGATACTAAAAGGACGGATTCCACATTCAATACATATTTCAAAGTTGATAGACCCAGCAGTTCTGCCCAAAGTGAAGAGGATGATTTAGACGATGATAATGAATACTTTCCGAAAAGCTCTTCTACAAAGCCCATCCTATCTGCAAATCAGCAGGAGAAGCCTTCCCTTGCGGAATCAGTCTCCGTCATATCTTCTGTTGTATCTAAAGGCTTACAACAAGCCAAGAGCCCAGACACACTCGTAAGTTAAAACTTGCACTTATACACTTTGACCAATATCAAAGTTTCAGCTAGTTTATAATGTCATGCCTTTCATGGCACCAAGTTTATGCCCACAGGAGTACTCCCTACACATATGTGTAACTGAAAATAAATTAAACCGCACATATTGATTTGTAGCAATACATTTATACATAAGATGAATGCGTTGCAACTCTACAAAAATCGTCTAATTACTACGCTACTTGCATACAAAACTTAGACTGAAATAAGTTTGCCTTATTTCGCAATTCATGGTTTAGTGAACAAAACACAATATTGTCATCTGACAGTCTACTTGAGAAGCACTTAAATGTGTATTCTGTGTGTTTAACTGTTCAGGGACCGCAATTTGCAAGTAGAAAAGTTCAGAAGTGTTAGTATGGCCAGAATATGAAAAGAAAAAAAAAATATATTGTTAAATGCTTAATGGTGAACAACATTGCTCTGATGGGTTTGGTTTTGTACCTAAAACACTCAATGCACTATGACCACTTTGGTGATTCAAGGTGGTCATTATGCTTGTAGTCTGCATTTGCAGCATTTCACATCCTCTGCTGAGGTGTAACTGCACCTCCAGTAGCGTCAGTATAGTGTCATTAGTTCTCAGCCAATAAATGTTGATGGTTGCAGCGTTTGCTTTTTTGGTGTGTGTGTGTGTGTGTGTGGTTTATCTTTTATTTAAAAAAAAAAAAAAAAGTTTTTGTCATTTAGAAGTATTTTATTCATTTGTGATTGTTTCTTAACATGTCTTGATCTTAACATGTCTTGACCCACACAATAGACTGAGATAGTTTGAAGTAAGCTTTTGTAACAATAAGAGAAAAAAACAAACAAACAAAGATAAAATAACCCCCCAAAACCCTGGCACATGCATGAATCTTGGCATGTCTCCATACACATATGAAAACTAAGGCCATATGTTTCAGTTTGTGTACAAGATTCCTTTTATTCATTGTGTAGAATAAGCACATTCCACAGCAAGTAAATTAAATGTCCCTCACTCCTCCCCACCCCCATTACAGAATGTGTGTGCTCCCCCCCCCCTTTCTTTTCCCTTATAATGCAGATAATCAGCTTTGTACTAGTTTATTTTCACTGTGTTAGAAAATATTTAAAATGAATACATTTCAACAATGGGAGCCAGTATTACGAAGTTGGAGTGGCTTTACCTTTAATTTGAACACTATTGAATAAGCATTTAGCGTGAGTTATTTTGGCTCTTCTCCCTACTGAAAATGAGCAAGGTTCCTATTCTCTAGATTCAATGCACCAAGAATGAATGGAATTATATGACATGCACGGCTAGAGAAATGTATCCAGGACCCCTTTCATGGCTGTGGCGTGTCAGTGGATAATTAAAGCATATATTGTGTGCAGCCTCTCTTTCTTGGTGGATAGACTTTCCTTTCGTTGCAGGTCAATGATACTGGATACTCAAGTGTTTGTATTTTTTTCCAGGATCAGTACAGTGACATGAGGATCAGCATTAACCAGAAACCTGGGAGCAGTCACGACTTTGGGTTTAAAACAAATTGGAATAGTATTGGGGTTTTTGTAACTTCTATTGATGCAGGTAATTTAGCAATTTGTTTTTGTGATTTCATAGGTTGTGTGTTTAGTTTTCAGTACTGTTCCATTTTGATCATAATGGGATCATCTGCTTTGTATTCAGAGGATTAATGTTTCTAGGGTACCTTATTGAATATCCTTAGTAGTTTGTGGTTACTATTAACCAGTTCTTTATTTTAAATATATTGCATTGATATCTTACACACACAAAAAGTATTTATCTCTCTATATACATATCACATATGTATGTAAAACACATTTTGGTTGTGTGTATATTATACATGAAAATTCTCACCTTTACATGCTTGCATCATAAAATTGCTGTTTGACATTTCATTACAGTAAATGTTTATTAAGACCGTGATAAAAATACTCTCACTGAACTCCACTATGATTGTGGCTAGGCATCTTTTCATGAATAAAGTGTAACCTATTACAGATGGTGTGTGTGTGTATAGAGTATCAAGTAGCGGAGTGGTTCATTACTTCATATGGTGCCTTTGCTGCAATTTGTATAGGTTCTCTTTTTAAATGCTTGCTGTTTTGCAGGGAGTCCAGCAGAATTCTCTCAGTTGCATGTAGATGATGAAATTCTATCCCTTAACGGCTCAAAGGTTTCGTCCATGGACTATAGTGAATGGAGGGAAGCCATGGATAATGCTCTAGAAACCGGAAACCTAACAATAGATGTCAGACGACATGGCAAAGATGGTGAGTTTCACAGTCAGTCTTATTAAGGATGTTAATGCAGGATGTACCAGTGATAGAAACAGGTGGCTATTCTGATATTTACTTGGCGCTGTTATAAAAGCTGTAATTACACAACAAACTGCGCTGGCACTAAATTGGCACTGCTTGTACTAGCAAAGGTCCCGTTCATGGTCGTGCTCCGTGTTTTATTTCATAATCTTCTAAAGTAAAAGGTAAAATAAATATTTACTTGACTTCATCAAACGTGAGCCTCTGAAAAATAAAGCCCCAAAAAAGTGCTTTTTGCATATTTTATTCCCATGCACATATTGTTTGGCCTCTGCAAACTGGTAATTCATTGCCAATCAGTAATGTATCAAGCTTAGTTTTGTGTGTAATGTAGTCTTAAATATAGCAAGAATTATATTTAATTTATGCCACCACCCCTCCAAATCTAGTCTTGGTGCCTGTCAGTATTTTTCTTTAAAGATGTTGCTGCTTCAAAACACCATATTTGATAAATAACCATTTATCCCGTGTCCCATCTCAAAGGTGACAGTATCTTACAATGCATTTTACTAGCTACACGCAGCAGGCTCAAGCGTACATAGGTCTATAGAAAAATCTAAATCTAGATTTATCAACATTCAATGATATGTATTGATGTATAGCTGTGTATAATTATGTACCTACTGCTATATGCACTAACATTCCTGGTGGAGAAGAACTTTTTAGTTATCTTCTATATAACCAACTTACATGAGACTTTTATTAACTGCTCTTTGTATAACGAGTTACGGTTTTAGTTTATTTTTTTCTTCATCTTGTGAAATGCTGGTTATCATCTATCTCTTTCTAGTAGCTGTGGAAGTAGAATTTGCATGTTAACTGCTGTATTAGTGCATGTCTGGGAAGGTGGTCTTTTTGCTTAAATTTAACAAAGTGCCTATGTCTGTTTCCTTCATCACTTTTTGTGTGTGTTGTCCCATGTTTGTTTTTGTATTTTGTATTCTCTATGCTCACTTTCACACTTCGTTGTTTGTGTTGCTGTATTTGTTACTTACCAATCAGTCTGGTGCAGAGACCCACCTTCCCTGCCATACAAAAGCCATAAAACACTCAATCTCACCAGTATGGATCCCAAACTTTTAGGTTCTGTTGAAAATAAGTGGATTGATGCTAGTTCTGGATATAGTTCTACCAGATCTTCAAATATGACCGTGGGAAGTGACGCACCTGACTCTGGAAAAGTAAGTTCATTCCCCCCCCCCACCCCTCCCAAACCAATCAAACTGCAATATTTAGGTTAACAAGTGTAAAAATGTGATGAAAGAGTACATTGGCCGTTTAAATACTGGTCATCCACTAAATGAGTAGGTGTTGATGCCCAACCCTCTCTGTTAATACCTCCTTACTGACCCAGATTTGGTGGGACAGTCCCAGCATCACAGATTTGTTCCCTGGTGACCTACATCTGGGTACGCTAGAAAAAATGTTCTTAGCAAGCACAGCATGAGTACATCACTAGATATGCTTTGCTCTGTGCAAAATGCTGTCAGAGCATTCAGCCCATCCAAGAGAGATTCAACAGTGCATTGCTGACCAAAGAGACTCCATGTCAGCCTGACCTGCATTTACACGGGTCATGGTTTGGGCAGGCCTGCTCCTCTTGACATCAAGGCTCGCATATACTACTTTGGGCCTTTTTTGGTTTTATATCCTGCAATGCTGGATTGGTATATCCATTGTCTTGTACTGATAGACTTTGACCAATCATTAATGTTCCACATAATGTAGTTTGTAGGATTGTAATGGATAAAGGTGAACTATGTTCACACTACGTTAAACATTAGAAGCCAAGGAGAAGTGATAGTCTTGCCCCATCAAGGCATATATACATTCTGTGATGTGCATGATTTTGCGAGTTGTTTATTGCATTAGCTTTCAAGTAGTTTGTACAGTTATGGGATTTTACCAACTATTCTGCTTGAGGGAAAATATCTCCACAGACAGTTATATTTTCATAGAACTAATTAATGTTTTTTTAAATGTTGTTGAACATTTAAAAAAAAAAAAAAAAAAAATGTTTTTTTCTGGGATTAGTCATTGATTTTTGTAGAAACCATTTAGACTTGCTATTGCAGATCCCTATTCTATAAAGGAAATGTTCCAGTGAGAACTCACAAGTTGAAATATGTTCTATGTTTTCTTAGCTCAAGGAAACCAGGCAGGTGAATGGGATTCAAGATGAGCCTAGTTTGAAGCAAAAAGGTAATATTGTTTTTCTTATTTTTATCCATTGTACTTCCAGGCTTTCCTCATTCTTATGGAATGTGTGACCATCCTGTGATTAATATATGTGGGAATGCTTTCTTTAATTCCGACTTCACTCCTAACAAAGCATACACATTATGATGTTATTACATTTTGCATTTGTCACGCAATGCAGGGAGGGCACAACATGCCAAGGCTGGCCTCAAAAGAGCTACTTTCTTCTGTTTGAGGTGCTTTTCATATCAGGGAATGCAAGTCATTCAGCAAGTATTTTGCCACATAGATCGTTATAGACAATCTGTGACTATTCCCTTGCAGATCATCATATGCAAATTATGTAATGGCAGCACTAATGCTGAATATTTAACTTCCTTTAAGACCTGGCTCATTTTAAAGCTTTGAGAGCAAGGCATGCAAAAAGAAACCACGTTTAAAATGCAGATGTAAAAAGTGTTTGGGCATAACAGGATTGCTCGTATATCCTGGAACCTCCGAACCAGAGGCTCAAAAAAATTCTGTGTAACTAGCATTGTGGTCAAAGTCTGAAGTGGAATAGGTATGGAAATATGAATGTTTTAAAATATAGATTAATCTGTAAATTTCCATTCATCTAGATCCCCCCACCCCTCCCTGTATAAATAATGAAACTTTGTTATTTGAATGGCATGTTTCATTGAACCCTCAATTAAAAATGATAAAGGTGAAAAAAGTCAGCTAATTTTAAGCTTGAATTTTTTTTAAAATGTATTTAGATAATTTCATCGTCTTTATTTAAAATGGTGATTTAGCTTTGCAGCCCTTTGACTTGGAAACCAGCATCCTGTATCTGTGTACTTTGTTTAAATATCTAATGAGTTTGAAGTACAAACAACTGATACTCTCTATAAGGAGCAGTCCGGTGGATCCTGTTTCTTTTGGGAGATTTAAAATGCAGACAGACCAGGCCACCTCATTTTCATCCGATGTTAAATTCTCACACAGACGTGTCTACTCTTTCCGTTAGTTTTATTAGATGTTTTCCACGTCTAATTAAGACAGTGGGTGCTTTTTAAGGTGTACTGTGCATTGTGCTCTTCTGTTGCACATTGAAGCATTAAGATCTGTTCTCACTCTCCTGTCTGTGATTGGCTGTTTTGCTATTATCCATGTGTAACCATGGCATGTAAAACATTGTGTAATTCTATTCATCCGTCACATAAAGATTAATTGTCTTAGACTTTCTAGTTGCACAAATGTAGAAGTTGTAGAATTTAGTATTTTGTAGAACCAGATGTTTAAATAACAAGTCACTTGTATACCTTTCATAAATAACGGTGTGGACTCAACTACTTAATGAAAAGGGTCACATATTCAGCCCATTTTAAAATTCTCTGAGGTCTTCACTCGTGGACCAGGGTAACCATATACATAAGATTTGTAATCAAAGGTGGCTACTTGTGTTACATATTTAAAAAAAAAAAAAAAAAAGGTAATTGATACGACACACCAGAACACACCTTTTATATAACATGCATGTCATAGTACGTCAAATGTTTTTATTCTACAAGAATATTTCTTAAAAACAAACTAACAAAAAACAACTTATTTTACAAAATAATAATAATCTTTAAACCAAAAATGATTCTCTAAATGCTGGTTTTGACATGTTTGGTGCTATGGGACATGTGTGCATGCTATTTTTACATGTATATTTGTAACTGCTGAATTTTTGTAATGGCCGTTGTGGATAAACATCAAAGTTCTAAAAGTGGAATGTTTACGATAGCAACCAGTGTAATATTCTTGCTAATTGTTCCACTTTCTGCCCAGAATTGATCCTTGTAAATTTTCCCCAGTGTTCAACATATTTACTAAACATTGATGTTTTTTAGAACCTTCCACCCAGTTGGAACATGGAATAATGGAGCTAGTCTTTTGGTTTAATAATATTAACACCATAATTAACTGGGATTTGGTTGTGTTTTTGTATTTTTCAATTAGAATCTGAGCCAATTTCTTTGAAAAACTATAAAAGGAGGTCACAATTTTTTGAGCAAGGTAACCACCATGATCCTATAAGTGCTCTGCTAATGCTGGGCTTTCCCTTGGTTCATTCAAGACTAACAATGGTGTTGGGTTCTAAGCCACTGCTACCGTCTGGCAAAACAACATAACCCATGCTTTCTTTCCTCAGGGTCAGCTGCTTTATCTTACAGTTCATGGGTCTACTTATGTGGTAAAGGGTCTTCTTTTGTGTGATAACTGGTTTTCTAGTAAAATATTGCTGAGTAACCTTCACCTCTTTGAGAGAAAAGACTATGGCAGCCGAACCTTAGAGATTTACACAAATACATTGATAAATAGTACCATACGCATCAGATCTTACTGTGTAAATATTTCAATAGGTTGGCATTTGACATTCTTATGCAGAGTACAGTATTTCATGAAATGTAGTGATTAAAGATAGGAAGGGATACTGCTGATATATAATCAAACATACTTGTAGAAAGGGAGTAGAGAACCCTTGCCTGCAAATTTTAATCTAACACTTGTAGCACTTTTTAATTATTTAAAAGTCAGGAGAAAGGCATTGACGCATTACATTCAGTCAAAATGGATATTACAGATCAGTGAATCCCTTGTAACACTTGCATGCAAAGTGCTATGCAAAATAACCGTTACGTTTATAATCTCAATTCATGGGGGAGCATGAAAAACCTAACTGATACCACTGATGCAGAAGGTATTTCAGGGACCAGCCTGAAAAGGCAAAAATAAAAACTAGACAAACCTCCATACCCTAAATTTTTAACTTAACTCCATTTATGTTCAACCAGTGTTTGAAGAAACACTCTGGGCATCATAACCACTGTGAGCCATAATGGAGGGGGCGGAGATGACCAGCAGACCCCAGGTATAAAGTCAAACCATTCAATCATCAGAGGGAGGGTCGCACCAAGGCACTTATGGCACCATAACCACTAAATAAAGTTAAAGTCGCTATAGTGCTTGAAGTGGTCCTTAAACAGTGTCCCATTAAAATAATAATAAAAATAAAAAAGATTCAGTAGGAATTGAAATCCCTTAAAACTTAGAAACAGTGACTTGTCATGCATTAGTTAGCCGTAAATGAATGTTAATTATTCATTTTGTAGTGTGTTTTCCTTCACATGACTATTAAGTCAGTGTGGGAACTTCATAAAAATTCATATTAATTTTAATTAATCTTTAATGGAAAGGCTTTTTTTTTCTTCAATTAGTAAATGGGGTATTTTTTTCTCTAATCCTATTCAATGGCTTCATTAGTTTTGTCTGTACAGAATCTTGGTTTAGTGTCAACTTATTTATTCAAGCTTACATACATCAATAGTTTCTATAGGGTCTTGCATTTTCCAACAATAGCTTATTTAAGGCTATGGTTCTCTTAGTGGTTGCATAGCTTTTTCTGTGTCATGCATGTTGTGACTCCTCAATATAACTAACATGCATGTTTTTTTGTGAAGTCTTTGCTTTGTGCTCTGTCCTTGTTTGTAACACTTTCCTACTGTACTCACTGGAACACACAACTGTTTTATTCCTTATTTTTCTTGTGGGATGCATCTTAAAGTCACAGATAAATATTAACGGATAATAAAATATTTATTGCTAACAGTTCCTGGCAACATCGGTCTTGCATGCTTCTGTAAACTATGGTTCCCCAGATGCTCTGTCCTCATCTTAGCATACAAAGAATCATGGGAGTACTAGTTCTCAGGGGCTGCAGTGCTGTATATTGCCTACATCTGAATATTATACATTCTGAATAAATGAAGATGAGATCATTCTTTATCCTGGAATTGACATTTTAGTATTTGTTTATAAAGTAACCTCTTTCTAGTTCTCTTGCTAATGTTATTTTGCAGACCTTAAATATTATGCAACATAATATTTTACAGGAAAATCATATAAAAAGAGGAAACGTCTAATGGATTTACATGTTAATTTCGCAGTACCTGTCAGTTCAGCTTTATTATTCATGTAGTAGATTACAGTATGCAACGCTCACTCAAAAGTTAAATGACACTCATTTATTAATTTGTGTGTGTTTATTTAATTTTAATAGTGGTTGTTCCCGATGTTTTAGTTTAACCTAAGTCAGGATCATTTGCCTTACAATATTTTTCTTTCATTCGTTTAAAAATATAAAATAAATCAAAAGCCCACCTTAGGGGTGTAAACTATTTAATGTCTGCAAAGTATTTTAGTAGTGACCTGATGGTTTATCTGTTTAGATATTCACGTCTATATTTAAGCATTATGTATAGTTTTTGAATGATCTATTCTTTTTGAAAAGTCTTTAGAACAAAGCAAATTTATCAGGCATTTTATTCCCGTGTGCTTTTCTTCTTTTTATTAACAGGAAGTACAGATTCGACAGTACCTGATGTGAGTAGATATTCTTTTCTTACAGGCATTCATCTGTAATAGATTTCCTTCTCTCCACTTCCTCTATATGTACAGCCTTACAGCCTCAAAAATAAGTAGTAGTTTCTATATGGAATATATCCTGTTGCAATTTAGGGGAGAAGGGAGATTTATCAAGGCAAAAATAGGTACTATTCTGGGACAAAATACTAAATTAGGAACAGTCACCATGGAAACCAATGGAATCTCTTTCAACAATTAGCACTTGACACAGAACAGGATCTATCCTGTCTTGGTAAATCTCACTCGTTGTGATTAACGTGGAAATGTATGGAACTTCTTTAATAGAAGGTTTATATGTTGTTAGGACCTTCTATCGCTATATATTATGTATTTATATTTTTAAATATTTAGAGATTTTTAATTTTTTTAATTTACTAACTTGGTATTACCTGTCTGAGCGGTAGGTATGCATGATATGTTAATGTAATCTATATTATCAGATGCCAGTGCCGACAATTAATGCTTCAGCAAGATGGTCATGGGATCCAGAAGAGGAAAGGAAACGCCAGGAAAAATGGCTTCAGGAACAAGAGCAAAAGCTGCAGGTAACTAGTTTTGAATTTTCCACCATAGATGTAACCTTGTGGAATACTGTTGTTGATCTATGAAAACCTGCCAGCTATAAGTCTACCACACTGTAAACTTAATCCTTTTTAACTTCATCGGCTTTTTGAAATCCCTGAGACCAGTGAAGAGACAGAAACTTTAAAGGAGCACACCATGCTCCATAACCACTACAGTGTTCTGTCTGGTGCCCTAACAATGTTCGTATTTAATCCATTGAGTATTAAGAGTTGACTTTTTACCTTGGGTCTGCCGTTCTGCAGCTACGTCGCAGCAAGACCCTCTCCACTCTGAGCTAAGCTTGGTGGTGCAAGGATAAACTCATTGGATTGAGAGCAATCATGTGATGATGCAGGGCTTGGTTTAGGAGAGTCAACGGGAGCTCCAAGCAGAGCCAGCTCTCGCTTTACGCTTATAGGAGGCAAAAAGTGGTCCGAAGCAGTCCACAAGGAGTGAAGTCAAACCATTAACAAACCACGTGACTAGTCACGTTGGGCGGGCGGGCGTGCCTGGGCATCTTTGCACCATAACCACTGAAGCATGCAAAAGTGCTTCTGGTATTCAGTGGGTTCCTTTAATGTATTCATCATGCACAAATGCTGGCAATTATAATTGTACATCAAATTTCTGCTATTGATTGGCATTTAGGGATTTGCAGCTGAGACAAAGACATGTCTGAAATTTGTCTGCCTCTTGCCCCTAGAGTTCCACATTGTTTTCAGTGGGAGTGTTGTACATATTCTGTAAACCCCAACTGTAGTGTAAAAAATATATGCCTACTAGGCTCATGTGCACTTGCTTTCATTTATTTTTTTAACAATCTTTTCATCAACATATATTGTGCTTTTTTTTTTTTTAATATATAAATAAAAGTTTATTAGATTTCAATCAGTACAGATAAGTTTAGTAGCTACATCATTTAGCTTTGTGTCATCGATATAAAGGCGTGAGTCACTGTAATGGTACTTCAAATCAATAGTCTAGTTTGGATTAGTGTAAGTGGAGGGGGTGGAGGAGGAAGGCGCAAGATGGAAGATCCACCGTTTCCATGTTGCCACTGTAGGGTCGGTGGTCAATAATTAAGGTGTTTTCATGTTCAACCCAGTGGGTGGATGGGTATGGTATTATGAGCTTTGTTCTACGGATTGGTGTAAGTGAGTAATAGCAGTAACAATAGCATACAATTACATTTTTTATTTTTCATGGTTTATAATAAGAAGGGAAAATTGGATGACAGATCCACTTTAAGGATTTCCCAATTTTTTATGTGATGTAAATTATTTTAATATAGAATGTTTTATTTCCTTGAAGAAAGGTCCTGCTGCATACATGATGCACACATTTTGTAGTTTAATAGCAAGGGGAAATAAATTAGATGTCATAGGCATATTTTAGCATTTACTAAAACCACTACATGTTCTATTTCTCTGGCACTATAAAACATTGACATTTAGTCTCCTTCAGACACATGGGTGAACCTTATTTCTTATCTTCTCTCCAGGAAAAATACAGACTTGAACAAGAGAAACTTCGAGAGGAATGGGAACGGGCTCAACAAGAAGCAGAAACCGTAAACATTGCTCGGGTTGATGAGGTTTGATAATGTTTATATCTATGGGGAATATTATGTGAAACACTTTTTAATTGTTACAGTTGATTTTTGTGACATGGCACTCACATTTCAAGCTGCAGCAAAATATCTTTAAATCCCATTACCAAAAGTAGAATACTATACAACTGAATTTCCACATTTTATAACTTATGTATGTTTAACAGGAACAACCCATTCTACGCTCTGACAACAGTGTGTCTATTACTTCAAACACTCCCATGTCTTCCTACTGGAGGACAGGTGGATCTGAAGCATCCGATGATTTACTGAGCAGTGAAGGAGAAGAGACCTCGCAGGATACAAAGCAAGAAGAAGAAAGGTGGAGTTATTTGGCAGCTCAGCAGCGTCTAGAAGAAGACCAAAAGCGGCGCCAGGCTGAGGAGGAGAGCAGGCGGCGCCAGGCTGAGGAGGAGAGCAGGCGGCGCCAGGCTGAGGAGGAGAGCAGGCGGCGCCAGGCTGAGGAGGAGAGCAGGCGGCGCCAGGCTGAGGAGGATGAGAGAAAACTCAGGAAAGAAGAGGAACAGATTAGACTACAGAGAGCTGAGAAAGAGGAACACGAACGGAGGGAAGATGAGCAGCGTAGACAGGAAGAGAATGAAAAAGCCCAAAGATCATACTTGAGGTGTGTTTTATAGAGGTTTCATCACATTGTGGAATATGTAGTTAAATTGCCTACACTTAGAAGATGAACAGTTTTTTTTTTTAATTTTGGATGTATTTATTGCAGACTGTCATTTTTGCAAAAGTTTGTCCCCGGCTTATCTTTGCGTATTACAATTTTGTTAGACTCTTAACGGCAATGCTCCCAGCCAGTCTGAATGTTTTAAGTAAAATTGGTGGTGATCTCAACATTCTTTTTGCAATGCAAGCAAAACTACCAGTGGAGATAAGTCTTGGTGCATACTCGGTGTGTATATTGTGCATGCTCACAGTTCTTTTCACATATTGTGAAAACCATTCCATGATAAACCTATGGTTTACTCTATGGTTTACTCTCACTTTAAAAATATTATGTTAAATTATTTGTGGCACCTTCTTTTTTTTGAAGTGGGAGTGAGCAAACTAACTAAACAAGGCTCGGTGAAATGAGTTACTCTGTTCTGTCTGTGCTGTATCATTCATTTAGGATATTTTGGTAGATAACTGCTTACCTAAATACTTAAAACCATATCCATGTTCAATAAATACACAATTATATACAAATGAATATGGTATTGAAGACTACATTTTTATTGTTTTGCCTATATTATTTCTACCCAGCTCCAGTGCAGATCTTTTATGAGAACAATACTGATTAGTTATGAAGGAAACTGATTTGCACAAAATAATTACAAGGGTGATGTTTAGTAAAGTAATTATTTTAATTTTATTTTTTTTATGTAGAACTAATAATTCAAGGTTTTCCATGAATTTTGATGAGCCGGATAATAACAGGTAGGTTGATTAACTGCTCAACATCATGAAGTTGACTAAATTATTACCATAAATTTAAAAAGGTTGCTTTAAAGAAACACTATAGTCACCAGAACCACTACAGTGGTTCCAGTGTCTATAGCATGTCCCTGCAGTGTTAGCATGATAAACACTGCCTTTCCAGAGAAAAAGCCTAGGGACACCTCCAGTGGCAGTCATTCAGACAGCTGCTAGAGGTGCTTCCTAGTACAGTGCTGCACAATAAAGTAAGTCGTTGACATGTGAGTAGCAATATGGTGATTTTAAATAATGGGACCCCCAGAATATCTCTCTGCGACCTGCCAAAAAAAAGTCTGTCTGTGAAATGTCCCTTTAAACATTTAAACAAGGTCACTTTATGTTAACATAATGAGAATGTATGGCAAAATATATATTGGACATAATACCGATTTATTCCAACCAAAAACATCTCTGTGCGATGTATGGTTCTAAATGTATAATACGTAGCAAATCAAATTGTTAAAATGTAGTTTATTCTCATGTCCCATATTTAGTCTTTTAACAGTTGTTGCCATGACCACATATATACAGCAATCATGGGGCAGTGTAATATGCTATCAGAATGTTATTTGTATGGTGGTAGCAGATATGCACAAATAGAGATGAAAGTGCTCTCTCATCGAAGCCGATGTAAAATTATACTAGATTAGCTAGAAGTTCAAGATAGCAGCTATTGAATCCTAGACGTATTACTGAATTTTCTGTTGTGTACCAGATCATGAAATAGGGTACAATTTATCATTTAATTTATAGATTACAATTGCTGGGTTTTTAATTATTCCTGAAAAAGTGATATAAATTTGCTTATCTTCATACAGTTTATTATACACACAAAGAGCTAATATAAGACATATTTATCATAAACTATAGTTCCAGTGAAGCTATTATTTGAAATGGAATATGCCCACCACCAGTTTTAAAACCAAAATATGTTTGTTATGCATGATTTCCCTTGTAATATTTTTTATGTGTATTTATAGAAATAAAGTAAAAAATGTTTCCAGTTCAATGGATTATGCTGCCCAAGGAAATGGTAAGAGACCTCTCAATTGTATTTGTAATTCATGCTATTATTTGAAACAATAGTTATCAGAATGTCCCTGTACTCTGTGAAAGAAGAATTGTTATAGCACGATACACATTTGAATTCATGGTTTCACACAAGATGACTCTCTCACTTGGCTGTAGTTTCTTTTCTTAATGTGAGAATGCAGGTTTGAGCTCAGACTATACAGAGAGGTGCTGCTTCACTGTCGTTCTTAGGTCTAAATCTCCCTTATAGTTTGAAATGTACAGGCAAACTTTAATGATGTCACCTAGAGCAATCAGTTGATGCTGCTAGTGTTTCTCAACAAAAAAAAGGTGTATAGTAAAATTCTGAATGTTCTTATTCATTTACTTTATAAAACAAAATACTGCAGTTGGGGTCAGTGAGGGCAATTTTGGCCTCTGTCAGGAATCTGTTTCATCCCTTTTCTCATAGGAGCAATTTCTTCACTGCACATGTCCAGCCTTCTTTCTTCATGAGGTTCTCTTCTCAGAGAAACTTGACATTTTGACCGTCACTCTATCAAGCATTCTAGCAGACCCCTCTGCAATGTCTTCTGGGGTCCATTTATATCTTAATAGGTCCCTGGGCATTCACTCTAGTAGAGACCATTGCATTATTTGTTTAAAGTAACATTATCTTCACGTGGAGTTCTTCAGCTTAACTCTTTGTGAATGTGACTTTGGTATACATGATCTCTTCCTCTTAACAGCGTTGAGAATGCTTAACAGAACAAGAACGAGACTCAATGTTACTAACTCCAACATTCCTAATAGTGTAATACAAAATTAAAAAATGAGTATCTGTACAATAACATGTTATTGCAGCTTTTTACACATATATAGCACATATCAGTGATATTTCCTTTTTTGTTCAAACATCGTTGTAAGGCTTACACCAATTCCTTTGTGTAAAATGCCCTATTGAGCACTATGGAGTCCGTAAAGTCAATTATCCATATTTCTCTGTTATCAGTAAAGTAGGTTTATTTTTTAAAATTTGTAAATATAATGTTTATTAATTATCAATTTTCAATTTTCAAGAAACACTAGGTTACGTTATGAAAGGAAGGGACACACAGGTCCCGACGTTTAATAAACTTAAGGTGCTGAATGAAAACATGGGAAACTTGCAGGTCTCAGATGATACAATGTTCAAGCGAGAATGGGAGACGCACAGGTCTCAACGTTAGTATATAACAAGACATTAACAGGACGTGCAGGTCCCAAAAATATGAAATATGCATCTTACATTGTAAAGATTCTTGTAAGTTAGGAGTTTGTGGTCTTTCGCCTTGAATAGGTGGTCGTGTAGGGAAGAGTTGAGGGAGGAGGAGGGAAGAAAAAAAGAAAACAAAAAAGGGGGAGGGAGCGGGTACAGTTTCTGCACAGTCAGGTAGTCTGTCATGGTGGTGGGGCTTATCCATGGTTTGGGGTTTGTGTCATTATATAGGGGTCGTCATGTTTTTTTTTTTTTTCTTATGGATCCACACTGGACATGATCCAAGGGTTTCATTGGGCCTACAATTTTATCTTTCTGCCATCATGGACGATGAGTTAAGATGGCATTACTATCCTCAAACGCTTGGTCAAGAATCCATGGAAAGCACATGAGGCATTATTTTAATTCTGGATCTTTTTAACTTGTACATCTTCTGAATTTGCTCACTGCTTGGCAAAATGCAAGTTTAGGTAAAACAAACTAGCTAGTAAAAGTGATGTCTCTTTAATGGAACATTTCCCTCTGTCTGACTTCATTTATTATGTTCACCAGGCAGTGTAAAGCTGAGCATTATTGTAGCAGTTTTCTTAAATTCTGCTATGCATTAAATGGTAACACTGTAATATAATGTGCTAGATATTATACCAGCTAATATGCCAATCATGTAATAGAGCTTATAGGTTCTCCAGCAAAAAGGAAAAATAATTTGTGCACTGAGATAAATGTCATCATTTGATCCATGCAGTATGAATATTTTTATGAATGTATAAATATGTACACAGACTGCAAACGTTAGTGATGAATGCGGGGAGAACGGGTTCATTGCTTATAAATAACATATTGTAAACGGCAAGCATTTTGGCATTGAATGCTTAATTTACTACATCCAATATAGGTGGTTTTAAAAAGCCATCATATGGTTTTGCTAACTGGGTAACTGAAGAGGAACAAAAAAGGCCAAGCATGAAGATACAGCCAATACGTTCATCCTCTCAGATAGATATCCAGAGAAGACAAATCCTTAGTCAAATGAGACATGCTGACCCCTACAGAGGTGGGAGCAAAGCTTTGCTGCTCTGCTTCCTTAAATCACAAAATTAAATTAATCCATGCCTTCTGCACAAAATGTCCAGCCACTTCTTGCGATCATTGTTTAACTGGACCAATGTAATTTTTTTTGTTTTTGCATTTTGCTTGCACTGTATAAAAAAATCAGAAACTTAAGACATGATTTTTAAATCTGTATCCGCTATATCTAATTATTTAATGATTTGTCTTTTATGTGTCATTTAGCCTGATAAAATTTTCCAATTCAGAATTTATCCAAGAATGAATATAGAGCACTCAAAATGGCAGTGGCTTTAAGTATTTAAATTTGAATATGTTTTATAAGAATGGGTTAAAACAAACAACAACAAAAAAAAAAAACACAAAAAAGCTGGCTGTTAACAATACAGCCAAAGCAAATTAGACTTAAAAAATAATAATAATAATAAAAAAAAAATACAAAGTCAGCAACCCAAGATTCCATATGAATGTATAAACCGTAAAACACTTTATTGCATCAATAGGGTATTTCTTTTAATACAAATCCATTATTTAGATATTTTTGTTTATATACTTAAGGAAAAATATTTTTGGCCATATTGGACAAAAAAATTAATTTTTTTTTTGTTGCTGACTGAAGTATTTCTTTGCTCTTGGAATGCAATATTGTGGCTGTGAATGCATATCCATTACAGGAAGAGAATGCTTGCTGCAGCCACTTCATTATACTATTAATATAACCCTACTTAAAATGCCAACCATGGGGATTTTGTTTTCTAGACTATCTCAAGTATTCTGAAAAGTCACAAGGAGATATTTTTCCAGTAAGCACTATTACAATTTTCAATAAAACCTTATTGGCAATTATCAAGTGCTCCATATTCATTTTATTTTTTGTTTGTATGCTACTTTTGGAGATTCACAATCTTTCGCTATACGTTCTGTGTTAAGTCTTTTTAGATGTATGTCTGCTTTGTGCAACCCAGATTCCAGTCTCTTTTTGCAAAATCAGTAAACCATCTATGTTCACTGTAGGTGAGCAAGATTCCAGCAGCCCTTGGAATTTAAGGGAGTCACCAGACCGGTCTTCCAAGACGCAGACAGATAGTAATGCAGAGGTGGAGAGGCAGCGAATCATTCAGGAAATGAGAAAGAAAGCCCCCGTTCATAATGACAACAGCTGGATCAGGCAGCGCAGTTCTAGCGTTACAAAGGATTCATCCTCTGTTCCAAGTTTCATGAGACGGTATGTAACCATTGCAGTTGTATTGTTCTGCGCAAGTATGTGAAATATTTTTGTTATTATATGCTTGAAAAGAAAGCTTATATTTTGTATTTTTTTTTAATTTATTTTTTAAAAATTTCTGTGATCTTATGCATTTTACAAGTTTGTGGCTCAAAGGCAGGGCCGGACTGGGAATTAAAAGCAGCCCTGGAAAAAAAATATTTACCAGCCCCATAATGCATCGCGCCAGCGTAGTGTGCAGATACAGAGTTAGAACAGATAACAGGGGGCCGGCCGCGTTGCTGGCTGGAGCCGCCGGGCCGGGTGGCAGCTTCCCCGGTCCGGCGGCCCTGCTCTTCTCACTGCTGTGGCTGATGGAGGAGGAGCATGTCTCTGTACCATGCTTCATGGTACAGAGACATGCTCCTCCTCCATCAGCCACAGCAGTGAGCAGGGGAGGGCTGGCAGCCTTAGGCCCGGGGGGCAAAACCAGTCAAGTGGCCCATTGCACCACCAAATCAGTTCACCATCCATGCCCACCTTTTCCTGGTTTTATAACGGATATTGATGTTATGCTAATCAGTAGCTCTTTGCCATACCCGCTCCTTCACGGCTCCAGGCACTGCTTGTTGTGAGTGTGAGCCACTGTAAATTAGGGGCAGAGGGCACTTGCACTGCGGTAAAGATGGGGCTGGGCAGGAGGAGAGTGCAGTGCAATCAGTGCACTCCCCTCCTGTGGGTCACCAGTAGACTGGTGCACCTGCCCAGGATCAGAGCCGGTGCAAGGATTTTTGCCGCCCTAGACAAAATAAAAATTTGCTGCCCCCCCATGTAACATCACAATGCCCCACCCATATGAACTAACGCCAGTGCTGCACACAGTGTGTGTTTACATTAAAAAGGCTGCAGGGACCAGCTATAGACACCAGAACCACTTCATTAAGCTATAGTGTCCCTTTAATGTGAGGTACATTATAGATTAGTGTCACTAATAATATACTAGATTGCCTACTTACAAGCAGATGAGGATGATGGGCTGCAGTTTGGCTCCACTGGTCTGGTGTAGAACAGGATCTCTGGAGGCTGTTTGCAGCTGTGGTCACAAAATTCAATGTTCTGGGAGAATTGGAAGCAGCTCCATTTTTTGGGGCCCCTTACACAGCTCAAGGTCTGGGCCCCAGGGCCTGACGGTGAGTATGCCCATAAGGCCCACTCATAAGTTCCACCCACCCATGAGTTCGCTCACAGGGAGTGGAGTGTGTAGGGGATGTGTTATGTGTTATTGTAGAGGATCTAATATGTGTGCTTATGGTATGTAGTGTGTTTGTGTGTAGTGGAAGCAGTGTGTATTTGTGTATAGGGGATGTATTATGTGTTTCTGGTTGTGTGTAAGGGATGCATTGTGTGAATCTGTGTTTGTATGCATAAGGGATGCAAGGTGTGTGTCTGTATGTGTGTGCATTGAGTGTAAGAGATGCATTGTGTTTCTGTGTTTATATAAGAAAAGAAGTGTGTGTGTTTGCATGTGTGTGTACGGGTTTGCATTGTCTGTTTCTGTGTATGTGTGCAAAGGATGCATTGTCTTTGTGTGTAAGGGTTGCATTGTGTGTGTGTGTATTGGATGCATTGTGTGTTTCTCTGTGTGTAAGGGAAGCATGTTGTGTTTCTGTGTATGTATAGGGATGCATTGTGTGTGTGCGCGCGCGTAGTGTGAAAGAGCTCCCTGTCTTGGCCCCTGTCCTATAGAGCTGTCCCGTAGAGCTCTCCCCTGCACCTTAGTGGTCTCTCCTCTCCCCCACCCTCCCCTAGCGGTCTCTTCTCACACTCACCCACCCTCCCTGTGCTCTTCTCATCCCTCCCTTCTCACTCCTGCCTCTGTGTTCTCCTCACACCCCCTGTGTTCGTCTTACCCCCCTCCTCCCTGTGTTCTTCATACTTCCCCCCTTGGTCGTCTTACTCCCCCACCTGTTCTTCTTACTCCCCCACCTGTTCTTCTTACTCCCCCACCTGTTCTTCTTACCCCCCTTCTTATTGCTCCCCCTTCTTCTTCTTACCCCCCCTTCTTCTTCTTC
>OW240912.1:302650220-302670080 GCA_933207985.1 Pelobates cultripes | reverse complement strand
AGGAATTTAGGGCCCCCCGGCCCAGCCCGCCCCTGGCAGTGAGAGGAGCAGGGCCGCCGGACCGGGGAAGCTGCCACCCGGCCCGGCGGCTCCAGCCAGGAACGCGGCCGGCCCCCAGAAATTTCCCGGTATCCCGGTGGGCCAGTCCGGCCCTGCTCAAAGGCATATCTATAAGTATGTTTGACAGTGGTTTCAACAGTGCTATTCTTAAGATTGCGTTAATGTGCCTGGGCTCATGTGAGAAGATCATGAAAATGGACAGAAGAATTCAGAAGTGTAATGTATCCTCTAAGGACAGTTCACAGTTTGTCAAACTCCTATGTTACAACTATATCTACGCTGGCCACCTTATATACCAATATGGCACTCTGTCACCACATAACTGTTCCCAATGTAAGTTGCCTAACTAACCACTGAGGAGAAAGAAATCCCGTGAAATATTAGAATATTAGTTGTGGTATTTTGTGTGTTGTTTTGGCAACCAGATTCTTGCTAGTTTACAAGCTTCACTGACTTTTTTTTTTTTTTCCTCAGAGGGGAATCATTAGATAACTTGGACTCTACTTCAGGGTCTCTCCGACCAACTTCATGGGCACATCAGTCATCCTCGTATAGTTCTTTGTCTTCTAGTCAAGAATTCAGTCGTCCTTCTCAAGTTGTTTCCACCTCCAACCGGACCTTTCTGCGCAACCCGTCATCTAGCTTGCCACAATCCTCATCCGGTTCAGTCAAGAGTGCATCTGTATCTCAATCCTCAACTGCACCCTCTACCTTGCCTAGGACACAGACTTCATCTCCATCCAATCAAACACGCAACAAGTAAGTAAATGTCTTCTGCATCATGTACCGTTACTTAATGTGACATGTTTTAAATATTAAAATAAGAAAATCAAGAAGCTAGTCACAGCCAAGTGCAATCCAAAACTGGTCTTCAGGCATTGGCGAGGTAGGGGACCTCAAAGTATAAACAGAAAAGATTGCTCAGCTAAATAATATTGCTAGCTTAAATTGTGAGCAAATTTCAAATATTTTATATAGTATAATATAGATCAGTGCTGCAATTGTCTTGCTCTAGTTAAAGGGATACTATAGTCACCAGAACCACTACAGCTTAACCTCCATGAAGGCAGAGCACTGTATGCAATGCTGCCTTTTCAGTAACTCCTCTAGTGACAATCACTCAGAGGGCCACTAGAGGTGCTTCCTAGTTCAGTGCTGCACAGTGTGCAGCACAGGTGTTCAGTGTCTCCATGCTCTGCATGGAGATGCTAAACGCTCCCCATAGAGATACATTGATGCAATGCATCTCTGAGAGAAGGTGCTGATTGTCGCAGTGCAGTGTTTTGCCACGCATGTGGAATAGCCTCCCAATGCGTTCCTATAGGAACATGTCATTTGCTGGTCTCCACTAATTAAAAAAGTGTTTTTTTTATTTATATTTTTTGAGTAAAGGGATAGCATTTATAAACCAGAACCACCATATTAGAATGTAGTGGTGTTGGTGCTTAGAGTAGCCTTTTAAGAACAATATGCTCCATGTAGATGTCCATGGTAAAAAAAAAAAAAAAAAAAAAAGATAAAAACCTGAGGGAATTGGTTGTGCTAGGAGATTTTTCCTTTTACTTTTGAGCTACTGCTCAGTATTGAGAATTAACCTCTGACTTCATAAGTGAAATTTGTTTCTGGTGATTGAATAAACCAAAGAAAAAAATATTTTATTTATCATGTTCTTGATTTTAGTTAACGTTTTGATCGCTGTTGCATTCCAGAACATTATCAGACTTGAAAGAAGGGCTCAGTCATGTTCTTATTCTGTATCTAGGTCAGTGAGTGGAAAGAAATTGTGCTCATACTGTAATAACAGTTTGGGCAAAGGAGCCGCCATGATCATCGAATCACTTGGTCTTTGTTTTCATTTACATTGTTTTAAGGTGAGAGACTGAGGATCTGTAGAGGTATCCTCAGATTACACTATTGCCATGGTTGTGGGTAATCACACTAACCCTGATGTGTGTCAGGCATTGTTCCATGAAAAAAACCTGCAGATCTATTGCTAATGCAAATACGTTTTTTTCCCCCCCTAAAAAAAAAGTTAAATTAAAACTCCACTATGTAGCTAATGTTTTAAAGATCCTGTGGACAGAATTAGTCCAGTACATTTCAGCCCTATAATGTTGACCGGTAGGAAATACAGGGTCAGAATCATGGAATCACTTTAAAGCTTGTTTTCTAACATCTCCTAAAGATCCAGACCTAGATTAATAAAGACAGGGTTTATTTTTGTTAACTTATTTTCCAGTGTCATTGATGCACGGTATGGAAATGTCTAATTGTGGTTTACAAATCATGGAACCTGCCTACCTGCTCAAACCTGTCATGGCAGATATAACAGTCCTCTTGTAACCTTTCAAGTATGCCTACTCTATAGGAGAATCACAAAATCACTGCACATGCTTGATAATGAATCGAACGTGTTATTGCAGTAACTGCTAAACATGGCACTTTGCATTTCTACATTTCCCATGATGCACACAGGCACTAGGGCAATGATGGCAAGTATCCCACAAGGTTCAAGGCAGGTTACCAGTTTGCTCCCCCATTCAATTTACTCTTCATATAGTTATGGCAGAAGGGGCCAGGGGCCAAAGTTTCTGGTTCCCTAGCTTGAATGTGTTTTTTCATCATATGGTTACTCCTACTATGCTACTGGCATATGGTGGTAACATTTCAAGAACCAAGTAAGTGAGAGATGTTGATCACATAATCAGAAGTAAACGGATAACATTAATATGAGGACAGTTGGCATAACTCAACGGATAAGTGCTACCCCTTTGCCTTAACCTGCAGACACTGGAGAGCAGTATGCTCTTCTTGCAAGTTATGTAGTTATACCGTGTTTACTTTAGTTTTATTTTTGTGTTCTAAACAAAATTTTGCTTATTATTTTGGTTGTTTCATGGAATATGCCTCTCCCACGCCTGTTTGTTTGGTGCCAAATTATCATTATTGTTATTATTTTTTTAGGTTGTTCGTCTGCTGGTGGCTTGTGCAGAATTTTCCACCTAATTTACTCCCTTTTGCTTTTTAGCTGGCATAAATAAATAATAAAAACTGCTAACATGTCTTCTGCCTATTGCACTATTGGTTACACACTGGCTTTGCTTTACTCATTAGTGATCAGAAGCTTTGCAGCATAAAGTCCATCGATACAATAGGTTCTGTTTTTAACTCCTTTTTTTATGTTTATAAACAGTGTATTGCTTGTGAAGCAGACCTCGGAGGTTCACAATCTGGAGCTGAAGTCCGAATCCGTAACAATGATCTCTACTGCAACACTTGCTACATCAAATTCAAATGTAAGCGTGTGATGCGAGTTCATGTTCAAAAGTTACATCATCTTACAATAAAGCTGAAATATATATCTGATTAATAGAATAACCATTCCATCAAGTTTTGAACGGAAATATGTTTAAAAATATATGTAAATAAAAATGAGAAACTAATTTTCATGATCATTCAGCCATATACATTTAGGGTTCGACAGTGTTTAAAAACTGGCAGTCTCTATGGTTTTCCATGCTTCACTCCCTGCACAGAAACAGGGAAGACCATAGAGATTGTCAGTTGTAAACAGTGTTTGACCCCGGTTTTCAAACATTGCATGTTCTCCCTGTCATATACTAAAGGTAGGGATTAGTTTTTCTAATTTTTACATTAAAAAAAGTATATTTTCATTCAAAACTTGATGAAAAGGATTGTTAAAAAATATTTTTGAGGTGACAGTTGTCCTTTAAGTAATCAAACCAGAATAGGGCTCCATATCGATTAATGCAAGCATATATCTTGGTATGACTTTTTATGTAGAAGCTCCCTGGGTTCAACATAAATTGCTGATTGGCCCCCCTCCTGCTCTCCCCCAAATACCGCATACCACAATCCTACTTGCTGAACTTCTCACTTTTGGTGGATTTCCCCATGTCTGCTACTATTTCTCCTCACTCGCTTAAATATTCACTGGCAGTTCAGTATAAGTAAGATGGTATTGGAGTGATATTATTACCCCCTCCTCCCACAATGGAATTCCCGGAGTTGGTCTGTATATCCAGAGCGGATACCCAGGCCAGTTCCACTAGCCCACAAACGAGGGAATTTCAAATAGTTGTCCGGAAGTAGGCAGGAAGATGATGCCACCTGCTGCTAATACTGCTTGGATGAGCCCACAGTGGGTGGATCACATCTCCTATTGTGCTGCCCGGAACTAGTGTAACCACCTGGAGCCCTGTAGGGCTGACTATGTATGGCATGAAGAAGCCGTTTCCGCTAAGAAATATAATGGTGACCCGAGTCAACTCTTACACTCTAGGCAATCTAAATTGCAAATTAAGCAAAATTAATTGTCTTGACTTATTTTGGAATTACTGGCTTCATGTATTGATCCCTTATGAATATATATTTTAGCACAATGCGCATTCAGATGTTGATCTCTTTACCAAAGTTATTAATCCAATAAAGGTATTTATTTTTTATTTTTCCTATTACTCCATCACTTTTGGTATCTATTTTAAATACAGATGGATAGGAATGGTTACAATAAATGCATGTAGATAGATTTTATAATGTTTGTAACGGACCGTTTTGCACAAAAGGGGTAAAAAAAACACTTAGACGATAATCCCCTTTTAGAGACAGACACAGCTACTGTAGAATCACCAAAACTCACGAATTGAATACAAGTGAATGCACCAAACTCCCGAACTGCATACAAGGGAATAAGGTAGCACTCCAAACTCCCGAACTGGAACCTCACGAATAGCTGCTAACAGACGAACAGGAAAAGCTCCCAAGGGGCTTACACTCCTGGCAATCAGTCCTTAGCAGCATACAGCGAATCCCCCCAAGAACGAGACAGAGCTCCGTGTTGAGGGTCAAGCAGTGGTCTGAGGTGCTGGCACACCCAGCCTGGTTTTTATTACAGTCTTGCAAATACAGGACCGCCCACAGGGAGGTATAAAATATCCAGTAACATATTAGTTACAACCCACAGATTCCCTCCCCCTTATCCTGAGAGGTAACCCAATTACATATACCTTTTACCACAATGCATCCTGGCTTCCTCTCCTCTGCCCAGGAGATAATTGAGAAGTAATTAAATTATCTCCCAGGACAGAGACAAGACTCCATTATGCACATGGTTAGCACAAAGTATTAAAATACTGTACAATACACAAAGTCCCATTTTATACATAAAACACAGACATGTCAGAGACAAGACTCCATTATGCACATGGGGACACAAAACAAGCATTACTGTTAAAATACACCAGGTAAGACACATTACATTAAAACTATACATTTAACATATCCCCAGATAGCTCAGGTCTGAGCGCACATTATTAAGTGAATGGCGCTCAGACCACACGAATACAGTTTAATCGCCATGGAGCCAAAGTCTTTACAGTCAGTTTCATACGAATGGGCTCCATGGGATTCCTATCTGGGGTATAACACATTCAAACAAATCTACCGAACCCCAGGCAGAAAAGCACGAATGAAGCTTTTCTGCAGGTAAAAAAGATGTCTTTTAACAGGGGGCCATAGTCCAAAGGCAGCAGGCGAGCAACCAGGCTTCTCCAATGCAATGTGGCGAGATTGGTCTCGTCACAATGTTTGTGTACACAGTCTCTTATTTTTAGCCTTTGTATAAATTGTACAGAGACACTTTTACAAGCTAAATCATCAGTGTGGTACCATTTTCAAAATTCTGTTGCGTGCAACAGCTAATTAAATGTGGTAAAGTGTTTATTACAGATTATACCGTAATGCGAGAAGTTTTTAATGAGTCGAACTTTACTCTCATTGAAAGCTGCAAAATAAATTGTATATTGTGTGAACACATCCTGTTGTACAATATCCATCTTAAAAGGCAGAAAACAAGTTTTTTGCTCTATTAGATCTGTAATTCCAGTTCTTTGTAAGATAGGTTTTGATTAACCCTCTTTCACCGCAAATTAGTTTGTGTAAAAAAATCCAAAGAAGCAAACCAATTATATGAAATCTGTAAGAAAGACTGGAACGGAGTTAAGAAAAAGCAAGCCCGGTACCAGTCCTAATACCCTAGTATAGATTGCTGGTCTAGTAGTAGGTGTAAGATGCCTTATTAAATAAAGAGCAAAAAAACTTTTAAATAATTTTATTAAATCCCTAACTGGATAAAAAAGAAAAATATAAATAAAACCGTGTGAACAGAAGGTGCAAAGAAAGGAAAAACAAAATATTAAAATAGGACTAATTGCTGGAGCCTAGTGATGGTGTCCAAAAAGTTAAACCTCCACTTTTGGTGAAGATGCAGCCTGAAGAAACCCTGATATAATGTTGCAAAGGATTGCAACAAAATAAATACTGGTCTAGGTCTGAAGTAAATAGAAATTGGATACTATCCTAGTGTATAATGTAAAGAGAGTTTATAAATGTATATATTATGGAGAATACCCAGCAAGTTTAGTTACAAATAACATGATGCATAGGTATCTCTGACTGAATATGAGAACTCAAAAAAGGACATATATATTAAAAGAAAGAAAGACAGAGCGGTAGCTAGAGTCAAATTCTCTGATCTAGTGAAAGTAGCAGCTTCCAGCTGCTTCAAGGTTGTCCCTGTCATAGTTACGTCTATTCCAACTAGATAACTCTGAATAAACTACCTAGCACTTGCTGCTTCAAGGCAGCTCTAAGTCTAGCTAGAGTGATAGCTGCTATTAAGTGATTGTTAAATACCCTCCGTAAAATCCCCACGTTTCTACAGAGATAATCTAAAGTAGAAAGGCATCCAGCAGTGGTCCTAAAGTAAAAAATCCCCAGTTATGGAGTCAGGCTGCTGGATTTATTGGGCAGAATAGATGGGCCGAATGGCCTTTGTCAAGAGCTCAAAACATAAACTCTCTTTACATTATAGCTTATGATAGTATCATCCAGTTTCTATTTACTTCAGACCTAGACCGTTTTTTATTTTGTTGCAATACTTTGCTACATTATATCCGGCTTACTTCAGTATGCATCTTCACCAAAAGTGGAGGTTTAACTTTTTGGATACCATCACTAGGCTCCAGCAGTTGGTCATATTTTAATTTTTGTTTTTCCTTTCTTTGCACCTTCTATTCACACTGTTTTATATTTTTCTTATTTATCCAGTTAGGGATTTAATAAAAGTATTTAATAGTATTTTTTCCTCTATTTAATAAGGCATCTTATGCCTACTACTAGACCAGCAATCTATACTAGGGTATTAGGACTGGTATTAGGACTGGTACCGGACTTGCTTTTTCGTAAATCCGTGCCAGTCTTTCTTATCGTTTTCATGTTGGGTTATGCCCTAAGTACCCTACAACCATTACAATCTCGGTGAAAGTCTTGTTCTATCACGGTCATTGTATATTTCCTATATGAAACCTGAGGTGCATTGTTGGCACGTTAGGACAAAACAACTATTTACTTGAATAGATTGCTGTTCTGGGATCTATTTTCTAAAAAAATTGCAAAGCGGCACAAAAGCCTTAATTTGTAAGATGCAATGGGTGAACCAATAGAACTGGTTAAGAGGACCATCTTATAGGTAGTTGGGTTAATCCTGTTGACATTCTGCAGCCATTTTAGGTAATACCGAAGTTTAAATAATTGCGCACATAAAGTAAATAAGTTTGCCTGGCTGGAACCAGGCACCTCTTTTATATAAAACCTTGGAAGTTGCTATGACAGCCTGTATTTATGCCTGTCATGTGTGTACAGAGACCTATCTACCTCACTACTTTTCAGAGTAGATGCTTGTCTTAATTTGTCTATAATGTGTCTCACATGTGGGTGAGGAGAGGAGCTGGACGTGAGGAGAAAGCAAGTGGAGAGCTGTATAATTTTTTGTATTGTGTTTCAATGCTGACGCTATATCTATCCGTGCTACACGTACACACACTGTTCACAGATGCTGCTGCACACATACCATTCTTTGATTGAGCTGCAAATAACATGGTATGGTTACATGAATGAATGGACTAGAATGCAAACGTCAGCTGAGTTGATTTTAATAGATATTTATTTAAAATAGATTTTATGTTGATATTAGTTCACAGAAAATATGGGTTAAATTATATTCTCTTTTGCATATGCTCTTTTAACAGCTGGACATCCCACAGCAATGTGAAGATCCTATTATTGTGGAGGCACTCCTACAAATCGCTGAGGAAGATGGATCGGATCCGGATGTGAATGTCTAGTAGTCTGACTGAATGTGTGCTATCTATAGCTATTTGTGAGCAATCTCACAGAGCATAGCAATTGCCCTTTTTTGCTTGAATG
Organism: Pelobates cultripes; assembly: GCA_933207985.1. Taxonomy (NCBI): domain Eukaryota; kingdom Metazoa; phylum Chordata; class Amphibia; order Anura; family Pelobatidae; genus Pelobates; species Pelobates cultripes. The sequence goes on along the minus strand of OW240912.1, from coordinate 302,661,734 downwards.
ACTTTTCATTGTGTTGTATTTATAAGGTAATCATACTTTCAGTGTTCTGAATTTCTGAGTTCAGTATGTATAAAGTCCTCTTTTATTAAGTCATTTTGAAATATTTTTGAGTCTCTCTTTCAATTGTTGAGTTTTCAGTGGAATCTGAAGAAGGTATTTTGTTAAAGAAAGTAAAAAATCTATATTTAAGGAATCGATCCAAGTTAATTATACATGCATTTATTTTTTTTATCTTTTCCCTCTATAGCAATAGTAGGTCTGCAGAACAAAATTACATTAAATTGAAATGCACTCAGACTTTGTATGTTTGGTACTTTACCAAGTGAAGCATTAAACCTGCTTTTTGGTGAGGGATAGGCTCGATGCAAATTCTGACTATCTTTAATGCTATAAAATTGTTTTCCCAGATTTCTGCACAAAGAGGTTTCCATTAAATGTTTTTGAAAAATGTTGTTGAAAGTTTTTTTTTTGTTTGTTTTTTTCCAAAAAAAAGATTTCTGTAACAAAAAAATTATCTGATTTCTTTTGTAAATAAATTTATTGTGACTGCATTTGAGTGAGTCTAGATGTTTATTTCCAATATTAAGTAAATGCTATTGAAGCTGTTACTGGAGTGAGTAGTGAAGATCCAGTTGAAATCAAAAAAGCACACCATTATCGCTGCAGCTCATATTTTGAGTATTTCAGAAAGATAGAATCAATCACAGTGCTTACTGCAGGGTCTACCCTCACTGGGCTGGCCTAATGTAAGCAGCTGACCTGCCAGTAAAGGAGGTAGACTTGTCCGTTTAAGGAAGGGGGGAGCAGGTGATTGTGTCGCTGGCCAGCACCCTTTACCTTTCACCCACTAGTGTCCTGAATCTATGGACGCAGGACTTTATCTAGTATTTTAGTCCAAAACATAGTATTAAATTACATTATTCTATTACACTTATTTTTTTTACTCAAGCATTTTGATCTCTATTTATTAATCATTTTCCAAATGCTTTACTACTGTTAGATTTAAAACATATATATATGTATCTACAGAAGTCACCATTAAAGTCTGTGGAAATGTTTGTAGATAAATTGCTTGGAAAGTTTTTTTTTTTTTTTTTCTAACAATAGTAAATAATTCAGATTATCGGGACCTCCCCCCCCCAAAATGAAATAAAACTTTTACATTAATTCCTTCAACGTGCGGGGCTCGACACAAGTGCCCTGTCTCTGCTGGCTGAGATTATGATTATAATGATAACATCAGCCAATCCAATGCTTCCCCGTAGGGAAGCATTGAGGGACTTAGTGACCATGTGGAGCAATCCGCATCTCTATAGAAAACGTTCAGCATTCCCATGCAGAGTGTGGGAACGTTGAACAGTGGTCCTGCAATCCAGGAAGTCTCTCTAGTGACTATCCAAGTGACAGCCGCTAGAGGTGACTTTAGGCAGCAATGTAAATACTGCCTTAACTCAGAAAAGGCAACGTTTATACTATTGAGTCTTCAGGGACATCAGGCTGATGAAGTTCTGGTGCCTATAGTGTGGCTTTAAGCACATCCAATGCAAAATTATATTGTACTGTTCTGTGTTTGTTTTAAGAGCAAGTAAGATTGCTCTCTATCTTATAAACTAACCACACTGTATTAAATGTCTAAAATATATTGTGGTATAGTTAGAAATGGCTTGGCATAGGCTACATACAAAAAAATGATACAGCAGTAAGCCAACATATTTTGGAAAGCCAAGTGTTATTAGACTGAAAAATATTTGCTGACAATCTTGACTTAACCACAAAAGTGACCAAAATTCCATCAGTAGATCAACAATCCCCATGATGCTTTAAGATTTGTGGTACTTGTAGTTCTACAGTGTGTATAACACAATTTGTTTTGGCATCCACTGCTATAACATTTACAAGACGAGCATCCTAAAATGATTGTTAAAGACATGTTTGGAGGTTATCAAAATATAAAATACCATGATATATTTTTAGGAAATGTGTTCATCATAAAGTTTAAGATTACTCTGAGTTAAGACTTTTCATGGGGAATGTCGAAGAATTGCCCAAATCAGTGTCTATTGGCTGTTTGTGGTACTTGTGGCTAGATTCCTAGCATTATTCATGCTATTTGCTCATTTTAATATGCACTTATATTATAATCTGCTTTTCATATTACATTGTTATTATTACATTGCTATTTCAGGTGTTGAAAAATTATTGGTGTATATATAACAATTCTGTTCATCTATTCCTCTGTACATTTGTACCAGAGATATGGATGCATTTTATGTCAAAACATATCCATAAACAGTAACTGATTTTAAAACATGTAATTTATTGAAGTGTTTTGCCATTTTAACAGATGCAGATGTTAGTAGTTATATACATTACATTTAAAAGGATCAGACTGGATATTGGTCACTGACTTGGGATCCAGACTTGTTCTGCTATATGGTTTGTTCCTTCTTCCTCTGTTAATAGAACCATTGGCACCTTTCAGACAGCTATCAAAACCTCTGCCTCTTCTCCTCCCAGGTAGGTCCTGATACCTCCACTGCCTTTACAAAGGGGCTTGCAACTCTCAGGCCTAGATTTTTCCACTGACTTTGCACATACACTTTTTGCTCTCAAGCCAACTCGTTACCTTCATATTTCCAATACCAGGGGGAAGTGCAGTCCGAAAGCAGAACATAAAACTACCATATAGTACATAATTTCCACCCAAGTGACCATAACATTAGATTTAAGGTAACATACTCAATACAATACATGAATCATACAGGCAACCACATACAACAATAAAATATAACTGTAACAAAGGAGGTAGGGGTGTTAGGGGAACATAGACAATACAAATTATACTATTCTGTATGCATTACCATTATATGCAAATGTATGCAAAACATGTTAACTAGGAGCGTACATTAAATTGATGGTTATGTGATACACATGTCCACTTAGATAATTGTAGATCCCTTACAGTGCCCCCTCCTTTGTTTAATGGACTGGCAGACTGGACTAAGTTTATAAGGTTCTTTCCAATTATGACATGGGCAGTTAAGTTGTTCATGATGCCCAGTTCCATTTCCTGGCCTTCAATGCCCCAGTAAAAGTTTACTTAGCTGTGGGCAATGTGTGTTCCTCCTGCTACTTGTAAAGTCACATTATGCCTCGCCTGGAGGTGGGGCTGAATTAATAGGGGGTTAATTAAAATCAAGGTAGCTCCTTGGACAAGTCCAATGTGGCTGTTCACCAGGAAAAAATATTGGTAGCCTTGGAAACCTCTCTAGTAGCTGTGTGTGGTGACAGGTCTGAGCTTGTACACAGACTTGGGCTCTGATTGCAATCTGATATGAGCTGTGGTGTGGGACATTCTATGCTGTTTTTTTTTTTTTTAAGGTGTTCTACTTGGCTACACCAGTAGAACATATAATCCAGGCGTTCTAATAGAGGGAGCATTCTGGACAGTTGTGTGGTCACAGGCATTGACACAGCCCTGGTCAAGGAACTGCAGATAGATGGAGTCTGAGGTGCAACTGGTTGCGCTGCAGATAATATCCTAGTACTCTGCTGAGTGTCCATATATTGAACTGGTTACTTGGGGAGGACGTTGGTCTCTCATCAAGGCACAGATCACTGAAGCCATGCTCTTAAAAAAATTTCTCTGGAGTTCCTCCTTCACTGTGGACCAGTTTTAGACTACTCTGTATAGTCTGTATGCATATTCACCACTAGAGTCATGCTCCCTTTTTCACAGACCCCAGAACTTCTGCCAATAGGCTCCTAAAGACAGCCTGGTAGGCTTTAGCAGCACAGCCAGTAAGTAACCCAGTCTTTTAGGTCATTTTCATTTAGGATATACTGCCACTCAAAATCTTACAGGTATCCATTGATGTACTCAAAATGCATTGAAGGGTAGTTTCTTTCTCCTGCTGCCAGTAGCACTCTGTATCTGCTAGTCCAGGGGTTCTCAACGTTAGTCCTCTGGACCCCCTACCAGTCCAGGGTTTAAGGATTACCTGGGTGTGTCTCAGGTGTTTAGAAAAAGAAAAAAAAAAACCTTAGAGTCTAAGGTGTTTTTTTTCCCTTTTTCTAAACACCTGAGACACACCCAGGTAATCCCCCAAATCCTGGACTGGTAGGGGGTCCTGAGGACTGGGTTGAGAACCCCTGTGCTAGTCTTAGCTGATGGGCCTGCTCCTTATCACAGTCCTTGATCTTGACTAGCATTTTGGTGACCTCTGCTGTCACATGCCTCACCACTTTCTAATAAAGTTTGAAAGGGAAATATCTAATCCCTTGTGTGTGTTCTGCTTTTCGGGATCCCTTGCATGGGTTCTTCCCTGACTTGTTGAAGAATTTGATAATCATATGATCAGGAGTCATAAATACCTTTTTGAAGTATATTAGTCCTTGGGTCCATCCTGTAGTTTGATTATTTTTGTCTTGTCAATTATTTTCATACCCGTTCTCTAAGTATTTTAAGATGTGTACCTGGGGTCCATTCAGATGAGTGTGGGTGTTTACTATGACTCAGATCAAAGAGTGGGTTAGTTATGGCATCATGTAATGCATTCTCAGTTGTATTGGAGTATGGCTCAGGGTTCTCTAAGAGTGACTGTGATTCAGAGTTTTCCCTTGAGGAAAAAAGTCAGGCTTTTTTCTACAAATAGCTCTCCATGCTTTTTTTTTCTACTCTTGTGCAGGGAATCTAGACTAGCATGTGTTTTTGCCACCCATTTTGATACTGTGTTGATAATGTGATTTAATAAAATATTGACACTTTCTTGTTTGAGTATTTAGGAAATGTAAAATGATTGTCGATCCATTACTTTTGGTTTTGGGTAGCTTCCCACATTTGTTTTAAGCCTTTACCTAATTACCTAGATGTATCCTCAGTCGATCAGATATATCTGAAGTAGTAAAGTGACCCTGATGTCACTTGAGTAGCGTTAGAAATTGCCATGGCAACTGATTTTGTTATAGATAATGCATTGTAGTTATAGCAGACATAATGGCCTTTGACAACATTTTTATTAATGGATTCATTTAAAATATTTTGAAATGTAGTCCTCACTTAACTATTCCATATCACCTGCTGCATCAGTATGTGCAGGGTCATTAACAGTCTTTTTGACTGGTATTTACCTGCCATGGTATGAGCAGTAAAAATTATATTGTAAAAACGAGGGTGTTTGTATTATTGTAAAATAATAATATAAAAACAGCTAAACTACAGAAATACAGAATGATTGTGAGTAGTTATGAATTATTAGAAACAATGTATCTATTCCAGAAAAATGCTGAGATGAAGGAGAATGACTTGCCTGTTAAAAAATCCAACTGAGTATCAGTTATGGATGACAACTCTTAAGATGTTTTAGGAAAACGCCTTAAGAAAACGGCATCAAACGAGGGCATGGAAAATTTTAATCAGGAAGAAGAGATCTCGAGAGAATGGCTGCTGCACACGAGATAATAAAAGGGGAAACAGATGCTGCCATGTACGATGCGACGGAAGACATTGTGAATAAGCATTGATGTACATTAGAGGAACCGACATTACAAACTTGAGTCACCCCCCAGAATAATCAAGGACCAGGAAAATGGTAACAAAATTATCATACACGATAGAAGTCTATAATAAAGAGTGACAATGCACAGAAATACAAGTCATTATACTTAACTCTGCTGTGAGCAACATAGAAAGAGGGAGATCCGTTGGGGGTCATCCTACTTATAGACTGTGCTCATGGGCGTCCGCAGGGGGGGGGGCAAAGGGGGGCACTTGCTCCCCCCCCCTGGATTTTTCAGCTTGTTCTGTTATTTTTCATGATTGAAAATGAACTGCAATACCGGCGCCGGCCAGTATTGTGTATGGAGAGAGCGCCGGCCAGTACTGTGTACGGAGAGAGACAGGGATAGGAAGCTACATCTTATCCCTGCTTCTCTCTGCTGATTGAAACCGCAGGGGAACAAAACATGCAGGCAACAGAGACAGCCTACAGATCAGGTAAGTGAGGGATGGGGGAGGGTTTGAGAGCAGCCTATAGATTAGGGGAGTGAGTGAGGGATGGGGGGAGCAGCCTATAGATTAGGGGAGTGAGTGAGGGATGGGGGGAGCAGCCTATAGATTAGGGAGTGAGGCTGGCAGGCAGCAGCCTCATAGCTTAGAGAGTGAGGCTGGCTGGGCAGCAGCCTATAGATTAGGGAGTGAGTGAGGGATGGGGCAGCAGCCTATAAAATTAGGGGAGTGAGGGATGGTAGCAGCAGCCTATAGATTAGGGAGTGAGGCTGGGGGAGCAGCTGGGGGGCAGCTCATAGGACTTAGGGGAGTGAGGCTGTGCAGCAGCCTATAGATTAGGGGAGGGGAGGTCAGGTTCATAGATTAGGGAGTGAGGCTGGGGCAGCAGCCTATAGATTAGGGGAGTGAGGCTGGGGGGGCAAACCTATAGATTAGGGGAGTGAGGCTGGGGGGGCAGCAGCCCATAGATTAGGGGAGTGAGGCATGGGGGGGCAGCCTATAGATTAGGGAAGTGAGCATAGGCGTGTTCAGCCTATTGCATTAGGGTGTGCACCCTAAAGCACAAACACAAGCCATGTGTATATGTATGTGTGTATGTATGTGTGTGTATGTGTGTGTATGTGTGTATATATATATATATATATATATATATATACACACACACACACTGATGTGTGTGTGTGTGAGGGTGCTTGTAGTGTGCTATGTGGGTGAGGGTGTTTTTGTGTGTGTGTTTGTGAGAGTGCTGTTAGTGTGCTGTGGGTGAGGGAACTGGTAGTGTGTGTGTGTGTGCGTGTTTGTTCGGGTCCTGTTTGTGTGCTGTGTGTGGATGTTGTGTGTTTGTGAGGATGCTGTTAGTGTGCTGGGTGTGTGGGTGTTGTGTTGTATGTGTGTGTGGGTGCTGTGTGTGCGAGGGTGATGTATGTGTGTGGGTGCTGTCTGTGGGCTGTGTGTAGGTGCTGTGTGTCTGTGTGTGCTGTATGTTTGGGTGGAGGTGGGGGCAGATTAGTTAATATCCCAGTCCTGCTGCCTTCCCTGGTGGTTCAGTGGAGAGTGAACTCTAGCCCGGGTTCTCTGCTGCCTCCCTCCATGCTGCTGTGGACCGGTGAGGTAGAACTTTGATCTCCCCACCGGCCCATGGAGGCTTAGACCAGAGCCGCCGCTCGGATAGCGTCGGCTCTGCATGAGCCGACCGGGGAGATCCAGAGATCTCCCCTGCCAGTCTCAATCCATTGGCGTGCCGTGGGGATTAGGGTGTGCCCAGGCACACCCGACACACCCCGTGCGCACACCTATGGAAGTGAGGGATGGGGGAGACAGCCTACATGAAGAGTCAGCAAGGAGCAGGAAGGTAAAGTAAGAAAAGGAGAAGGAACAGAAATGAGCAGGAAGGGACATCAAGGAGCAGAAAGGGGCAGCAAGGAGCTGGAAGGGACAGCAAGGAGCACAAAAGGTAAAGTAGGAGAAGGAGCACAAAGGAACAGAAATGAACAGGAAGGGTCAGCAAGGAGCTGGAAGGTAAAGCAGCACAAAGGTAAAGTAGAAGGAGCAAAAAGGGTCAGAAATGAGCTGGAAGGGGCAGAAGGAGCACAAAGGTAAAATAGGAGAATGAGCAGGAAGGGGCAGCAAGGAGCACAAAGGTAAAGTAGAAAAGGGAGCAGAAAGGGAGCAGAATGAGAAAGGAGCAGAAGGGCGCAAAATAAGCAGAAAGTAGCAGAAAGGTAAAAGAGCAGAAGGGGCCAAGGATAGAAAACAGTGTCAGAAGAAAAAAAAAAGACTGTCAAGTGAAGGAGAGGAAAAGGAGATTGGAGCAGGAATGACAAATGAAGTGAACCCTCCACTTTATTCTGGACACAACATCATAAGGCTTTGGTACCTGGGCCAGGCAGGGAAACGCTGGACCTTCTCATCTCCAAAGGTAAAAAAATATCAGTATTAATGTGTTCACTTTTATTTACTGAGTGTCAGGAAGCACAGAGTGCCATTGGGTAGGGGTGTTGCTGATTGGCTAGAGCGGTCAGCTGGCACTCTAAGCCAATCAGTAGCTAAAAATATTTTATTAACCAGGAACTAGCGATTGGCTTAGAGCGTCAACTGTCCACTCTAGCCAATCAGCGGCACCCATGCCTGACGTCAATCTGCACTTCCTGACACTCTGTTTCAGAAGCCAAATACCACTGAGCGACCTGGAGCTGGAGGAAGCCTTTGGGGTTAAACCATTTGAGAGCATTTAACTCATTAAAGGAAAGTGAGCACCCAGGGGCTTCCTGGCGTCATAGCATTTTCATTTAGGTGAAGTTGTTATGGTTTGCTTAAAGGAACACTAAAGTGTCAGGAATAATATTCCTGACATAGTTGTGAAAATGCCATTCACCCTGGCTTTATGTAATAATGGCTATGTCCCTTCCCTTTCATGACACTGTCAAAAAGGTACCAAGCATGGATGTCATTACAATTATGCCCCCCCACCCCCTGGAAAAATTCCTGCGGACGCCCATGACTGTGCTGTTTGCTGATTGATTGTGCATGTTTGTTTGGCTAGATTCTTATTTATTTTTTCAATTCTTTGTGATCCAGCATGAGAGAAAAAGAATCATATAACAAAAGAGACATAACAGATCAGACTATTGCTACTATTATCAGGTATTAGTACAGTGTAATACATCTCAGGTTGGCTCGGCAGGGGAGCTTAGGGTTTTATGGTTTTGTGTAACTAGTGGGCTATGTGAATGTGTCCCTTCTAAGCCTAGTCAAGAGAGCTCGCTGTGTTATCAAGATGGCAAATGTGTCATCGCTTGTGCTGTATTTGTTGTGGGTCCAAGGCATAGTAGGTTATGTAGACCAGCAAGAGCTAAAAGGTAAAGTGAATCATTAGGAGGACTAGGGTACATATTCAACATGGGATTCCATTGAAAATATTACGTGGCCTTCGCGTGGTGAACGAGAAGCCAATTGTCCCATGGTGGCGCAGCGTAAGCTATTGGTAGACTTCGGGGTAACAAGCCATAAGCCCTAAATGAAGAGTATAACTACATCTCCAGTCTTTCTCAAGGTATGTTGCGTGAGTGCTGCAGTCTTGGAGGTGAGGGGGCAAGGGGGAGAGTCCCGGGAGCCCCAAGGACATATTTGGCTTTAGAGTGGGTTAAGAGCAGTATGGGTCTTTTTTGTTGTTGTTCCATATGAGAAAAAGTAAAATAAGGGTTCCTAACATATATAAAACTAACTTCAAACTGCTTTCAACATTAGCCACTGTTTAGAGAGAAAATAGTAGTAAATGAGAGAGTCCCTAGTTTCAAGTAGTTGCAGCCACATACATGTCAGTTACTGCCCCCCTGGGTACAAACGGTACAACCTTCGCTGGGTCCCATTTGTTCGTCACTGTAGTCGGTTCCAAACAGCCTGGGACCTGCAAGGAGTCCCCCGGCAGATTGGGTGTGCTCAGCAGAGCAGTTGCTTCCAGCAGATCTAAGACAGAGTACACAGTGTTCGCCTTTTATGATGTGCAGAGCCCGAGGCAAGCGTCAGCAGTATCTAACCTTGTGCTTCTGGAGCAGTGTAGTAAACGACCGAAGGGACCTCTGCAATTGTCAAGTGTTTCCTGACAGGTCCGAGTAGAAGGAGAGCCTCATGCTTTCAAAGTCATAGCTAGTAGTTCATTTGAGAGCTCTCAGCATTGCTATCTTGTCTGCAGAGCCGTGAAACCTCACTACCATGTCCTTGGGGGCTGACACCGGGGAAATTTGTGGTTTTGGGACCCTAAAGACTGCGTCCAGGGTGATGATGTTGACTAGGCACCAGCAGTGATCCCAGTAATCTCGGCATGAGGTGTGGGAGTTCTGTAGTGGGGATGTCCTCCGGTATCCCTGTAACCTTCAAATTGTTGCCTTGCCGCTGGTCCTCAAGCAATGCGAATCACTGTTCATACTTTGCTAAGACCATGTATGACTTAATGCTGCATTTACTAGTTTTGTCCATCTCAGCTGCAGGTCCTTTGTATTCCATTTGAAACAATAGCAATAGCCAAACCTCAATAGCAAGCCAGTAACCAACCTCATGCTGATGAGTTGCATTATCATGAAAAAGCTATCCAGATTGAGAGCCCAATGGTCCTGGTGCTGACAATTATGATGGGCCTAATTACATAATCTTATTGATAAAAAAAAAACCAGACAGTTATATCGCCCAAGCGTCATGTATCTGGTGGAGATGATGCTGGAGGTAAATCTCACAGGATATAGCTATCAGAAAACACATAATCTATACTAATATCTCGTTTTCATCTTTCAAGTAAATCCATACCCCCTAAGAGCAGTGAAGCTGGATATCGCAGGGGGATCGGGGGTAAAAGGTTGGACCATTGAAGTGAATTACGTAACCAGAACCGCCCAGAGAGACAAACATACCCAAAAAGTGGGTGTGTCTGCACAACAAATTAGGTAGTCAGTGTGAACAGCGTGTGAAAGGCTGCCTGCCACTCATGCAGGATGAACGCACATCAGGCTGCCTGCCAATCATGCAGGATGCCCAACCAAGGGCATACTGTGCAGACAGCACCCTGAGCTTGGAATAAATGCAACTAATGATGCACTAGCTCTATGTTCCCTAAGGACTGTCCCCTAGCACTCGTTGGTCCACTCCTCTCCTAACCTTCTTACTAGAAGGCAGAAGCTCCTGCTATACAGTCTGAGACAGAGGATAAGTGTATGTAGTGAGTGTAGACTGAGAGAGCAAGAGCATTTGCATAGTGCTTTACCTTAACTAATTTCTTTGTCATCCAGTCCACACCAGTTTTGTTCCCCTACATCCTTTTTTAGTTTCCATATTTAAGCAAGAGCATGTGAAAAGTAGTGCAGCTCCATCAACCCCTATGTTAATCCAGCCCTGCCACGAGTGGTTCACTGGCTTTGCATCTATTTCAAAGCTGTTGTATACAGCAAACACTAACGCCAAGAAATCCATGTTTAAAATGGAATAATGAGGCACAAATGTGATGCTTTGTTGAACTAATTTGCATATGCCACCCAGAATCCATTGCAGTAGTACCATCACTGCAAATGTAAGATTTCTGTGGAAAAAGCAAGTCTTATGTATTAACTTACATTTTTTAAATTACATTTTCCCCACCATAACTTTCTTGGTGTGTGTGTGTCTACTACATGATCAAAATCCTCTAATATTTATTACACTATGCATAATTTTGCTTCACTGGCTATTTGTTGAGCGCATTTTAATGACTTGGTGGTGATAATCTTATTCCACATAAAAATTTTATATCTTTTTTGTAACAGGGGAAACTTTGTTAAAACATTTGACCATATCCACCATGTTTTCAGGGGCAAATATTATTTTATCATATGGGGGAGGGATGGATCAGCGCTGTAGATATCTAACTAGAGGGGATGAAAAGAGGCTGGCAGCTAACCCCTAGAGTAGGGATCCCTCTTTTCGTACTAATGGAAATAAAAAACAGAAAAAAAAGAAAGTGCTAGGGGTAGTGCCACAGTTTT
>OW240912.1:302638474-302650120 GCA_933207985.1 Pelobates cultripes | reverse complement strand
CAAACGGATGTGTGAATAACTCCTCTGGCATACCAACCGAAGCGGCTGTGGTGCTAGTTTTGGTGGTGGCGGCAGGCGGGTGAGTGGTATCTTGAGAGGTGCCTGAAGCTAAGCTGGAGGAGGATGGTGCGTCAAGGTTCTGAGCGGAGGCTGTAGAAGATTGGGCGTCCTGTGTTAGCCAGTCAACTATGTCCTCAGAACTTTTCAAGTTCAGGGTACGTGGCCTCTGAAAACTGGGCATTATTCTAGGGCCAAAGGGAATCACAGCACCACGACCACGATGGCCCCTGCGGGGTGGCCCGCCTCTGCCTGTCATTTTTGTTGGGATTAGTGGTACTATGCGTGCAAGCTACTGTGAGACCAGATATGAGTGGCAATGTGCACTGGCACAGTTGTGCAGAGCACAGGCTGTAGGCCCGACACCCGCTTGAAGATAACTAACTGCTATTCAATCTATAACAGTGAAAAAGTAGTTTTGTTTTTAAATACAAGCTTTGTGTCACCAGATCTAAGTGGTGGCACTGGTCACCGTGATCCACTGTTAGCGTAACACACCCGCTTTAAGGACACTGACTGCTATTCAATATATAACAGTGAAAAAGTGGTTGGTTTTTTTTAAATACAAGCTTTGTGTCACCAGATCTAAGTGGTGGCACTCGTCACCGTATCCACTGTTAGCGTAACACACCCGCTTTAAGGACACTGACTGCTATTCAATATATAACAGTGAAAAAAGTGGTTGGGTTTTTTTAAATACAAGCTTTGTGTCACCAGATCTAAGTGGTGGCACTGGTCACCGTATCCACTGTTAGCGTAACACACCCGCTTTAAGGACACTGACTGCTATTCAATCTATAACAGTGAAAAAAGTGGTTTGTTTTTTTTTAAATACAAGCTTTGTGTCACCAGATCTAAGTGGTGGCAATGGTCACCGTATCCACTGTTAGCGTAACACACCGGCTTTAAGGACACTGACTGCTATTCAATCTATAACAGTGAAAAAAGTGTTTTTTGTTTTTAAATACAAGCTTTGTGTCACCAGATCTAAGTGGTGGCAATGGTCACCGTATCCACTGTTAGCGTAACACACCCGCTTTAAGGACACTGACTGCTATTCAATGTATAACAGTGAAAAAAGTGTTTTTTGTTTTTAAATACAAGCTTTGTGTCACCAGATCTAAGTGGTGGCACTGGTCACCGTATCCACTGTTAGCGTAACACACCGCTTTAAGGACACTGACTGCTATTCAATCTATAACAGTGAAAAAAGTGTTTTGTTTTTTTAAATCCAAACTTTGTGTCACCAGATCTAATTGGTGGCACTGGTCACCGTATCCACTGTTAGCGTAACACACCCGCTTTAAGGACACTGACTGCTATTCAATCTATAACAGTGAAAAAAGTGTTTTGTTTTTTTAAATCCAAGCTATTGTGACACCAGATCTAATTAGTGGCACTGGTCAGCGTATCCACTGTTAGCGTAACACACCCGCTTTAAGGACACTGGCTGCTATTCAATCTATAACAGTGAAAAAAGTGTTTTGTTTTTTTAAATCCAAGCTTTGTGTCACCAGATCTAATTGGTGGCACTGGTCAGCGTATCCACTGTTAAAGTAACACACCCGCTTTAAGGACACTGACTGCTATTCAATCTATAACAGTGAAAAAAGTTTTTTTTTTTAAATCCAAGCTTTGTGTCACCAGATCTAAGTGGTGGCACTGGTCACCGTATCCACTGTTAGCGTAACACACCCGCTTTAAGGACACTGACTGCTATTCAATCTATAACAGTGAAAAAAGTGTTTGTTTTTTTTAAATCCAAGCTTTGTGTCACCAGATCTAAGTGGTGGCACTGGTCACCGTATCCACTGTTGGCGTAACACACCCGCTTTAAGGACACTGACTGCTATTCAATATATAACAGTGAAAAAAAGTGGTTGGTTTTTTTTAAATACAAGCTTTGTGTCACCAGATCTAAGTGGTGGCAATGGTCACCGTATCCACTGTTAGCGTAACACACCCGCTTTAAGGACACTGACTGCTATTCAATCTATAACAGTGAAAAAAGTGTTTTTTGTTTTTAAATACAAACTTTGTGTCACCAGATCTAAGTGGTGGCACTGGTCACCGTATCCACTGTTAGCGTAACACACCCGCTTTAAGGACACTGACTGCTATTCAATCTATAACAGTGAAAAAACATATTTGTTTTAAAAGCAAGCTATTGTGACACCAGATATAAGTGGTGGCACTGACTGGGGAAATGGGCACAGTATCCACTGTGAGCCTGACACAGAAGCTGGCAACAGTGGCAGACAACTGACTGCTATTCAATCTATAACAGTGAAAAAAGTTTTTTGTTTTTAAATCCAAGCTATTGGATGTAAGTGGTGGCACTGACTGGGGAAATGGGCACAGTATGCACTGTGAGCCTGACACAGAAGCTGGCAGCAGTGGCAGACAACTGACTGCTATTCAATCCATAACAGTGAAAAAAGTTTTTTGTTTTTAAATCCAAGCTATTGTGACACCAGATGTAAGTGGTGGCACTGACTGGGGAAATGGGCACAGTATGCACTGTGAGCCTGACACAGAAGCTGGCAGCAGTGGCAGACAACTAAGTGCAATTACATTACATAGAAAAAAAAAAATTAAAAAAGCATACCCTTATCCCTAACCTAGCTATGCTTTTCCCTATCTTATGAACAGCAGCTACACTTTCCCTCCTCTTACTAAGCATGCAGCTTGAGAATGAATCTAAAATGGATGCCTTCCAGGAGGTGGGAGGGTCTGCTAGGGAGGGTGTGCTGCTAATTGGCTGGAATGTGTCTGCTGACTGTGAGGTACAGGGTCAAAGTTTACTCAATGATGACGAATAGGGGGCGGGTCGAACCGCGCATATGTTCGCCCGCCGTGGCGAACGCGAACATGCTATGTTCGCCGGGAACCGTTCGCCGGCGAACCGTTCGGTACATCACTAATTAAGACACAAAATGGGATTGAGGAGAGACACCTGAAATAGAATGGAACAGAAGCTTCTCTGTGAAGTGACGGAAAGGAAAGGAAACCCCCCACTGATTCTTTCACATTCTTCTTGAAAGCCAATAATTCTTACCAATATTTTTCTTCCTATTTCTTGAATCTTCATATCTATATCTTTTACTTTACAGCCTTTCTCCAAAAAATTTCCTTCAATAATTTTTGCTTGCCCTTGATAAACTTCAGTATCTGAACAATTATGCAAATTCTCAACAGCTGGCTGCTAGGATTGCTTTTTTAGCCATTTGTAATGACAACTGGATAGTTCAATAAAAGTATTGGCAGTTTTAATTTCTCAATTTTTTATTAAAATAGTTGGATCCAAAAAAATGTACAAATGTATAAAGTATTAAGGGATTTCCCATTCCATATTAATATAATTTTTATAGAATACCAGGTTACGTGAACAGTCACCCAAACCAAGGACAAACTTTAATTTGCACAATGCCATAAATAGGTTCTCACAGCTGGGTGCGAACCTGGTTCCCATAGCATTCCTCCTCGTTTGGTAGATCTGTCTGTCAAAACAAACTAATTGGTCAAAATTAATTAAATTCTTGCTAGAATAGTCAATCTGTGGATTGCTAAATTATCTAGATTCTTGTACATAATGTTATATAGCCAAACAACCTTTATTGTAGGGTACCTGTACTATAGGGGGAATTGACATCACATGTGGCCAAAATATAGTTATCCTGCCATTTAATATTTGTAAGAATTTGGAATATATGTAAGATATATTTAAGGTTGCCTGTATTAATTTTAACTGTAGGTTGAAGGAGTAAGTCAATATAATGTGAAAGTGGTACTTGTGAACAAATCTATGCCTGAAATTATTGGGTTAGCAGGAAGATGATTTAAGTTTTTATGTATTTTGGACAATTGATGAACAACTGGGATTTACACCGATACAAACACTGCCACACATACAGATGCACAGATATACAGACACACATACAGATACACAGACACACAAAAAAGCACACATATGGGACAAAATTTTAGGCACCATTTAGTTTTCTATCTTTAGGGTACATAAAGGTGGCTTCTGCTGGCTGGGGCTGTTATGAGTTAGTTAGTGGCATGCTCTCCTGGTCTGCCCCCTCCTTTCCCTCTAGCGCAGCACAGTCTCTTTTATTTGAAAGGAGAGACAGGCTCTCTCTTCTTACCAGGGCTGATATTACAGGGACCCAGTTGAACTGGTAAAGTACCACAGTCCACGACCAGGCTCCTGATGACACATGTCCATATATATATATTTGTCATATTGTGCTTCGTCTTTAGAAACATTTGCCATATCCGTTATGAATGTTTTTTTTTTTTATCAGATATAGTTTGAAGATAATTTCTTTCCAGTACATTTCCCGCATGTTGCAAATTAGGTTTTAGTGATAAAGTCTGCATTTTTATAATTTTCACTTCTATTAAAACCATCAGCCTGTTCTTCTGTCATTTGCTGAGCAGGGTGGCATGTGCCTGTGTGTGGGAGTAGGAAAAAGTAAGAAGAGGGAAGGAAGACAATTATCTACATATAAAGCCAAACCAAATATAGATACAACCATCTCAGAGGCACAATATAAGCATAGCAGGGGTACAGTGCCACAGTGTGTGTTTAGAAGTGACAGCCGTGGGTTCTTTTGTCGCTGGCAAATGACTGCGGAAAACAATCAATCACGTAAGGTGTAGGAAAAACAAAACAAAACTACAGTTATAGAACTAAAACAGAAGCACAATAATAAAAATATATTTCATTTGTTTATCCATAGAAAGATTTCCAATAACTAGGGGGCATAGAAATTGAATATTCAAAAATGTTATATTGAACTACACAGTATGAAAATATTATAAAAAAACAACAAAGACCATAATCAGATGTACAGTTAAATAAGTAGACTTGTTTTTCCAAATATCACGATCTAAATAAACTATATGTAAAATCTTTGACTTTGAAATTGTGCTTTCATTTCAGAACCTTGTCATATTAGCCTGGTTAGGTTTCATGCTGTGATTTAACGCATTTCTTGGCTGGTTAAACCTGTTTACACGCTGCTTACATTGTGCAACATATGTAGCGCGCTAGATTAATAAATTACTGGTTATACTAGGTTGAGGTTGTGGGAGTCAGGTTAGATACTAGGCTGTATGTTATAGGTTTTAGAAGGTGTGAATAATCTAGCTGTCATTGGCGTTAAGGGACATAGCACATACCATCATTTTAGCAAAGTCTCACCTGGTGTACAATGTTAAGGAAGAGCTCCAAAACCATACATCTTTGTTGCAATGTGTAATTTAGTTTATTGTTAGTTACACTGAGTGTGTTATTGTAATAATTACTCCATAGTCCCACCCTTTATGTATTTTTATCAAAACAGGCAATGATTCCCTTATAAGTCAGAAAAACATACTGTTGTGCACGATATCACAGCTACTGTAAACTGACATACAATAGAAATCCTTCTTGTGTCCATAAAGCTCTGCTTGTGGGATACGTTTAGGAGTGTTATAAAAGGTAATTGAACATTATGATTGGCTGAGTAACTTCCTGCTTTGGTGAGAGATCAACAGAATCTGCCTAGCACTGCAATTTTAAAATGTTACAGGGACTTCAAATGTGATTAATTTTTTTAAAAATTAGTTTTACAGACGTGTCAACTTTGGCAAGATTAAGGTGTGGTCAGTAAGTAGATGTACCTATGACAGACAGTGTCACAGACAATAATAGCAACATGATATTCAGCACTTGTCCGGCACTGGTACAGTCCAAAGGGCAGCTAGGTCACCAAATCCAGGGTCTCTCCTGTCCGATAGAGAAGCAGGTAAATTGCAATTGTATTTTCTCTTTTACTTATATAATGGGAGAGAGACCACCAGCACCTATATGCCAGAGTGGGGATCATACCCTTTACGCCATACCTGTGGAGCCACTCTCTAGGCTCCAGAACATGTGAGTGCACATGTTTTACACATGTTCTGGAGTCTAAAAAGTGGCTCCACAGGTATGGCGTGAAGTGGTATGATGATCTATATTTTTTTTTATTGATCTGGCACATTGCACTATCTATCTCTGATTTCTCCTATATATCTTCAAGATAAGTTGCATCCACAATAACCACCTATAATTTCCGGCGGAAATTATTCTGTCCAAGAGTCTAAGTTGGAGCTGTACCTAACTCCTATATTGTGTTAGTGGATTACATTGTATTTACCCTCACATTACTGTGTTTTTTTTTACGTACTTCACTAGTGATGTCCCGAACGGTTCGCCAGCGAATAGTTCCTGGCGAACATCGCTTGTTCGCGTTCGCCAAGGACGGCGGACATATGCGCTGTTCGGTCCGCCCCCTATTCGTCATCATTGAGTAAACTTTGACCCTTTACCTCACAGTCAGCAGACACATTCCAGCCAATCAGCAGCAGACCCTCTCTCCAAGACCCTCCCACCTCCTGGACAGCATCCATTTTACATTCATTGTGAAGCTGCATTCTTAGTGAGAGGAGGGACAGTATAGCTGCTGCTGATTTGATAGGGAAATTGATAGCTAGGCTAGTGTAGTCAGTGTCCACTACAGTCCTGAAGTACTCATCCGATCTCTGCTGTAAGGACAGCACCCCAAAAAGCCCTTTTTAGGGCTAGAACATCAGTCTGCATTTTTTTTTCTGTGCAATGTAATTGCAGTTGCCTGCCTGCCAGCCTGTGTGTCAGGCTCACAGCATATACTGTGCCCACTTGGCCAGTGCCACCACTCACTCACTGGTGTCACAATAGCTTGCATTTAAAAAAAAACAAAACTTTTTGGACTGTAATATAATAGCAGTCAGTTTCCTTCACACGTGTGCGTTTCAGGGCCTGCCAGGGCACAGTGTCACACCAGTGCAACTCATATCTGGTGTAATAGACTGAATAGCAGTTAGTTGTCTGCCAGCGTATACTGTGCCCACTTGCCCAGTGCCACCACTCATATCTGGTGTCACAATAGCTTGCATTTAACAAAAAAAACTTTTTTGACTGTAATATAATAGCAGTCAGTTTCCTTCACGAGTGTGTGTTTCAGGGCCTGCCCAGTGCCACCACTCACTCACTGGTGTCCCAATAGCTTGCATTTAAAAAAAAACAAAAAAAAACTTTTTTGACTGTAATATAATAGCAGTCAGTTTCCTTCACGAGTGTGCGTTTCAGGGCCTGCCCAGTGCCACCACTCACTCACTGGTGCCCCAATAGCTTGCATTTAAAAAAAACCTAAACTTTTTTGACTGTAATATAATAGCAGTCAGTTTCCTTCACGAGTGTGCGTTTCAAGGCCTGCCCAGTGCCACCACTCACTCACTGGTGTCCCAATAGCTTGCATTTAAAAAAACCAAAACTTTTTTGACTGTAATATATTAGCAGTCAGTTTCCTTCACGAGTGTGCGTTTCAGGGCCTGCCCAGTGCCACAACTCACTCACTGGTGTCACAATAGCTTGCATTTAAAAAAACCAAAACTTTTTGGACTGTAATATAATAGCAGTCAGTTTCCTTCACGCGTGTGCGTTTCAGGGCCTGCCAGGCCACAGTGTCACACCAGTGCAACTCATATCTGGTGTAATAGATTGAATAGCAGTTAGTTGTCTGCCAGCGTGTGTGTCAGGCTCACAGCGTATACTGTGCCCACTTGCCCAGTGCCACCACTCATATCTGGTGTCACAATAGCTTGCATTTAACAAAAAAAACTTTTTGGACTGTAATATAATAGCAGTCAGTTTCCTTCACACGTGGGTGTTTCATATCTGGTGTAACAGTAGTGTACATTTAAAAAAATAAATACAATTTGACTGTGATAGATTGTCTGCAAGCGTGTGTGTCCGGCCTACAGCGTCTACTCTGCCAACTTCTGCCACTGGACAGTGCCACTCATATCTGTTGTCACAGTAGCTTGCACGCATAGTACCACTAATCGAAAAAAAAATGACAGGCAGAGGCAGGCCACGTGGGTGCCCGGTAGAAGAGAAGAAGAACAGGGGGAAAGTTCAGATGGGGAGACAGAGAGGAGGAGGAGGAGACGAGTTGGAAGCAGGGGGAGGTCGTCGCAAGGAGCTAGTGGCACAGTCAGACAGCATGCATCGGCACCCGGGGTAAGCCAGAGAGCACGCAAATCAACGCATGCTGTTGCCACCACCAGAATGCCGTCATTGCAGAGCTCAGCAGTGTGGCTTTTTTTTGTGTGTCTGCCTCTGACAACAGCGATGCCATTTGCAACCTGTGCCAAAAGAAAGTGAGTAGTGGGAAGTCCAACACCCACCTAGGTACAACTGCTTTGCGAAGGCACATGATCGCACATCACAAACGCCTATGGGATCAACACATGAGTACAAGCAGCACACAAACTCAAAGCCGCCATCCTCCTCCTGGTCCAGCGTCTTCAGCCATGTTAACCACTGCTGTCCTCCTTGCCCCCTCTCAACCATCCGCCCCTCCGTCTCTCACCTTGAGCAGTTCCTGCTCATCTGCCCACAGTCAGGTGTCTGTCAAGGACATGTTTGAGCACAAGAAGATGTCACAAAGTCACCCCCTTTCCCGGCGTCTGACAGCTGGCTTAGCCCGCCAGCTTTTACCATACAAGCTGGTGTAGTCTGAGGCGTTCAAAAAATTTGTAGCTATTGGGACACCGCAGTGGAAGGTACCCGGCCGAAATTTCTTTGCACAAAAGGCAATCCCCAACCTGTACTCGATTGTGCAAAAGGAAGTAATGGCATGTCTGGCACACAGTGTTGGGGCAAGGGTCCATCTGACCACTGATACCTGGTCTGCAAAGCATGGTCAGGGCAGGTATATCACCTACACTGCGCATTGGGTAAACCTGCTGACGGCTGCCAAGCATGGAATGCGTGGCTCTGCAGAGGAGTTGGTGACACCGCCACGACTTGCAGGCAGGCCTGCTGCCACCTCCTCTACTCCTCCTACTCCATCCTCTTCCATAACCTCCTCGGCTGAGTCCTCTTCTGCTGCTGCGTCTTGCTCCACATCAACGGCACCCCCCCAGCTCCCCAGGTACTATTCCACATCCCGGATACGGCAGTGTCACGCCGTCTTGGGGTTGACTTGCCTGAAAGCAGAGAGTCACACCGGACCAGCACTCCTGTCCGCCCTGAACGCACAGGTGGATCAGTGGCTGACTCCGCACCAACTGGAGATCGGCAAAGTGGTTTGTGACAACGGAAGAAATTTGTTGGCGGCATTGCATTTGGGCAAGTTGACACATGTGCCGTGCATGGCACATGTGTGTAATCTGATCGTACAACGCTTTGTGCATAAGTACCCAGGCTTACAGGACGTCCTGAAGCAGGCCAGGAAGGTGTGTGGCCATTTCAGGCATTCCTACACGGCCATGGCGCACTTTTCAGATATCCAGCGGCGAAAAAACATGCCAGTGAGGCGCTTGATTTGCGACAGCCCGACACGTTGGAATTCAACACTCCTAATGTTCGACCACCTGCTCCAACAAGAAAAAGACGTTAATGAGTATTTGTATGACCGGGGTGCTAGGACAGCCTCTGTGGAGCTGCCACGTTACTGGACACTCATGCGCAATGCCGGTAGGCTCATGCGTCCTTTTGAGGAGGTGACAAACCTAGTCAGTCGCACCGAAGGCACCATCAGCGACATCATACCATTTGTTTTCTTCCTGGAGCGTGCCCTGCGAAGAGTTCTGGATCAGGCCATAGATGAGCATGAAGAGGAAGAGTTGTGGTCACCATCACCACCAGAAACAGCCTTATCAGCATCGCTTGCTGGACCTGCGGCAACGCTGGAAGAGGATTATGAGGAAGAGGAATTAGAGGAGGAATGTGGCTTTGAGGAGGAGGAGGAAGACCAACGACAACAGGCATCCCAGGGTGCTCGTTGTCACCTATCTGGTACGCGTGGTGTTGTACGTGGCTGGGGGGAAGAACATACCTTCAGTGAGATCACTGAGGACGAGGAACAGGACATGAGTAGCTCGGCATCCAACCTTGTGCAAATGGGGTCTTTCATGCTGTTGTGCCTGTTGAGGGACCCTTGTATAAAAAGGCTGAAGGAGAACGACCTGTACTGGGTGTCCACGCTACTAGACCCCCGGCATAAGCAGAAAGTGCCTGAAATGTTACCAAATTATGGCAAGTCGGAAAGGATGCAGCAGTTCCAAAATCAATTAAAAAGTATGCTTTACACAGCGTATAAGGGTGATGTCACAGCACAACGGGATATCTAACAGGGGTAGAGGTGAAAGTAATACTCCTCCTCCCACGACCACGACGGCAAGGACAGGACGCTTTACAGACGTGTTGTTGATGGAGGACATGCGGAGCTTTTTAAGTCCTACGCATCGCCACAGCCCTTCGGGGTCCACCCTCAGAGAACGACTCGACTGACAGGTAGCAGACCTTAACGGCAGATATCGACACTCTGAGGAGTGATGAACCCCTTGACTACTGGGTGTGCAGGCTTGACCTGTGGCCTGAGCTATCCCAATTTGTGATAGAACTTCTGGCCTGCCCCGCTTCAAGTGTCCTGTCAGAAAGGACCTTCAGTGCAGCAGGAGGTATTGTCACTGAGAAGAGAAGTCGCCTAGGTCAAAAAAGTCTCGATTTCCTCACCTTTATTAAGATGAATGAGGGATGGATCCCGAAGGGACTGACAGTGGGCGATACATTCGACTAAAAAAGGCCTGATGAGGGGGACGTAACAGGGTGTCGCGGCTGCCGGCCCGCCGCGTGATATTCAAATCCCTAGCTCACCCCAGTACCTTGCCCTGTCGTGGTTTCCTGTTCCTTTTTTCCTGAGAGTGCTTTATCATTGTGAATCTGCTTTCCTTGTATCCTGATCTTGGCTTTTCCCTGGTTATTCTGAATTCTGGTTTCCCTGACTTGGCTTGTGTAAACGGTATTGTGTATTTTCTGGCTTCCTTGACCTTCGGCTTTCCCTTTGACCATTCTCTGTCTCTAGCGTATTAGTCCGGCAATTCTAAGGTCCGGTTTACGCTCTGTCCTTTTATTTTCCTTTTCTTGCCTATGTATATGTTTACATAGTTTCTGCGTGCTGGACCACACAAGTAGTCGTGACATTGGGATTAAACTGATAAGAATAGTACTACTTAACACACCACTCCTATCTGGTGGCACATTAGATTACACGCGCAATGCCCCAAATTTGAAGAAGGAGGACCGACCAAGCATCTTTTTCCATCTCCCGGTTCCTAAAATTGATGCCATATACACGTCCCCTGATAGGT
The DNA here is from genome assembly GCA_933207985.1 of Pelobates cultripes. Lineage (NCBI taxonomy): Eukaryota > Metazoa > Chordata > Amphibia > Anura > Pelobatidae > Pelobates > Pelobates cultripes. Next base: position 302,638,834 of record OW240912.1, on the reverse strand, counting down.
GACGTAACAGGGATTAAACTGATAAGAATAGTACTACTTAACACACCACTCCTATCTGGTTGCACATTAGATTGCACGCACAGTGCCCCAAATTTGAAGTAGGAGGACCGACCAAGCATCTTTTTCCATCTCTCGGTTCCTAAAATCGATGCCATATACACGTCCCTTGATAGGGGACGTAACAGGGATTAAACTGATAGGAATAGTACTACTTAACAAACCTTATAATAATGCAGAGAGAGGCAACGCAGAGAGAGGAGTCTGAAGAAGAGGAGTCAGAGGAGGAAGGTGGCTTTGAGGAGGTGGAAGGCCAAACACAGCAACGTCCCAGGGGGCTTGTTGTCACCTTTTGGGGATCCT
>OW240912.1:302576098-302630744 GCA_933207985.1 Pelobates cultripes | reverse complement strand
ATTGATGCCTAATGCTTGTGTTTTGGTGACATTCAATTTATAGTACGAGCATTTCCCATATTGGTGTATCAGCTGTTGTAGCGCTGTCAGGGAGGAGCTTGGGTTTTGTAGTGTGAGAAGGATGTCATCCGCGAATAACGCGATTTTATATTCATCGTTTTTTACCTTAATTCCCTGAATCGTGGGGTTCGTCCTAATCATGTGTGCAAGTGGCTCCAGGGCAAGTATGTACAGTATCGGGGATAAAGGGCAGCCCTGCCTAGTGCCATTTGTGATGTTGAAATTACTGGAAGAGAAGCCCCCATTCGCTACTTGTGCCGACGGGTTAGAGTATAACGCTTCCACCAATGCCTGGAACCGTGGGGGGAATCCAAATCTCCCTAGGACCGCGCGGAGGAAGGGCCAGTGAAGGCGGTCGAACGCTTTTTCAGCATCCAACGACACCAACACGCTCGGTGCTCCCCCTCCCCGCAGTCCACCCAGCAGGTCCAACACTTTCCTCACTCCATCCGCCCCCTGGCGGCCACTCACAAACCCCACCTGGTCTGCGTGCACCAGGGTAGGGATTATTGTTGACAGTCTGTTGGCATAAATTTTGGCTAATATTTTTGTGTCCGTGTTGAGGAGCGAGATTGGGCGCAGGTTCTGGCATCTATTTGGTGGTTTCCCTGGTTTGGGGAGAGTGGCTACATGCGCCATTAGCATCTCCCTCGGCACTTTACCCGTGGTGGTTATGTGGTTGTATAATACTGTCATGTGCGGGGCCAGTATGGTAGCAAAGGTTTTATAGTAACAATTTGTTAGACCGTCTGGGCCCGGGGATTTGCCAGGCGGCAATGACGCGATGGTGTCGAGTATCTCTTGATTCGTTATTGGAGTCTGGAGTTTTTCTACTTGTGCATGCGTTAATGAGGGTAGTTGTGTGAGGTCTAGGAAGTGTTTGATTTCAGTATCTGTGGGTTGATGAGTCGCCGCGTCTTGTTGTAAGTTGTACAGTGTGTGGTAAAATTTTGCCATCTCGTTGTTGATGTCTTGGGGGTTGTACAGTTTTGCCCCGCTATTTGTGTATAGGTAAGGAATTTTAGATTGGGATTGTTTTTTCCTTAGCATTGCTGCCATGACTTTCCCTGCTTTGTTACCCTGGGAATATTGTCTTATTTTTAAGCGTTGCATAGTGTAGGATGATTTGGCTATGTGTATGTCATTCAGCCGTCTAGTAGCGGAGTCTATGATGGTAAGGTGAGCAGCGTTTGGGTTTAGTGCATGTGCGGCCGTGGTATCTCTGATTGTCCGAAGTAGTGTCATGTATTCTTCATTGGATTTACGTTTGATGTGGGCGGCTCTACTAATCAGCAGCCCTCGTATGGTCGGCTTGTGGGCCTGCCACAAAGTGCCGGGGGATATGTCCGGAGTGTTGTTGGTCTGGAAGTATTGTTCCAGATCCCGCGTCAGTTGTGCCCGGAATGTGGTGTCATGCAAAGTTGAGTCGTTGAGGCGCCAGGGTGGGCGCCCTCTGTGGGGAAAGGAGTCGCTTAGAGTCACCGTAAGCGGCGCATGGTCCGACCACACAATGTCTCCAATCTGACAGTGGGTAGTTCTGGACGCCAGTGGCCCCGACACCAGGGCATAATCTATTCTGGAGAACGACTTGTGTACTTGTGAGAAGTAGGTGAACCCTTTTTCCATGGGGTGGAGCATGCGCCAGGTGTCATATAGGTTGTGTTCTGTTAGTAGATGGTGTAGGGCTTTACTCTGTGTCCTCATTGCAGAATGTCGCGGGGAGGTGTTAGGGAGGGACGTATCCGTGTGGGAGTTCAGCACATGATTTAAATCACCACATATAATTGTGTTTCCCGTCGTGGAGGTGGGTAGTTTGTTCATGACTTTCTTGAAAAATTGTGTTTGGTTTGTGTTTGGGCTGTATACCCCCACCAGGACATATTCGGTATTGTTAACTATACAGTGCAATACTATATACCTCCCCTGCGCATCTTTGCGTAGGCTCAGCAATTCAAACGTCAGTGTGTGGTGTATCAAAAAAGACACCCCTTTGGATTTAGAGGAGTGGGTTGCGTGGAATTGAGTTGGGTAGTTCCGTAGCCCAAACTGAGGGACTCTATTGGTCACAAAATGAGTCTCTTGGGCACATAAGATATCTATTTTGTCCCTATTTGCCTCTTCTAAGAGAAGGCGTCGTTTATGGGGGTGATTCAACCCTCTTGTGTTGTGGGATCGTATCGTTAGAGACATAAGTGGAGGGTGAGGTGCTGAATTAAAGCACATGGTGCCATTGGGGTTTGCTTCCGCTGTGGTATGGGGTGATGGTGAGTGCTATAATAGGTAGGCTGGTTAGCAGTGAATCCTCTCTTCTGTGGAAAGGGGTAGGGAAGGGGGTGTAACTTGGACAATCGAACTTGGATATGGTAAGCAAAATTTCCTCCAGGGAGGAGTTGGTGTGGTAGGTCCACACCTCGGGGGTGGGAGTTCCTGGGTTCTCCCGTGATGTGGCTGTTGAGCTCTGTGAGTTGTGGTCAGTCAAAAAGGCTGAAATGCGCCTGGCATATGGGTTCCATTTGTTCCCTGATTAGAAGAATTTAGCGTTTTTTTTTTTTTTTCGTCCCATGCGTCCTAGCCCACGCAAGTTACTGTCACCATGTGTGCTGTCGACACCCGCCGTGGCCTCTGCCCGGCCCACGGCCGATATGCACGGCTAGATCTCCGCCGTGCATAGGGGCGGTGCTAGCCTGCTTCGTCGGCCGCGTAATAGTGTGCACCCCACGGCGGGGACTGTGTTAAGTGCTGAAACTTCCCTGCGCTCTGCATAGCCTCAGGCCTCGTTTGGGCCCGGTTACTCTGGGCTACTTTAATGTCTCCTACAGGGTGTCATGTCATGTAGCGAGCTGTCATGGGGGCCAAGGGGTCCTCCTGGGTATGTTTCCATATCTATATCAGTGTATGCAGTTTTCCGTGTAACATATCTCTAAGCCCCCAGTACCCCCGACATCCCAATAACATATGCAAAGTTTAGGTAGGTTATGCTAGAAAGGAAACAAAATATTATAACCATCTTGAAAGTATTGAGTGGCGGACCACTCTTGGAGTGAGTCGGGCCGTAGCTAGTTCATGTTGGGTCGAGATTCAGGAAAGTGTCCACAATGTGCAGACAGGCACTCTGCTTTGCGGTCCCCAGAGCGGGTCATCCGCTTTAGTGCTTTGTGAAGTGTGGTGGTATATACGTGTGTGGAATAGATCGCTTAAGAGAGCGGCATCTGTAGCAGGTGTGTGTAAATAAGTTGTGTGATGCGGTGTAGGATAGTGTAGTTGTGGTGTTGTGTGCTGACAATACTTGCGACCCATGACATCATGTCCATTAGGTAAGTCTCTGGCGGACGACGCTCCACTCCCGTGTTGTCTTCTTAATCGGCTGTGCAGTAGGCTCCGACTGGCCAAGCGGTATCCCCCATTCTTTTAGAAGCCGGACTCCTTCCTCCGGGGAATGGACGGGTTTGAAGGCGCCTCCGCGTTGAATCAGCATCTTAGTCGGGTAGCCCCATCGATATCTGGTGCCATGTTGCCGTAAAGCTTCTGCGACCTGTTGGAATGCCCGTCGTTTTTTCAACGTTGCTGCCGAGAGGTCATTGAATATCTTTACTGTGGGGAAGTCTTCGTGCGGGTGGTTGCGGTTACGGCTCGCCGTGAGGACCAGCTCTTTGACATGAAAGTAATGGGCCCGCAGCAACACGTCTCGTGGTGTGGAGTCTGGCAGGTGAGCCGGCTTGGGGATTCTGTGTATCCGGTCGATGAGCATCATGTCCGTCGGTATGTCCGGCGCGTAAGCTCTCATTAGGCCTCGTGCGTAGGCCTGAAGGTCTACTGGTTGCACCGACTCTGGTACTCCTCGAAGCCGGATATTGTTCCGCCGTGCCCGATCTTCTGCATCTGCCATTTGCGACTCCAGGCGTTCCACCTTCTCCTCCAACTGTTGGACATGATCCGCCATGTTGTTGTGGGCAGAAGCGAAGTCCCCCATTTTGTCCTCAATTTTGGAAGTTCGTGTTCCCAGTTCCTGCATTTCCTTCCTCATGGCATCTGCCGTTTGTTGCCAGGAGGCTATCAGTTTGGTGGACAGATTGTTCAGCGCGTGCTCCAGGAAACTTTTCGTAATTTGGTCGGACTGTGCTTTATCCGCCATGGGGAGGCTCGAATCCGAATCTCCCTCGCCATCTTGGGCATCCGGCTGTGAGGCAGTTTGTGGAGTTTGGCTTTTGTGGCCAAAAAAGTTGATTTTGTCTGTTTTGGCCGTCGTTTTTTTCGTCCTGTGGGTGGCCATCGCTTTGGCGCCGTTATTTTGTTTATTTCTTTGTTGTTTTGTGCCTTTAATAGCTCATGTATAAGAGCTCAGTACCGGAGCAAGTCCTTATGCGGCCATCTTGCTCGGTGGTCGGCCACGCCCCGTATCAGTTCCCTTTAGCGCTTGTTGTGTTCAGTTGTGTTTCCCCGTATTGACCTTGGCTTTGTTTCTGACTACGTTTTCTCTTTATCCTTATCTGTTCTGGTTGTCGGCTTGTTGTTTACTGTGTACCAGACCCCGGCTTGTCCTAGTTTACGCTGTCTCTCTGTGCCCTTGATTTCGGATTGTTCCTGACTCTGTCTCCTCTCATATACGTCGAGTCCGGCCATTCTAAGGTCCGGTAGACGTAGCTCTCCTCTGTGTTGTCTTTTGTTTAGCTGAATCCTGGGTGTTGGGGTATATTCTCGTTACACTTTATGAAACATTGATTAGCTGTATTGTTGTAACATTGTATGTTACTGTTTTTCTGTTACAGGTATAACGAATTGACTAACATGGAAATATATTTAGTAAATGTGATAGTGCTCACTTTTGTGTTATCAAAACTTGAGAATTTGTTTCATCTAGCAGCCTCTGTGTTCCGGAACACTCTGCTGGCTGCTCACACACCTGGGTTTCTATGGCATCTCACTCTACAGCAAGGGCAGAGAAGAGCAGTTAAAAACAAACTGCTCGAAATTGGTCAATTCACTGGCGGTTGCCATCTTCAAACGGTCATAGTTTTAAAAACTATAAATCCTACAGTGAAGAGCTTTATATTGTGAGAATCACAAGACCCAGACCTACATTTTAATTTTAGGATGTCTCTGAAATATTAAAAATGAAGGCACAGTCGCAGTTTAGAAATTGCCCTTCAAATTTGAGGTGGCTAGAGTGGAGTTTCAATGAATATCAATGGACGGCGTGAGTTGCAAACAAATGGTCATATTGTGAAAACTATCAGGACTATGGCTTAGTTATGGCTATGGCATTTTTAGCGGCAGCAGGGATAGCTGAACGTTTTGATATAAGATTTGTGTGGGTGGGCTTAAAAATGAGGGAGTCGTGGCAGTTTAGAAATCATGTCCTGATTTTTCAGCTCACACTCTAGTTTTGAACATTCCGCTATTCATTCCTATGGGACCAATTTCGCCACAAAAATGACAATATTTCATGAACCATTCGGCAAAATGTTCCACAAAGTAACAGCACACCGATCGGGAACAATCCGCACGTTTCAGTATATTACTGTCTATGTAGTGTAAAAACTGTGGGAGGAGTTAGGGTGGTAAATTTGGCTATAATAATAATATATATGTGAGATAATAGTAAGTGGTCTTGCCATGCAAGAACACTTAATGACAGTGTCAATTACATGCCGAACCAAAGTGATTGTTGTGATTTAACTTTCAATCAATGTAATACATTTATATATATATTTATTTATTTTCACATACCAACAGAGCTGCTAACATTGCCCAATAGCTGAAATCTCTACAAACAGTATTACTAATAAAAATGTTTAAACAATAGCACATATGTTTGCAACAACTCTTCGATCAGAGAAGAGATCTATTATCCCTCTCTTTCCCCTACCAATACCAACCCCACTCCATTTGCTCTAAACTCATTTGTACCTATCACAGCAGAAGAGGTCTCCACTTTGCTCTGGTCTTCCTGCTCCACCGCCTGTTCCCTCAATCCTATTCCTTCACATATCATTCACACTTTGTCTACTTCTCTTGCTCTGCCTCTCATTAAAATATTCAATCTCTCCCTCTCCTCTGACATATTTCCTTGACCTTTCAAACATGCAATCATAATCCAGATTCGGGAAATGCCCAACCTTAACCCTAACTCCCCATCCAGCTCCTGCCCTATCTCATTACTACCATTTGCCTCCAAGATCTTTGAAAAGTTGTGTATGCAAGACTGACCAACTTCCTCAAATCCAACTCTCTGCTTGACCAGATTCAGTTTAGATTTGGCTCGCATCATGGCTCTGACCAAAGTAATCAATGATTTAGTTGCTGTAAAATCTTGTGGTCACTATTCTATCTTAATTCTCCTTGGCACTTCTTTAGAGACCTTGACCTGTAGCTTAAGGTGGTGATGTTAAGCAGCTATAATTTAATATATTTTGCCATTCAAATTTTTATTTGATTCTTGTCAGAGTTTAGTGAATAGCCACTGAAGTAATCATTTCACAGGGTGGTTAGGTTTACGGGTGGGGTTAGGGTCAGGGGTAGGGTAAGGATTGGGGGTAAGATTGTGGGGGTAGGTTAGGGGTAGGATTAGGGAATTGCCTAAGTCCCGAATAGTGGAAACTTCAGAAGTGCCGAACCAAACTGAAGTGCCGAAGTCCCGAATTGCCGAAGTGCCGAACCGAATCAAAGTGCCGAAGTCCCTAATTTAGGGAAGTGCTAAACCAAACCAATTTTTTTGCCCATGCACATCCCTAATAAACATAAAATTTTTATCCAAATTTGGATTCAGCCATCAGACCAGTTCCTCAAAGAAGTGAATATGACCCAGGAAGAAACAGTGTCCTAAACATTCCTTTGATTGATCCGCAAAATATTTTCTTGCCACCTCTTGTTAAGCTTGGCTTAATGAAGAACTTTGTGAAAGCGATGATGAAAGCTAATTCTGCAGGATTTCGGTACTTGGTTAAGAAATTTCCAAAGATTGAAAATTGAAGGAAAGAATCTTTGATGGGCCCCAAATTCGTGAATGTTTTGAAAGACACAAACTTCAGTTTTTTAAATGGGTTTGTGAAAACTTTCTGGGCAACCATAAGTCTTCCATCTATGAAGCTGGCATTCAAAAGTTGCTCGACACATTTAAAAAAATTGGATGTCGTATGTCTTTGAAATTGCATTTTTTACATTCGTACCTCAATTTTTCCCCTGAAAATCTCGGAGCAGTGAGTGATGAGCAAGGTGAACGATTTCATCAAGACATTCAACTGATGGAAAATCGCTACCAAGGTTTCTGAAATGAAAGCATGATGGCAGATTACTGTTGAATGCTGTATCGTGATGAACCAGATAAAGTGTACAAAAAAAAAAAATCATATTCACTACGATTTTGATGTTTAATTGTAAAAGTGGTGTGATATTGATTAAATTGACGAAAAATGTTCATGATATATGTAAGTTACAAATATAATGGATGCACTTTGGTACGACTCTATTCCCTGCACATTTCTGTAATATACATAAAATCTATCAAACCCAAAGGATGATCGCATTTCACAAACAGACGTGATACAACAAAAGTGAATACATATTTGGAATCAGGATGAAAAATTGATCTATAAAAATATGTTTTTGTTTATGATGAGAGAAAAAAGTTTTATTTTGTTGACCTCCTTCAACTAGTCCTTTCAGCCACCTAACACTAGATCCCCTCAATTTACTGTTTTTTTAGTACATAATCACACCCCATCCTTTTTTTTTTCATTATCAGATTTATATCTTTTCACTCTTTTTACATCTTTATATATGTATCTATTTTTATACTTCCCACACAAAGGTCCACATTATTTTACTAGATTTTTCCATTCTGCACGTATTAATATAATTGTTTGTGCTGCTCATTTTCTTTCCACCATAGACTTGGTATTTTATCTCCTGGTACGCTTAGGGCTTTGCACCTATATCCATTTAATAAGGCACAACCTGACCAATTCCATGTAGAGATGCACAGATTATCATGCAATTGGGCAAAGTATGAATTGGTATGAATCAGATGAGAAAGCCTTTCTATTTTCCCAAACTTTCTAACCAGTTTGTGGCATAGGGGCCTTGTGACCCTTCCCACTATCTAACAAACACACCACCACCACAAACAGGATGAAGGAAGAGTGCAGTCCATGTGTATGGGCTATCATGCTTACTAGAAATTTCTGGCAACATCTGCTCATTTTTTAATACTCTGTCCACTGGAAGCTCACTTGTCTTTAGGGAGTCCACTTTTTGGATGCTATTTATCATTAGTTTTGGCATTTATATAGCACCAACATATTGTGCAGCAATTTATCTAATAACTATTGAGCCAGCGGGATTCATACCTACATATTTAAACCTCCATTATCTGGGATTGAGGTGGAAATAAGAGAGTCAGGTAACATTGTAAATCCCAGTTTTTCCTATTACTTTCTTATTTTGGGGGATTTAGACTCTTTTAACCCCTTAAGGACCAAACTTCTGGAAAAAAAGGGAATCATGACATGTCACACATGTCATGTGTCCTTAAGGGGTTAAAGCCATCATCGGTACAGGCTGTATGTGACTGCTATTTGTTTTACTAAGTCCTTAGTGTTCCATCTGTTATGAAGGAAGCACTCATAGGCCCATGGGTGAGTTAATATCTGTATACACCAAAATATGTTACCATTTAGTGAGGCTAGATCACTAGCACAGAGTAGGGCCACTGAGTTAGGTTGTCCAAAAATAATGTTAAAGCTTTAAGTGACACACACAGATTTGAACAACCTTGATTTACGTTTATGCTTCATATCAAATGTTATGTCCTAGGTGTAGCTGCAGGACTCACCATAAACACACACTTCATTATTCTATCAACCGTGTACGTCTCCCATCTTTGCGAATTCCAGGGTTTCCTAATCCTATAAGTTACAGAAGGGTATCATCTGGTGCAAGATCTTGATTTCAAGTGAGAAGAAAGAAAATTGATCTTCCCCATCAAAATAAATGTTCAAAGAATAAATAAAATATAACCTAAAACAACATGCTTTGAAAACTAATTACCCAGTTAATATATTTGCTTCTGTTAATATTATCATTATTATTGTTATTAAATAATATTTTAGCAATAAAATAAGCAATTTCCAATGATGCTTTGTATGGGGAGCAATGACATTTTGTCAGCCAAAGCCCAGCACTTCTCCCTCATTATTTTGCTTTTCACACTAAAACCACTTCTGCTTTAATGACATTTCACATTTCACATACCATAGCATCGTGGGGACTTTGATGCTTGTGACACTGTAAAACTTGATGAGTAATCTAATTGAATAATCTTTATATTGCTTTAACTATAAATAGAGAAAATGTCAATCTGCCTGTTTGGGTATGTGTGAAGGTCTTCCTATTTTTATACATTTGGGATAATGATCTCAACATAAGCAGAATAGTTTTAGACATTTTTTCTTGTGGAATAAAGGTCATTATATAGCTTCAGGGGAACTTGCACAGCAGCATCTCTCTGTAGCAACAGCGGCATGAATGCATTTCAAAGAATTGTAACATCATTGGATTTTCTTGTGTGCTTATTGCTGAGTGCTCTTCAATGTTAATCTCTTTGTAAGTGTCCAAGATTTCATTGCCTTGATAAAGCATTCTTATTTTGTGAATATGATAACTAATTGGCATACATTAATGTGACAGTGTTGGCATACGGTTTTGCGGAGGTACTGTTGTTTGATTATAGTTGAACCTTGATTACTGCTTCTTTCTCTACTGACTGGAGGTCCTCTTCTGTAGGTCTGTCTTCTCTGGCAATGGCTGGGTAATGCCTAATTCTGGTTTTATGAAATCCAAAGTGTACCTCGTTTCAATATCTAGTTGTATATATTGTTATATAGAGCAATAAGTAGCATATGCTACCAATGCTTATTTTATTCTTTGGATAGAATGCTACAAATGGAATCTTTTTCTGTACCTACAATAGCAGATATTTCTGGTAAACTGCATTACCTGCAACATAAAAAATACACAGATGGGTCAGCGCTTTGTAACACAGATAAGTAAACAGCAAGGCAGCAACCCTAAAAGGGGATGCCTCTCAACCCTTTAGGATAATACAAGGAAAAAAGACAGAAAAGGGCTGCGCCACATACATTAAAATAAAATAAAGTAAAATTAGAACAAAAGTACTATGAGTCTTGTTCCAGCTGTGCAAACAGTCACATATGAAAGTATTTCTTATTTAAAGAGTAAGTTCAGCTGTAGTTCCTAGATTCTTTTTCGCTTGGGGGATGTTTAAGGTCTGGGTGTCTTTGGTAAAAGTTTCTGGGTAACGTTTTGACCAGCCAGCCACAAGGTAGAAGCCCAAAATAGTTCCAGGGAAATGGTGGCAACAGCTGGTCTCAGTTCGGGGGTTCCTGTACGAAAAACCACACAATATATGCAAATGCTTTCACATAGCGAATGCTCCCCCATTCGGTAGTTCATATCTCCCGAATGCCGTTCATATAGATGGTTGGGAACTGGGACGGGCAGCGGTTTCATCTTCACCGCTGTTTGCGGGAGTGCCTAGCTGAAATGAGTTCCAGGCACTTGATACTTGGTGTTCCACGTTCTAATGGGGCGGTCCTTGTTCGGGAACTGAACTAAGTGAGTTAGAACAACCATGTGAAAAGGGAAAAAAGGGAATAGTACCGATCCAAGTGGTGGGATATTCCTTCCCAATAGGCTATAATTGTCAAGCTGTTACTGCATCTGAATTAAAGAATTTTTCCAAATCTGCCATTTTGCCCTAAATTATGCCATTCAGATTTTAACTTCCTGCAATTTAAAGTTTAGTGAATATCTGTGTGAGTAATGTGAGCACTGAAACATTGACTTCATTGTTTGTTATTTAGACTGTTCTAATAAACACAGCTATTGAGTGTTCATTTTCTATTAGCTCTGTATTTGGAGATGCTAGCACCAGGACATTTAATACTGTGAAGACCAGAGTACAGAGTCCTGTGTGTGCTTGTATACATCTTGAAGAATATTTTCATGCAGTTTCATTGACCCATACATACTCACACACAAAATAACTGATGCCCACACAAACACACACTGACACACTAACTTACGCATGTTAACAAATACTGGTTTACACAATGACATTTATGCAATAACTCATACAAACACACTGACACACAATCACCAATGTACACACAAACTCACTGATACACAAACCAGCACACAATCACCAATGCACACAATTCCCAATGCACATACTCATTAACATACACTGACAAACAAATTGACCCATATAAACACACACTCCCTACATTCCACAAAAGGGAATCCCAAAATATCTGTGGCTTATTCATCTAATTTGTATATATGTGGCCCTGGTTTGTTGTTCTAAATCCAGATTTTCTTTTCTTTCCTTTTCTTTTCCCTTCCTTTCTTTTGCATTATATGCATCTTATTGTATCCGCTAGCCAAATTGTTTTCTTTTTTTCCCCTCTTTTCCTCTTTCCAATCCTTGATTTAGCCTCTGGAGAAGGATACAAAAAACAAAAACAACACATTGACCCATATAAACACACACTCCCTACACTCCACAGAATGGAATTCCAAAACTTCTGTGGCTTACTTATATGATTTCGAGCATATTGGAGCCAACTTTTCTTTAGCGTCACTAGTGATATATGTCTTGGAATTCTGGCATGGCTTAGTAAACTCCTTACTGTGCTCACTGATAGATCAGTGTCTGTTGCCACCAAGTCTTGCTGCAGGTCTTTAGCAGTCACTTGAGAGTTTTTCACAACCTGCCTTCTAAGAAATCTGGTTGCATCCATTGATAGCTCCTTTTACTGCCTGTCCAGGTAGTGTAACATTCAGTGCCTTCACTATCTTTTTATATCCTGTTTCTTGTTTGTGAAGGGTGATGATCTTTTTTAACTTTGTAAACCATTCTTTTGACTTAGTCATATTTCTAACATGCAGTCAAATGTGACATTCAACAAACCACTAGCCAGTTTAGGTATTTCAAGTGTTCCAGCTCAATTACACCTAGTGCAACTAATAAAGCCCTTGATTAGTTGCATCAGGTGTGCTTGAGACAACATTTGTTTTGCATATTTGTTCTGTTGTGAACAGGGCCGGACTGGCCCACCGGGATACCGGGAAATTTCCCTTGTGGGCCGCGGCACCCGGGGGCTGCAGAGCTCTTACTCCCTATAGAGAGGGAGCCCTGCAGCCAGTTTTAAATAATATACAAACACAAAGATAAAGCACCGCGCTTACAGCAGCAGTAGCTTAGTATCCAACAGCTTAAAATACATAGTAAAAACAAAGAGAACGTTACCTGCACTCTGGCCTAAATCCCCATGTACATTTAAACAAAATGGAGGCTCTTTAGTTTTATTCCAATGGTGATTTGAATATATAAGCTCACCTGCCACGTCAAGGCAAGCCTCAATAGGTGAGTTCCTACACTAGCCATTAGATATGCTGATATCAGCCAAGAATCTCCAGTAAGACAGGAAGGGGTATTTTATAAACCCTTTCACATTTAACCCTTTATATGGGGGGGGGGATGGTGGGGGCACGTCCTCCTTCTCATCGGCCTCCGGTCAGAGGTCTGGCTGTTGTTGGAAATTTAACGACAGTCACTGTAAGTGGGGGTCCTCGTGCCGGTTTAAGCACGAGTGCTCCGGCTGCAGTGGGGCCCATCCTGCCTCCCGCTGTTTCAAGTAGGGCAAAATGGGTGAGAAAGGGGACATTGGGGCTAAGGGTGACGACGCCGGTCCTCGTAAACGCGCTGCGCCCGTGGCTCGACCTTTATAGAAATCAGGCTGCGGCGCGGATCCTGGTGGATGGGTTTGAGCAGGGGTTTTGGATCCCCTTCTCCGAGCGTCCTCCGCTTCTCTCCGCACGGAACCTGAAGTCCGTGCGGGCTTTTCCTCAGGTGGTATGGGAAAAATTGGATAAGGAGGTCTCCTTGGGCTGGATGGCTGGCCAGTTTTCCACCCCACCGATGGCTAATTTGCAGGTTTCTCCTTTGGGTGTGGTGCCTAAGAAGGATCCCGGGAAGTATTGTTTGATTCACCATTTGTCGTACCCTCGAGGGGGTTCGGTGAATGATGACATTTCGGTTGAGCTTTGCAGGGTTTCCTACGCATCCTTTGATGTGGCGGTTCACATGGTGAGGGCGGGGGGGCCGGGGGCATTGCTGGCCAAGGCGGATGTTGAATCTGCCTTCCGGCTGCTCCCGGTGCATCCGGAGTGCCATCATCCCTTGGGGTGTGCCTTTGAGGGACAGTTTTTGTGGACATGTGCCTCCCTATGGGTTGCTCGCTGTCCTGTTTTTATTTTGAGTGCTTTAGCACTTTTCTGGAATGGGTGGTGCGGAGGGAAGCAGGGGTCGCTTCCCTCCTGCACTACCTAGATGATTTCCTGTGTGTAAGTCCGGCGGAGTTGCACGTCTGTGCCCTCCTGCTGCGGGTCTCGGAGAGGTGTTTCAGCGCTTCGGGGTTCCATTGGCTCATGACAAGACAGTGGGTCCGGTCACGTGCCTGAGATTTCTGGGCATCAAAATCGATTTGATGGCCGGGCAATGTCGGCTGCCACAAGATAAGGTTCTGGACCTGCGCCTAGCGGCGCCCCGGGCCCTGAGGGCAGCGTAAGATCCAGCTGCGCTGCCTGCAGTCTCTGCTGGGGAAGTTCATTTTTGCCTGTCAGATATTGCCAATGGGGTGTATCTTTAATAGGCGCTTGGCGGCAGCGACGTCTGAGGTCGTTAACCTGCAGCATTTTATCCGGCTTACGTGGCCCTTGCGGGCTGACTTGGCCGTCTGGGATTCCTTTTTGTCCTCCTACAATGGCAGGTCGTACTGGCAGGCCCCAGAGGTTTCTAATGCGGACCTCCATTTATTTACCGATGCGGCTGGTTTGGCCGGTTTTAAGGCCATTCTGGGCTCCAAATGGTGCGCTGACTCGTGCCCGGAGGCCTGGCATGCGGCAGGGCTCACTCGGAATTTGGCATTTCTGGAGCTCTTCCCTAGTCTGGTAGCTTTGGAGGTATGGGGTTCCCTGCTGGTGGATAGATGGGTGGTTTTCCATTGTGACAATTTGGGGGGGGGTGCAGGCTATTAACCAGCTGTCTGCTTCTTTCCCCCCCGTGGTTCGCTTGCTGCTGCGCCTAGTTCTGCACTGTCTGGAGCTGAATGTGTATTGTAGGGCTTTGCACATCCCGGGTGTTTGTAATGTGATGGCCGATGCTCTCTCTTTTCTCTGTTTCGGGCGGTGGCTCCACAGGCCGAATTGGAGGGTGTCCCGTGTCCGACAGAGATGTGGTCCTTGGGTCTGACAGACTAATGGAATTGGTCCGTGGGTCGGTCGCTGTGGCCACATGGGACCGCTATAACAAGGTTTGGAGGGAATGGGACGGGGAATGATCTGGGTTCAGTGCCCATTTGGGATTTGATTTCGGCAGTGAGGAGGGACTTAGCCCGCATTTTGGTTTTGTTCCCCAACTTGCGCTTGGTCTGGTTGGAAGTCATTGCCCATAACTATTGGCGTGGCGCCAGAGTGCCATGGAGCGTTACCGACGCAAATTAAAGAGGCGGGTTTCCCAGTTTGTTTTGGGGGTTCGGGGGATCCCAGTCCGCCATAGGGTTTTTGAGCGGGAGGCGGACAATTTTTTTCGGGTGGATGGTGTACACCTAACGGGGGTCGTGCTCGACCTTTTTAATCTCGCCCTACAGGAGGCGGTGGAACAGGCCATGGGTGGTTTTGGTGGGGTTCCCCGCTGATTTAGGGGTAAAACAGCAGGTCTGGTGGCGGGGGTATGTCCTTGCCAATTAAGTTTGAGGGGTATTTGTGATATCTGACATATACACACTCTGACACACTGATACATACTGACACCTACACATACAATCTGTGAGTGTGGGGTCTGGAGCTGCTCTCATTTTGCTCCTCGCTGCCTCCTCTCCCTCTCTCTGTCCTCTCACTCCATGCTTCCTCCTCATCCTCTGCCTGATCTCTCACTTCACTCTGTCTCCTCACCCATGAGTAAGTGCTGCCATGGCATATTATCTGGAAAGGAAAATATTGGTAAGTAATTTATACAATTTTCCTGTATATGCTGGCCATTTACTACCTTGATAGGCAAACCTAAAGATCACCCAGACCTTCTCAAATTTGATTGCTCTATAGATTAAATCAAACCTTCTTAAAACAGTGATACAAAATGTCTAAAACCAGAGATCAAATACAATCCCCTTATCTAGGGTGTTACTAGAGTTGTGCGAACATACTTTTCAGCTGGGTAAATGAAATAAATTCCTTTTAATCTACGCACAGATGAATAGATCTGTTCGAGATTTACCTATGGAGACTCCATAAGTAAATCCTAGACGCATTGATTCGTTTGGTTGTAGCTTAAAGGGCATATGATTCATTTGACCCAGCTGAAATGAATTTGTGTACAAGTCTAGTAATTACCTTTCTGATTACCACAAACCATAATGTACGATGAGATGTGCTGATACATTGTTTTGTAATGACCTGCACTAGTACTAGTTTTTGTTCTATAGTTAGTTTCAGCAAACAAAGACATACCCTTGAGAATAGATCATTAACTTGTGGATCAATATTTATTTATATATAGATGAGCTTATAATTGCTGTTGTTATATAGATCAAACGATTCCCTTAGTTAGTGATACACAAAGGAAACAATTTACAAAAGCAATACTGTACGTTTTAAATGTTCTACAATATAATTACAGATTTACTTCCTTTCAAACCATGTTTAACCCCTTAAGGACACATGGCATGTGTGACATGTCATGATTCCCTTTTATTCCAGAAGTTTGGTCCTTAAGGGGTTAATGGGACACTATAGTTGCCAGAACAACAGCTTGTGTTTGTTCTGGAGAGTATAGTCAGTCCCTGCAGGACTTTTTTGCAGAGAAAATGCAGTGTTTACATTACAGCCCAGGAACACCTCTAATGACCACTCCTGAAAGTACTTGCTGCTGTTCAGCATCTCCTCATAGAAATGCATTGATTCTATGCATCTCTATGAGGAGATGCTGATTGGCCAGAGCAGTGTTTGACTCTACAACTTTAGCTTAATGAAGTGGTTTTGGTTGTATCGATAATGTATCTGCAGTCTTATTTTTAAAATATCAGGCATTTAGGAAAAAGCACTCTGTTTATTCAGCCCTAGCCACACCTCCCCTGGCTGTCACTCACACAACCTTCCTATAGACTTAAAACTATATCATTTTAAACTTCCCCTATTGCATATTGTGTTAAATTTAGAAGTGATCATATACTGATATATTAATTGACAGTTAAAACTCACAGCAGCTTGCTTTGCATGATTAAAGAGCAGGGGATATAAACTTTTTAAAATAAACACAACAAATCGTGTGCTGTAAGATTGGGTTGAAAAATTTACTTATTTTTTTCATGGAAGCTGTGTGAGTTACAACATGGGAGGCATAAATAGGCCTGCAGAAGTGAGTGATTAAACTCCCAAATGGCAGATAAATGAGCAGTGAGACTGCAGGGACATGCTCTATACACAAACTGCTTAATTAATTTAAAACTTTGGTGCTTAGATTAGCCCTTTAATAATTAAAAGCAGAACTGCCACTTATATGTAAATTACACCTTTCAATGAAACATTGAAAATCATTCACAGCTTTTGTTAGCTTGCTTGTCTGTTTAAATGTTAAATGTCCAGTTGTACCAAGGCACACAATGCAAATGAGGAGGGAATATTTGTAATGATGATTGACAGGGAGACAAAATGGAGATTTAAAGGGACTCTATAAGTACACAGACCACTTCATGTCAATAAGAAGGCCTGGGTGCCATGCTGGTCGTCTTTTTAACCTTGCAACTGAAAACATTGCTGTTTTGCAGAAACAGCAATGTGTATATTGCAAGGTTAACATGAGTCTTCATGACAGCCACTCAAGGTGCTTCCACCCCAATATCCAAGTTAAACTCGGCTATTCAATCAGATGTTTCCATAGAGATCATTTGAGTGGCATATTACAGCATTTGCTGCACATGTACACTAGTCTCATGTTATTTTTCCTATGGGGAAAGATTGGGTTGGTTGAGATCATCAATCCTGCAGATGTTTGGCATGGAGACCAGTGTGCAGCGAGGTAAAAGGTAAATAAATCTTACCTTAGGGGGGAAACCTACATAAGTAGGGGGACACTACAGCATTTGCAATACGTGTTTGTACTACTAACAAATCAAATTTTACTCAGTATGCTAACCTGAACCTCAAAAGAAAATATGTCTAAGGAAGCCATTACGGTGTTTGGGAGGTTTAAGCAGTTTGTGTTTCATTTGTTATGTGCAAATGACCTAAAAGGAAGAAACTCTATGAAGAGTTCTACTAAAGTGTTTCAGCACCTAAATAGTTAAGTGGATCAGGTCCTTTAGACCTCAAAAAGCATAGTAACTAAACATTGGGGATAAGTAAACCATATGTAAGCTATTTTGAGGAGGAACTTCATAACGTCTTGTTCCTATATGTCAAATAGTTTTGTGATAGTTTGGATACAAAAGAGAAAGGTTGGCGCACACAATGGATAACTTTGCAACAATCTGTAATAGATATAACAGAACCTTCATAGAGCAATATATATAAAAAATTATTTAATATAAGTGTAACTGGAAACACTCACAATTTTGAGAGCCAAATAAGTCGTCTCTCTACTGTAGTAGCATGTAAATAATTCCAAAACAACAAATAGCCGCAATGATAGGTGGTCCCCCAGGAAAAAGAAAGCTTCAACTTCACCTGGATAGAAGTTTAGGAACCAAGGGTAGCTAAAATAGCTCTTTATTAAATAAAAGTAAACATAAAAAGTACTAGCACAACGCGTTTTGACCAACAAACTGGTCTTCCTCAGGTGAAATAAAATCACTTGAAAATAACAGGTTTAAATACCTTGCAAACAGAGTGAAAATACAAGACACATGCAAATAATTACAACAAACCCCTCCCAACAAGTCCATATATGGTAGTTCCCTTTGTACCATTCCTCCTCCAGTATGGTGGATATGTGATATGTCCTCACTGATATCCATAGGGAACCGACCACTTCATAATGGCCGCATGGACAGGACTCTGGTAGCAATCACGTGACTTCCGTCATTACAACGGAACGTCACTTCCGGTTTGCGT
Source organism: Pelobates cultripes (assembly GCA_933207985.1). Taxonomy (NCBI): domain Eukaryota; kingdom Metazoa; phylum Chordata; class Amphibia; order Anura; family Pelobatidae; genus Pelobates; species Pelobates cultripes. Next base: position 302,612,495 of record OW240912.1, on the reverse strand, counting down.
CATGACCTCACTTCCAGTTAGCGTTTGTTCGGGAAGGGGCGGTGCATCCTCACCATAGTTAGTTTCAATCAGGAGAACGTAGTTAATATGTCCTAATTGGTCCGAAAAGCTCATAATCCGCCATATTTGTAATGGGAAAAGACAAGGCAAGTGAGGGCAAGGAGATAAATAGAATTAATGCGATGTTATAAAAGACAAAAACGGAGCAAATTGCAATCTAATCATAAAAAAAATATATAAAAATAAAAGAATAAAAGAGCACAGCATATATAAATACTAATATAAAAAATCCGAAATAGGGAAGCACATATAAAACATAACAATAATTAGAACCTATTAAATATAATCAATATTAAAATATATATATAAAAATATATATATAATGAGGAACTACAAAGATACTATATACAAAATGTGTTATAGAATAAAAAATATTTATAAAATTGGTACAATATCAAAATCAATATTTAATCCTTTTGGGAATAACGTTTGTAAATCAAAAATCCAGGAACTCTCTTTTTTTACTAAGATTTAATGCATTATTTCCACCCCTCCAATGGGTGAGATTCTCTCTATTGCTGTAAATTCTAAATCTGGCAATAGAGAGAATTTCCACCCACAGACTGCTGCGTCCATACACACACACACACACACACACACACATGGACTGCTGACTCCATACACAAACACACAGACTGCTGAGTCCATACACACACATAAACTGCTGAGTCCATACATAAACACACAGACACACAGACTGCTGAGTCCATACATACACACACAGACTGCTGCGTCCATACACACACACATACAGACTGCTGAGTCCATACACACACATAGACTGTGAGTCTAGACTTCTGAGTCCATACACACACACACACTGAGTCCATACACACACGCACATAGACTTCTGAGTCCATACACACACACACACACACACACAGACTGCTGAGTCCATACACACACACACACACACACACACACACACAGACTTCTGAGTCCATACATACACACAAACTGCTGAGTCCATACACACACACACACAGACTGCTGAGTCCATACACACACTAATTATTGATAGACTGCTGAGTACACACACACAGTACACTGAAGACGAACACCGAGAGACTGCTGAATAAACACACACACACACACACACAGACTGCTGAGTCTATACACACGCACAGACTGCTGAGTCCATACACAAACACATACTGCTGAGTCCATACACAAGCACATAGACTTCTGAGTCCATACACACACACACACATACACACAGACTGCTGAGTCCATACATACACACAAACTGCTGAGTCCATACACACACACACAGACTGTTGAGTCCATACACACACACACACACACACACACACAGACTGTTGAGTCCACACACACACACACACACACACACAGATTGCTGAGTCCATACATACACACAAACTGCTGAGTCCATACACACACACACACACACACACACAGACTGCTGAGTCCATACACACACTAATTATTGATAGACTGCTGAGTACACACACACAGTACACTGAAGACGAACACAGAGAGACTGCTGAATAAACACACACACACACACAGACTGCTGAGTCCATACACAAACACATACTGCTGAGTCCATACACACACACAGACATACAGACTGCTGAGTACAGACACACACAGAGACTGCTGAGTCCATACACACACACACACAGACTGCTCAATACATACACAGACTGATGAGTCCATACACACACATAGACTGCTGAGTCCATACACACACAGACTGCTGAGTCCATACACCCATACACACACAGACTGCTGAGTCCACACACACACACACACACACACACACACCTGAGTCCATACACACAGAGACACACACTTACAGACTGCTGAGTACATACACACAGACACACACAGACTGCTGAACCCATACATACACACACAGACTGCTGAGTCCATACACACACACACACACACACACAGACTGCTGAGTCCACACACAGACACACAGACTGCTGAGAGGCACAGATACACCCACAGACTGCTGAGTCCATACACACACACATAGACTGCTGAGTCCATACACACACACACACCGCTGAGTCCACACACACACACACACACACACACACACAGACACACATAGACCACTGAGTACATACACACACACACACACACACAGACTGCTGAGTCCATACACACACACACACATACATACACACACAGACTGTTGAGTCCATACACACTGCTGAGTCCATACACACACACACACACACACACACAGACCTGTTGAGTCCACATACACACAAACTGCTGAGTCCATACACACACACAGACTGCTGAGTCCATACACACACCACTATTGATAGACTGCTGAGTACACACACACAGTACACTGAAGACGAACACAGAGAGACTGCTGAATAAACACACACACACACACACACAGACTGCTGAGTCCATACACACACACAGACTGCTGAGTCCATACACACACAGACATACAGACTGCTGAGTACAGACACACACACAGACTGCTGAGTCCATACACACACACACACACAGACTGCTGAATACATACACAGACTGCTGAGTCCATACACACACATAGACCAAGCTGAGTCCATACACACACACAGACCAAGCTGAGTCCACACACACACAGACACATACAGACCAAGTTGAGTACAGACACACACACACAGACTGCTGAGTCCATACACACACACACAGACTGAATACACACAGACCGCTGAGTCCATACACACACATAGACTGTTGAGTCCATACACACAGACGCTGAGTCCATACACACATACACACACAGACTGCTGAGTCCATATACACACACACACACAGACTGCTGAGTCCACACACACACACACACACACAGATGAGTCCATACACACACACACACAGACTGCTGAGTCCATACACACACGCACAGACTGCTGAGTCCATACACACACACACACACACACACACACAGACTGTTGAGTCCATACACACACACACACACACACACACACACACAGACTGCTGAGTCCATACATACACACAAACTGCTGAGTCCATACACACACTAAGTATTGATAGACTGCTGAGTACACACACACAGTACACTGAAGACGAACACAGAGAGACTGCTGAATAAACACACACACACACAGACTGCTGAGTCCATACACACACACAGACTGCTGAGTCCATACACACACACAGACATACAGACTGCTGAGTACAGACACACACACAGACTGCTGAGTCCATACACACACACACACACAGACTGCTGAATACATACACAGACTGCTGAGTCCATACACACACATAGACTGCTGAGTCCATACACACACACAGACTGCTGAGTCCATACACACACACATACTGCTGAGTCCATACACACACACAGACATACAGACTGCTGAGTACAGACACACACACACAGACCGCTGAGTCCATACACACACACACACACACACACACACACAGACTGCTGAATACACACACAGACTGCTGAGTCCATACACACACATAGACTGCTGAGTCAATACACACACAGACGCTGAGTCCATACACACATACACACACAGACTGCTGAGTCCACACACACACACACACACACAGACCGCTGAGTCCACACACACACACACACACACACACACACACACACTGCTGAGTCCATACACACAGAGACACACACTTACAGACTGCTGAGTACATACACACAGACACACACAGACTGCTGAATCCATACATACACACACACACACAGACTGCTGAGTCCATACACACACACAGACTGCTGAGTCCATACACACAGACACACAGACTGCTGAGTCCATACACACAGACACACAGACTGCTGAGTCCATACACACAGACACACAGACTGCGGAATCCATACATACACCCACAGACTGCTGAGTCCATACACATACATAGACTGCTGAGTCCATACACACAGACTGCTGAGTCCATACACACACACACTGCTGAGTCCATACACACAAACACAGACACACAGACTACTGAGTACATGCACACACACAGACACACAGACTGCTGAGTCCATACACAAAAACACAGATTGCTGAGTCCATACACACACATAAACTGCTGAGTCCATACACAAACACATAGACTGCTGAGTCCATACACACACACACACACACACACACACAGACTGCTGAGTCCATACACACACACACACACACACACACACACAGGCTGCTGAGTCCATACACACACACAGACTGCTGAGTCCATACATACACACAGACTGCTGAGTCCATACACACACACACACACATAGACTGTTGAGTCCATACACACACACACACCAAGCCAACCTGTCACTGGAGGCTGTTGCTGGGGGTCAGACAGCCATCTTCTGCCCTTTGCAGCAGCAGCAAGGTCTGCTGCTTAACGGTGGGGCGGGGCTTATGTGCAGAGCTTCATTTGGGGGGCGGGGTCTGTGCCCGTGGAGCCTGTCAGTGCTCCCTCCAGCCCCAGCACCATTCCAGCTGAGCTCCTCTGTCCTGCATTCCCTTGGGCTGTTACAGACTCACACACTGTTACAGCCCGAGGGAGTAGAATCTAACCAGATGGCCAGCAAGTTGCCGTCATTTGGGCGACGCCACTGCTTAAATGTTTTGTTTAGCCCTCTTGAATCCCCACAGACATTGTTATTGATTTATAAATAATAAGATGTAAATCTACATTTATAACTAGTCGTATGATATTTCTCACAAGTGGGATACTGAGTTCTCCTGACCTACTTTTCAATGATTACTTGAAAACTGGAGTACTTCCTTGGTAATTTCCCTTACTTAGCTAATCTGTGATCGTACATTCTAACAGTCTCCATCTGGTTTTGATTAACTTGAATATTTAGCAGAAAATATCAATGATTATATTAAAATTATAGTCTGAAGACAAACCAAATGAACATCTCATTAACCCCTTAAGGACACATGACGTGTGACATGTCACGATTCCCTTTTATTCCAGAAGTTTGGTCCTTAAGGGGTTAAACTTGGCTAGCAATCCACTTTTAGTTTCTTCCAAATGCCATATCATTTTTAGCATTAGGAGCTTCTTGCAATAAATAAACGCAAACTATGTACAAAAGTGTTTCTAATCTTTTGAAGGATTAAGCTCTTTCTACAAATCTGTTTTGTTTGCTTCTCTGTAGCTGCTCGACTGTAATATTTCCTGGGCAATATGACAAAACTGTTGACAATATATCTGAAGTAGCTGTAAATTTATCGTCTCTGTGTAATCCTTGAAGAAAATCATTTCAGCTTGAATTATAGCTTGTATTAAGATACTGAAAATTATACACATGTAAAAACAAAATAGAAACATTACTTTTCCTATATTTTGTTTTAACCATTTACTTTCTGGACTTTTGTGTAATGCAAAGCATCATGTTTGCAGTAGTAACTTAAAATTAGGTTTTTCGATGTTTTCCACATCAGAGTAAAATAAAAATCGGTTTATTTGCTTGTGGTATTATTGTCATGGTTACATCGCCTCTAACCTGAATTTCAAATTTTAAGGCTTTAAAGTAGCTGAACTGGAAGCGTAGCTGGTGTGAGGTTTTTATTCCATTTTGGTTATATAGTACATAAATTTCAATTCGATTAGAATTTCTTACATGTCTTACTTAATTGTTTACGCTTGATAGACTCCACACCTTAATGAGTGACCATTTTGGCCTGCTCCAGTGCATAACATTGTCCCTTGCATTTCCTTTTGGGAAAAAAGGGGGCAATTTATAGTTGGAGGGATTTTGCAAATCACCACAATTTTAAGCAGGACAGGAGACTGAGGCTGATACCCTCACTGTGTCATAACCAATGTAATGCGCATAAGACAGTATGGTGCTTGTATTGTTCCTTTAAATGCATTGCCTCTAGTCATACAGATTAAATGTTGGTTTAAAAATAATTCTGTTTACCTTTAGTAAAACTGCATACAACATTATGCAGTTTTATACAACTTTATGAACCAAAACAAAGAACTGCTGTGATCCTGCATTTCTTATTGAAATTTGCTCTAAATGTACTGCTACAATATATCCCAGGCACATGATTAACATCATCAATGCAGTATTACTGAACTTGATAAAATAACATTTTGCTTTCTACTGAAGTGAATTTATGTATTAATATTTATTTCAAATTATATTGATAATGGACCGTAATATAAATGTAAAAAAAATAATAGGAATGGTTACTCATGTTGCTACATTAATGATATTAATTATATATCCAATTATTACATTAGTTACATTTAATTAAGTTTGAATTAGGCATGTGCATGGGGAAAATTTTCGGTTCTGTTCGGCATTCCGAAATTCGGGATTTTCGCAATTCGGGACTTCGGTAATTCGGCACTTCGGCAACTTCGGAACTTCGGCAACTTCGGAAATTCGGCAACTTCGGCACTTCGGAACTTCGGAATTTCGGGACTTCGGCACCTTCGGAACTTCTATTGCAGCCGCTTAGTAGATAACTCCCTAATTCCCATGGTATGAGGGAGTTATCTACCAAAAGGCTGAAAGACCTAAATTGGTCTTTCAGCCAAATTTACTAATACTAAGTAAAAATTACTTAGTATTAGTAAATTATGCCCTTACTCGCTATACCGCTAGTAGGGGCATGTCTATTAAACAGTGAGCAGCTATTGGTGGGGGCCTGTAGAATATTGCATATTCTATGTTTCTATTGATTATATATATGGATGTGTGGATTGACATAAGTAACAGATGGTATCAATAAGTCACAAGGCTTTCTTTGTCCGAGAGCTCTGGAATGTGGGTGTGGGGGTCTTGTCCTTATATGGCTAGAGTTATATGCTGACGTTAGTATTAGCACATCTAGATAGTAACAGAGGGACACGAGGTCGGTCTCACTCTTGGCTTGGCTCTGTACAACGATGTAACTCTCCCATCAGAAGTACAGCAATTACCATCTGCTGTTGAATGTCCATTATCCTGTAACATCCTATATTATGTTTTATGTATCCGTAACTAAGAATAAACCTGAAGAAACCGTAAGTCAGATTGCGTATTACTACTTTTCAATAATATAGACATATATTATTGTGGCAAGCATTTGGCCCAAGAATATATATACAAAAGACGTATATATATCAATCAACTGAAGACAAGAAGAAATTAAGAAAGAGTCTACATTAACATCCATTCATCTATAGTTTTTTACAGGGCCCTAAAGTAAAATGATGGGGGGGACCTATTGTCCTCCCCCCTGGCCCCCACCCCTGAGCTGCGGGTGGGGGCCCTAAATTGGAATTGGTTTTTCTGACAAATTTACTAATACTAAGTAAAGATTACTTAGTATTAGTAAATTATGCCCCCACTCGCTATACCGCGAGTAGGGGCATAATTTACTAATACTAAGTAATCTTTACTTAGTATTAGTAAATTTGTCAGAAAAAACAATTTGGGTCTTTCAGCCTTTTAGTAGATAGCTCCCTACTACCATGGGAATTAGGGAGATATCTACTTATTCATTCCTGTCATTACACTGACTGGCTAAGTAACTTACATTTTATACGAATGTGTGTTACTTGATTGTTGTAAGTGTTGCAAATGCTTACAGCTGAATCCTGGCTATGTTTGTATACTTTTTATTTACAATTGTATACATAGTTACATAGTTACATAGTTACATAGCTGAAAAGAGACTTGCGTCCATCAAGTTCAGCCTTCCTCACATTTGTTTTTTGCTGTTGATCCAAAAGAAGGCAAAAAAACCCAGTTTGAAGCACAATTTTGCAACAAGCTAGGAAAAAAATCCCTTCTTGACCCCAGAATGGCAGTCAGATTTATTCTTCGATCAAGCAGTTATTACCCTACATTGAAAGATTATATCCTTGAATATTCTGTTTTTGCAAGTATGCATCTAGTAGCTGTTTGAACATCTGTATGGACTCTGATAAAACCACTTCTTCAGGCAGAGAATTCCAATCCTGATTGTTCTTACAGTAAAAAAACCTTTCCTTTGCCTTAGACGAAATCTTATTTCTTCCAGTCTAAACGCATGGCCTCGTGTCCTATGTAAAGTCCTGTTTATGAATAGTTTTCCACACAATGGTTTGTATTGGCCCCGAATATATTTGTATAATGTTATCATATCCCCTCTCAGGCAACGTTTTTCTAAACTAAATGGGTTTAAATTTGTTAACCTTTCTTCATAGCTGATATGTTGCATTCCTTTTATTAATTTTGTAGCCCGCCTCTGCACTTTTTCTAGTGCCATAATATCCTTCTCTAGAACAGGTGCCCAAAATTGCACAGCATATTCAATATGGGGTCTTACCAGTGATTTATAAAGAGGCAAAATTATATTCCCATCCCGAGAATGAATGCCCTTTTTCATGCATGACAATACCTTACTGGCCTTGGCCACTGCTGATTGACATTGCACATTGTTGCATAGTTTGTTGTCTATAACAAATCCCAAGTCCTTTTCGTGTGTTGTTATCCCTAATTTACTTCCATTAAGAGTATACGTTGCGTGTGTATTCTTTACGCCGAAGTGAATAACTTTGCATTTTTCAACATTAAATTTCATCTGCCATTTTGCCCAGTCCCCCAGTCTATCTAAATCCCTCTGCAGCAAAGAATTATCTTGCTCACATTGTATTATTTTACAAACTTTTGTGTCATCTGCAAACACTGAAACATGACTTTCAATGCTGTCTTCAAGATCATTTATAAACATGTTAAATAGAAGGGGTCCCAGAATAGACCCTCTGAGGGACACCACTTGCCACCTCTGTCCAGCTTGAAAATTTACCATTAATGACAACTCTTTGTACTCTGTTTTTAAGCCAATGTTCTACCCAAGAACAAGCATTTTCATCTAGACCGATTTCCTTGAGTTTGAACACTAATCTATTGTGTGGAACTGTATCAAATGCCTTGGCAAAATCCAAATAGATCACATCCACTGCAACACCCTGATCTATACTTCTACTTACAATGTAACATTCTCCTTCTTTCTCTGGGTAAGTATATTAGTACTTAGGCAATACAGTGCTTCGGCACTTCGGCACTTTGACACTTTGGAACTTCGTCAACTTTGGAACTTCGGCACTTCAGAAATTCGGTAATTTCGGAACTTCGGGACCTTGACAATTCGGCACTTCGGCAATCCGGACATTTGGAAGTACTCAAATGTCCCAATTGCCCGAAATTCGTCCGAATTCATATTCGGACCAAAACGAATTGCACATGTCTAGTTTGAATTATTTCTTTTACAGATAAAGTATTTGATAGATTAGAATGAGCTTATCTACACCACTTACCATCTTACCTAGGTTTTCCATCTCACTTTTGAGCTTCAATGAGGTCTAGTAATGACCATAAACACTATTTCACATTTGTTTTTCCATTGATAAAGGCACTTGGCAGGGGTGCTCTTAATTGCCCTGTTTGCCATTGCTTTGAAAGCTTCCCATGATACACTTATCAAAGGATATTTGTGAGTGTTCTGTAGTACTATAGAGCTAATATAAGGTTTCAGTATGTGCTGAATTATGTTTTTTTGTTTGTTTCTTACAGAATCCCTTACTTCGGTTTCTCCCATGATATATATTTTGGAATATTTTTTCTCAGGTACAGTTTTTATAAAATAAAATTAGTTAAAACGACACTGTCACGCCAAACTTTCTACTTTCAAAGAGGAGGGGGAGTATTCTGAAAAAACTTTCTCTGACAAAGGAAATTGAGCTGACTTAAGCTCCTTCTTGGGTCAGAGAATGTCAGGAGTAGGAAAAATACATGACAAGGTAGTCCCTACTTTGTCTTATGTTTTAAATAAAATTAGATTAAAAATAAACAAAAGAAGAACAGATTCTGAGAGATGAAGAAAAGAGGAAACAGTAAGAGAAAGGTAAATTTGGCATGACAGTGCCGCTTTAAGAAACAGACCCTCGTCCTACTTCTCTCTTCCTAAAACATAACCCTTCTAAAACAATTGTCCAGTTTCATCTCTGTCTCCACTAAACACAAGCACTTGAGTATTTATTTAACCTCCTAAACATTTTTATACAACCAGTTGTAAAAGTCTACTTAAAACATGAATATCTGATTTGCAGAATTGGGATTTCATGGATAGGAAAATGTAATCATTTAGATAAAGAACATATTTCTATTTCTCTTTATTTTGTCAGATGATTCTATTTCCCTTTGGTTACACATCATTTTAAAATTATTACTGTGTATTAATAAAATAATGCCAAGTTCTTTTGATAGAAAGTTATGGATTGATCTAGAATCCAGCTTAATATGCCCTGGTTTCCTTACATTTTCTGGTTGAATAAATTCAGTGATGTTAGAGGCTTGCAGATTGCCCATTCACACTTAATTCCTTATGCAGGGCCGTTAGAAGGAATTTGGGGGCCCCAAGCAAAATGGAAATGGAGGCACCTCTAGCCCCCTCCCCCACACGCACACAAAGCCTATAGGAACCACAGCATAGACATACAGTTAAAGTTCACCCACACTTTATATAAATAAAAAAGGTTCACAGTGCAAATACTGCTGTTGCATATAATGTGCATAAAGTTTGAACATTTTCAACAACTGAACATTTGCAAAAAACACCACTGTACCATGTGTCCTTCTTACTCCCCTCCCCCTCCCTGTATCCTTCTTACTCCCCTCCCACCTATGCTCTTTTTACTCCCCCCATGTTTTTTTACATCCCCCTTCCTGTGTTTTTTTACTCCCCCCTCCCCATGTTTTTTTTACTCCCCCTCCCTATGTTATTTTTACTCCCTCCCTTCCTCTGTTCTTTTTACTCCAACCCCCCCACCCCTATGTACTTCTCAGTTCTTACCTCCCCTTCCCTGTAGCGTGGCCGAGCTCCTCTTCCTCCTGGCTGTCAGTCCGGCAGGGTACCGCGCGGTAACAGGAAATTCGGTTTTCTGTTCCTGGCCGGACTGAAAGGAAGTGTGCACTCAGTGTGCACTTCCTGTCAATCCATCCGGGAACAGGAAACTGAATCTCCTGTACCGCGCAGGAACCGGCCGGATTGACAGCCAGGAGGAAGAGGAGCTCGGCCACGCTACAGGGAAGGGGAGGTGACAAGAGAGGAGTGCTGCAGCCGCCCGAGGCTCTCTATAGAGCGCTCAGGCAGCTGCAGCCTTATAGGAAGCGCCGGCCCTGCTTGGGGCCCCAGGCCAGCTCGGGTCCCCAAGCAATTGCTTGGTTTGCCAGCCCGGTAGCGACGGGCCTGTCATAATAGGTTTATAAGAAGCTCAAAATTAAATATGAATATTCTCTGCCAAATTAGCTATAGCATAATTTCTGTGTAGTAGAGATTTTTCCTCTGGATTATGAGTCAAGCATTTTCATATAGAGATAGAGGATACAGGAATTCAGAGATACCTGTAACTGATTGCTTGTGCTATCTGCAGAGTCAATATGTTGCTTCTAATAATTAAAACAATAGGTAGAACTAATATTACCTTATTTTTCTAATTTAAAAATTGTATTGCTTTTATAAATGTACGTTTTGCACGACATAAGAGTATACAGGTGGCTGTTGCAGGGTCTAGCATGCTATTCATTTATTTATAAAATATTTTTATTTATAAAATATTTTACCAGGAAAAATACATTGAGATTTCTTTCGTTTTCAAGTATGTCCTGTTAATAGAAGACACTGTGCAATAAGAGAAGCTAAAAAAATGTATTGAACTTTGTAATGGAGCTCCTGTACTCTGGGTGATTATACCCATTAGGTCAGTTTCCTGACTGCTACCAGGGGACTTCAGACCCAGTCACCAAAGCTGGACTGGTGTCTCTGGGGATGGTTCTCCACTGGAAGTAATACCAGGAATTATAGCTCTTTCTCTGGGTCCTTTCTCTGGATCCTTTCTCTGATTTACGGCAAGAGTGAATATAGCTATTTTCCCCAAAACTTTAGGCAATACTTAATGGAGACACTTCATACTTTATTGCAAACACAGCACAGCTATTTATACAGAGGAATGTGTATCCTCCATCTGCAGTGCCACTCTTTCTGGAGTCTTGATTACATTATTCCCAGTTAACAAGGTAGCCCCCCTTGCTGTGTCCTCACAGGCCTAGAGACAAAATGATCCCTTTTTGGTTTTTAGGGGCTCTTAGCACTGGGTCCATAGTCTGTGTGCAGGGGACAGGCCTCCAGACCCCACCACCAGCCCAAGGCACAGTGGCTTCTGCCACAGGCTCTCTTTCAGGAAGAGTGTAGGGAGGATGTGCGAGTCTCAGCCAGGGGATGCGTGGCTAGGGATGTATAAACAAAGTGATTTAATGCCTAGATTGCAGACAGTAGACAGCAGAGGCATGATCAATACATTAACACAACATTAATAAAGTTATCCTGGTGATTAGAATGTCCATGTAAGGCGACATAGTCTGTCTAGGACAGATAATTAAGAAGGAGACGTTTTTCCAGTAGACTATATCTCTGATGTGAAATGCTTCAACTATTATCTATCCTAATTCATGAATATTAAAGAATTGTTGTGCTATAAAGAGTTGGCAGTTATCCTTTCACTTGTCTGTGGGTATGCCAATGAGTTATTTTAGAGACTGGTCTGCATGATGGAACAACTCTTTATAAAAACTCCTTAGATGGAAGAAACCTTTTGAGATGCTTTATAGAGAGTTATTCTGCGCATTCACTACAGAAACCAACAGAATGTATCTAATATACTTTCCAAACATTGCCCCAAAACATGCTTATGTTCAATAATCTCGAAAATGTTTTCATTGGTCTCTCTCCTGTAGAGGTTTTACTAAAGCAATAAATCCCTCTTTATTTAAACAAACAACATACAGCACGGCAGAGTAAGACAAGTAAAATTGCATTTCAGGAAATGCGTATATCTGTTTCATTTACAATGGCTGGAGTCCTTCTTCAACTGTCTGGCCAACTCCTGACTTCAAATAGATTTAGTCTAGGTCGGAACTCAATACTTTTTCCATCCCTCACTGTGAATGTACAAAAACCATGTTTTATTAGACACGAAAAAGTAGAATTATTTGTGTGTTAATCATTTAAGCAAATTATGTCTGACTATTGTTTTTACTTGAAGATAAGATCAAATTTTATGACCAATGTAGTAAAGGTAATTTAGTAGTATAATTTAGCCAGTATATAATAAATACATTTCCTGTTCTTTGCCAATGTTACTGCCGGCAAACATGGTTTTGGCCACTGATAGAGCCCCTCTAGATACCCATTTTAGTTTTCCCTAATTACATAGCAACATCGAGTCTCTTAATTTGGAGTGTGTCAAGTTCACCAAATAATACATTTCACATTTTGCAAACAGTATAATTAGGAGTAATATATAACATATGACATATTTCATTCCATGTGTATATATATATTTCTCTTCAATCTTTGCCAATCATGAAAGAACTGGGACATATACCATGCTATATACATCAGAAAATGTCTTTCCACCTCTCAGTTTTTCTTTAATTCCTCCTTGTAGGATTTACAAAAAAAAATTATGAAACATGCGATTAAACATTTTAAGTTAACAGATGGAGGCAAACCATGCTAACATAAAATGATGGGTTAAAAAAAAAAACACTTATGCTAATTAAAATGTCCTATTCTATTGTATGATTTCTCAAATGGTAATATGCCATCATTCTGCTTAGCATTTTAAAAATAGTATTTAAAAAATGTTCTTTCCATCATTTCCCTTAATTCAAAATGATCTCATGAAAAAAAATAAAAAATCTTTTTTTAGACTTGTGTATCATAGACTAAAATGTCAGAGCAAATGGAATTTTCCAAATGTACCTAAAAAATTATACAAAATCCTTACTGATGCCCAGACACAACTTATCATTAAGATTTTTTTTTTTGAAATAATGATTATGTATTTAACAAGAAAGTGTATATTAATCTTTCTGTCTAGATGTAATTGCTAATTGATATATTACATCATTTTCTTACATTTATTATTATAAGTATTATTATTATTATTATATTCTGTTTCACTGAAATCCTCAAAGACTTTCCTTCCTCCTTCACCACTTGGTTGTTGACATGCACCCCTGTACATATAAGGCTTGCAGGCTCAGTGAAGGACAAGAATAGGTGTGTGTGTGTGTCTTTTGTCTAGCCCTGAAGTGCCAAAATATGCGTTTTTTAAAGGGCAAATCCACAATTATTATAAAGTGAAAAATGGCACATGTAGCAACCAACAGAGTTAAGCATATACATTTTCAATAAAGACAAACATAAAATGGTGTACAACAACAAATGCAAATACAGTTGCAAGAAAAAGTATGTGAACCCTTTGGAATAATAATTATTATTATTATTATTATTATTTTATTATTTATATAGCGCCAACAAATTCCGTAACACTGTACAATGGGTGGACTAACAGACACATAATTGAGATCAGACCACTGACATACAGGAACAGAGGGGGTTGAGGGCCCTGCTCGATGAGCTTACATGCTAGAGGGAGTGGGGTATAGTGACACAAAGGGTTAAAGTAGGGGAATTAAATAGTTTGTTACAGAAGGGTTTATTGAGTGCTTGGTAGGTCATTTTTGACAGGTGAAGGAACGGAGTCATGGGGTGGGGGATGAGAAACCTGCTGACAGTTTAATTGATACGCTTTAATAAAGAAGTGAGTTTTCAAAGATTTTTTGAAGGAATGGAGGCTGGGTGAAAGTCTGATTGAGGAGGGAAGGGAGTTCCACAGAATAGGTGCAGCCCTGGAGAAGTCTTGAAGGCGAGCATCAGAGGTGGGGATCCGGGCAGAGGATAGGAGTAGGTCTTGGGCTGAGCGCAGGGGTCTCGTCGGGACATACTTGTGTATGAGGGAAGATAGGTATGTTGGAGCAGCATTATGTAGGGATTTGTAAGCAAGCGCCAGAATTTTGAATTGGGCCCTATATCTAACTGGAAGCCAATGCAGGGACTGACAGAGCGTGGAGGCGTGGGAGGTGCGACTGGACAGGAAAATAAGCCTCGCAGCCGTATTCATTATAGATTGCAGCGTGCAAGCTGGGAACATGTAAGACCGGTGAGAAGGGGATTGCAATAGTCAAGGCGAGAGAGAACAACAGCATGAACCAGTACCTTAGCCGCGTCCGGCGTTAGATATGGGCGGATGCGCGCTATGTTCTTGAGTTGGAAGCGACAGGATTTGGCTATCGATTGAACATGGGGAGTAAAAGAGAGATCAGAATCAAAAAGAACTCCTAGGCAGCGAGCCTGGGAGGTAGAGGTGATAGTAGCGCCGTTGACTTGGATGGCGACAGACACAGGAGTAGCAGCACTTGAGGGAGGAAAAACTAGAAGTTCTGTTTTGGACAGGTTGAGTTTAAGGAAGTGAGCAGCCATCCAGTTGGAAATAGCAGAGAGGCAGTCAGAAACACGAGTCAAGGTGGGCGGAGAGAGATCAGGGGAGGACAGGTAGATTTGCGTGTCATCTGCATATAAATGGTATTGGACGCCAAAAGAGCTGATGAGTTTACCAAGGGAGGCAGTATAGATAGAGAACAGTAGGGGGCCGAGGACAGAACCTTGGGGGACGCCGACAGGGAGGGGTTGGGGAGAAGAGGCAGAGCCAGAGAAAGAAACACTGAAGGAGCGCTGGGAGAGGTAGGAGGAGCACCAGGAGAGAGCAGAATCCCGTAGACCAAAGTTACGGAGAATGTGAAGAAGCTGTTGATGATCAACATTGTCAAAGGCGGCAGAGAGATCAAGGAGGATTAGGATAGAGTATTGGCCGCGAGATTTAGCAGCAATTAAATCGTTGGATACTTTGGTCACAGCAGTTTCGACAGAGTGACCAGCGCGGAATCCATACTGAAGGGGGTCAAGCAGAGAGTTGGATTCAAGAAAGTCTGTCAATCTGGCGTAGACAACTCTCTCGAGGATCTTGGAGGCAAATGGCAGTAGTGAGATAGGGCGGTAGTTGGATGGGGAGTTGGGATCGAGGTTGGGCTTTTTCAGAATTGGGGTTACGGTTGCATGTTTGAAGGCAGAGGGAAATGTGCCAGAGGAAAGGGAGAGATTGAAAATGTTAGAGCGAGGAAGAGCAAGAGAGGGAGACAAAGTGCGGATGAGATGCGAGGGAATAGGATCGAGGGAGCAGGTGGTGGGGCGGGAGGACAGGAGCAGAGCAGAAACCTCTTGTGCTGTAGCAGGTGGAAATGAGCTTAGGATGACAGGGGGAGTGGGGTTGGGTGATGTATTGATACTGGTCGGAGAAAGATTAGAGATCTCTTTCCTGATTGTAGAGATCTTCTCAGTGAAATGAGATGCAAAGTTTGTGGCGGACAAGGTGGTGGAAGGAGGGGGAGTCACAGGGCGAAGAAGTGCATCAAAAGTGTGAAACAGGTGTTTGGGTTGGTGGGACAGTGTGCTTATGAGGGTGTTGAAGTAACTTGCTTTTGCAGAGGAAAGAGCCATGCTGTAGGAGCGCAGCATAAATTTATAGTTGACAAAGTCAGATGCAAAGTGAGACTTAGAGGTAACGGGTCAGCTTGGTGTGCCAGGGTTGTAGTTGGGGGCGCTTGCTGCGTTTAACTGTAGGAGGTGCCATGATGTCAAGTTGAGAGGAGAGAGTGGAGTTGTAGAGTGAGGTTGCAGAGTTAGGGCAGTTGTGATTTGAGATGGGTAAAAGGAGTGTTTGGAGTTTAGTGGAGAAGTGCTGGAGATCGAGAGAGTTGAGGTTTCTGCGAGGTTGGAGAGTGGACGGTGGTGAGATTTTGGTATGGGGTATGCAAATGTTAAATGTTAGCAAATGGTGGTCAGACAAAGGAAATGGAGCAGTGGCGAGATCAGAGGTAGTACAGAGATTGGTGAAGATGAGGTCAAGAGTGTTTCCTGCAGTGTGAGTTGCTGAGGAAGAAATCTGTGTGAGTCCAAAGGAGGAGGTTACAGAGAGCAGACGAGAGGCATCAGGGCAATTGAGCTTGTTGATGGGGATATTGAAGTCCCCAAGTATGAGAGAAGGAGTGCTAGAGGAAAGAAAGTGGGGTAACCAGGAGGAAAAGTGTTCAATGAATAGTTAAGGGTGACCGGGGGGGCGATAGATGATGGCAATTCTTAAAGGAGTGGGCTTAAAAAGGCGTACAAAGGATTTGTGTGGATTTCTGCACAAATTGGTCATAAAATGTGATCTGATCATCATCTAAATCACAACAATAGACAATCACAGTCATGCTTAAACTAATAACACACAAAGAATGAAATGTTGCCATGTTTTTATAAGAGCGCAAAAAATGTGTCGCAAGAGAATTCTGAGAATGGACAGCAGCTAAAATAGCCTGCCCTTTGGTGGGTCCCCGCTCAGAACTGAAGCTGGTTTTAGCTCATCTTGTGCCATTACAGAGAGAACATATCTGAAGCATATCAGACTGGTTCCATCCATACGGGCAGTCCAGATCCAAAATGCCAGCAAGTTCTCTCTGCACGAGAGATACAGCAACCCCAGACGATCGTTTCAGCCTTGTTAGCCATCATCAGTGATGATATCTCTCTAGGCACCGTGAGCAAGGGGCCACGTCTGGATTACCCTTTAAACTAATGGAGAGCAAAAAATGCGTCGCAAGAGTATTCTGAGAACAGACAGCAGCTAAAATAGCCTGCCCTTCGGTGGGTCCCCGCTCAGAACTCAAGCTGGTTTTAGCTCATCTTGTGCCATTACAGAGAGAACATATCTGAAGCATATAAGACTGGTTCCACCCATACGGGCAGTCCAGATCTGAAATGCCAGCAAGTTCTCTCTGCACGAGAGATACTAAACAAGAATGGATTTCATGGGAGGATACCACATAGGAAGCCACTGCTGTCCAAACAAAACCTGGATGTTCCACAGCAGTACTGGCAAAATATTCTGTGGACAGATGAAACCAAAGTTGAGTTGTTTGGAAGAAAAAAAGACACAGCAAACCAACATCAAATCCAAGCTCGGATTGCTATCATCGAAGGAGCTATCATCGAAGGATAAATGAATTCCCAAGTTTATCAAGACATTTTGCAGGAGAACGTAAGGCCATCTGTCTACCAACTGAAGCTCAACAGAAGATGGGTGTTGCAACAGGACAATGACCCAAAGCATAGAAGTAAATCAATAACAGAATGGCTTAAACAGAAGAAAATACGCCTTTTGAAGTGGCCCAGTCAGAGTCCTGACCTAAACCCGATGCTGTGGCATGACCTCAAGAAAGCGATTCACACCAGACATCCCAAGAATATTGCTGAACTGAAACAGTTCTGTAAAGAGGAATGGTCAAGAATTACTCCTGACCGGTGTGCACGTCTGATCTGCAACTACAGGAAATGTTTGGTTGAAGTTATTGCTGCCAAAGGAGGTTCAACCAGTTATTAAATCCAAGGGCTCACATACTTTTTCCACCTGCACTGAGAATGTTTACATGGTGTGTGCAATAAAAACATGGCAGCATTTCATTCTTTGTGTATTATTAGTTTAAGAAGACTGTGATTGTCTATTGTTGTGACTTAGATGATGATCAGATCACATTTTATGACCAATTTGTGCAGAAATCCATATCATTCCAAATAGTTCACATACTTTTCCTTGCAACTGTACACTTATTGGCAAGATACCTTGGAATAAAGACAAACAATAAAATATAATGCAGATTATTTGTGTATGTCAAATAAAACAAGCACAAGGGGAGAAAAGGAGCAAATAGATATAAACTCACAAACAATGAGTACATTGTGTCCCACTCTCACTTAGCAGCCCAGGAGGTATCATGATCCAAGTGGACAGTGGATCCCCAAAATGATATGCTGGCAAAGATCTACAAATCGTTTGAATAGAGAATATGGTAAACATTATTTCTTCAAATTAAAAACGCAGAATCAAGAAGTATTGCAACAGTCAGTTTTGGATATTTAATCTATGTACATTTTCCAGTGGTGGTTCCCAACCGAACCACTCTGTTCGGCATCTGTTCCGCTTACTCAGCCTCACTTTCAATCTATCAACATGACGCATCTCACTATGCCCCTCTGTGCTTTTTCAAATGTGAGATAGGACACTTCCACATCACCAGATTATATATTATTGCCATTATGGTACTAGATGATCACTGAAACGGCAAATTCAAATTGTAGCACTCAATCAATGCAATTGTCCATTTAAATATCCACAAGGAGCAAGGTAAAAGAAAAGTCATTATTGAGTAAGGAAAAATAAAAGCCATGAGTTAAATTAAAAACAAACTTCACTAATGAAGTTAACAACCTAAAGCCCTATTTGTTGCCTGGGAATAAAGCAAAAAGCATGTAATACCTGTCATGATACTTAGCCAAAGTCGTTGATTTGCTCCTCTTCACAGGTTGTGCATATCAAATTCACCATTTAGCCATGCGGTCTGTCTTCCCATAGAGATTCAAATTTTGCACGCTTGAATGGTGTTCCTTGTATAATGAACATGACACTTCCAATTCGGAAGTGAATGAGTCATCTAGGTTATCTTGTTTAGGCCCTTATTCAGTGCCCTATCATGGCTTCTATGATGATTAGTGCATTCTGTAAATAATATTGTCCTTCTTTTTTGGGTTTTCCATATCCTCTGAATTTGGGTATACTCCCCATGATATTACAATAGGGCTTTGGACTCTGCAGGATGGGGCTACAAAAAACCTCTTGTGAGGCAGACTTTGAGGAATTAGATCACAGAATGGATCAATTTGCCCATGCACTCCAACATTGTTAAACAGAACAGCACACCTTTCTCCTGAGAATCCTGTACCTTTACCTCCCCCAAACCATACCAATTGTATTGGAAGCAGCCCATAGCAACAATATGTCCACCACCCTGGCCACACCACTTAGATACAGAGATGATCCCAAAACTTGTAGACGATTTATTAATCAGGCTGAATTTCACAACAGAATGTTTTCTACGTCATTCCCTATAGACAGATCCAGGGTTGGCTTCCTGATTCATCAATTGACAGAAACAGCTTTAGAGTAAACTAACCTATTTTTTATCCACCAGGAAGTGGGAGAAGTGCAGCTAGAGCCCTAGTAAGAGTTAAACAGGGTAATACATTGATTGCCAACAATGCAAATCCAATTTCACACACTAGCATCCAAGATCGATTAGACCAATAGTCGTGTGGTGTCTGCTTTCATGGAGGGTGTAATTGACAACATTCTAAAATGAGGTGTCAACTAGAAATCTACTAGACTGTTTAGTCAATCTTATTAATTATTTTATAGATATTGATAATCACTTGAGGGAAAGACAACTCAATATGAATAGAAAAAAATAAAAAGGTCAAAATCAACATTTAATCCTTCTGGGACGAGTGTATTTAATCTTTACACCCACCTAATTTCTTCTTGTCCTATTAATCTAATAAAATTTCCAACCCTCCAATTTTTTGTACTTTCTTAATGCCCAGTTATCCCAAACCACTAAGATTTCCCTTTTTAATTTAATTCATGGCTGATAATTTTCTTTACTCAATTATGACTTTTATTTTACCTTACCCCTCCTGGAAATTTAAATTGACAATTGCATTGATTTTATAAGTGTAATGTTTTATAAGAGTGCTACAATTTGAACTTGTGGTTCCAGTAATGATCTAATACCTAAGTTGCAACAGTATATATTCTGATAATGTGGAACTAACACTATCTTGCATTTGAAAAAGTTTATATAATTGGAGTGAAACACTTCATGCTGATAGATCGGACGTGAGGCAGAGTAAGATGAGCAGATGCCAAACACTAGCGGTTCGGTTGGGAACTACAACTTGAGGCTGCACGTAGATTGTAAATCCCGGACTGACTGACTTGATTGCATTTTTAATTATTAAGAAATAAAGTTTTTTTGATGCAGTGATTATTTGTTCTGTCTGCCAGCAACTTACTCTTGTGAGTGCAATAGTCCAATTTGGTATACATGGTGTTTTAATGGTATTACACTTTCTGTGATGGTTTTATTGTAGATTTGTTATTTGATATAAACCTTGACATGTCTAGTGCCCTAACATTTCATGGATACATCTCCTTAACATTTACTTGTGCAATGTAAAAGTGGAAGTTTATTCTCTGTAAAACATAACTCTGTTCTTAAAATACCTCATTACACCTTACATGTTTACTAGCCAAATCTGGATGACATCACTGGTGTTCTATCAGCCACACATAACCTCAGTGATGTCATACTGTCTGTATGTATGATGTCATAGATCAAGCCTAGAAAAACTAAACACAGCTCAAGCCATTCTCTATTTGACTTTTATATAGCATGCACGCAGAATTCAGAGCAGAATAGTCAGCAACACTGAAGGAGGGATGTATTCAAAACAATATAGTATTTTACATTATAAAGGTTAAGGTTTATTCAAATACATATATTAGGTCCGTATATGTTAACTGGCTATATCTGAATAACATCAATAATGTTCCTTTAGCCTTGCCGTCTTTATGATGTCATAGTTCAAGTTGTTATGAACACTGATATTTCGGATACCTGTTCGTTTGTTTTCTCCCGAAATGCTAGAGGCTGAGTGATTGTAGCTCGTAGTTCGGGAGTTGATTAGAACGTTCTCCAGACGAAATTACAGCATATGAGTAAATCTACCAAGTAACCAGACGCATACCCAAACATCAGCCTGAACTAGATGAAGGGTACAACAGGAATGAATTTATTCAGGCCAACTGTCCGGTTTATGTGCAACTCCCCATTCCAGGGGCATTCCCTGCTGGACCTGAGAGGAGACTGTGGCAAATTACACATTGTAATTACACTGGCTCTCAGGTGCAAGACACTCCCACACAAAACAGGTTAATCCCTCCTTTGTGCCTGAGAGATAATTGAGTCAGGAACTGTATTAAACTCAATTATCTCCAGGCACAGAAAACATACATTTTAACAACACTCCGAAAGTACCTTCAAAACACATGGAAACCCCACAAAAGTCACATCACCTGATAGCCCTGATCTGGGGGACCAACATATCCAAAAATCACCCAGATCAGTTCAGGGGTTCGGGATTTCCATGGAAGTCATAATTTGACCGACCGCACACAAGGTCTTATGCCCAAAACAGTTCCACAGTTTCAGAGGTAGCGGTCGATCCATTTCGGGGAGTTCTAAAACTGGCTCATGGGTAGCGTTTGTTCCCCTAGTTTGTGGGAACAAACCTACCGAATAGCGTTCTCCTGGCTGGTCGGTGAAAAGAAGCAGGCATTTGCAAAGTTGACCGACATTCGGGAAGTTGAGTGTCCGATTTTAGCTCCAGACACTCGACGACCAAGTCCCGCTGCCTCTTTTCGTAAGACAAGATGGCCGTCATTTTCTCCAGCACGTGGCATTCAGCCATATGAACGGCGGCCACACAGAGAGAGCACTTCATCTGCAGTTTCCTTTGTAGTTAATGAGCCAGGAGGGTGGTCGGTGTTCGGTAGTTTTATCTCCCGAATGAAAAAAATCGAAATTAACAAAAAAAGTGTAGTTTCTTCACACAACTGTATAAAAATATTCAGCACAGCTCAGGTCTTAGCCAGTCTCTATTTGATTTTTTACATAGCACACACAATATACCCACAATTCAGAGTGATTGAGAGATAAACTATTAAAACTGATTATTTTTATTTAATGATATTTCCCCTAACTCAACCCCATTAATGTCTAAATGACTTGTAGTTTCCTTATTCCAAAATGCATTACTTTGCATATATCTGTTTTGTTTCTTATCTGCCACTTGCTTACTTAGTCCCCCAATTTATCCAAATTCCTCTGTATTGAAGTTATGTCATGTTCAGATTGTATTTTCTTACCTAGTTTTGTGTCATCTGCAAACACTGACAAATAACTTTCAAGGCCTACTTCAAGAACAAAATCTAAAAGTGAAAGTTTATTCTCTGTATAGCATTACCATATTCTAAAGACATTGTCTTAACATATTACGTTAACTGGCTGTACCTCTATAACATCAGTGGTGCTTCATTAGCCATGCATAACTTCAGTGATGTCACACTGTCTTTATGATGTCATAAAGGAAATGTACCAAAATATTCAATGCAGCTCAGGTCTTAGCCAATCTCCAGATGGCTTTTACATACCACACACAATACACACAGAATTTTGGAGATAAACAGATACAACGGAATATTCACCAAACAGGCATTTAAATGTTTTTACCGAAAGTAGGCAAGGTAAAAATAGCAAAATAGGAGAATGTATCCATTGCAACAGTTTTGACCTAAAATGTTCCCTAGTTATTTCAACTCATAGTCTTTCTGGTCTACATGCCATGTGGATGTCAAAAGAATGCATTATGGCCTTAATTTATTTATTTTTTTAAATGTTTTTTTTTTAAAGGATTTCATATATTTTGATAAACATTTTAAATTATTTTCCAAATATTAAAATCTAAAAAATAAATAATATTAAAAAATTCAAACTATTAAAACATTTTTTTTTAAAGATTTGCAGAATAATTTTAAATAGAGCATTGTAGTGTATGTTTAACTTGATGCTGTGTTGCTGGACCTTTTCTATAGTTTCCCCCTACCACTTTATCTGCCTCTCTTTGCCTGTCTTTAAGGTTATACCCTTGCTAGCTTGTTACACTCTCTTCCTAACTGTAAGACTGTCTCTTAGAGCATTGTAGTGTATTGAAGATCCACTTTACAAAGGTTAGGCAAAAAGTGCAAATATGGAGACGTTCTCTAATTCAACTACAGTCAAAGCTTGGATACGTAAGCCTAAATGTTGCTGTTCAGATTTCAGATCACTTCAATTTAATAATCTTCAAAATGCCTGATGCAATCATATTTCCTGAATGCATTTTCTTCAAATTTGATCTGCAATACAAACGTCAATGTGTATTATCTACAGTATCACTTTGTGTCTCTGTCTCTATGATGACATAGATAAGGCCTACAAATACCCTGTACAGGTCAGGTCCTAGTCAGTCTTTCCTTTGGTTTTACAGATATACACATACACAGAATTCAGAGTGATTGGGAGATAAACAGTCAAATATTAATCAAACATGGATATTTGCGACTCAGAAATTTTAAATCTTTTTCCAAAAAGGACAAGATAAAAAATAGCAAAATAGAAGAATTTTGCCATTATAACTGTTTTGGCACAAAATGTCACAGTTAATTCATTACTTGCCTATATCTCAGGGTGTAATATACAGGGTTAGACATCTACCTAATTCAGGGCCGATGCTAGGGTCACATATGCCTGGTTGCACAATTTTTTTTTGGCACCCCAGATCGGTGTGGTTATCTTACTAGCAACTCATCTTTGCAAATGTCCAGTCTAGACATGCATGTTTCTATGGCAATGACTTCACTTTTCCTTTCCTGACCTATTTTTGTAATCATACACACACTCACTGACGGACACACACTCTTACAGATTTGAAACACACTCACTGACAAACACTCACTGATAAAAAAAAACACACTGATACACGTGCTTAATGACAAACACACAATCTCACTGATTTGAAACATACTTCCTGACAGACATACACAAACACACACTGACATACACACATTCACTTACAGACACTCTCAATGATAGACACACACTCACTGATTTGAAACACTCATTGACAGACACACACTCTCACTGACAAATACACAATCCCACTGATTTGAAACACACTCACTTAAAGGATGAAAAGAATAACCAATAGAAAAAGAAAGGGGGCGCCTTCATAAATAATATTATTATAATAATGGTATATAAGACATATATAATAAAATATAATAGTAAATAAATAAATAAATAAATAATAGTCCAGATGACTTAGCACTGATCCATACAAGGTTGTCCGCCAACAGTGGAAAAAGGTCTTATAAAGCCAGCTTATGGAGTGGATGGTCGCAAATGGAGGCTTGTGATCCGATGGAATATATAAAAAAAAACAGAAGAAAGAGAACTCCAGTGGTACAGTATATATGGAAATCAGGTGCTTGGAAGTAATTATGAACTCACAATGTTAAGAGCTAAATCCAGCTCTGGTATGGATAACGTGAAGTGGAACAATCCCAACTCAAGGATATGCAGGGTATGTAGAATTTTCTTTAATCTCCAGGAGTACAGGGCTTTCCAGGTTACTCAGTATGGTGGAGTAGTATACCCAAAAGGAAAGGGATAATAGAATATAATGCTTACTGTAAATTGAAAAGTGAACAAAATTAAATGAAATGTACTTACCATATACCGAGCAGACTCACTGCTCGGTGGGTAGCATATGGGTAGCGTATGTATTTATAATCCTCGTTTTTAAGTATTAATGTTATGTATCATCTACTATTACATATAAGATTAGCCTTTATGTATTTAATTTCACTTGTATTGACATGTAATTATGCATATATTTAACATGTTTAGGGGATGACGTCATTTTGGCGGGATTTTGGAAATGGCATTTTAACTATTGTCCCTATATAAAGCACTGTTTGTCAGGTCTATGCTCTTTTAATATATCAGTTTCTACTTGAAGAAACCCATGTGGCGAAACGCGTTTGGAAACCTTTTTTACTTTGTTATAATAAAGGAATTTTTTTGGCTCCATATTATAATCGCCATATTCCTTTTATTATTTTATACTTTATTTTATATACTTGACCTGACATCATTGCTTTTACTTTATTTTATTCTAATTTATTTTTATTTTTATCTATATTTTTTCTATTTGATATTTAAGAAGCAAAGAATCCTTAGGCGGGGAATATACCACCCATACGCTACCCACCGAGCAGTGAGTCTGCTCGGTATATTGTAAGTACATTTCATTTCATTTTGTTCACTTTTCACATTGCATCTAGTACACACAAACACTACATCCACTACACAAACACACACTACATCACTGTACACACACTACATCCGCTACACAAACACACACTTTGCATTCACTGCACAAACAGCATCTAATACACACAAACACTACATCCATTACACACATTCTAATTCACTTCCACTATACACACCACATTCAGTCCTGCATCATTGTCAGCGGACTAGGTAGGAGTTCTGTGGGCGGACTCATGGGCGGGTTGGGGGGGGTTGCCCTGACCTTGTGCTTTGTCAGGGGCCCCAAAATTTCTGGTGGCAGCCCTGGTCTGCAACATCTAGTTAAAAGAACACTCCAATCACCATAACCACGAGGAGTGCCCTGGTGCCCCTGTTGTAAGTAGAATAGTTTGACATTTTACCTTTGGTCTGTTCCTGCCCCCACCACCTCAGACAGAACTCCAAAACCTCTCTGACTGAACTAAGTGCAGGATTGCATGGCTTAGATCAGTGGCTGAGAGTGATCAGCTGACCCTCTCAGGCAATGAGCTAGCCCTGCACCGCAGGTATAACTCAGGAGAGTTAACAGAAGCTTATCAACAAGAACTCTCAGCTTTTTTTAAGATATTTATGTAACTGGGACCATCACAACTTTCAGCTCCAGACCCTTAATGTGGCACTGTATATGTGGAAGGGGAGTGGACAAAAACCAGGAGCTATAAAGCAGAAATACAAATATTGTCTTTTTCACACTGTTTATCATGATATAGGATTTATTCCCTATATATATACCTTATGCTTCCAAATAAAAGTCGTAATTGGATGTATCCTGTGTTCCCGGACCTGCCTTATTTTTCATCAGTGAACATGTGATCTCAGATTGGATTGTATAAAATAAATAAAAAAGAGAGCCCCTAACTAATTATGCTAGTTATGTTATTTGGATTTGAATATACAGAGACAGGTTGGCATAGAAAGTACACCTTTGTTTATTTTTATTTTCTTCAATTAGCAAGGTAGTTCTGACAAATCTCTTAGCTGGGAGGATGCACACTATTTTCCTGTGCATTTATTGCTGTTTCATTATATTGAATGTCTTTCGATGCTAAAATATTATTTTCTTACACTTCCCTAAACATCCTTACCTTACCTTTTTCAAATCCTTTACTATGACATAACATTATGGAAAAGGATTTGCACTAATGAGGAAAAGATTTGCATGAATGATTATGATCCAATCAATGTGCCTTTGTGAACCAGACTGAACACGAGTGATTTGATCGCTGTTAAAACAAACCATCTGCAATGTGGAACTCAATAATGACACTCACAGTGATAGTAAAGCTTCACGGCCGATAACCTTTACATTTCATACGACTGGAATTAAATTAAAAGCAATGTTAACACTCACCTTGTTATTATCTGCATCCAGTTTTATAGAATCCGGTTTCATAAGTGAGAAACTGCAAAGGATCTCACATCAACAAATGAGACACAGCCTATAATTGATGGCGTTTCCTAAAGAAGAATGCTCTGGAAATAATAGGCACAACTTTGATTATGGTTTTAATTTATGAATTTGAAAATGGATTCATAACAAAAATCCTAAGCACAATTTATTTGTATTTATAATGTATTTATAATACTCTTGCAACCCATTTTTTGCTCTCCATTAGTTTAAAGGGTAATCCAGACGTGGACCCCTTGCTCACGGTGCTTAGAGAGATATCAGCTATGCCTCACTGATGATGCCTAACAAGGCTGAAACGATTGTCTGGGGTTGCTGTATCTCTCGTGCAGAGAGAACTTGCTGGCATTTCGGATCTGGACTGCCCGTATGGGTGAGACCAGTCTGATATGCTTCAGATATGTTCTCTCTGTAATGGCACAAGATGAGCTAAAACCAGCTTGAGTTCTGAGCGGGGACCCACCGAAGGGCAGGCTATTTTAGCTGCTGTCCATTCTCAGAATACTCTTGCAACCCATTTTTTGCTCTCCATTCGTTTAAAGGGTAATCCAGACGTGGACCCCTTGCTCACGGTGCCTAGAGAGATATCAGCTATGCCTCACTGATGATGCCTAACAAGGCTGAAACGATCGTCTGGGGTTGCTGTATCTCTCGTGCAGAGAGAACTTGCTGGCATTTCGGATCTGGACTGCCCGTATGGGTGGGACCAGTCTGATATTCTTCAGATATGTTCTCTCTGTAATGGCACAAGATGAGCTAAAACCAGCTTGAGTTCTGAGCGGGGACCCATCGAAGGGCAGGCTATTTTAGCTGCTGTCCATTCTCAGAATACTCTTGCAACCCATTTTTCACAATTTATATACAACAGACTCAAAAAAACGTTTTAAATTACGTATATCTAATGAACATTGTGAATGTAAGCTCATTGAGCAGGGTCCTCAACCTCTCTGTTCCTGTGCGTTCATTTGTCTGGTTACAATTACAGGTCTGTTAGTCCACCCATTGTACAGCTCTACAGAATTTGCTGGAGCTATATATATACATATATAAAAATAATAAAATAATAATAACAATAATAATAATAATAAAGCAGTTTATACAAGTATTTATGTTATGGTGACCATCAATGACTTTAAATGGATATGCATCACTTTGATACATCTGTCTCTTTCAAAAGCTTTAGTGACACCCCACTCAAGGGAAAACACTGATGTAACTAATCAATGTTCTATTCCTAGGAATGCTGAGCATGTGTGACAGATTTACACATGTGCATTTGAAAGATTTCTGTTTCTGTCATTAGGGGTATGGTTTGAATCTAAGATCAGGTCCATCTTTTATGTGGGGCAAACAAGGCAGCTGCCCCAGGCCCAATTACTTTTGGGGGCCCCAAAGAAGCTGCCCCATGACCTCACTGCCCATAATTTATTTTAGCTGCCCCTTGGGCCCATCAGTGCTGGCAGTGTGGCTGCAACGGGGCCTGCACACTAAGGCTCATATGGCTCATGCTCTTACGGGAACTTGATGGTTATTTGTCAGCCGGGATCTTTGCTTATCAGCAGCATGGGAGGAAGTGACAGCTGCAAGTCACTTCCTCCAACAGTGACTAGAGTTGTGTAGGAGGGGGGAAGAGGCAGGCTGGGAGAGACAGCCCATAACTCCCCATAGCCTCAGTCCCCACATTGGACCCCCGAGAAGCCACTCTCCAGTTTCCTACCTTTTGCAGGACTGTCTGTCAGTGTGTCTGCGTGTGTGTCAATATGTCTGTCAGTATACGTGTGTGTTTGTCTGTCAGTGTATGTGTCTGTGTATGTGTCAGTGTGTTTGTGTATCTGTATGTAGTCGGTATCTATATCTGTATGTAGTCAGTGTGTATCTGCATGTATGTCAGTGTATGTGTGTCAGGTTGTGTATCTGTGTGTATATCTGTATGTTATCATTGTGTGTATCTGTATCTTGTCAGTATTTGTATCCTTGTATTTGCATGTGTGTCAGTGTTTGTATCTATGTGTCTATGTCTGTGTATGTGCATGTGTTTCTGGTTTTGTATCTGTGTGTATCTGTGTTAGTATGTGCAGCTGTGTGACTGTATGTATGTCACAGTGTTTGTATGTGTCTGTATATCTGCGTACCTGCATGTGTTTCAGTTTGTGTGCGTATATGTTTATTTGTATTACAGTGTGAGTGTTGCAGTGCATGTGTATATGTGCATACATCCCAGAATTAAAATGCCAACACTACACAGAAATATAGCCCCTGTATCCAACCGTTAACTCTACATACAAACACACTCCTGAATTAAAATGTCAACAATACATACAAACACACCTCTGTGTTAAACACAATTATATAGAAACACACCCCTGCATTCAAAAACCAACACTACACATAAATGCATGCTTGCATTCAAACGCCAACACCACATACATACACACTCCTAGATTCACACACACATACTCCATACAAAAATATGCTTACATTCAAATGTGCAAACATTGCTCAGTGCTAAATACAACCCTACAAACATGGGAAAATGTTAGAGCTCCAGCTGTCAAAGCATTATTGGAGTTGCACGACAGATGGGGATCTACCTTTTGGTCACCCTTGCAATAGGGTGGACCAAAAACCTCTTGCATCAGGGCCCTTTCTACTTTAATACCTACACTGCTTTGGGATGAAGGGTGTGATTGCATGCCAGAGAGTGGGGAGGGAGGGATGGAAGGGTACAGGGTGCCCAAGCAAATGCTTCCCCTTGGTCAATTCAATATTAAAGATGGCCCTGGCTAAGATGGCTAGGTAAGGAAAGTGGGGAAGCTGAAGACATTACCCTAGCTCAGAGGCTTGCCAAATAATGCAATCTGACCAGGTTTATAGTAAGTTTATAAACAGTTATTACATACTTTTCAAAGTTATTGTTGCCTTATTTTCGTTTGTATATTTCTTTAAAAGTGTTTGTTTGCTGGTTTAATAAATAATTGTCAAGTGATATCCGTCCTTTTAATAATGAAAACCAAAATAAGATGAGATACAAAAAGTAATGCACTTAGTAATCTAAGCTTACGTTTAACAAAGACAGATAAAGGAATGAGGGGAAGAACGTGCCAATAGAAGATGGGATTGGTAAGGACGTAAGTATGTATTTCATATCCTATAATAACAACAAGGTTTAATTCAACAAAATATTTGGTTTGGTTTCACAAAGTATGTATGGTTATGCCATCATAGTAATCAGATGGTGAATTGCAATAATGAAGAGAGAAGATTTGAAGTAACTATGTGAAGCTTCCAAGCTCCCAAACAATTTGATGAGTGGAAAGAGCATTTACAATTGTTTCAGGGTTATACACTAAAAGATGAATTCCTCTGGGAACATCAAACTTTTGCAACATAGATGAACTGGAAGCGCAGATAAATCTGTGAATTCTTCAGATTTGTCTTTTTTTAGTCTAAAATGGGAAATTCCCTGGTAAACTCACAACAGGTTTCTGTGAATAAACCTGTGTGTATCATCTATATTAGATGGCTGATCATCACTTATTCTCCCTGTATGCGTGACCTGCTCTCTCATACTAACTTGTACATTTTTTTACCCCCCGACTATAACTAAGAAATACCCAGGGGCCTCAAAGAAAAATGAAACAACACTTATTTTAGGATATTTTATAACCGTGGTAGAATGGGGGACATCATGCCAGCCTAACCTTTTCATGAGATTAACACATTCACTAATTCATAATTAGAATACAAATATCAAAATATACCGGTTAAACATAAAACAATAATTGTGGGTTTAAGTTAAGGCAAATCATTAAAGATTTAATTTGACTTTATGGTGCATGCATAGCTTGCAATATTATTATTTTTGAAAAACAAAAATATAAATATACCAGTCTTTTTTATTGCATTAGATTATATATTGACATTCATCATACATTTGCCATGATTTTGCAATGTATGTTTATGTACTAAGAGCCATTTAATGTTGGTATAGAAAAGATACGTGATTGGTTGTTCTAATGACTCAGTCTCCAATGAAGAAAACATGATTGTGTAAATAAAAAGATATGTATGTCAGGAAAATTGTTCTTTTATACTCATGCTGTGCTCTGAGCACTGCTATTATGAGGCATCAGGAAACCTTACCCGTTCCTAATTAATATATGAAAGTCACTTGATATCAGTAGGACAGGTGCTGTGTTCTTGAGTCAGGGTTTAATTTACAGCCATTCAATGATAGCAGGAGATGTTCTATTATTTTGACAGTAAACTCCTAAGAGTTATGAAAAGCAATGAGATATTTTGAGGATGAAGGTAACAATGGAATGACACCTAAATGTTTAACATCTTTCAAAGAACAAAGGATATTTCCTAATGATTTGAAATACAAGAAGAAGACATAAAGTGAGGATTATATGATGAAAGTTGGCACAAAAGAATGAAAACATGGTATGCTAGAGAAAAACAAGTATGTTTAGGAGAATAAAAATTAGAAATATATTGCTTAAAAGTCTTGATATATAAATATAATATTGCCTCTTTATAAATCAATGTTAAGACCTCACCTTGGATATGCTGTTTAATATTGGGCACATGTTCTATAGAAGGATATTATTGCACTAGAAAATGTGCAGAGGTGGGCTACAATATTAATAGGGAGAATGGAAGATTTTAGTTACGAAGAAAGGCTAACAAATGTAAATCTGTTTCGTTTAGAAAAATAGCAACTATACCTAGGAAAAAAGGTCCATTTAGACTGGAAGAAAGGCTATTTAATCCAAGGCACAGTAAAGAGCTCTGTATAGTAAGAACAATAAAATAATATCTGCGTAGAGGTAGTTTTATCAGAGCCTGTTCAGATTTTTAAACAGCAACTGGATGAAATCTTGCAAAAACATAATATTCAAGTTGAGCTAATGGGTCGGGGGTGGGGGAGGAGGGAGAGCTGATATAAGTTGTTACGGCAGGGGTTCTCAACCCAGTCCTCAGGACCCCCTACCAGTCCAGGATTTGGGGATTACCTGGGTGTGTCTCAGGTGTTTAGAAAAAGGGGAAAAAAACACCTTAGACTCTAAGGTTTTTTTTTTTCTTTTTCTAAACACCTTAGACACACCCAGGTAATCCCTAAACCCTGGACTGGTAGGGGGTCCTGAGGACTATCGTTGAGAACCCCTGTGTTACAGGCATGAGGAAATTGGGAATAAAAACTGAATTTGTCTACTTCATGTGTAATGGAGAAAATGGCATAATAGAACAGGTTTGATCTGCTAAACTATAGGAGCAAGAACTAGTGTAAAATATACTGTATCAGAAATCCAATATTATTACTTTTAAAAGGAGACACTTTTTTCTCATCCTTTCTTTCTGCATTGTATCTATGCCTATACCTCGTCCTGCTTATGTCCTTCTTAATTCCTTTTAGCCGTTAGTAAAAAGTAATGCTTGTGCAACAAAATTCTGATGAGACTACAAACTGACTAATGGCACAAGATAAAACACGACACACAAAATATTCTAAAATTATCAGCTATAATACAATTGCAAGCATTCTGCTTAAATATTGACTATTTGAATTTTCATTGCAGCTAAATTCCATATTTTGTGCAACTTTAAATGGACAATATGGTCACTAGAACAACTACAGCTTAATGTTACAGTTCTGGACCTATAGCATGCCTCTGCAGGCTTTTTAATGTAAACGCTTACTGGTAACATGTCTAGTGGCAGTTACTCAGATGGCCAATAGAGGTGCTACCTACATTCAGCGTCTCCACGCTCTGCTGAAATCTCCCCAAAGAGATGCATTGATTTAATACATCTCTATCAGGAGATGCTGATTGACACAGCACTACGTTTTGCCGCTTATGAGCAATAGCCTCCATGGCCGAGATCAAGATTTGTCAGTCATGACAAGACTAGCACAGCAATGGAGAAAAGTTAAGTAACCTTTTAACTCCACCTAAATATATTTTCCTGCACTATAGTGTTAGCAGTACATGTTATTATTCCCAACACTAGAATGTTCCTTTAATGTGTGTAAGCCATATAAGATATTTTTAAAATATAATTGTTACATTTGTAGCATGGTTACAGAAAATAAGACTTGTTTCTCATCACACCCAGTGCTTCCTTCCTCTTCCCTTTGTTCTCTCTGTTATATCTTTCGGTACGTTCTCAATGTTATCACATATCCTGTCCGCCCTACATCTAACATTTCTCCTTCTCTAACCTACTCTAAAGAAAACACACTATTGGAGAAATGTATCTATGCAAAAACAGATTCTGTTCTGAGGAAAATGGCTACATAAGGCCTAAACACCATGGAAACCAATTGCATATCTCAACATTTATCATTTTGAATAGCACACGGTTTTGCCTTGATCAATCTTTACTTAATTCCCATCCACATGAATGACCAATATTATATCAATCTGTATTTGGCATGCATCTGGCTGTATTTTATGATTAAAATAAAAAAAAAAATCTGTCTTAGTTTAAAAGTTGTAATTAACACTATTTGATCTTGACTTGCCTCTCTTATCCATACTGCAAAGTGTCCTCATTACCATAAAATCAGTTTTGATTAATATTAATTTGCATGTATTAATAGAGTTCACAGTAGAGAATTAAATAACAGCTTCAAATATCTGAGAATAATGTAAAAGTGCCTTATTTTAAGCAAAGGCAAAATGAGATTTTATTAACAAATCTAATTGAATAGAATTATTGTTACTGTTTTATTTGCAATACAATTATATGCTCAGGTTTAGCAAAAATGTTGTTGAGTCACATGTTTGTTAGTTATTGGGTACATTATAAATAAGGAAGAATCTTACAGCTGGTTTCATTCTCTTGCTTCATTCTTTGCTTCATTCTCTAAACTAACACCAAAGAGCTTTAAATATGAAATTAATTAATGTATTCAGTGTTTCAATAAGTCAATCTCGTCTTCATAGAAAATTAAACATCTAGGTTCCAAAGATTTTTTAAGCTCAAGATGATCCACAAAACAATTTTTTTTAACAGCTAAATGTTAATAAAAGAAAATTCTTGAGGCATAAAGACCAGACACTTAGAATACTTTCTCATGACATTAGTATTCTAATGAAATTAGAATTTTCCAGGAATACTGAATGATATTATCTCATAATATAATATTATTGTCCATCTGTTAAATTATATGTTTGCGTTGCATAGATTTATTTAATTTATGTTTGGGGAATTATATATAATTTGTGTACTTCATATAATTCTCCAGATCTAAATTAAGCAGTATGAGTTGAAGTCTCCGACTGCATTACTGAATTGTTCCCAAATGAATGGTTAGATTAACTCTTGGTACAACTGGTGTTTATTTATAATGAACAACTGTGTGGTGTAGTCTCAGTGGAAGCCAATGGTACAATCCTGTTTTCTACACTTTTAAATGTTCATCCTCAATTGCCCAATTAATATATATGTATTTATGTATGTATACACACACATACACTGTTCGGGCACAACATTAAAACCACCTGTCTAGGGGGCGGGGCCAGGCATCCAAGATGGCAGAACGTGCTTTCTAGTTGCTCCTGCTAACTCGAACCTTGAAGATAATCTGCGTCCATCCTGCCACAGGACAAGCAGCTAAGAATAGAGTTGAGCGAACCCGAACTGCAAAGTTCGGGTTCGTACCGAACATTACGGTTTTTGGACCCCGCACCCGAACACGGACATATCAGTGAATGTTCGGGTTGGAGTTTGGTGTTCGGCAATTTAATGGCGCGTTTTGAAAGGCTGCAGGGCAGCCAATCAACAAGTGTTTGACTCATGTGCCCTTAGAAACCATCACAGCCATGCCTACTAATAGCATGGCTGTGATTGGCCAGTGCAACATGTGACCCAGCCTCTATATATAAGCTGGAGTCACGTAGTGCCGCACGCACATGAGCTCTTATTAGTGTAGGGAGAGGATGCTGCAGCTGTGAGGGACAGATTAGGAAAGAATTCTGGTGTTGAATCTGCAAACTACAGCGATTATTTTTGTGGGTGCTATAATACTACAGTTTGTACCCTGCCGTGAGCCCAGTGCCACAGAGAGTGCAGTGCACTTACAATTGCATGTGTGCCGGGCACATTACTTTAAACCTGCTCTAGTAGCTCAGTGGGCCACATCTAGGCATTTTTAAATACTGCAATTTTTTTGGTGCTAAATAGTACATTTGCGTACTGCATTTCTTGCAGTCCAATAAAACCCTTAAATACTACTGTATTTAAATACAGTACCTTAAATACTACTTTTTGGTGCTAAATAGTACATTTGCGGCCTGCGGTGCACTTCATATCTGAGAGTCAAATAGAACCGTCAAATACTGAGGTTACAGATCATTTTTAAACATTCAAATCTTTTAGGTGCTAAATAGCATAGGCGTGCGCAGCCTATTGCATTAGGGTGTGCACCCTAAAGCACAAGCACACGCCGCATATATATATGTATGTATGTATATATATATATATATATACATATGTACACATACACATATATACACACATACACACACTGCTGTGTGTGTGTATGTGCTGTGTGAGGGTGCTGTTAGTGTGATGTGTGTGTGACGGTGCTGGTAGTGTGCTATGTGGGTGAGGGTGTTTGTGTGTGCGTGCTTGTGAGGATGCTGTTAATGTACTGTGTGTGAGGGTGCGGTTTGTGTGTGTTTGTGGGGGTGCTGTTAATGTACTGTGTGTGAGGGTGCTGTTTGTGTGTGAGGGTACTGGTAGTGTGCTGTGTGTGTTAGGGTCCTGTTTGTGTTTGTGAGGGTACTGTTAGTGTGCTGTGTGTGTGTGAGGGTGCTGTTTGTGTGTTTGTGAGGGTGCTGTATGTGTGTGGGTGCTGTATGTGTGTGGGTGCTGTGTATGTCTGTGGGTGCTGTGTATGTCTGTGGGTGCTGTGTCTGTGGGTGCTGTGTCTGTGGGTACTGTATGTGTGTGGGTGCTGAATGTGTGTGGGTGCTGTGTATGTCTGTGGGTGCTGTATGTCTGTGGGTGCTGTATGTCTGTGGATGCTGTGTATGTCTGTAGGTGCAGTATGTCTGTGGGTGCTGTATGTCTGTGGGTGCTGTATG